>JAIUCV010000446.1:0-701661 GCA_026724425.1 Erythrophleum ivorense | reverse complement strand
CATGTATGGTCATGTTGACATGTGCAAACATTCAAGAGGCATTTTCATCATTTGAGAAAGTTATACATAGCATACAAAAGCTTGCCAAACAAGTGGATTGGCGTCACCCAATTTCTTGTGGATATTGGACTTGCTTCACCCATTTTTTAATGCATTCTTGGACTCAACCATGCTCTTGGAAGCCCACTTTGCTTTTGGGAGACTTTTTGCTTTGTCTTGACCAATCTTAAGGGTTCTTGGCTCATCCTCACCATGGCTAAGGGTTCTTGGTCTCACCACACTCAAGCAAACCCAAGCACACATTAAAACATCATATGAAACATAATATGTCATCATAAAACCATGGCATATGAAATCATGCTATCATACTTTTCATGGCTTGAAAATATACATACACACATTCTAAGACAAGCTAAGCATACATCCATGCATGAGAGAAGGTGGAGAGAGCTACCTTGCACACAATCATACACTTTTTCTCTTGAAATTCCCTCCTTTGCTTCGGCCACACACGCACAAAAGTGTGGGAAAGATTTCTCTTGGCCTAAACACAATTTATGGAAGCCAATTAGGTTCATGAACTCAATTCTAAGGCCATATAATTTTCTTAGACACTAGGTTGGCTTATAACCTCATTATGGTCCATAAATGCATCTAATGAAGCAACACCCCTCAAATAAATTCTAAACTCCATTCTTTCCTTTCAAATATGATTCTTGACTCCTTTTAAGCCTCTTGGAGTCATCACACAATTAAAACCAAGAGCCTAACTATATGTTACTTCTTTAGGTCATAATATGGAACCTAAAGCACTAACTCATTTTCTATGAGTTCTAAATTTTTCCCAAGACCTCCCCTCATTTTCATTCATCATATATAACTCAAGAATGGGCTTATAAAAATTTAAAACTCTCCCTAGCTATGCTATCCTTGCTTGACCGAGGCTAGGGAGGAAATGGAGCTCCTTGGAGTTTGCTTTGTTTTCTCAAGGGAAGAAGCATATGGGAAGCTTCTTAGGGATCTTAAGAGCTCATTTAAACTCTTATTTAGGCCTAGGAATCATCATACAAAATCAAATTTTACAAGGTACAATTGAAACCCTAGAACTTTCATCTTGAAATCTAATAGTTTTTTTGTTGATTCCTTTGCATATTCTTAATCTCCACACCCTTTTTCCTTAGATTCGCCCTTGGTTCTGCCTAAAAATCAAGTCCTCCTTGGGTTTTCTCATGTCAGGTGAAATGAAGGAGGAGGGAACCAAAGATGACAACTATAGAAAGAGAAATTACCTTGTTTTCTTGCTTTTTCTCACTTGAATCTTGTGTTCTTTGAGCTCCTCTCTTCAAATCCGAATTTTCTCCTCAATTTATCCTCTAAAACAGATGCATATACTTCATTATAATCATAGGAAATAAAGGAGAATGAAGGAGAAGAGGCTTGGAACAGAAAGAGCATGAAAAATCATGAAAATCCATACCTTTCTACCTTGAATTTCTCCTCCTTTTCTTCCTCCTCTTGTGCACCTCATCCCCTAGGGTTTTCCTCTAGTTTTGGGCAGAACATGGTCTTGCATAATGAAGGGAGAAGAAGGGTGCATCATATATATAGGTGGGAATAAGTTACACTTTTCAAAAATCCCTATTTTGCCCTTCGTTCTTGGCATTTTTGTTTCTCTTTCATTTTAGCTCATTTTTTAGAATCTTCTTTTCCATTATGAAATTTAGGTTCCTAATTTAGTAAAATGCCTTTGGAATCACTCAAATCAGAGCTAAAACCTTCCCGAATGAATCCATCAAAGTTCGGGTACACCGACATTAGAAAACATCCACCGAAGAGGTTTTAGCTGTTCCGGGGCTTTCCATGGTTTTTAGGGCCTCTAAGAACCTTGGATAACTCAAAACTTTCATTTAAAATCTTTCCTGTATGAATTCCAAAATTTGCTCAAAATTACGAAAATACCATTACGTTTCGTAAGTTTTTCGTAAGAAATTGTTTCTTCATTCTAGCTCCATTTTTCTTTTTGTCTGAGCCTGGGATTCTCATTTTTAGGAGTCTACAATATTTCTCAATTTTTTTGAGACCTTAACTACATCATTTTGGGGAACTTCCTTTTACATCCTGTGAATTTTGTTCATTGACGGAGAAATTGTACATTATGTTTCTCACGTTTTCTTTCATTTATAGATGATCGGATGTTACACACAAGAGGAAGGCAAAGAGGAGGAGAAATCAAAGGCTTAAGGTATGGAAATTAGTAGTTTTTCATACTCTTTTTCTTTCAAACCTCTTCTCCTTTATTCTCCTTTATTTCCTATGATTATAATGAAGCATATGGATCTGTTTTAAAGGAGAAATTGAGGGAAAAATTCGGATTTGAAGAGAGGAGCTCAAAGAACACAAGATTCAAGTGAGAAAAAGCAAGAAAATAAGGTAAATCTTGCATCCCATGGTAGCTACTCCCCCCCTTCTTCTCCGTATTTTGCCCCATGTATGTAGATGCTAGAGGGCTAGAATTTTAAGGGGAACTAAGGGTGAATTCCATGAATTTAAGGGAGGAGAGTAAGAATATGCAAGGAAATTTAAGAAAAGGCCATGGAATTTCAATGTGCAAAACCTAGGGTTTCAGGCGCACCTTGTAAAATCTAATTTTGTATGATGATTCCTAGGCCTAAATCAGAGTTTAAATGAGCTCCCAAGATCTCTAAGAGGCTCCCCATATGCATCCTCCCTTGAGAAAACAAAGCACACTCTAAAAAGCCCAATTTCTTCCATAGCCTAGGCCTAAAGGGGTTTGTGTAGCTAGGGAGAGTTTTAAATTTTTCTAAGCCCATTCTTGAGTTATATATGATGAATGAAAATGAGGGGAGGCCTTAGGAAAAATTTAGAACTCTTAGAAAGTGAGTTGGTGCTTTATGTTCCATATTATGACCTAAAGTAGCAGCATGTAGTTAGGCTTTTGGTTTTGATTGTGTGATGACTCCAAGAGACTTAAAAGGAGTCAAGAATCATATTTGAAAAGAAAGAATGGAGTCTAAAATTTATTTAAGGGGTGTTGCTTCATTAGGTGTAATTATGGAACCATAATGAGGTTATAAACCAAACTAGTGTTTAAGCAAATTGTATGGCTTTAGAATTGAGTCCATGAACCTAATTAGCTTTCATAAATTGTGTCTAGGCCAAGAGAAATCTTCTCCACACTTTTGTGTGTGTGTGGATGAAGCAAGGAAGGGAGATTCAAGGGAAAAAAGTGTATAATTGCTTCCAAGGTAGCTCTCTCCACCTTCTCTCATGCATGGATGTGTGTTTAGTTTATCTTAGAATGTGTGTATGTGTATTTTCAAGTCAGGAAAAGTATGATAGCATGATTTCATATGCCATGATTTTATGATGACATAGTATGTTTTATATGATGTTCATGATGTGTGCATGGGTTTGCTTAAGTGTGGTGAGGCCAAGAACCCTTAGCCATGGTGAGAATGAGCCAAAAACTCTTAAGATTAGTTGAGACAAAGCAAAGAGTCTCCTAAAAGCAAGATGGGCTCCCAAGAGCATGGTTGAGTCCAAGAATGTCTTAAAGCATGGGTGAGGCAAGTCCAATATCTACAAGAAATTGGGTGAGGCCAATTCACTTGCTTGGCAAACCTTTGTATGCTATGTATGACATTCTCAAATGATGAAAATGCTTCTTGAATGTTTGCATATATCAACATGACCATACATGCATTTATGAGACTTGTTTGCATCCATTATATATGATTGAATGGGAGATGAGCTATTGGGATTCTTTGAATCTCATTCCCTTCTCTCTAATGTTCTAATATGCTAGGTGGACTAAGAGAGCAAGGTAATGGAAGCCAACCACCTTGAGGATGAGAGGATGACAACAAAGTGCTTGAATTTTGTTACTTTGAAACCATACAATTGGTAAATGATGTAATCCATGGATGTATATGTATCATAATGTCATGAACACATGTAATTATGATAATATGTCATGTATGAATGAGAGAATAGGTTATGTGACCATTAGAATGTGATTTGAACATGTTATGATCTTGTAGCTTCCTTAATGGTATTATGGAATTATGTATAATTACAAGTGCTATAGCCAAAATGATATGCATGAGGGTTGGGACCATTTGGGCAGTTCACACAAGTCCTAATCATGCTTTTAAACTTGCCCAAGAGGTGCCAAACCCCAAAGAAAGCCATTTGGACATTTTGGTATCATATATGGAGTCAAAATTGACCATAATGAAACTCTATGTCACTTTTTATCTAAATGAGCTTTTCTTGATCTGAGATTTAAGTCTACAGAATATTTGATGAATTTTTAAAGTTGGCAAATTTTTTGATTTTGGTCTGATACACTGTTCACTTGGTCCGAAAATAAAATCTGTCACACAAGACCCAAATGATATCTAATTACCACAAAATTTTATATAGAGAAACTAACATTCTCAGTGACTTGTGCCAACTAGAAGCACCTCATTGCATGCCTAGAGAGGGAGATATGAATTTTCAAAGAATCTATCCAGTATCAGGAACTTCACCTAACCTCAGTTACTGTTTGATTAGATTTTGATGTTTGGGCATGCTTGAACTGGTCAAGAGTTATTTTTCCCCTCCATCTAACACCCACAGATTTCTAGATTGATATCATTTGTATGGATTGGATCTTTTTTGGAATTAATTGAATATTTTTGAAGTTTGCTGCAGAATTTTGTGATAGTACTAGTGGATAGCCTGACCTCTGGACCATTTCACATGTCAAACGTCCTCTGTGTTGGATATTATGGTCTGAACGTATTTTTATCCTAAAGTAGACATGTGTAGCTTTTCAAAATGACTAAGAATGTACAATTTTGATTTTTTTAGAATTAGTTATGATTTTCCAAAGTTGTGGCAGAAAAGGGGAAAAATCTAGCCAAAAATATATGTGTATATTTCATGCTTCCCTTCGAGTTTCTTGAGATGTAGGCCACTTTTGATGATGCAAATGAGTTTTATTCATGTAATTAAATATGAAAATGTGTTGTATGAGCTCATATGGTCCACGTGATACCGAATGAAATTTTTATACATGACGCAATGCCAAATAATGTATTATTTTAATGGATTTTTCTTACTTCCTTCATGGAATCTATGTTGTCAAGCATGAGAATGTTATAAAATAAGCTAGAAATATATGGTGTTATACTAAGCAAGTTTTGTGACCTTAGAATTAATTTTATGAGCTTAATTGGCTTCCATAAATTGTGTTTAGGCCAAGAGAAATCATCCCCACACTTTTGTGTGTGTGTGGCCGAAATAGGGAGCTTGGATTCAAGAGAAAAAGTGTGTGATTGTGTGCAAAGTAGCTCTCTCCACCTTCTCTCATGCATGGATGTGTGCTTAGCTTGTCTTAGAATGTGTGTATATGTATTTTCAAGCCATGAAAAGTATGCTAGGATAATTTCATATGCCATAGTTTTATGATAACATATTATGTTTCCATATGATGTTATGATGTTTACTTGGGTTTGCTTGAGTGTGATGAGGCCAAGAACCTTTAAGATTGGTTGAAACAAAGTAAAGAGTCTCCTAAAGCAAGATAGACTCCCAAAAGTATGGTTGAGTCCAAGAATCTCTTAAAGAATAGGTGAGGCAAGTCCAACATCCATAAGAAATTGGGTGAGGCCAATCCACTTGCTTGGCAAGCCTTTGTATGCTATGTATGACTTTCACAAATGACGAAAATGCCTCTTGAATGTTTTCACATGTCAACATAACCATACATGCATTTATGAGACTTATTTGCATTCATTATGTATAATTGAATGGGAGATGAGCTATTGGGATTCTTTAAATCTCATCCCCTCCTCTCTAATGTTTTAACATGCTAGGTGGACCAAAAGAGCAAGGTAATGGAAGCCAACCACCTTGAGGATGAGAGGATGACAACAAAGTGATTGAATTTTGTTACTTTGAAATCATACAATTGGCAAATGATGTAATCCATGGATGTATATGTATCATGATGTCATGAACATATGTAATTATGATAATATATCATATATGAATAAGAAAACATGTCATGTGACCATTAAAATGTGATTTGAATATGTTTTGACAAATGAGCTTCTTGAATGACATTATGGAAATATGTATAAGTATGGATGAGATGGCCAAAATGAGATGCATGGAGTTTGGGAGCATTTGGACAGCTCACACAAGTCCTAATTATGCTTTTAGACTTGCCTAAGAGGTGCCAAACCCCAACGAAAGCCATTTGGACATTTTGGTATCTCATATGGAGCCAAAATTGACCATAATGAAACCCTATGTCACTTTTTAACCAAATGAGCTCTTTTTTATATGATATTTGTCATGCAATTAGAGGTTGTTGAGAGCTTTTTGAGAAGCTAAAGAACATAATTTTTAGAGGTCTAGAGAATATTTGATGAATTTTTAAAGTTGGGAAATTTTCTAGTTTTGGTCATGTAAATGTTCACACTAGTTCGAAAATGAAATCTATCACACAAGGCTCAAATGATGTCCAATTGCCACAAAATTTTATACATAGAAACTAAAAATTAACATTGACTTGTGTCAACTAGAAGCAAATCATTTAGATGTCTAGAGAGGGAGATATGAATTTTTAAAGATTCTGTCTAGTATTAAGAACTCCACCCGACCTTAGTTACTATTTAATTGATTTTCTAGGTCTGGGCCAGCCTGAATTGATCTAGAGTTATTTTTTCCTCTAGATAACATCCACAAATTTTTAGATTGGTATCATTTGCATGGATTGGATTTTTGTGGAATTAATTGGACATTTTTTAAATTTGCTGCAAAATTTTATGACAGCACCAATGGATAGCCTGACCTCTGGACCATTCTGAATGTCAAATGTCCTCTGTGTTGGATATTATGGTCTAGAAGTATTTTTAACATAAATTATACATGTGTAGCTTTCCAGAATAGGCAATAATACATGATTTTGATTTTTCTAGAATTAGTTATGATTTTTTGAAGCTTGTGACAGAAATGAGAACAAATCTGGCCAAAAATGAATATGCATGTTTCATGCTTCCCTTCGAGTTTCTTGAGATGTAGGCCACTTTTGACGATTCAAATGAATTGTAATCATGTGATTAAATATGGAAATGTGTTGTATGAGCTCACATGATTCACGTGACACCGAATGAAATTTTCATACACGATACAATGCAAGAAAATGTATTATTTTAATGGATTTTTTCTTACTTCCTTCATGGAATGCATCATATAAGTATGCAAATGTGTTAGAAATGAGCTATAGACATAAGGTGTTACATCCTAAATTCACAATTTGGCCACAAAACTTAAGGGATTTCAAGTAAAAATCTAATTGAACAAAATATTGCAATTTAGACCAAAAATTTGGATAATATTAAACTCTAATCACATCCAATCACTAAGAAATTCACAGTTAAGTAAATTTAGATGTGATTAGGCCTAAAAACAATGAACAAGCATGATAATTGTGACAACCCTACCTTCTAACCATTGTAATTATGGTTAAGTATATGATTAATAATTAATTATCAAGGTTTAAGTGGTTACAATTTACAATATTATGAAAATATAGGGAAAATTTGAACCTTGATGTTAGGGTCATCACCATACCACCTCAACAAAATGAAATGTGCATAAAAGAAATCCTACTACCATAAGAGGCTTATGATTCAACCATCCATCAGTTTCAATACTCCATAACCTCCCACAAATACTCCTATATCATTTCTTACCATGGACAAGTTTCACAAATCTCGCCGCGGCCAACCTATGTGGCACCGCGGCAGAAATGCTTCCTGGAACTACTGTTTTCAACTCCACAATTCGCGCCTCGGCAAGTTTTGCTTCTGTCCAATCCTTATTTTATTTCCTCGACTCATGCCGCGGCAGAACATGATGTGTCGCAGTGAGTTTTGGTTCTATTACCCTTCTGGGCGATTTTTTTCACTTCGCGCTGCGGCGAGATTTATCAAGCCATGGCGTTCTTTGCCATTGTCACTTCTCAGAATATTTTTTTTCCTTTGCGCCGCAGCGGAGTTCGTTGTGCCGCCCGTGGCGCCTTTCGACTCTGTCTCTCATTTGGCCGCGACGAAGCCTTCTTGGCCGCGACAGGACTCCCTCCTGTAACCACATTACCCAAATTTCGCCCCTTACACTCCAAATCTTATCTTATAAGCACTTTAGGTCCACCTTCCCTTGTTTTATGTGATCCTAATGGTGTTTATCTACCCTATTTACCCATCAATCCCTCCATTACCATTGCAAAACTTAAATGCTACTTCCTACTTGTTCCACTAGCTCATATAAGCAAATTCAAGAATATATGACAGCAAGATCACATGCATTAGCAGCAATTTACATCCAATGCAAATTCCATAGAGATTCCATTCAACCATAGCTTACATCCAAGGCATCATATGACTACGATTCCCATATGGTGATCCATATAACAATTTCAGCAAAACTACATATATATAATGCTATAATTCATACATTAATATTCAACTATAATGAGACTTGAATCCTTAACGACTACATTTCAATCAAACAAAATATAAATACCTACACTTGGCAACATGATTACATAATGATACTATGTAAACTAATAACAAAATTGCATCTACCCTATTCTACTCAGACCAAGTGTAGCTCCCCACACTCGGCCTCAGCTCATGGATGTTCATCCACTTGCTTACCCTTATCCTTACCCGAGGAACTTTCACCTGAAATATTAATCCCATAAAACGGGGTGAGATATAAATCTCAGTAACCAAGGCAATTCCATTATATATCCAGTTTAATTAGCATATAAGCATGAATCAAAATCAGCATCAGAATCATATTCATCATATCAGCAAATGAAATAATTAGGCTATCATGATCACTATCCCATACTAGCAATTATATTATCACATGTTAAAGGCCATTAACACTGGGAGAGGCCCGTCCATGGCATCTACTCCCTATTGAGCACAACTGGGGCTCTGTGCATCTGGAGTTTGATCATAACCCGATACTCGATCGAAGCACATGCACGGGTGGCAGCCGCACTACAACTCCACCATGGACTCACAAGGTCCAATCACAATTCAATAGATAGCCAATCAATTCATTTAACATTTCAAATCATTCATATACAGTAACATATTAAATTAAATCAAATATATACATGGAATTGATATAAACTCGGTTACCTTACTTGTAGACACTTGCAACAGTCAGCAATGGTGCAGAAATCCTCCTATAACCATAGCATTATAGAATTATTACTCTAATTCATCATTAATAGTTACAATCAGTACCCAAAGAATTTAAAATGCTAATGACTACCTAAGAATCACTTACCCAGCCACTACAAGTCCCAAATTTGGATTAAAATGTCCTTCACTAGAAAACTCAATATTCCACCCAAAATCCTAAGCAAATTTGTACATAATTAATACCCATTTTATAAATTAGCTATGGGGGTCTCAAATTAACAAATGAAGCATCAAAATGAAGGGTTTAAACTCACCCAAGGTCAGCCATGACCTTAACCTACGAATTTTACCAAGAAAATTCCCAAATTCCCACATTTCAGATTTTGGGTAGAGTGAAAATGCACCAAATGAAAAACCAATCGGACCAAATTAAAGAGGAAGATGAGGGGATTAAGTTGTATAAATATTACCTTGGCTGAATCTTGCTCTAAATATGAGAAAATGCAGAATTATTTCCCCCAACCCTAGCCTCCTCTCCAAGCTCCGAATTTTCTCTTTGTGTTTTGTGTTTCAGCAAGTATGAGGAAGAGGCTGGTGTATTAGGGTTTTAGTTGGGTTTAAGTTGGGTCAAATGTGGGTCATGGGTTGCTCTAAGATCCATCTCTTAATGGGCTTCAGGTTTTTTCTTGTTGGGCCAGTTTTTAGAGTGTTGGACTGCAGAATTTTACTGGGCCAGTTTTATATGCAATGGGTTGCTGAAGTTTAATTGGGCCAGACCAAATTTTAAGAGCCCTAAGGTTTTGGGTCTGCACAAGGGTCATTGGGCCACTTAGAGGAGTCTATACAAGGTGGATCTTGGGCTTTCATCACACTAAATTGGGTTGGGTCTGCACCTAACCCATTGGGCCTCCATTAGCCTCTTCTCATAATCTATTAATTTAAGCCTAGATAGAATTTCTATCCCAATTAAATCTCAAACCTATTTTAATAATTTATCTCTCTAAAATCTCCATCCACTTAATTTATCCAATTATCCCATTTCAATTATTCCTAATTAGTCTAATCCATGATTAATACCTTAATTAATTATGGGGTGTTACAATAATTCCTATGAAAAATGTCTTGAAAATTTTATCAAAATAGGACTTATCATAAGCCATACAAAATGATATAACTATGTCTTTCATTGACTTGCTTTAATTAGCTAAGTTGGTGAAGTTTGAAGGAAAGCTCGTGGGTGTATTCAAGTTTTAAATGATTCATTTGCTTTTAGGTTTCCTTATTTGCTCAATTTGGACAAGGCTCCAATTCAATAACACTACTTTAAAGCAAATCCCACCTTTTCCACTAACTTATTAGTAGAAGGTACTCTCCTCCCTAACAATATTATAAGGCTGAGTTTATGGTTGTTCCATCATCGTTCCTTAATAGAAGGGGAAATGATGATTTTGTCAACTACCCACCACCTTCATATGAGGGGACATATCACTAGCAAGATCATTTAGAAGTGTAACATCTAATGATTTGATAATTCAAAATGGTTCCTAAATAGTAGAATAAATCATTTAAGCGGGTTTGCAGGCCTAAAGAAGGGTTGTATAAATTAAGAGAAACTGGAAATTGAACTATGTGGTTAATGAAAGAGAACCCTAGAGTAAAATGATTTAAGGCAAATTAAGGCTAGAATGTTAAATAGAGCATCTAGAAATGAGGTTGGAAAACCAATGATGACTTGACATTCCAGCCAAAATGGCTAAAGGGGATTAACCAAAAATGTAATGGCAAAATTATAATTTTAAACGAATTTTAAAAAACTTGAAGGAGGAAGGTTTAAATGATAAAATTGAGCTCATTAGGGTTTCCAAAGGCCTAAAATACTATAAGAACTATCAGAGTAGTTAAAACCCTTCCAGTTTACAAATTAGCTTATTCATTGACTAAAATTTTAACTAAATGGTTCGGTAAGATTTTAAATCTAAAAAATTTTCAAATAAATGCTTTTAATAAACTAGAAAGCCTCAATTTTCATATGGAAATGACAGCTTTCAAAAAGGATATGAATTGAGCTGAAATAGAGGAATTGAAGTTAGGGGGCATAATGGAAATTTTGTAAATTATTATAAACTGCCCTTTTCTTATTATATTTGAGTCACACCACCTTTTAGGTCATTCTAACTAACTTGGTTTAGGC
Source organism: Erythrophleum ivorense (assembly GCA_026724425.1). Classification (NCBI taxonomy): domain Eukaryota; kingdom Viridiplantae; phylum Streptophyta; class Magnoliopsida; order Fabales; family Fabaceae; genus Erythrophleum; species Erythrophleum ivorense. Next base: position 690,231 of record JAIUCV010000446.1, on the reverse strand, counting down.
TAAAGGAGCTCCTATGGTGGCATGAAGATGAAGGAAGAGCTAAGGGAAGAAAATGTAATGAACAGTAACTTCCGTAAAACGATAAAATAAGCCATATAAAAGCAAGTCCTCTGAAATGAGCTAGATAATGTCCTAAAAAATTTGGGTAGTGTCCTAGGCTCTTAAAAATAATAATCCTAAGCTCAGATAGAGAGAAAAATAGAACTAGGACAGTGAAACAAATTGTTATGAAATTGACAAAACGTAATGGCATTTTTGTAAATATGTGCAAATTTTGGAAAAACATATAGGAGGGCTTTTTAAATGACAAATTTGAGTTGCCCAAGGTTCTCAAAGGCCTTAAAAACCATGGGAAGTCTTGGGACAGTTAATGCCCCTCCAGTGTATGTTTTCCAACTACGGTGAACCTGAACTTTAACGAATTCATTTGGAAAGGTTTTAGCTCCAAATTGAGTGATTACAAAGGAATTTTATTAAATTGAAACCCAAATTTTATAATGGAAAAGACGGTTCTAAAAAAGGAGCTAAAACGAAGTCAAAACAAAATTGTCATTATAGAATGACAAAATTGAAATTTTTGAAAAAGCTAGTTTCTTGATTGTTCCATAAGCTTCATGACTCTTCCTCCCCTCATTTAGGTTGACCCTCTCTACCCAAAATACAGAAAAAAGAAACATAATTCTAGCCACACAAGAGGAGGAGAGAAAGGAAGGAAGAAACCAAGGAAAAGGTGAGCAATTTCATGGAGTTTCAAGCTTCTCCTTCTTCCAGTCTTGTTCCTTTCCTTCTTAGCTCTCTTTCTATGATTTATTTGAATGGATTGGTTCTGTTTTTAGTCCAAAACAAGGGGGAGCAGTTCAAATTCCTCAAGGAGAAGCAAAGCAAGAAGAAAAAATCTTGAATCCAAGGTATTTCATGGTTTTGTTGTTTCTTCTCTTTGCTTCTTTCTTGTGCAAAATTCGGCCAACCTAGGGATGAGTAGGAAGGGATGGATTTTAGGCAGAACCAGAGGTGAATCCTAGGAAAAAGAGTGTGAGGATTAAGATTATGCAAAGAAATTAAAGAAAGAACTAATGGAAAGCAAGTTAGGAAAGTGTAGGTTTCTTTAGGGTTTTGTAAAATCTAATTTAATACATGAATTTCCTTGGCTATTTAAATGTTCCATTGAGCTCCTAAGACCTTTAGAAAGCCTCCCAAGTGGCTCTCCCATAAAAAAAAAATCAAAAGCTCCTTGAACCTCCACCAATGTGCATGTCTCGGCCAAGCTAGGTTCATTAGGTTAGAGAGTGTTTTAATTTGTTCTAGCCTTGGTTTGGGACTTCATATGATGTTAGAAGATGGGAGGAACCATTGAAAAAAATTTAGGAGCCTTGGATTGGAAGATGGGATGATGGTATTTATAATGGTGCCTTATAAAGTAACTTATATGTAAGCTTGTGCAAATGAATGTGTGATAACTCCAATGACTTTAAATGATGGCAAGAGGCCTAGAAATGAAAAGAGAATGGAGCCTAGAACTTGAAATGTGAAGGTTGCTTCAATAGGCCATTTATGGAACCATTATGCCACCTATAGAATCAAGTGTGTGTTTAAAAATGAATTTGGCATCTGAGCTTGCTTCAAGTGTGTAATTGTGTGCTATTTATGGTGTTTAGGCCAAGAGAATACAAACCCACTTAGGTGTGCTTGTAAGGCCAAAAGGAGGAAGGAGTAAAGTAAAGAAAAGCTTGCATAAAGTTCAAGGTAGCTTTCCACCTCATTCTCCTTGCATTCTTATGTGCATATATATGTCATTGTGTGCTTGTGTGTGCTCTTGTAACTTGAGAACATGCCACTTGATGTCTTGAGATTGCATTGGTACCAATGTGTTGTCTTGAATGCCTTTAATGTCGAAAAATGGCTCATAAGGGAGAGGTGATGCCAAAAGTCCCTTAATGAAGGTAAGGAGATACCAAAAGTCTCATGGTATGGGTGAGACAAGGCCAAAAGTCTCTTGGATGGGTGAGGCCAAGTTAAAAGTCCCTAGGCTAGGGGTGAGGCAAAACCAAAAGTTCTTAGAGCATGTTCTTGATTTGAATGTGATTTGGTGGCATGGAAAGTTGTGACTTCGCATATTTTATGATTCCATACTTATGCTTTGATGTGTATATGCCTTGGATGTGTGTGTGAATAGGTGTATGAGCTATTAAAATTCTATGAAGCTCATTCTTCTTACCTCTTCCTTCTTAAAATGTTTAAGGGTGCTCAATAATCAAAGAATGCAAGCCAAGGGAGTTGAAAAGCTATATTTGGATCATTATGTAGTTTATTTTGTAATTGAATGTCAAAGTGATTATCTATATGCTATTTTTTAGCTATAAAACCTTAAGCAAATGTAAAATGATATATAAATGTTGTATGAACCTTTGATGGCACCAAAGTAATGTAAATATGTAAATTAACTCTTTGGTGGCTTATGTGTATTAGTGTATGAATGGATAGCCAAATTGAGATGCATAGTGTTTAGGATCACTTGGATAATGCCTACAAGTTATATTTGCACTTTTAAACTTGCCTAAGAGGTTTCAAACCATTGGAGAAGCTATTTAGACAAAGTTGACACTTTATGGGAACCAAAATTTACCATTTTGTGAAGCTACATCACTTTTTGTCCAAATGAACTCTTATTGGTCTGAAACTTGGCATACATTTAGAAATTGTTGAGAGCTTTTAGGAAAGCTAAATTAAAGAATATTTAGAGGTCTATGAAATTTTTGGCGAATTTTTGAAGTTCTAAAATTTTCTAGTTTTGGTCAGTGTTACTGTTCATATAGCCCAAAATGAAACTTTGTTATTCCTAGGGCAAATGATGTCCAATTACTATGAAATTTTATAGAAAGAAATTAAACCTTCCCAGTGACCTGTGCTCATTAGAAACACCTCATTTGGATGTCTAGAGAAGGATATATGAATTTGTGAAGTTGTTGCTCTATTCTAGGCTCACATCTAGATCCTCAATACTATTCCATTGATTTTTAGGGTATGATTACCCTTGGATTGATCTAGAATATTTTTAACCTCTAGCTAACATTTGTAGCTTTTCAAATTAGCATAGTTTGAATTAATTAGATTTTTTTTTTAAATTAATTATGAATTTTCAAAGTTTATATCAGTAATCTGTATCAGAATTCTAGACAATCTAACTTTTGTGCCTTTTCTGATGTCAAGCGTGATCCAGATGTGATTTTCATAGTTGGAAATTATTTTTATTGTAAATTTGACATCTAGAGCTTTTCAACAAGCTATATTTTTGTTTATTTCAATTTTTCTATATTTTGTTATGATATTTCAAAGTTTTCCTTAAAATCTGCCATATGCTGTCCAAGAAGAATGAGTAGAAATTCAGGGTTTTGAGCTTGAAACCGTGGATTGTGTGATGTTGAGTTATTCGTGATTTGAATAAGTGATAAATGAATAAAGAATGTTGTTGGAGAAATCCTTGGGACCCACGTAATGTGAATTAAAATTTAGACCTTGACGTAACACAATTAAAAGGCATTGTCTTCATACGTTTTCTTGCATTCTTATGGAAAGTATAAATAACTACCTTGAATGAAAGAGTATAATGGTATGACAAAAAAGCCTCATATAAGTAAGAAAATTTCCTAAATTTAAATATGACGTTATTACAAACCATTTCACATTGCTTATCCTCTTTCTTTTTATGGTTTCATTTTCCAAAAAAAGAAGTTTTGTGGCTGAACTCATGGAGGAATAAGCACTACAAAGGGAACTAAATACACCATAATAGTCTCCATTTAAAGCAATTTCAAATTATGTATAACGTGACATAAGAAAATAGCTATTACTTATTCCTCCATGGAACCAAGAGAATAGACCAAGAGGAATTATTGGAAATTTGTGTGACAAGGTAGTTTTTCCTTCATTCTTGTGTATGTATGCTTATCTGCTTGAGTGTCTTGGATCACTTGTATGTATTATTAGCAATTTATGTGTATTATTGGTTGCTTGATGATTATATGCAATTATGTGGCATTTAATTGCATTTGGAATTGGTTTGGCTTTTAAATGGGTAAGGTTATGCCAAAAATCCCTTGAAATAGATAAAGTGAGGCCAAAAGTCCTAAATGTGAGTGAGACAAAGCCAAAAGTCTTAATTGTGTGTGAAGCTAAGTCAAAAGTCCCTAAAAAAGGATGAGGATAAACTAAAATTTTCTAGATATTGAGTAAGATTATACCAAAAGTCCCTAAAACATGAAATTTGCTTTTGATAGAGCCATGGGATCCCTAATGCATGAATATGGTTTGTAAATGGTTGTATGACATGTATACATGCATCTTGGACTTTAATTGAGCTATATATGTATGCTTGACTGTTGGATTAGCTATTGAAATTCTTTAAATCTTATAACACCATAGATTTCTATCTTTGCCTCATGTTATTTCTAAGTCTCATGTCATGTATTTCTTAAGAACACAAGAAAATGACATATAAAAAGTGAATATTTTTGCATTGCATATGGATGAAATTTCCACTCGGTGTCCCGTGGGCCATGTGAGCTCATGTATCACATTTTCATATTTAATTACGTAGATACAACTTAAACCTATCATCAAAAGTGGCTTAGAACTCGTGCAAGGTAAGGTAATACATAAATTTTCTTGATGTAGCCTTGGCCAGAAATTCTCACTTTCTATCACAAATTTTGAAAAATCATAACTAGTCCTAGAAACATTGAAATCAAGCATTCTTTACCATTATAGAAAGCTAAATATGTATAATTTATGCTAAACTAAAAATATGACCAAGCTATGAAACATCACACAAAAGACGTTTGACATTCAAAAAGGTGCAAAGGTCCAACTGGCTACTAGTGTTGATATAGGTTTCTACTATGAACTTAAAAAATGTCTAATTAATTCCAAAAAAATCAAATCCATGCAAATGATACCAATCTGGAAAGCTAAGGATATTAGATAGAGGAAAAAAAAAACTTCAGGCCAGTTTAGGCACGTTTAGGACTCAAAAACTAATCAAACAATAAACTTAGTTTGTTTGAACGCCTGATACTGGGTAGAAACTTCAAAAATTCATATCTCCCTCTTTAGACATCCAATTGAGGTGCTTCTAGTTGGCACAAGTGACTAGAAAGGTCTCATTTCTCCTTGTAAATCTTCGTGGTAATTGGACATCATTTTCCGCATGAGTGATAGAATTTAAATTTAGACTAGAATGAACATTATACTGAACCAATTTCAAAAAATTTCTCAACTTTGAAAATTCATCAAATATTCCATCGACCTTAAAAAAATGTAGCACTTTAGCTTCCTAAAAAGCTCTCAACAAGCTCTAAATTTATGCTAAATCTTAGACAAGAAGAACTTATTTGGACAAAAAAGTGGTATAGGTTTCTAATATAGTCAAATTTGCTTCATATAAGATACCAAATGGTCTCCTTTGATGTTTGGCATCTCTTGGACAAGTTTAAAAATATGAATATGACTTGTGTAAACTGCCCAAGTGGTCCCAAACCTCATGCATCTCAATTTGACCATTCCACTTCCATTCATACATGAAATTCCATAATGCAAAATTGTCATTACATGACCAAAATGAGTATTTCCATACATATAACCCTAGCTCTCATTTATACACAATACATTAACATAATTATACATGCTCATAACATCATAGGTCATATACAACTAGGGATTTCATCAATTGCTATCCATAAAGCCTTAAAGTAGCAATTTCAAGACATTTTGATATCATGCTCTCATCTTCAAGGTAGTTGGCTTCTATTACCTTGTTCTCTTAGTCCACTTAGCATGTTAGAACATTGGAGAGGAGGGGATGAGATTCAAAGAATCCCAATAGCTCATCTCTCATTCAATCACACATAAAGTATGCAATATAAGTCTTACAAATGCATGCATGGGCATATTGTCATGTATAAACATTCAAGAAGCGTTTTCAACATTTGAACAAGTCATACATAGCATACAAAGGCTTGCCAAGAAAGTGGATTGGCCTCACCCATTTACTTGTAGATTTTGGACTTGTCTCACCCATTTTTTAAGAGGTTCTTGGACTCAACCTTGCTCTTGGGAGTCAACCTCACTTTTGGGAGACTCTTTACTTTGTCTCAACCAATCTTAAGAGTTCTTAGCTCATTCTCACCATGGTTAGAGGATTCTTAGCTTCACCACACTCAAGCAACCCAAAACAAGCATTATAAATATCATTTAGAAACATAATGCATCATCATGGCACCATGGCATATAAAATCATGCTAGAATACTTTTCATGGCTTAAAACATACATACACACATTCAAGATAATGTAAGCACACATCTATGCATGAAAGAAGGTGAAGAGAGCTACCTTGCTTGCATTTGCACACTTTTTCCTTAAGTTTTGAATCCTTTCCCTTGACTTCACACACTCAAGAAGGTGGAGATCATTCCTCTTGGCCTAGACACATCATATGGAAGCTAATTATACTCTTGAAGCAAAGTCTAAGGCCACACAATTACTAGAAAGGCTAAGTGACTCATAAGACTCTTTTATGGTTCCATAATGCACTTAATGAAGTAACTTTTGGAAAATATCATCTTGGCTCCATTCTATCTACTCATTCATGATTCTTGACTCCATTTAAACCTTTTGGAGTCATCACACAATCAATTCTAGAAGTCTAGCTATGTAATGACCCTAACTTCAAATTATAGTAATTAAGGTTAAAGACGTAAATAATAATCATAAACCAAGGTTGAAAGTCATTACAAATAATTATATTTGAAAAATGCAGAAAAATTTGAACCTTGATGTTATTAAGGTCATTAATTAGACAACCACAATTATGTGAATGTACAAGTGAATTTAATCATCAATAAAGAACTTTTGATTCTTCCATCCATCAATTCTAACTCATAAAAACCTTCTACAAGTGTTGTTAAATCATTCCTTAGTATTACCATAAAAGAAACTAAGGTTTCTAGATGAATATGAGAAATTGAGCACCTTTGCCACAGCTAAATTCCCTTGCGCCATGGCCAATTACTCTCAGGTTCAACTCCTTACACCTTCACAAATTTTGTACATTTCTCCACAGCAAAATATCCCTTTTGTCGCGGCCAAATAGCCTCTAAAACACCCCCAGACCTGCCTCTCAGACTTAGCCACGGCTAACCTTACTGTTTGCCATGGCCAATTGCTCTTTGTTTTCTTCCTTAGCAGCTTCGCCGCATTTGGCTGAAGCCAATTAAATGCTGGTCGCAGCTAGTTACCCGCTGTTACCATTTGGCTGTGGCCAATTCCCTCTGTTACCCTCCTTAGGCAACTTTGTCGCTTTTAGCCGAGGCCAATTAAATTTTGGCCACAACCAATTCCCTTCTGTTCCTATAACTCCCAAGATTTCATCTCATGCTCTCCAATTACCCCTCTAGCAACACTCTAGGCCACTTTAACTTAATTTGTGAAGATTTAATGTCTTTCTTTTACCTAATCTACCAACACATCTATCATTACCCATTCAAAACTCAAATATGGATCCTTAACCCTCTAGCCACCATAAACCAGTAAGTTCATGGATCAATGACAACAAGAGTTCATACACTACTCACATTTCCATTCAAACATAAGTCCCATTAGAAATTCCATACATCACTAGTTTAAGTTGACATATGATGTATCAAATAATTACAGTCCCTATGCTTAGCAATTCATGATGCAATGCGGCAATTACATAAAACTAGTACTCTAGTTATACGAATACAATCTGACAAGGTTTCCAAACCTACCTACTACCAAACCACATAATAAACTTTCATTAATTTTCTCCTTGCCACTAAGAGGTCCGGTCCCTGAAAATGTTAGCCTACAATCAGGGTGGGATATACAATCTCAGTAACAAGAGGCAAATTCTATATATATGTACAGATTAATCAATACAATACAATTTTATATCAATACCAGAACTATCAATTCAATTTACAAATGCACTAGTTGAACTACCAATGACTACTGTCCCATACCAGCAATCATACACAACATGTTAATTGTAACATCCAATTTTCTGAAAATCCAAGAAAACGTAAGGAAATGCGAGAAACGTAACATATGGTTTCTCCATCAAAGTACAAAATTCACCAGATATGAAAGGAAGTTCCCTAAATAGAATAAATTCAGGTCCAATAAAATTAGAATAATATTCTAGACTGCAAATAATGATGAATCAAGGCCAGAGGTGCCCTAAAATTAGGGCTAAAATAGATGAAAAGAAAGAGATCAGAAAAAGGTCCCAAAGAGCCTCCAAAGTCAAGTATGAAGGAGCCAGGGACCAAAATGCAAAGAAAAGTTATATGCTGGACAAAATGTATAAATTGCCCGAAAGTTCAGGGAACCCTAGTTTCACCCTCTATTCGTGGCTTTAGGCTCGAATATCAATAAATCAGGCAAGAATCTCAGAAATCTGTGACGCACGGTTAAACTCAGTTTGATGAGACAGGTCCAATGATGCCAAGTTATCTGGATGGCCAGGCAGGATCCGGTCTTCGATCTGGTTAGCCTGATCAGTAGCCATAAGCAAAATAGAAAAAGGAAGTTGTAACAACTATAGAAATAAAAATAGCTAAAAGGCTAAGAAACCCTGAAGGAGTTTCAGGGACAGAATTGTAGTAAATGAAAAGTTTATAGTACAATCATAATACAGAATAGTGAAAATTACACCTATAGACCCGAGTATCCGATTGACACCAAAATTTGTGAGGATTGAGGTTAAGGGCCCCTGAACCATGTTTAAAGCTCAGTATGGCCAGAAAGTAGAGAAAATAATATTTGTAAATTTTAGAAAGTTTAAAGGTATGTATTGTACCGTGAAACCTTAATTGGGCCCAGACACCGATGTTAGACTACAGTAAGGTCCAATAGCTTATTCTAAAGGCCCAAAAAGAGAAGAGAAGATATAATTAGGGTTTTAGAGAAGATGAAACCCAAATATAAATATAAAATGAAAGGGAGAGAAGAAAATGATTTTAGTTATATTAAAGAATTCATCATAGTTAAGTTAGAAACTAACTATGGTTGAGTTAAAAGTAGACCATGGATGAGTTAAGGAAATTAACCATGGTTACTATCCATAACTTAAGGGCTAAGAAAAGGCATCCAAGTGTGTGGCCAAGGATTTTTGAAAGAAGATATTTAGTTATGAAATTAAAAATTCAAAAGAAAAAGGAATGGAAGACTAGGATTTGATCTTGAAAAGGTTGATCTAAGGGTCCAAATTTAGTATGACCATTCAACTTCATTAAATTCATCTTCTTCACCTCCATTCCACCATTTTCACGCCACACACAAGGGAGAAAGAAAGAAAACCGTGAAGAGAGAGAGAGAGGGAGAAAAAGTGGGAGAAGAAGTGAAACCAAGCAAAACTACCACCATCCTTCACCAAATTTCTTCATCTTCTCCATCCTTCAACCATTTTCTCCAAAGGGCAGCTGCATATTCATCTTTTCTTCAAGGTGGGATGTTGCTCTAAGTGGGAAGAGAAAGGATTTTAGAGTGAGAAAAGCAAAGGAAGCAAGGATTAAGCTTAAAGAGTAAGTTTTCTCCACCTTGCACTTGAAAATCACATGTTTTAAGTTAGTTTTGTTAAACCCTAGTTATGAGTCATTTTTGGACAGCATATGAATCATTAGAAATGGAGTTTATATGTTGAATATGAAGGCCTTGAAATGATGTTTATATGTTGAACATGAAGGCCATATGAGCTTAGTTATTGTTGTTATGTGCTAAGACTTTGGAAAACACAAAGACTATAATTTTTGAAAAAATCGAAAGCATGGGGAGATGCTGTCAGAATTTTTCCAAAATTTTTATGGTGTTTTCTTAATGTCTTAAAGCCATGTGTACCAAATTTCAAGTTCTAAAACATAAAGGAAAAGGCTATGGAATTTTTAGAACCAAAGAAACACACTTTGAGCCTAAAACGGAGCTAGATTATGTGATGACCAAAACGTGATGTTGGGGCTAGATTATCCATTCCAATGGATTCAAAAGAGTGTTTTTAGCTAGGAATACCCATGGGAAAGCCCCAAAATGCATGGGATAAAATTCCTAAATTTTAGCCAAGAAAGGCATACTATTCGGCCATAGTGAATGGGAAGGGAAGGAGTTGGATTTTTCCAATTCCAATGGTCCCATTAAGTTTAAAAGGGTCATCCTACTTGAGAAGTTAATGTTTGTGTGTTGATTGTAATGAATTATCATTATGATTATAGGGTTTGATATTATTCTGGGAACTCCAAAACCAAGTAAACCGAGTCCCAAGGATTGAGGAGCAATGTTTGCTAAAGTAGTAGTTTTCCTCTCTCTTTCTTTAAGCTTGTATGTTTGTATAATGATAAGTGGTATGCTATATCAAGTTGTCATTTATGTTATAAGATGAGCTTAGATTGTGCTTGGCCTTGTATGAAATCCCTTGTATTACTATGTGGTATATGGCACGTTGATTGGCATTATATTATGTACTTACATGCTTACTTGTGAATGAGACTGGTTTACTACTACTGAGATTTCATAATCTTACCCTAAATATAACCCATGCTAGGTCCGAGTTCAAGCAAAGAAAGAGCAAAGAATCTGGAGACATAAATCGAGGACCTTACTTTTATGTATCACGTTTTGTTATGTAATTAAATATTTTAGATTACTGCGTATATGAGTTATATTATGACACTGTAAGGTACTCAAGTATGAAATGGAAAGCCATGTATATACCCAATCCTGAAGTAAAAAGAGTATGACTATCGTGTATAAGATGCAAGAATGCCTGTGCCTATATAAAGGCAAAATAATAATAATATGACCAATGAGGGGTAAAACTGCCTAGTTTGTCGTAAGGGCAACTTTATATGAATTTATATGTACTCCGTTAAGTAAGCATTTTTCCTTTATAAAGGGCTTAGAGAGTTTGAAGTAAAGCCCTGAACTGATCTTATACGATGTTTCTATAATTAATTATGTATTTTCAAAGTTAGATAAGAATTTAGAAATGACCAAAGGAATAGTGAAATTGTATGAGGAAGTTTTAAAATGAAAAATGTTTATCAGTTCAGGTTTTTGTTGACTTCTCTTAGTAATATATGAGGTAATTGTAGTAGGAAAAGGGTTATAAAATAAGGTATGACATTAATGGCCAATAACACTGGGAGAGGTCCGTCCACGGCACCTACTCCATAATGAGCACAACTAGGGCTCAGTGCATTTGGGGTCTGATCACAACCCGATACTTGATCGAAGCACATGCACAGGTGGCAACTGCACCATAGCTCCACCATAAACTCACAAGGTCTAATCACAATAACAATTCAAGTAGTCAACTAATCATTTGACATCTCAAAATCAAACATGTGTAATAAACATCAGATTAACATGGGCATATATATGGAATTAGGAAAGTAACCCCAGTTACTTCAATGAAGCCAATTACTCATCCTTTAGCTACCATCATGATTCAAAGCACACTAGGCCTTACAAAAGCATAATCATCATTATTCAACTACCATTAGTAAGGAATTTCTCTATACACAAATTAATCTTAACAAGAGTATATTAAGAACTTCTTACCTAAGCTTCCTAAGGGTCTACAGCACCAATTCAAGGTCACAACAACAAGAACTCACAATGGGTCACTCTTAACATCTCAATTTTCGCACATGTAAAAGCCATGCACTAAAAGTCAGTCCAAATGATGGAAATTCAGTATATATACCACATAAGAGAAGAGGGAACACTTACCCATATACCTAAGAGGTCAAATGGACTGAGTTGAGCCTTAACTATCAAGAACACACCATGGGAAATTCCAAAATTTGAATTTGAGTCATCAAGCCTAGAAATTTTAGTTTTTCACCTTCATCTCCTTGTAATTTCGCATAATAGCAGAACCTATTATGAAAATAAATCCTTAGGGGCATCTTTTAGCAAAGTAATACACAAAATGGAAGGGAAATACTTACCCAATCATCCCTCTAACTTTTAACTCTGAAAATCTTGCAAGAAATCACCTAAACACCAAATTTTAGATTTGAGAAGGAGATGAAAATGCCCAAAACTAGAAAACTAATTAGACCAAAATGAAGAGGAGAATAAGAGGGACATGTTTTATATAGATTACCTTGGCCAAATCTTCCTCTAAAAGTGGGAAATGGTAGAGGAATGCAGAAAACCCTAGCCTCCTCTCTTCCTATACGAAAACAGAATTCTCCCTTGCCTAAGATTGAGTTAATCTTCAAAATAGAGGATAAAAGGCTAATTAAGTTAAGGTTTTAGATGGGTTTGGGCTAACCCTAAAGCCCAAAATCCACTTAGGTTCAGATATGTGCTTATTGGGCCATAAGTTGAAGGGTTTAGTTGATAAAATGAGAGTTGGGCTCTTAAGAAATGAGATTGGATCTTCTTATAGACTAGAAGTGGGCTTTCTTATTTAGCTTATGGCATAAATACATTGATCATAAGGCCCAAATCAGATGTCTAACTCCCCTTAGTTAACTCCTTAATTAAACCCCATAACCATAATTAATATATCTCCACCTAACAATAACTAAACATGATTATTGGCTCAAAATGTCTAAAACAAATCCATTTCTTTAGAAACCTTATTTTCCTTATTTTTTCCCAAATCCTTGTATTAATTCCTTAATTCACCATAATCCTCATTAATAAATTATGGGGTGTTACATTCTCCCTTCCTTTTAAGAATTTTGTCCTCAAAATTAGACATACCTCACTCAATTAATGCTGGATAATCCATCCTCATAGCTTCCTCTTTGGTTTCTCAAAATTTCACAAGAACCTAATCCTTCCCCTGCTACTTTCCTATAGAAGATATCCTTATTCTATTACTACCTCACTTATTATCCACAATTCTATTTCTTCTTTGTCCATCCAAGTCAAATGACGTACTAACCTAAAGATTTTGCCTTCTTCCCTTGTCCGCAACTAAAGAGATCTAGACCAAGTTACAGTTGATCACCTTATAGCAAGTCTAGGCACCTAGGTTAGATAAATCTTAAAATATCTCTCCCTTTATAGCATTTGTTTTATTCTATTCTGTCTCTTTCTTCTTTTTTTTCTTCTCCTCCTCCCCTCTCCTTTTTTTTTTGTTCAATAGTCAATCATTGAATGTTCATGTTAACTTCCTTTCCTTCTTAACTCTCAATCTATTTAAGAGATAACTCTTAGATACTTTAGCTTAACTCTTTTTAATAGTTGATACCAAGAACTACAAGAAATTCCACTTAGTTAGCTTTTTTAGTATTTATTCCACTAATAGCAACATAGGTAAGTAACCTTATTTCACAATGAAGTTTCATTTGTCCTTCATTTAGATTACCCCCACATTTCCTTAGCCCAACCTTCTTAATTGAAGTGGGTCTTACCTCTTATAGGGTTATCTAATTTAAGTTTCCAAGTCTTGCGTTCAATTATCTCATAAAATCATTGCACATATTATATCCTCATTTATGGTTCATTAGTAAAAGGTCCATTATTTCCATTAGACACATAAATTCTATTTTTATCTCTAGTTAGTACCTAAGTTCCCCCTTTTTATTCATCAAGATTTTCCAAAGGTTGGAACTAATACAAAGTCTGATCTTATGACTAATCCATGTAAGGCATTCAAACACTCTAAGGTCACCTTTTGCCTAATCAAAATTGAATATAATCTCTTAAGCAAAAATAAACATGATCCTTCAAGTCTAGGTTATATTCCCTGATGAAGCCTGATTTTAAGGATGAAAATACCTTGTCTAGAGTATCAAGGTAATCTTTTAAGACTCAGGAATGAGTTTTCTTAAATCCTACAAGCCATAATCAAGTGGATGTTTTATTAAATGACACAGTTTCAACAACTTGCCTATAACATTAGAAATTTCCAATTCATAATGATGGTTCATTATAGATAATCTAATCGTCATCTATAGGTGTAACCAGCATAGGAAAGCCCTTAGTAGACCTCTTCTCTCTCTTTCTCTTTTTTTTTTTTTGCACTTGCAAAGGCATTACCATAATCACATACATGTGACTCCAAAGACTACCATGATCAATAGATCCCAATGTTTCATCTTGATTCTCAGTTACTACAAGCTTTAGTAGTCAACTTAATGGCATTTACACTTGTTTGAAATCAACTGAACATCTCCTTGGATTTTATGCCATTATATATAGTCCCAAAGGACTGCACTTTTGTATCTTCTACCCCTAACTAAGATATTTTCATATAAGTATAGTCATTCTTCAATTAGTATACTTCTTACCTTTTTTTTCGCAATACTCCAAATTCTCTCAAACCTCCTCACACATAACTAAGTTTTTTTTTCTCTAGTTTGGAAATTCATAATAATTCTTAAAGAGTAATGAAATAATATCTTGTCAACAAGGTTTAAGATCCTATCAACGAGATCTTGTATTCATTAATGTAAAATCTGAGACCTTGTCAACAAGGTTCTCTAACAACAAGTACAAGGTCTTTTGACCATAAGTTATAGCATATAATATGATATGGTATGACAGTTTTCGTCCTTACATAATGGCCTGTGCCAGCCACAACTAACTCTTTCGCTCCCCTAAAAGTTTTTAGGTCTCAATTCATGCCTGATTATTAAGAGTTAAATTAACATAATAAGGAGACTTAGTGAGTCTTTTCATTATCAAGCATTCCCTAATTATCAATGGATCAAGTAGGGATTCCCAATGAGAGAACTCAAGTATCATTTACCACTAGTGTCTCACCTTTCCTCGTCAATCATTATACTAAGGTTTTATTGTAATAACATAAGTTAATTGCATTACTACCACCTCTCATTCATTTCCCTCAGGTTATTATTCTAGATCAGGGATCCTCTTTCAAAATTAGGGAGTTTTACTACTATAGTAAGTACTAGTCCATCTCAAATTCCCAATGTTATCTCTATCCCCTTAATCCCACCTCACAGGATACATGACAATAAGACTACTGATGGAAGAATCATACTTTGCCTTCAATATTAGCAGGAAATTCTTTCCTGTGGCCATATACATGCTCATCATCTCATGATGACTGTATCTCAACCACTGGTACGCACATGGGTACCATTTTATTCTCTTTTTAGGTGGATCCTTACTATCAAGATCTCCCTTTTACCTTTCAGGTAGAAAGTCCACTTAGTCTAGTTTGATGCCAATTTGGTAGTCAAAATTCATCAAATCATATGATAAGTGGCATGCCTCGCATGCCTCAAGCATCAAAGTTCTGAAAAATGAGCATGTCCTATGTGCCTCTAGCACCAAGGTGCTATAGAATCCTATCTTACACTCCCCAAGTGTATCAGGCACATAAAATGCCTCTAACCACCACCTAAATGCATGTCAACGCATAGCATAAGTAAACTAAATTACACAAAAGAGACAATATGCATAAGCACCCCATGCCGGTGCACCTCACCCTTATCACACTAAGGGGTTGTCTTTCCCTTTATCATAATCTCTCTCTTTTGCATAGTACCTAAGAGAGAAGCCTCAAAGCTCTCAAGATTCCTTTAAAAACATCATCTCCCTCAGTCTCTTGCTTTAAAGTCATTATCCCCCATTTAGAAATAGATTCAACAATCCTAACGGTTTCTTGCCCTCCTTTCTTGTCATCATTAACTAAAGATGGCTTACTCACTCTAATAGGTTGAATAAAACTATTTGAAATGTTCTTTAGCTCTTATCATCCTTATTCATTAGGCCCAAGTTGCAGTAGCTAGGATCGAGTAATTGTGTTCTTTATTAACCAGGATCAAGCAAGTGCGTTAGGACCTTTGTACTTATAAAGCTTCAACTTTGAGGACTTTTCGAAGTCTACATAGTTCTAACTCAGTATGGATTATATATCACTTCATATATTTAGTTTTGTTGCCTTCTAAGTTCTCAACATCACTCTAGATGGCCCTTGAAAAGTTTAGAATTTTGCTTAGGTAAAGAAGTGCTATTCTTGTTACGATCAATTGACTACTTCGATAGGCCAGTCAACTGGTCAACCGTACCCAATTGACTTGCTTAATAAATGATGGTCAACTGGTCATAAATACTATTAGTAGCTTTGTTCATCATCCTCATCAGTTACCTGGTCTCATTCATTCAGTCAACTGGTGCCCCACAGCGAGTAACTGGTGCATCTATCGTGTAGCCAGTTGGCAACAAGCCTCAACCAGTTGTTTATCTAGACTAAGACTAGTAACCTAATCTCTGAAGAAAAGAAGGGCAAAATTCTAGTCTTTTCATTGGCATTAACAACCTCAAGTCTCAAAATTAGTATTACTAAAGTCTTATGAGGTAGAATCTAACTACACTCTATTATTCTCTGGGGCATACTTATTATGATAGGTGATGTTCTAAATAAAATTTAAGAAACAACAATTTTAATTAAGCATTACAAGCCTTATATCATTATTCCTCTATATTTCCTTCTAGAACATAAAGCACAATAACTATATGTTCACATAATTATCTATTCTTATGAGCTAATACTATGCCAAATATGCATCATGGTTGCTAAGTTTCAAACCATAAAATTTAAATTAGAACGGTTTTCCTGAACTATTACTCTGATACCAAATGTAATGAACCTAACTTCAAATTATAGTAATTAAGGTAAAAGATATAATTAATAATCATAAATCAAGGTTGAAAGTCATTACAACTAATTATATTTGAAAAATGCAGGGAAATTTGAACCTTGATGTTATTAGAGTCACTAATTAGACAACCATAATTATTTGGATGTGTAAGTGAATTTAATCATCAATAAGGAGCCTTTGATTCTTCCATCCATCAATTCCAACTCATAAAAACCTCCTACAAGTATTTCTAAATCATTCCTTAGTATTACCATTAAAGAAACTAAGGTTTCTAAGTGAATATGAGAAATTGAGCACCTTCACCGCAGTTAAATTCGCTCGCACTGCGACCAATTACTCTCAAGTTCAACTCCTTACACCTTTACAAATTTTGCACATTTCGCCGCACCCAAATATCCCTTTCGCCATGGCCAAATACCCTTTGGAACACCTCCAGACCTGCCTCTTAGACTTAACTGCGGTTAACCTCACTATTCGCTGTGGCCAATTGCTCTTTATTTTCTTCCCTAGTAGCTTCACCATATTTTGCCGAGACCAATTAAATGTTGGTCGCGGCCAATTACCCTCTGTTACCATTTGGCCGAGGCCAATTAAATTTTGGCTATGGCCAATTCCCTCTATTACCCTCCCTAGGCAACTTTGTCGCTTTTGGTCGAGGCCAATTAAATTTTAGCCACAGCCAATTCCCTTCTGTTCCTATAACTCCCAAGATTTCATCTCATGCTCTCCAATTCTCCCTCTAGCAACACTCTAGGCCACTTTAACCTAGGTTGTGAAGATTTAGTATCTTTCTTTTACCTAATCTACCTAATACATCTATCATTGCCCATTCAAAACTCAAATATGGATCTTTAACCCTCTAGCCACCATAAACCAGTGCGTTCATAGCTCAATGATAGCAAAGAGTTCATACACTACTCACATTTTTATTCAAACACAAGTCCTATTAGAAATTCCATACATCACTAGTTTAAGTTGACATCTGATGTATCAAATGATTACAGTCCCTATGCTTGGCAATTCATGATGCAATACGGCAATTACATAAAACTAGTACTCTAGTTATACGAATACAATCTGACAAGGTTTCCAAACCTACCTACTACCAAACCACATAATAAACTTTCATTAATTTTCTCCTTGCCACTAAGAGGTCCGGTCCCTGAAAATGTTAGCCCATAATCGGGGTGGGATATACAATCTTAGTAACAAGAGGAAAATTCTATATATATGTATAGATTAATCAATACAATACAATTTCATATCATCAATACCAGAACCATTAATTCAATTTACAAATGCACTAGTTGAGCTACCAATGACTATTGTCCCATACCAGCAATCATACACAACATGTTAATGGCCAATAACACCGGGAGAGGTTCGTCCACGGTAATTACTCCATAATGAGCACAACCAAGTCTCAGTGTATCTAGGATCTGATCATAACCTGATGCTCGATCGAAGCACATGCACGGGTGGCAGCCACACCATAGCTCCACCATGGACTCACAAGGTCTAATCACAATAACAATTCAAGTAGTCAACCAATCATTTGGCATCTCAAAATCAAATATGTGTAGTAAACATCAGATTAACATGGGCATATACATAGAATTAGGAAAGTAACCCCAGTTACCTCAATGAAGCCAATTAGTCATCCTCTAGCTACCACCATGATTCAAAGCACACCAGGCCTAACATAAGCATAATCATCATTATTCAGCTACCATTAGTAAGGAATTTCCTTATCCATAGATTAATCTTAACAAGTGTACATTAAGAACTTCTTACCCAAGCTTTCTAAGGGTCTATAGCACCAATTTAAACTCACAACAATAAAAACTCACAATGGGTCACTCCTAACATCTCCATTTTCACACATGTAAAAGCCATGCACTAAAAGTCAGTCCAAATGATGAAAATTCAGTATATATACCACATAAGAGAAGAGGGAATACTTACCCATATACCTAAGAGGTCAAATGGACTGAGTTAAGCCTCAACTATTAAGAACACATCATGGGAAATTCTAAAATTTGAATTTGAGTCATCAAGCTTAGAAATTTTAGTTTTTCACCTTCATCTCCTTGTAATTTTGTACAATAGCAGAATCCATTATGAAAATTAATCCTTAGGGGCATTTTCCAGTAAAGTAATACACAAAATGGAAGGGAAATACTTACCCAATCATCCCTCTAACTTCTAACTCCTAAAATCTTGCAAAAAATCACCTAAACACCAAATTTTAGATTTGAGAAGTAGATAAAAATGCCCAAAACCAAAAACTAATTAGACCAAAATGAAGAGGAGAGTGAGAGGGACATGTTTTATATAGATTATCTTGGCCAAATCTTCCTCTAGAAGTGAGAAATGGTGGAGGAATGCAGAAAACCCTAGCCTCCTCTCTTCCTATGCGAAAATGGAGTTCTCCCTTGCCTAAGATTGAGTTGGTTTGCAAAATATAGGATAAGGGGCTGATTAAGTTAGGGTTTTAGATGGGTTTGGGCCAACCCTAAAGCCCAAAATCCACTTAGGTTCAGATGTGTGCTTATTGGGCCATAAGTTAAAGGGTTCAGTTGATGAAATGAAAGTTGGGCTCTTAAGAAATGAGTTTGGACCTTCTTACAGGCTAGAAGTGGGCTTTCTTATTTAGCTTATGATATAAATACATTGATCATAAGGCCCAAATTAAATGTCTAACTCCCCTTAGTTAACTCCTTAATTAAACCCTATAACCATAATTAATATATGTCCACCTAACAATAACTAAACATGATTATTGGCTCAAAATGTCTAAAAGAAATCCATTTCTTTAGAAACCATATTTTCCTTATTTTTTTCCCAAATCCTTGTATTAATTCCTTAATTCACCATAATCCTCATTAATAAATTCTAGGGTGTTACAAGCTAGGTGTTGCTTCTTTAAGCCATATTATAGAATATATAAGGCCATCTTGCTTTCTATGACTTCTAAACTCTTTCCAAGGC
This sequence comes from Erythrophleum ivorense, assembly GCA_026724425.1. NCBI lineage: Eukaryota > Viridiplantae > Streptophyta > Magnoliopsida > Fabales > Fabaceae > Erythrophleum > Erythrophleum ivorense. Next base: position 670,575 of record JAIUCV010000446.1, on the reverse strand, counting down.
TTCCTCTCATACTCTCCCATCATACATGATACAAAACTAAGCTAGAAAGAAATTAAAACACTCCCTAGGTGCATGAACCCTCCTTAGTTAAAACTATACTTCCATAAGGCACTAATAGAGTTTCCTTGCTTCCTTTGATGGGAGAATCATGTAGGAAGCTCTCTTGGTGTCTTAGGAACTCATATGAATATTTAAACATCATAAAATATGGCTAGGGTTTATGATAGGGTTCAAGGTGTAATCAAAACCCTAACTTCCATAACTTACATTCTAAAGCTCCTTTTTTAATTCTAGTTGTACATTCTTAATCCTCACACTCCATAATCTTTGGTTCCATCAAGAACACATAAAGAAAAACTCTCCTCCTCACTTACTCTCTCTAGACCTAAGCTTGAAAGGCTTGGAAACACAAGATTTTGCATGTGTTTCAAGTGAAGTCTTACCTTAAAATGGAGCTCTCTTCTCGTAGATTATTTCCCACTGATTGGTTTCTTGAAAAGAGTTTCTTTTTAGCTTAGGTCAGACTTGAATCTTCAAGTTTTCAAGAAAAGAAAACCACCATTAGAGAGCTCTTAGAGAGAGGAACAACTTTCCTAATTGGCGTAGGATGAAACGGGGCCGTTTACTTACCTAAATGGAAGCTTAAACTTCTTCTCTCTCCCCCCTCTTAATGTCATGCCATTGCTATCCATTTTTCTGCAAATGGAAGCTTGGAGAAGGTGATGAGGTGTAATCTTACTTAAGAAGCCTCTTTTATAATTTTTTAAAATGACCATTCCCTACACACCTGTGTTACTCTGTTTAGACTCATTTTAACTCCTTTTTGAGAATCTTTTTTTCCATCATAAAATTTAGGTTCCCAATTAAATAAAATTCCTTTGGAATCACTCAAATCAGAGCTAAAACCTTTCCGAATGAATCAGTCAAAGTTTGAGTTAACCAATATTGGAAAACATCCACCAGAAGAGTTTTAACTGTCCCAGGGCTTCCCATGATTTTCAAGGCCTCTGAGCACCCCAAAGAACTCAAAACTTCTATTTAAAAAATCCTCCTATGAGAATTCCAAAATTTATTCAAAATGACAAAAATGCCCTTATATTTCGTCAATCTTTCGTTATATTTCGTTTCTTCATTCTAGCTCTATTTTTCCTTCTTTCTGAGCTTAGGATTCTCATTTTTAGGAGCTTAGAATGCTTCCCAATTTTTTTAGGACCTTAACTAATTCATTTTGGGGGATTTCCTTTTTTATCTAGTGAATTTGTTTTATTTACAGAGAAACTGTACATTACGTTTATTGCATTTTCTCTCATTTTTAGAGAACCGAATGTTACACTAAGTGCATGATGTAATGTCTGATTTTTGTTAAACAATGAAAATAGACATGTTTTCAAAGCAAGTCCCCCAAAATGAACTAGTAAAGGTCCCAAAAAAATTGAGTAACATTCGGTTCTTACGAATGGAGCTAGAATGAGAATTTTAGGCTCAGGCGGAGAGAAAAATGAAGCTAGAATGAAGAAATAATTTCTTACGAAAAACTTACGAAATGTAATGACATTTTCATAATTTTGAGCAAATTTTGGAATTCACATAGAAGGGCTTTTTAAATGAAAGTTTTGAGTTCTTCAGGGTTCTCAAAGGCCCTGAAAACCATGGGATGCCCCGAGACAATTAAAACTCTTTCGGTGGACGTTTTCTAATGTAGGATATGAACTTTAACAGATTCATTTGGGAAGGTTTTAGCTATGATTTGAATGATTCCAAAGGCATTTTACTAAATTGGAAACCTAAATTTTATAATAGAAAAGGCGATTTTCAAAAAGGAGCTAAAACAAATTAGAAATGAAAATGCCAAAAACAAAGGGCAAAACAGAAATTTTTGAAAAAGCCATTCTCCTCCACCTATATATATATAGGGTGCCCCACTCTTCCATTCACTTAGCCTCATATTTTTTTGCCCCAAACCAAAGAAGAAACCCTAGAAGAGTGGCGCACTAAGGGAAAAAGAAGAAGAGGAGAAATCAAAGCCTAAAGGTAAGGAATTTTTTGTAGTTTTTCATGCTTTCTTCCTTCCAAACCTTTTCTTCTCCATTCTCTTTTGTTTCCTATGATTATAATGAAGTTTATAAATCTGTTTTAAGGGATAAATTAAGTGGGATATTTGGATTTGAAGAGAAAAGCCTAAAGAAGACAAGATTCAAGTGAGAAAACAAGGAAAAATAAGGTAATTTCTTCTTCCATGGTTGCTACCCCTTGCTTCTCTTCTCTACCCATTTTGCCCCATTCAAGAAGTCCTAGGAGGGCTTGGTTTTTAGGCAGAACCAAGGGCAATTCTTAGAAAAAAGGGTGTGGAGATTAAGAATATACAAAGAAATTTAATAAATAACTATGAAAATTCAAGATGCAAAATCTAGGGTTTTAAGTATTCCTCACAAAATCTGATTTTATACAATGATTCCTAGACTTAAAGTGTTTGAATGAATTCCTAAGACCCCTAGAAGTTCCCCCATGTGTATCTTCCCTTGAGAAAACAAAGCAAACTCCATGGAAGCTAAAATCAAGCATAGTCTCGACCAAGTGAGTTCCATATACCTAGGGAGAGTTTTAATTTGTTCCAAGCCCATTCTTGAGTCATATATGATGAGTGAAGATGAGGGGAGGCTTTGGAAAAAAATTTAAAAACCATAGAAAGTGAGTTGGCCTTATGTGTTCCATAATATGGCCTAAAGAAGCAACATATATTTAGGCTCTTTATTTTGATTGCTTGATGACTCCAAGAGGCTTAAAAGGAGTCAAGAATCATATTTGAAAAGAAAGGATAGGGCCTAGAATTTATTTGATGGGTGTTGCTTCATTAGGAACATTTTGGATCCATAAAAGGATTTATAGGTTAAGCTAGAGTCTAAGCAAATTGTGTGGCCTTAGAATTAATTCCATGAACCTAATTGGCTTCCATAAATTGTGTTTAGGCCAAGAGGAATCATTCCCACACCTTTGTGTGTGTGAGGTCGAAGAAGGGAGAGGAAACTCATGAGAAAAAGTGTGTTCTTGCTTCCAAGGTAGCTCTCTCCACCTTCTCTCATGCATGATTATTTGCTTTACTTGTCTTTGAATGTGTGTATGTATATTTTAAGTTATGAAAAGTATTCTAGCATGATTTCATATGCCATGGTACCATGATGATGCATTATGTTTCCAAATGATGTTTATGATGTTTGCTTTAGTTTGCTTAAGTGTAGTAAGGCCAAAAACCCTTAGCCATGGTAAGGATGAGGCAAGAACCCTTAAGATTGGTTGAGACAAAGTAAAGAGTCTCCCAAAAATGAAGTTGACTCCCAAGAGTAAGGTTGAGTCCAAGAACCTCTTAAAAATGGGTGAGGCAGGTCCAAAATTCACAAGTGAATGGGTAAGGCTAATCCACATACTTGGCAAGCCTATGTATGCTATGTGTGACTTTTTCAAATGCCAATAATGCTTCTTGAATGATTGTATATGTCAATATGTCCATGCATACATTTGTAAGACTTGTTTTGCATCTTTTATGTATAATTGAATGGGAGATGAGCTATTGGGATTCTTTGAATCTCATTCCCTCCTCTCCAATGTTCTAACATGCTAGGTGGACCAAGAAAGCAAAGGAATGGAAGCCAATAAGAAATGAGAGCTTGACATTAAAGTGCATGGATTTGGCTACTTTAAGGCTTTATGAATGATAATTAATATAATCTATTATTGTATAAGACCCATAACCTCTTGAACATGTATAGTTATCTATATATGTGATGTAAAAATAAGAGATTATGTTATGTGACCATTAGAATGTACATTGAGTATGAAATGGCAAATTTTGCTTCTTTGAAGTTTGATGCATTAGTGTATAAATGGAAGTGGAATAGCCAAATTGAGATATGCATGAGATTTAGAACCATTTGGGCATCTCATACAAGTCATAATCATGCTTTTAGACTTGCCCAAGAGGTGCCAAACATCAAGGAAAATTATTTGGACACTTTGGTATCCTATATGGAGTAAAAATTAACCATATTGGAAACCTATACCACTTTTTATCCAAATGAACTCTTATTGATCTAAGATTTGGCATGAAATTAGAGTTTTTTGAGAGCTTTTTAGGAAGCTAAAGAACAGAAATTTTGGAGGTCCAGAGAATATTTGATGAATTTTCAAAGTTGGAAAAAATTCTAGTTTTGGTCATATTGTTCATACTGGTCCAAAAATGATTTATGTCACTCAGGGCTCAAATGATGTCCAATTGCCACGATTTTATAGAGAGAAACTAGGCATTCCCAATGACTTGTGCCAACTAGAAGCATCCCATTTAAATGTCTAAAGAGGGAGATAAATTTAATTTTTATAGATTCTGCCCAATATCAAGCGCCCCAACTGACCTCAGGAATTGTTTGATTGGGTTTCGAGGTCCAGGTGTGCCTAAACTGGTCTGGAGTTATTTTTTCCTCCAATTAACATCTGTAGCTTTCATATTTGTATCATTTGCATGGATTGGATTTTTTTGAAATTAATTGGACATTTTTGAAGTTTGTAATAGAAAGCTGTGACAGTACCAATAGCCAACCAGACCTCTACACATTTTCGAATGTCAAATGTCTTCTTTGTTGTGTTTCATGGTTTGGACGTATTTTTAGTATAAATTAAATATGTGTAGCTTTCCATAATGGCAAAGAATGCATATTTCAATTTTTTTAGAATTAGTTATGATTTTCCAAAGTTTGTGACAAAAAAGAGAAATTTTTGGTCAAAAATGCAAGTATGAATTTTATGTATCTTCTTTCTTTCCATGAGTTGTAGGCCACTTTTAGTAATAGAAATGAGTTGTATTCATATAATTAAATACGAAAATATGATACATGAGCTCATATGGTCCATGTGACACTGAATGGAATTTTCATACAAGACACAATGCTAAAATATTCATTATTTAATGCCATTATTTTTGCCTCTTATGTGAAATGCTTGATATGAGGCATAGAGATAGTATGAAATGAGCTAAGAAATTATTGTGTTACACATGAACCCTCCTTGACTGAGGCTATGCTTCCATATGGCACCAATCGAGTTGTTTTAATTTCTTTGATGGGAGAAGTATGTGGTAGGCTCTTTTCATGTCTTAGGAACTCATATATAGTCTTAGACAACTTAAATTACTACTAGGAAGCTTCATCTTAGCCTAGGTGCAACCAAATCCCTAAATTCTATAACTTGCATTCTAAAGCTCCCTTTTCAATTCTAGTTGTATATTCTTAATCCTCACACTCCATAACCTTTGGTTCCATCAAGAATACATAAAGAAAAACCCTCCTCCTAACTTTCTCTCTTTAGACCAAAGCTTAAATGGCTTGAAAACACAAGATTTTGCAAGTGTTTCAAGTAAAGTCTTACTTTAAAATAAAGCTTTCTTCACGTAGATTAATTTTCACTAATTGATTTCTTGAAAAGAGTTCTTCTTTGGCTTGGGTCAGACCTAAATCTTCAAATTTTCAAGAAAAGAAAACCACCATTAAAGAGCTTTTAGAGAAAGGAACAACTTTCCTAACTGGCGCAGGATGAAATGAGGCCGTTTACTTACCTAAACGAAAGCTTAAACTTCTTCTCTCTCCCCCCTCTTAATGTCACACCATGGCTGCCCATTTTTCTGCAAATGGAAGCTTGGAGAAGGTGATGAGATGCAATCTTACTTAAGAAGCCTCTTTTACAATTTTTCAAAATGACCATTTTACCTCTAGACCCTTGTTCGCTCTGTTTATGCTCATTTTAACTCCTTTTTTAGAACAATCTTTTTCATCATAAAATTTAGGTCTTCTAATTCATAAAATTCCTTTGGTTTCATCCAAATTGGATTTAAAATCTTTCCGAACAAACTAGTCAAAATTCGGGTCAACTGACGTTGAAAAACATCCACCTGAGAGGCTTTAGCTATCTTGGGGCTTCTCATGGTTTTTAGGGTCTCTGAGAACCCTGGAGAACTCAAAACTTTTATTTAAAAAGCCCTCTTGTGAGAATTCCAAATTTTTCTCAAAATGACAAAAATGCCCTTACGTTTCATTAACCTTTCGTTTTTTCATTCTAACTTCGTTTTTCTTTCTATCTGAACCTGAGATTCTCATTTTTTAGTGTCTAGAATGCTTCCCAAATTTTTTGGGACCTTAACTAATTTATTTTGGGGGACTTCCTTTTGTATCCAGTAAATTTTGTTCGCTTATAAAGAAACTATACATTACGTTTCTCACGTTTTCTCTCATTTTTGGAGAACCAGATATTACATTTCTCCCCCTTAAATAAATTTTCTCTCAAAATTTGGGGTATACTTTCCTCTTACTCATTTCTTTTCTAGCTAACCGTTCTTTTCTTTCCCTTTTTCCTAGCTCTATATGCTTTCTTAGGGATTTCATTCTTTCGAGTTTTTCTCTTAGCCAAGGAATTTTCATTACAAGCTCTTAATAAGGGCTCTATTATTATAGAGTACATAATTGTTTTTTTTTCTCATAAGGGAAAGAAGTTTCTGACTCTGGAGGCCTATCCTAGTAGAGTTTGCCAATCATATTGGGTTAGTCTTAACCCGTTCGCAGGGAATAATATTCTTTTCAATGGACTCATTTATTACCTTGGGAGGTAACTTATTTCGTATCAAATCTCCCATATCCTCTCCCAATGGCTTTTCATAATGTTTCATCATCTTTTCTAATCATTACAGCCATTGAAGATTTCTATCTGTTTACTATTTTAAAATATACTATCTATTGTCTATCACTGTGTTCTTTCTTACTAACTCATCCCATGATTACAATTCACATTTCTTTCTATCATAGGCCTCACATCTTGATTATTTACTAGGATTACAACTCCTTTGAGGAGTTTCTACTTTTAATGATCTCAGTTTCTCTGTTTACTACTACATCTGTCTCTATAGGCCGAGACTTTTTCTCATTCTCTTTGCTCACTTATAGTGGCATTTTATAGTTTCTCATTTCAACACTAATAAGCCTAACATATGTGTCTAATACTATCATCGAAGAGCTACTACTACTGACTATTGCTGAATTTTGGTGGGATGCTAGCTATTCTCACAGTTTCGATCACTAGAGATATACTATACCACTTACCTCATGTAAAAACTGCACTTGACCCCTTTCTAAATACATAGTCTAACATGTGGGGATCTTTCTATCCTTCATCAAGGCCAATATCTGTTAGGTAGTGGTTCATCTAGCTCTAGCTCTGGAAAGCTAATTTCTTGCTTTCTTTATCCCATACATTATGCTCATCTCTTAGGAGGTATAGTCAGTGGTCTAATTATCTGAGTAAAGCCTTCATATCTCTATGGCAATAGTCTACTAGACTTAGGAGATCTCTAGTCTTTGAGATAAAAGCTAATTGAAACTGTACTAATCTCTAAGACTAACTGCTTTGTAAAGGCTATCGTAGGCCTTCATCTCACCAAAGAACTATTATGTTGTGACTAGGGCTCTTTGTAACTCTATGGGATCTATTGTGACCCTTAGGTCTACTGCGACCTCTCAGAGCCCTGCTAAGGTCTACTACAATATGTTGTGCTATGCTAGGATCTATTACGATCCATCTCTAGGAGACATCAAAGCCTAAGATTATTGTATCTGATAGTGAAATACATACTCACTAAGTCAGGTAACCATTGCTCATAATAGTTTAGGCTAAACTCAGAGGTACATCATACTCTTTGTGCGAAGTGGGTTCTGTGTTATCTAATTCCCTATGATCCCATCATACTAATGCTCAGGAGCATTTTAACTTTCCTTTATTACTCCTTATGGGATCCTAAGGTTCCCACCTCAACCCCTTTTTGCTTGGACTTTCCTTTCTTACTTTATTGACTTACTTACTTTATGTGTACTCTTTCTAACTTTTCTCTCATATCCTGTAGTTTTTTACTATGCCCACTCTCTACTTTTGAGTGCCTTAGCACTCAAACATCTCACACTTTGAGTGTGATTAACATCTATGGAAGGAGAGAGGTTATACACTGGTCTCTATTCAATTTATTTACATGTACTATAAGGGACTCAGATTATACATACTAAACTCGTGCTATCTGAATTTGAACATTCTTTACTATTAGCACATTCTTTTCTATATTATCATTCTTTACTAGGGATTCTTTTCTACATGCTTTTTTTATTGTTCTAATATTCCTTGAATTCCTTTACCTTTCTTTTCTGACTTATCTCGTGCTTTAACTAACTAGAATACCTTTCAATTATCGAGACACTTAGATGATTGATGCCATCGTTTGCTACACACTCAAGTTACATTACTACTGGGTTAGCCAGATCCAATATCATGTAACCATTGTTGCAAGAAAACCATAACATCAAACACTCATACACAAATGCCTTATGACTGAGCTTAAAGCCACTATCGCTTGTATATTACAAGTCTCCTAATAAACTAAAATATTTCCTTTTTACTTTTCTTTATCTGCCCTATTCTTGTAGGATACTCTGGGAAAATAAGATTCTTTCTCTACTTCATCCTGAGATCACTTTACATTACCTGACTGCTTTTACTTCAGGTACTAACATACTAGAAGAGCATCTATGCCAAGGACAAGTGTGCTTTCTCAAGTACTCAAGCACATTGACTTGACATTTATTTTCAATCTATTATGTCCTCGGTGTGAATACTGTCATATCTTCTTTCTCTTTTGCCTTTATTATCCTTTTACTTAGGTAAAAGGATGCTTTATTACCGGCTATCTCTATCGCTAGTTCAGGTTTCTTTACTCTCAAGAGCACCTGCATTTTTCCTGGGCTTCTCTACTTGCTCACTCTCTGTAACATCAAGGGGTCTATTTTTTCTTATACTCTTGCTTTGTTTTTAACTAGACCATCCCTCGGTAAGAAAATTTCTATTGCCTGTAACCCCAGGAATTACATTCTATGGCACTCTCATGTTACACTCTTTCTCTACATAACTCACCTTCTTAAGTGGTCTCTAACTCCCTCGAGTTTCCTTAAGGTACTAAGGTACTAATTGTTTATCTTAGCTCATTTTTATATTCGGATCAAAGCTAGGCTTTCTCTCTATGTTTACCCTCTTTAGTTTCATCCCCAAGAGCATAGTATACTAATTTTAGGGTTCTACTAACCTAATCCAAGACACGTACTCTCACTATCTAGATTCTACCTTACTAAAAACTTATGCTCTACTGGGTGCTCTAATCATGCACGTGCTTTAACTCTACATTATTCTCATATTAGATAGCTCGTCTGAGTAGCTATCAGACTCCTATCTATTTGTTTTCTAGGTTTAGTCTGTTCATTTAGTCATTATTAGAAAGAGGCATCTCTTCTGTGGCTAGTTTCTCAGCTTTTCCTCGCTTCCCTTATCACTGTACTTTATAATTTAGGGGGGTCTATCTAAGGGAATTTACTAACCACTACTAAGTGGCCTCCCTAACTCAAGATGTCTTATCTTTCCTTTTTCGATCTAAGGAGAACTTTCATTGAGCTTCTGGTTAAATTAATTTCGCTTTTTATACATCTCACCTAGATGATGCTACTGGTCACTTCCTGTAGATTTTAGCTTATATTTAGCCTTGGCTACCTATCTCATTAGACCTGTAGCTGATAATAACTTAATATCCTCTAAACTATCCTCATTCTCTCCTGAGCCTCTGTCACTGGGCTAATCATACTCATCTTTAGGTGTTACCTATGAGGTACACCTTTCTAGGCCACTCACTATGTGTCTCATTACTGGTAGCTTTATCTTAAATTTTAAGGCTACATTAACATTTCGTCATTCAATGTCTCACAGGGTAGCACCCTAGGTTGGAGTCAATGCCTTAAAGGCGGTTCTCAATAACCTTATTATTCCTATGTCTAACACTTTTTAACGTTGAGTTCTTTTTCAATCTCATCTGCTAGGCCCACTAATCATATACTACTTACTAATCTTCTGTGACCATTTACTATTCTTTTTTTCCATACTTATACTAAGGGTTCCCTCTCTTTGTGGATCGACTAATCCCTTATCAGTTCATTCCTCAAGTTGGCCTGAATATGACCAACAAGGCATTCATACTACCATTCACCATTACTAACACATCATTCACCATGGCTAATTAGCCTTGGGTTTACCCTAGTTTCCTATCTAAGTATTGGCCGCGGCAAGGAATTCTCTGGATTGCCTTGCTGCTTCCTGGAATAATTGGTCACGGCTAACGGCTTCTAATTGGCTCACTTTTTCATAGATTAGAATTTCATCTTTAGCTACCAACCTGAGCCTAATTGCCTCTATATCTAGCCCATCATTAAGCTAGAGGGTTCAACCTCTTGCTTCATTCGTGCATAACTAGCTGTCACCTCTGGGCTATCGGGCTCTAAAGGGTGTAGCTTGTAACTTAAACCTCTGCCCTGAGGGAATTAACCTTTCAGGTTCTGAAACTTATCTAGACATTGGGTGTTATGGCTTGGGGGTAACTCTCTTTCTCATTTCCCCTCTAAACTAGTTCTGTGCAGCCGCAATCTCATCTCACATTGCACTGCATCACTACTCATCTCTGCATTATGTGAGATATCTTGGAATGATCTAAGTATGACCACCAAGAGAATTAGGCCTAATATACTCTCTCTAGCAAGCCTCTTTGCTTAAGCTCTTCTAGAGGCCAACCTTTCTTGATGTTCACTATCTACTCCAAGACCATTCTACAACTTACTTATCATAAACATAGCCACAAACTATCTTCACACACCCAAAATGTCTCATACAAGGCTCTACATAGCTATACAAGCCCTTTACATAGCCCTATTGTTATATCCTTAAGCTAAATCTACTCTAGGAGAGCCTGGAACTTTGCTCCAATATCAATAAATGTAACACCATAGATTTTTAGCTTTGTCTCATGCTATTTCTAAGTCTCACGTCATCTATTTCTCGAGAACACAAGAAAATGACATATATAAAGTGAATATTTTTGCATTGCGTATGGGATGAAATTTCCATTCGATGTCCCATAGGCCATGTGAGCTCATGTATCACATTTTCATATTTAATTATATAGATACAACTCAAATCTATCATCAAAAGTGGCCTAGAACTCGTGCAAGGCAAAGGAATGCATAAAATTTCATGATGTAGCCTTGGTCAAAAATTCTCACTTTTTGTCACAAAATTTGGAAAAACATAACTAATTCTAGAAAAATAAAAAATAAGAATTCTTTACCATTTTGGAAAGCTAAACATGTCTACTTTATGCTAAAAATATTACCAGGCCATGAAACATCACACAAAAGATGTTTGACATTCAAAAAGGTGCAAAGGTTCGACTGGCTACTAGTGCTGATATAGGTTTCTGCTATAAACTTCAAAAATGTCCAATTAATTCTAAAAAAATCTAATCTATGAAAATGATACCAATCTAGAAAGCTAAGATGTTAGATTGAGGAAAAAAATAACCTCAAGCCAGTTTAGGCACATTCAAGACTCGAAAACCAATCAAACAATAACCTTAGTCTATTTGAATGCTTGATACTAGGCAGAAACTTCAAAACTTCATATCTCCCTCTCTAGATATCCAATTGAGGTTCTTCTAGTCGTAATAAGTCATAGAAAGGTCTAGTTTCACCCTGTAAAATTTCATAGTAATTGGACATCATTTGCCCTATGAGTGACAGAATTTAAATTCGAACCAGAATGAACAGTACACTGAACCAATTTCAGAAAATTCCCCAACTTTGAAAATTCATCAAATGTTCCATAGACCTCCAAAAATTCTGCACATTAGCTTCTCAAAAAGCTCTAAATTCATGCTAGATATCATACCAAGAAGAACTTATTTGGACAAAAAGTGGTATAGGTTTCCAATATGGTCAAATTTGCTTCATATAAGATACCAAATGTGTCCAAATGGTCTCTTTGATGTTTGGCACCTCTCGAACAAGTTTAAAAGCATGAATATGACTTGTATGAACTGCCCAAGTGGTCCCAAACCTCATGCATCTCAATTTGGCCATTCCACTTCCATTTATACATATATTTTCATAATACTAGTTTGCCATTACACGTCCAAAATGCACATTTCCATACATATAACCTTAACTCTCATTTATACATGATACACTAGCATAATTATATATGTCCATAACATCATAGGATATATACAACAATGAGTTACAACATTTGTCACTCATATGGCCTTAAAGGAACAAAATCCATGCACTTGGATGTCACACTCTCATCTCTCTAGTGGTTAGCTTCCATTTCTTTGTTCTCTTAGTCCACCTAGCATGTTAGAACATTGGAGATGAGGGAATGAGATTCAAAGAATCCCAATAGCTCATCTCCCTTTCAATCACATATAAAGTATGCAATATGAGCCTTGAAAATGCAAGCATGGACATAATAACATAAGTGAGTATTCAAGAAACATTCTTGGCATTTGAACAAGTCATACATAGCATACATAGGCTTGCCAAGTAAGTAGACTAGCCTCACCCATTCACTTATTGATTTTGGACTTGCCTCACCCATTTCTTTAAGACATTTTTGACTTAACCTTACTCTTGGGAGTCAACTTCACTTTTGGGAGACTTTTTACTTTGTCTCAACTAACTTTAAGGGTTCTTAGCTCATCCTCACCATGGCTAGAGGGTTCTTGGCTTCTTCACTCTCAAGCAAACCAAGATAAGCACATAAAGCATCATTTGAATGCATAAAACATCATCACGTTACAATGGAATAAAAGCTCATGCTAAAATACTTTTCATAGATCAAAACATATATACACACATTCAAAGACAATGTAAGCATGCATCCAAGCATAAGAGAAGGTGGAGAGAGCTACCTTGCTTGCATTTACACACTTTTTCCTTGAGTCTTGAATCCTCTCCCTTGACCTCACACACCCAAGAAGGTTGAGATCATTTCTCTTCACCTAAACACAATTTATGGAAGCTAATTATACTCTTGAATTATATTATAAGGCCACACATTCACTAGAAAAGCTAAATGACTCATAAGGCTCTTTTATGATTCCATAATGCACTCAATGAAACAACTTTAAGAAAATATCATCTTGGCTCCATTCTCTCCATCTATTTATGATTCTTGACTCCATTTAAACCTCTCGGAGTCATCACACAATCAAATCAAGGAGTCTAGCTTGGTGTTGCTTTTTTAAGCCATATTATAGAACATATAAGGCCATCTCACTATCTATGGTTTCTAAAATTTTTCCAAGGCTTCTTCTCATACTCTCCCATCATACATGATGAAAAACTAAGCTTGGAAGGAATTAAAACACTCCCTAGGTGCATGAACCCTCCTTAACCAAGGCTATGCTTCCATATGGCACCAATGGAGTTGTTTTAATTTCTTTGATAGGAGAAGCATGTGGGAGGCTCTCTTCGTGTCTTAGAAACTCATATATACTCTTATACAACTTAAATTACTACTAGGAAGCTTCATTTTAGCTTACGTGCAACCAAATTCCTAAATTTCATAACTTGCATTCTAAAGCTCCATTTTCAATTCTAGTTGTATATTTTCAATCCTCACACTCCATAACCATTAGTTCCATCAAGAATACATAAAGAAAAACTCTCCTCCTCACTTTGTCTCTCTAGACCAAAGCTTAAATGGCTTGAAAACACAAGATTTTACAAGTGTTTCAAGTAAAGTCTTACTTTAAAATGGAGCTCTCTTCGCATAGATTAATTTTTACTGATTGATTTCTGGAAAAGAGTTCCTTTTTAGCTTAGGTTAGACTTGAATCTTCATGTTTTCAAGAAAAGAAAACCACCATTAGAGAGCTCTTAGAGAGAGGAACAACTTTCCTATCTAGCGCAAGATGAAACGAGGCCGTTTACTTACCTAAACATAAGCTTAAACTTCTTCTCTCTCTCCCCTCTTAATGTCACACCATGGATGTGACACCTTAACCTCTAGCTCATACCCAACGTGCCCTCTAGCCCGTATGGGCGGTGCGGAACTCATAAGGGAGACACTTTCTCTACCTTATGCTTACTCGTTCTATGGCACTATGTGTGGGTAGAGCTCCACTTAGAAGTAACATGGACCGGTTGAGCTCTCTCTCTGATTCCTCATGGTCAATTACTCATTTGAGACTTATTGCAATCCCAAACATATGCTTTAAGCTCATGGAAAGCAAAAAGGGATTGGAGACATGCATTTTCGCTATGGGCAGATTTTGCTTCATCTCTGGGCTAACTTTGGAAATTCATAACTAAATGCAGAAAAATCGTATCCACATGATCTAGGTCATTATAGAAATTTTGAGACGTCTACTTCATGCTAAAAATACTTAGAAGTCTCAATATCTCACATACTCTACGTTTGACATCGAAATCGTTCACTGGTCAGAGGGGGCTTCTTTGCTGTCACAGTTTACTGATATGGACTTTGAAATTGTCTAACTAATTCCACAAAAATCCAATGCTCATAAACTCTATCTCTATGGAAAGATGTGGATGTTAGCTAGAGGAGAAAAATATCTCCAGATCAGTCCACCAAGCCAATTCCCCGGAAACCGATGAAACAGTACCTCGGGTCTGGTTGGGGGTCTGATTCTGGGCAGGAACTTCGAAATTGCATAACTTCCTCTTTGGACCTCTAAATGAGGTGCTTCCAGTTCCTACAAGTCACTGTGACCATCTAGTTTCTGTGTATAAAATTTCGTAGCCATTGGACTACGTTTGCCCCTCGGATGACATGATTTCAAATCTGACCAAATGAACAGTGATTTTTCTAAATCCGAATTTCTGATGTCAACTTTGAATGCTCATAGAAAATGCTATAGACCTCTAAATGACATGAACTCTAGCTTCCCAGAAAGCTCTAAACATACTCTAGTTCCATGTCAAATCTCATGGCTAGAAGAGGTCATATGGCTATTCTATGACATCATGTGCAAAAGGCCATTTCTTGGCCAAAAGTGTGGCTAATGGGGTCCAATCTTAAGTTTTCTACTTCTATGACTCTTTGAGCACATGAGAAAGCATCTATAGGAGCTATCAATCATGCCTCAAATGTCTAATAACTTAGATTGGGGAAACTCACTACCCCATGCCCACTTATGCACCTTTATCTACTAAGCTACCATTGGCTCTTTCTCATTCAACCATGCTATTTCATTCGTCATAAAGCTCATTCTCATATATTCATCATTAATACATACATTGTCTTACAATATTTGTACATGCTACATCATATACATTATTTACATCTCATGTACAAGTTACATATACAATGTAGTACAAAACTATACACTTTTCTTCATCTCTATCCCTAGCCTCATGCTTGTTGGTGGTTGCTCCCATCTCTTATCTCACTTGGGCCACCTGACATGGTTGGATGGTGGAGAGGGAGGGTGAGATTCGGAGAATCTCAGTAGTTCAACTCTCATTCAAACATACATATATTGCATGCAACAAGTCTCATTAAGCATGTATGGCATGTTAGCATGTAAAACATGATAGAAAACGTTTAAACATGTGAAATGGCCATGGATAACATTCATGAGTTCGCTGAGTACTTGGATCGGCCTCACCCCTTCCCTTATGGCTTTTGGATTTGCCTTCCCATACTTTTAGAGGTACTTAGACTCACCCTTACTCTTTGGGAGTCAACCTCACTTTTGGGAGACATGGCTCAACCAACTTAGGGCTTCGGCTCATCCTCACCTTGGCTTCAGGGTTATTGGCTTTTCCATTTCCTCAAGCAAACCAAACAATCATTTAAAACATCAGCTCAATCATATCACATAATCATGCTAACACACTTCTCATAGCTCATATCATTCATACACACAAGCAAGACAATGTAAACACACAATTATGCATGAGAGAAAGCGGAGAGAACTACCTTTGCTAGCTATTCTCAATTTGCTCTGACACTTGACTCCTCCCTTGTTGGTTTTCACAACAACTTCTAGATGGGAGAGTTCCTCTTGAGCCTAACCACACAAAAGCATGGAATTAATACTTTACTACTCATTTCTTAAGCTAGGGATCACTTCTAAGCAGCTCTACTGAGCTTCTCACTCTAGGTTTCTTCCTCACTCTAGGGTCCATGAACTATCCCTCTCTTTCTCAACTCATAAGAAAGGGGAAAAGCAAGAAAGAGAAGACTATCTACTTCTAATCTCTCTCAAGAATGGTTTCCCACTCTCTCTCCTCTGAACCAGACTCAACCCTAACCATTTTCTACCATTTAAACCGTGAAAAGGAGGGAAAAAGGGGAGAAGGCAACTTACTAAGAGGAAGCCATGAGAATCATACCTTTCTTGTGCTTTCCTCTTCTCTTCAGCTTCTCTCTCTCTCCTCCGCCCTTTTCTCTCTCCTAAGACGAGTTTGAGTCGGTTAGAAGAAGAAAGAAGAGATTTGGAAGCTTTTAAAAAGTTAAATTCTCTTTTTCTCGCTTTTCTGGACCGCTCTCGCTATAGCGAGTTAGTGACCTCGCTACGGCGAGCTCGTGTCTATTCCAGACTTTTGTCTTCGCTATGGCGTCGCTACGGCGAGATCGTGTCTATTCTCGACCTCTGCCTTCGCTATAGCGTCGCTATAGCGAGCAACTCCCTAGTCTCTATATGGAATGCCATACTCGCTATAGCTAGGAACAATTTCGCTACGGTGAGCAACTTACTGGTTTCTATATGGAATGCCGCACTCGCTATAGCTAGGGACATACTCGCTACGGCGAAGAGGCATTCTCGCTATGGCGATTCCATATCTCGCTATGGCGAGAAGACTTAGAAAATTCTCAGCTCTTCAAAAATTTTCCAGCTTCTCTTCCCTTCCTTTTTCTCACTTCTTTTTCTCTTTTCTTTTTCTGGGTTATTACAATGGATGCCCATTTTTTTTTGCAAATGGAAGTTTATAGAAGGTGATGAGGTGTAATCGTACTTAAGAAGCCTCTTTTACAATTTTTCAAAATGATCATTTTGCCCTACGCGCATGTTTGCTCCGTTTAGGCTCATTTTAACTCCTTTTTGAAAATCATCTTTTCCATCATAAAATTAGGTCATGTAATTCATAAAATGCCTTTTGTTTTATCCAAATTGGATTTAAAACCATCCCAAATGAACTAATCAAAGTTCGGGTCAATTGACGTTGGAAAATATCCATCAAATGAGCTTTTGCTGTCCCGGGGCTTCTCATGGTTTTCAAGGCCTCTGAGAACCCTGGAGAACTCAAAACTTTCATTTAAAAATCCCTTCTGTGAGAATTCCAAAATTTTCTCAAAATGACAAAAATGCCCTTACG
Source organism: Erythrophleum ivorense (assembly GCA_026724425.1). NCBI lineage: Eukaryota > Viridiplantae > Streptophyta > Magnoliopsida > Fabales > Fabaceae > Erythrophleum > Erythrophleum ivorense. The sequence continues at coordinate 653,284 of JAIUCV010000446.1, read as the reverse complement.
TTTCGTTAACCTTTCGTTACATTTCATTTCTTCAATCTAGCTTCATTTTTCTTTTCTGTCTGAACCTGGGATTCTCATTTTTAGGTGTCTAAAATTCTTCCCAAATTTTTTAGGACCTTAACTAATTCATTTAGAGGGACTTCCTTTTTGTATCAGGTGAATTTTGTTTGTTTATGGAGAAATCGTACATTACGTTTCTCACGTTTTCTCTCGTTTTCGGAGAACCAAATATTACAAATCTCACTTTTTTCCTATTTTTACTAGCTATAGCTAGGTGGTGCTCAAGGAAGCAAGAATGAGGATTAAAAAAATTTATAAAAGCTACTTTGACATTCATGGTTATGTTGAGACATATTCTTGTATCTATGATTATGTATTTGTATCTTATGAAGCATAATCATGCAAACATGTCTAAAGGTATTGGATTATGATATAGAGACTATCACATTCTAGCTTTTTTGTAACTATCAATGTAACCAAACTAGCTAATGAAGAACATCCAGGAGAATATTAGGGAACTACCCTAAGTTAATTAGAACCAAGGAATTAAATTAGGACCTGAAAGGGGAAGGCACATGTTAGGAAGCCCTACTAGGACTTTAGTTTGATAATCTCCGTAGCAAGGAAGTATGCAACCACAAGTCAAGACAAGGTTAGGACCATTAATATCATAATGTCTTATTATTCCCACATACATGGAAATATAGGTAGGCATCCTCAGTTATGTGATAACCATCTCCTTAGCTGTGTATAGTAAGGATCAAGATCTAGAGAAACACTTAAATTAAGATTATGACTTGATGAGCTACTCAATTGGTCCCAAACTTCATGCATCTCAATTTGGTCTTCCCACGTGCATTTATGCATTAATACATCAAGTCTTTAAGAAACCAAAATTGTCATTCCATGCTCAAATTACATTCTAGTATTCACATAATATAATCTCTCATTTCTACATCACATATATACATAATTATACATGTTCAAGAGGTTAATTATCATTCATAAAGCCTTAAAGTAGCCAAATCCATGCATTTTAGTGTGAAACTCTTATTTCTCATGTGGTTGGCTTCCATTCCTTTGATCTCTTGGTCCACCTAGCATGTTAGAACATTAGAGAGGAGGGGATGAGATTCAAAGAATCCCAATAGCTCATCTCCCATTCAATCATACATAAAAGATGCAAAATAAGTCTTACAAATGCATGCATGGGCATATTATCATATGTAAACATTCAAGAAATATTTCTAACATTTGAGCAAGTCATACATAGCATACAAAGGCTTGCCAAGCAAGTAGATTGGCTTCACCCATTTACTTGTGGATTTTGGACTTGCCTCACCTATTCTTTAAGAGGTTCTTGGACTCAACCTTGCTCTTGGGAGTCAACCTCTCTTTTAGGAGACTCTTTACTTTATTTCAACCAATCTTAAGGGTTCTTAGCTCATCCTCACCATGGCTAAGGGTTCTTGGCCCTACCATGCTCAAACAAACCAAAACAAACATCATAAACATCATTTAGAAATATAATGCATCATCATGGTACCATGGAGTAAGAGCTCATGCTAGAACATTTTTCATGGCTTGAAATATACATACACATATTCAAAGACAAGTAAAGCAAATAATCATGTATGAGAGAAGGTGGAGAGAGCTACCTTAGATGCAACCACACACTTTTTCCCTTGGATATCCTCTTTCTTCCTCAGCCTCACACACACAAAGGTGTGGGAATGATTTCTCTTGGCCTAAACACAATTTATGGAAGCTAATTAGGCTCATAAAATTAATTCTAAGGCCACATAACTTGCTTAGACTTTAGATTAATCTATAAACCCTTTTATTGTTCCAAAGATGCACCTAATGAAGCAACACCCATCAAATAAATTATAGGCTCCATTATTTCCTTTCATATATGATTCTTGACTCCTTTTAAGCCTCTTGGAGTCATCACACCATCAAAACAAAGAGCCTAACTACATGTTGCTTTTTTAGGTCATCTTATGGAACAAAAAGCACTAACTCATTCTCTAAGCTTTCTAAATTTTTTCCAAGGCTTTCCCTCATATTCATTCATTATATATGACTCAAAAATGGGCTTGGAAAAATTTAAAACTATCCCTAGCTATGCTGACTTGTCTTGGCCGAACCTATGGAGGATTTTAGCCTTCATATACTTTGGTTTATTTTCTTGATGGAGGAAGCATATGGGGAGACTTTTAGGGATCTTAGGAGCTCATTTAAACTCTTATTTAGGCATAAAAATTAAAAGATCAAATCAGATTTTGTGAGAAACACTTGAAACCCCAGAATTTGCATCTTGAAATTTCATGATTTTTTGTTAATTTTCTTTGCATATTCTTAATCTCCACACCCTTTTTCCTAAGAATCACCCTTGGTTCTACCAAAAAACTAAGTCCTCCTAGGACTTCTTGAGTGGGGCAAAATGGGGGGAGAAGAGGAGCAAGGGGTAGCAACCATAGAAGAAGAAATTACCTTATTTTTTCTTGTTTTCTCAGTTGAATCTTGTCCTCTTTAGGCTCCTCTCTTCAAATCCGAATTTTCTCCTTAATTTATCCCTTAAAATAGATTTATAAATTTCATTATAATTAAAGGAAATAAAGGAGAATGGAGGATAAGAGGTTTGGAAGGAAGAAAGCATGAAAAACTACCAAAATTCCTTACCTTCAAGTCTTGATTTCTCTTCTCCTTCTTCTTCCTTTGGTGTGCCACTCTCCTAGGGTTTCTTCTCTGGTTTGGGGCAGAAAAATATGAGACTAAATGAATGACAGAGTGGGGCGCCTCATATATATAAGCGGAGGAGAATGGTTTTTTTCAAGAATTTTCATTTTGCCCTTCATTTTTAGTATTTTTGTTTCTAATTTGTTTTAGCTCCTTTTTGAGAACCGTCTTTTCCATTATAAAATTTAGATTCCCAATTTAGTAAGATACCTTTAAGAATCACTCAAATCGAAGCTAACACTTTCCTGAATGAATTCATCAAAGTTCGGGTACACTGACATTAGAAAACGTCCACAAGAGGGGTGTTAACTGTCCTGGGGCTTCCCATGATTTTCAAGGCCTCTGAGAACCCGGAGAACTCAAAACTTTCATTTAAAAAGCCCTTCTATGTGAATTCTAAAAATTTCTCAAAATTACGAAAATGGCATTACGTTTCAAAGTTTTCCGTAAGAAATTATTTTTTCATTCTATCTCTATTTTTCTTTTCGTCTGAGCCTAGAATTCTCATTTTTAGGAGTATAGAATGTTACTCAAATTTTTTAGGACCTTAACTAATTCATTTCAGGGGGATTTACTTTGAAAATGCTTTTGTTTCTGTCATTTAACAAAAGCCAGATATTACAATCATCATGCAAGTGTGTATACTTTCATTTGGTGTCCAGCTATGGGGATCATGTTATGCCAATTAAGGACACATTTTAGAAGGAATGATGTATATATGTGCTGCCACCTAATCTTGCACCAAATAGGTAATGAAGAGAAGGAATTTGAAATTAATTTAATGATATTCAAGGGCGGTTAGAAGCATGAGCTGTCTATTATAATGATTACCATCCACCTTAATTCATTTTAGGCCAAGGGAAGTAATCGTAAGAAGGGAGAAGGAAACTTGGACAAGCATAGAAGAGGAGAGATGGACAGATAAACCAAGGTATAAGGACTCCATAAAAGGTAAGTAGAAAATTTAGTATGTTCTAAGTTGCTTCCTTTTTACCTAGTCAAAATTCTGGACCTGGAATATTTTGCCTTTTGTAGAATTACCTGGAAAAGGATTTTAAAGCCCAAAATTTTATAATATGTCATCCATTCCTTATACTTGAAATCTGGAAAATTATAGAATTTTTGGAACAAGGTAGATCAAAGAAACAACATACTAATTCAATTTAGCTTATGGATGAGACAGCTTGGGGCTGATTTCATAAAAAATATTGTTAAATGGGTAAATGAAGGAATCAATGCATGAAATTTGGTGGGAAGGTAGCAAAGACGTAAAAATTTAGATCTGAAAATTATTAGAATTTTTTGAACTCATTTGGTAGGGTAACAAAGCTAGAAATAGAAAGGACAGTGTATAGAGAGCTCAATTGAGGTAGTGGCCTAAATAGTAGGAGTTTCGGGGCTATCCTTGGGAATTCTTGAAAAATGTTCCTATGGATTGTAATTAACATAATAAGGGGTCATTCTACCTATTTTTATGATTTTTGGATGTCATTTAATAGGGGAAAGAAATTTCACAAAAATAGGCTCGAAAATGTAGTTAAATTATGACTGTAATAGCTTTCGTTTCTTACTATTGTAATGCGAATTTGTATGGTAATTAGAGAATCAAGCTTGAAAATAAGGACTATGGACTTAACTTCAAAGCATTAGATCACACATGAATAACTTAGATAGTAACTAACTAATGAGAAGGAAAAGAAAACGAAGATGTGATTGTTTACAATTAGGAATTCTAATCATCAACTAACGAAAGGGGTTTAGGAATTTCGTACAGGGGGATTAGTAGTTTAATAGGAGTATAAATATTAACCCTGACTCATTCTTAGTTAAGGTAATGTGTGATAGAAATTTAGGAAGGCAATTGGAATAGTAAGAGCTAAGGAATAACGTGATAGAACAACAGTGACGAAACAGGTAGCTAAGATGGTATTCTGTCTGTTTACATGCATAAATGCACTGAATGATTTCTAAATTTCTTACACTATGCATGGTTGCATATATGCCCACTAAGTGACTCTCATGAGTACTAGATCACTGTTATTGGCCAATGACCGAAGTATATAAGCCTAACAAACAAAAATACCCTGCTACTTGGGATTCACATGCTTTTACACTGAATTGTGCATCGATTATAAATATTTTTTTTATTTAGTGTTCCTTGTGTGTGTCTACCATGAATCCATTGTTATCTATTGGGATTAAATCTCATTGTAAAGCTAATCATTTTTCAAGTGTTGTCCACACTACAGACAGAGTTAGACCAACACCAACTAGTAGACTATGCATTGATTGTAGTTAGTTGTAAATTCCCTAAATAATGTTAGATGCTAAAGTTTGACTTTAGATGAGTAAGTAATTTTGTTTTATTAACCTCTTATTGGTTTCTGTATAAATATGATATATGCAGAATTTACGATATGTTTAACAACAACACCTATCTGAACTATTGAACTCTATGTACAAGTAATCTCTCGTAATTGCGTTTGCATGAAACTGATTATCATAATCTTGGAAGCAATTCTAGAATAATAGTATGTATTCAATTGATAGGAAGAGACCATGTTTAAGTTTGTACAGAGACTTCTTGAGTGGATTAAAATGATAGAACATATGTGATATGTATTATTGTATTGTTGTGCCTTATGAGCAAGCTGGAATTTTAGTAATTCCATTTCCCCACAACAAAGTAAGAATGTGTAGGTTAATCAGAATAATAACGTTATCAACTTATGGTTTTTCTTGTGAAAATGATAAAGGTTATCTAGGTATGATAGAGACACATTATGGATTGAAATATATGATATCTTATAAAGTGGTACCTTGAGTTCCTAGATGAATATGTGTAAATTTGCAAGTGGGAAGGTGATTTCAAGTTGTATGGCTTTTAAGACATATTGAGCCATGCACATATGATATATTTATCATTTAAAACTTTGCCAAATGGAGGCATGGCATAATATGGCTCATTTAGATCTATTTTGGACCAAAATTTTTATTCTTTGAGCCATAAAATGTCCATGAACCATTGACAAACCAAATGAATGAATTTTGGGTTAAAAATTTACAAACATTTAGAACACATCTAGAGGTTTCCATAGAGCTAAAGAACACAATTTTTGGAGCTTTGTAAAATTTATTATGAATTTTTGAAGTTGGCTATTTTTTGTAGAATTTCTGATGTATTATTCATATGGTTCTATTTTTTTTTCATAGGTTTTAAAGGACCAAATGAACTTTTGGCTGAAATTTTTATAGTAGTTAGTACTCATTATAAACTTTCCATGGTCATTAAGCTTGTGCAAATTAGAGTTGTGTAACTCAAGTTATGATTTTTTAAATTTTGACCCCTATTATATATGAAAGTAGTGAAATTGGGCATATGAAGCAACCCACAAAATTGATGCTTCTTATTGTGATATTTTAAGTATAAACTTGTTTGGCATGAATTTGGAGAATAAAATAATAAAAAAATTTATTTGTGCATAATTAGTTTATTTGAGGCGTTTAATAATGATAATTTATGCTGTTGAAAGTGTGAAATTAATTAATTATTGTTAAATGAGAAACTATGACATGAGATATCTGGATAATCTACATTAGAATGACATTTGTTGGTATCAAAGCAATGGTTTAGGTTACCAAGCTTTTTGTTTGAATTAGGGTGTGCTTAAATTGTTTGTGCATGTGACATGTGACATGTGATTGCCAAGAATGGTTTAATTCATTAACTGTGCTGTGAATATTATGCCAATATGTTAAGGTTATGGTTCTTTTGCACAATTGGTGATCATTAAATAGGGCAAACCCACTAGGCAAAGCTTGAAACTCTCGTATAGATTAATATAGATTGCGTAGGGTAATAATAGGTTGTGATGAGATTGTAGAAATAGTTTGTACAATAGCAGTAGGAAATGGTATTGTAGTTGCGGAATGCCCTAGTTAGAGAGGGATAAAGATAGAAGAAATGTCTCATAACCATAATAACTAGTTCTTAATAGTTCACTTGCACCCCTAAAAGAGAAGGATCGATAGTGATTAATATGTTGTTACATGTATAAAATTTTCTTGGCACTTCTCCTAATTGCACTAATATGATGATAAGAAATGGAAGTGTGAGCAATTGAGAAAGGATTAAAACCCCCCATTAGAGATAGGGTTGCTTTGTCGAGAATTAGAGCATTTAATGCCCTTTAGGGAGATTAGTAGAATAATTAAAAAAAACCTACAGGACATGATACAGGTACTAGCTAGACAAAAAGGAACCCTAGCATTGAAAATGGTCAAGGTAAAAAGATGATGTGAATGTCTCTACTAGGGATAAAAAGAAAGGTCAAGTATGTTAGGACAAAAATGTCCTGAGAGGGAAAAAGTTAGCCAATAGGTGGTAGTCATCTCAGTTGATATATTTAAGATATGGGAAACCAGGATATATAGCTGGCATTGATTTTAGACAATGATGGTGCCTCTACTTAGATTTCAAGCCCAAGGTAGAGTGATTGCTCTCACTGATTAAGAGGTCAATATGTCTCCTAATTTTGATCAAAGATGTGAGGGTAGGAGGCCAATGTGTCTCCTATAATACCATATATTTCTAGCTCATTTCATACTATATATACCTCACATCAAGCAATTCATACAAGAGGCAAGAAAATGGCATTGTTTTAATGCATTTCTTAGCGTTACGTCATGTATAAAAATTCTATTCGATGTCACGTGGATCATATGAGATCAAAAATAACACCCCCATATTCAATTACATGAATACAACTCATTTGCATCATTAAAAGTCACCTACACCTCAAGAATCACGAAGGGAAGCATGAAATATTCATATCCATTTTTGACCAGATTTGGCTCTTTTCTGACCAAATTTTGAAAAATTATAACTAATTCTAGAAAAATTGAAACCATACATTCTTAGTTATTCTGGAAATCTACAGATGTCTACTTCATACTAAAAATGTTTCCAAACCATAACATCCATCACAGAGGACGTTTGATATCCAAAAGATCTAAAGGTCAACTACTCACTAGTGCTATCATAGATTTCTGCAGCAAACTTCAAAAATATTCAATTAATTCTCAAAAAATCCAATCCATGAAAATGATACCAATATAGAAAGATGTAGATGTTAGCGAGAGGGAAAAAGATATTTCTAGACCAGCTCAGGCAAGCCCAGACCCAGAAATTCAATAGAATAGTAACTGAGGTCGAGTGAAGCTCCTAATACTAGATAGAACCTTTAAAAATTCATATCTCTCTCTCTAGACTTCCAAATGAGGTTTTTCTAGTTGGCACAAGTCACTGTGAATGTATGGTTTCTTTGTATAAAACTTCATGGCAATTGGACATCATTTGAGCCCTGTGAGATAGATTTCATTTTCAGACAAATGAATAGTGTAACAAACCAAAATTAGAAAATTTTTCAACTTTGGAAATTCATCAAATATTCTGTAGACCTCTGAAAATTATGTTCTTTATCTTCCCAAAAAGATCTCAATAAGTTCTAATTGCATGCTAAATCTCAGATCAAGAAGAGTTTAATTGGCTAAAAAGTGACATAGGATTCCATTATGATCAATTTTGACTCCATATGAGGTAGCAAAGTAACCAAATGGCTTTTCCTAGAGTTTGGCACCTTTTGGGCAAGTCTAAAAGCATAATTAGAACTTGTATGAGCTGCCCAAATGATTCCAAACCCCATGCATCACATTTTGGCCATTTCATCCACACATAAGTATAATTCCATAAAACCATTCATGAAGCTAGTTTGCCATCATATACTCAAATCACATTCTAATGGCTACATGACATATTCTCTCATTCATACATGACATATTATCATAATTACATATGCTCAAGGGGTCATAGACCATACACAATAGTGGGTTACATCATTTGACATACATATGGCTTTAAAGAACCAAAACCATGCATTATGTTGTCAAGCTCTCTTCTTCAAGGTGGTTAGCTTCTATTACCTTGTCCACTTGATCCACCTAACATGTTAGAACATTAGAGAGGAGGGAATGAGATTCAAAGAATCCCAATAACTCATCTCCTATTCAATCATACATAATGGATGCAAACAAGTCTCATAAATGCATGTATGGTCATGTAGACATGTGCAAGCATTTAAAAAACATTTTCATCATTTAAGGAAGTCATACATAGCATACAAAGGCTTAACAAGCAAGTGGATTAGCCTCACCTAATTTCTTGTGAATTTTGGACTTGCTTCACCTATTCTTTAATACATTCTTGGACTCAACCATGCTCTTGGGAGCTCACATTGCTTTTAGGAGACTCTTTGCTTTGTCTCAACCAATTTTAAGGGTTCTTGGCCTTACCACACTCAAGCAAACCTAAGCACACATCAAAACATCATATGAAACGTAATATGTCATCATAAAATCATGGCATATAAAATCATGCTAGCATACTTTTCATGGCTTGAAAATATACATACACACATTCTAAGACAAGCTAAGCACACATCCATGTATAAGAGAAACTGGAGATAGCTACCTTGTACCCAATCACACACTTTTCTTCTTCAATCTCCCTCCCTTGCTTCGGCCACACATACACACAAAAGTCTGGGGATGGTTTCTCTTGGCCTAAACACAATTTATGGAAGCCAATTAGGTTCATGGAATTAATTCTAAGGCCACACACTTGCTTGAACTTTAGCTTGATCTATAACCTCATTATGGTTCTATAATTGCACCTAATGAAGCAACACCCCTCAAATAAACTCTAAGCTTCATTCTTTCCTTTCAAATATGATTCTTGAATCCTTTTAAGCCTCTTGGAGTCATCACACAATTAAAACAAAGAGCCTAACTACATGTTATTTCTTTAGGTCATAATATGGAACCTAAAGCACTAACTCACTTTTTATGAGTTCTAAATTTTTCTCAAGGCCTCCCCTCATTTTCATTCATCATATATGACTCAAGAATGGGCTTAGAAAAATTTAAAACTCTCCCTAGCTATGCTATCCTTGCTTGGCCGAAGCTATGGAGGAAATGGAGGTCTTTGGAGTTTGCTTTGTTTTCTCAAGGGAAGAAGCATATGGGGAGCCTCTTAGGGATCTTAGGAGCTCATTTAAACTCTTATTTAGGCTTAGGAATCATCATACAAAATCATATTTTACAAGGTGCAATTGAAACTCTAGAACTTGCATCTTGAAAATGGTTTTTTGTTGATTCCCTCTGCATATTCTTAATCTCCACACCCTTTTTCCTTAAATTCACCCTTGGTTCTGCCTAAAAATCAAGTCCTCCTAGGGTTTTTTCATGTTAGGCGAATGGAGAAGGAGGGAACCAAAGATGACAACCATAGGAAGAGAAATTATCTTGTTTTCTTGCTTTTTCTCACTTGAATCTTGTGTTCTTTAAGCTCCTCTCTTCAAATCAGAATTTTTTCCTCAATTTCTCCTTTAAAACAGATCCATATACTTCATTATAATTATAGGAAATAAAGGAGAATGAAGGAGAAGAGGTTTGGAAGAGAAAGAGCATGAAAAACCATGGAAATTGATACCTTTCTACCTTGAATTTCTCCTCCTTTTCTTCCTCCTCTTGTGTGCCTCATCCCCTAGGGTTTTCCTCTGGTTTTGGGTAGAACATGGTCGTGCATAATGAAGGGAGAAGAAGGGTGCATCATATATATAGGTGGGAGGAAGTTACACTTTTCAAAAATTCTCATTTTGTCCTTCGTTCTTGGCATTTTTGTTTCTCCTTTGTTTTATCTCCTTTTTTAGAACTATCTTTTCCATTATGAAATTTAGATTCTCAATTTAGTAAAATGCCTTTGGAATCACTCAAATTGGAGCTAAAACCTTCCTGAATGAATCTATCAAAGTTTGGGTGCACTGATGTTGAAAATGTCCACCAGAAGGGCTTTAGTTGTCCCGGGCCTTTCCATGGTTTTTAGGGCCTCTGAGAACCCTAGAGAACTCAAATTTTTCATTTAAAAATCCCTCCTATGTGAATTCCAAAATTTGCTCAAAATTATGAAAATGTCATTACATTTCGTAAGCTTTTCGTAAGAAATTGTTTCTTCATTCTAGCTCCGTTTTTCCTTTTGTCTGAGCCTAGGATTCTCATTTTTAGGAGTATAGAATGCTTCCCAAATTTTTTAGTACCTTAACTACATCATCTCAGGGGACTTCCTTTTGTATCCAGTGAATTTTGTTCGTTTACGGAGAAACCATATGTTACGTTTCTCACGTTTTCTCTGATTTTCGGAGAACCGAATATTAGATCTCCTAATTTAATTAGAGGTATTATTAGAATTAATAATTTTTCTCTGATTATTATATTTGATTTAGGTATTATCCCATGTTTGTTATGCAAAAAATTGGGTCTAGGTATTGATACTCTAGTTTATGATTCGTTTGCATCTATTTCTACTGGAGGGCATGTGAGTACTTCCTACATTTATATGAATGTCATTGTGTAATTTGACCATTGTTTTCCTATCCATTGATTTGCATTGCATGCCTTTATATGTTATTGATTTGATTATTGACATGCACTGGATGGCTACTAATAATGTTATGCTTGAATGTGAACATAAAAATCATTGCCTTACCTAAATGTAGGACCATAACTAGTACTGAAGTTGAATTATCCTTCTTGTCCACCGCCTAAGTTGAGATATATTTAGGGTATAGATGTAAAAGGCTTCTAGTCTTTCTTCCTATGAGCAGTCGTCAAAAAGAAAGATAGAGGAGATCTTATAGTTAGGAAATTCTCAGAGATTTTCTTTAAAGATTTTGATTGTAATGGCCTACCTCCTGAGAGAGATAGAATCCCCTAATGATATCATGCCTAAGACTGAATCAGTGCCCAAGCTCCTTATAAGTTGGCTCTCACTAAACTAGCAAAGCCAAAAAAATAAATTGCAAAACTATTAGAGAAAAGGTTCATATATCCTAGTGTGTCACTTGGGGAAATAGTAGTTTAAGATTGTGTATAAATTATAAAGAATTCAACAAGGTTACCATTATAAATATATATCCTCTTTCCTAAATTGATGATCTTTAAATTAATTAACAAGGACATTAGTATTTCCTAAGATAGATCTAAGATCTAGGCATCATTAATTAAGGATTAAGCTGAAGACATCTTAAAAATGGACTTCAGAATTTGATATGGACATTATGAGTTCCTGGTTATGCCATTTGGTTAGATTAATGCATTGGCTATTTTATGGATGATATGAATAAGGTATTCAAACTATATATGAATGAATTTTTATGGTAGTTTTTATTGATGATATTCTAGTATACTTTAGGGCAATTGAGGGATATGAAAGGTATCTGAAAGTAGTCCTTAAGACCTTGAGAAACATGAGATGGTATGCCAAACTTAGTGAATGTAAGTTTTAGCTAACCAAATTTAGGTTCTTAGGTTATGTCATATCACAGACAAGGATTGCAGTTAATCCACATAAAGTTAAGATTGTGTTACAGTAAGATAGTTCTAAAACCATGCTAGGTTAAAAGCTTTTTAGGTTTGGCAAGGTATTGTAAGAGGTTCATATAGGGCTTTTTTTAGATAGCCCTCCTACTAACAAGGTTAACTAGCAAAGAGATTCATTTGTGTGAGATGATAGATGTAAGAGGAGTTTCTAAGAATGGAACTTCATAGAACCACTACCCCTATGCTGATTGTGCCTGACCCTGGTAAACCTTTGTGGTTTACAGTGATATTTTATGGAAAGGGTTAGGATATGTATTAAGATAAAAGGGAGTAGAGCAGTAGCATATGCCTCTAGACAGATTGAAGCTGCATGCAGAGAATTATCCAGCATATGTTTTAGAGTTAGCTGCAATGGTTTTTGCCCTCAAAATCTAGAGACATTACTTGTATGGGTATGGTGCTATAGTGGGAATATATAATGACCACAAAAATTTGAAATACCTATTTTGATCAAAAAAGATAGATGGGCTTCTTGAAGAATTATGATTGTACATTGAAATATTATCTGAGTAAGGCCAGAGGGGTGGCTAATACTTTGGGTAGAAGGTCTATATACATACAACCTATATGATGATCTAGGAATAAGAACTCATAGAGAAATTTAGGAAAAAGAATATATCATGTTGTATACTTTCAAGCAAATTGTTATTGAGTGACATTAGAATAGAAAATTATTTGATGACTTTTTGGACCATATCAAGAGCAAAATTTCCCAGGCTAAAACCTCAAAATCTAGTGTTTGAGGATGATATGGTGATGTACAATGATAAAGTTTATGTGCTAAATGCAGTCGAATTGAGGGAAAAGAATTTTAGAGGAGACACATAATAGCAAATATGTCATGTGTTCAAAGGTCACCAAAATGTGGTAGAATTTGAAAGATTGGTTGGTGACTAGAAGATAAATTTGGTCAATAAATGGCTAGATATTTGATATATTAGAAAGTTGTAATTAATTGTTAAGGATGAGTTGAATCATTGAAATCCCTAGATATCCATGAGTGAAAAAAGAGATAATATAGATGTGGATTCTATTACAATGGTTACCCAGGAAATCATTTAGATGTGGCGTATATGGGTAACAGAGAATGTATTAATAGGGTTTGTGCACTTTTACTGATTAGGGATATGTATGCACAAAATAAATTGCTTTGTTGCTTATAAAAGAATTAGTGAGATCTCATGTGATACTAGATAATGTTGTAACTATAGAGCCCTAAGTAGAGATTAAATTAGAGCTTAATACTGCCACTAATTATCACCCCCATATAATTGGGCAAATAGAAAGGACCATTCAAACTTTAAAAGATATGTTGAAGGGAATATGTATTGAAAATGGAAGGAAACTGGAATGTATATTTACCTATAATTGTGTTTGTATAAATGATGATTATCATTCCAATATTTAAATGGCCCTCTATAAAACCTTGTATGGGAGAAAATATGGATTGTTTTATATTGGGTTAAGCTAGGTAAGAGGAGACTGATAAGCCCTGAGATGAATAGACTAAACTACTGGATAGATAAAGTCAATTAGAGAGAAACTCTTTATAGCCTCAAATAAGCAAAAGAGTTACGTAAATATAAGAATAGGGTTGTTAGAGTATGGTTTGAGATAGAAAATTTTGTATTTATTTGAGCATATTCAATTACTGGAGTGGGTCAGTCTATTTGAATGAGAAAGGGCTCAGTCCTAGTTATATGGATTCATTTGAAACACTTGAGAGAATCAGACCAATTGTTTATTATATTGCCCTATTTTTTCTCCTAACCTAGCCTAGAGCTATGTTGTATTCTGAGTCTTGCATGCTTAATTGTTTACCCCTTCACTTATTATAGAATATGAGAATTTCAATTATAGGATAATCTTCCTATATTTGTAATGCCAGAGAAATGGTTGATACCATGATCAAACAGCTAAGAAAATAAGAACATTCTTTGGTAAAAGTGATATGAAAAGGTTTACATTCTAATAAGGCAACCTACAAACTAGTAAATAATATAAGAAAAACTATATCTACAATTGTTTATATGATAATGTCCTAAATTTTAAGGACAAAATTTATTTTAGGGGGTGAAATGTAATATCTATGATTTAATAATTCAAAATAGTTTTCGAAGAGTGAAATAAATCATTTAAGCAGGATTACGGGCTTAGAGAAAGGTAGTATAAATCAAGAGAAATCAAAATTTAAGTCGTGTGTTTAATGAAGGAAAACCCTAGAGTAAAATAAATTAAGATAAATTAAGGCTAAAATGCTAAATAAAGCATTTAAAAATAAGGTTAGGAAGCCAATGATAGCTTGAAATTGGAGCCAAAATGACTAGACGGGATAAACTGAAAATATAGTGGCAAAACTATAATTTCAGAAAAATTTTAAGAAACTTGAAGGAGGAAGTTTTAAATAATAAAATTGAGCTTATTAGGGTTTTCAAAGGCCCAAAAAACCATAGGAAATGCCAGAGTGGTTAAAATCCTTCCGATTTAGTTTAGGTTGTAAGTTGATTGAAAATTTCACTAAACAATTCAGTAAGATTTTAAATTTAAAAATTTTTAAATAAATGCTTTTAATAAACTAAAAAGCCTCAATTTTCATATGGAAAAGGAGGTTTCAAAAAAAGATATAAAATGACCTCGCACAGAAAAATTTGGGTGATGTCTTAGGCTTCTAAAAATGAAAAATTCAGGCTCAGACGGAAAAAAAAACAGAGCTAGGATGGAGAAATGAAATTGTTACAGAATTTGATGAAATGTAATGGCATTTTTGTAATTATGTGAAACTTTTGGAAAAACACACATGAGGGCTTTTTAAATGGAAAACTTGAGTTGCCCAGGGTTCTCAAAGGTCCTAAAAACCATGAGAAGCCCTGGGATTAGTAAAACCCTTCCGGTGTATGTTTTCCAATAACGGTGAACCCAAATTTTGATGAATTCATTCAGGAAGATTTTAGTTCCGATTTAAGTGATTTCAAAGGCATTTTATTAAATTAGGAACCTAAATTTTATGATGGAAAGGCGGTTCTAAAAAAGGAGTTAAAACGAAGCTAAACCGAAAATGCCATTACGAAAGAATGAAATTGGAATTTTTGAAAAAGTGAGCTTCTTGAATGTTCTAAAATCTTCATGCCACTTCTTTATATTTCTTTGGCCAACTTTCTTCTACTCAAATTCAAAGAAGAGAAGTAGCTCCTTAGGCGCACCAAGAGAGGGAGAAGAAGGAGGAAGAAAAGCTAAGAAAGGTGAGAAAATTCAAGGAAATTCATGCTTCTCCTTCTTCCAATTTTGTTTCTCTCCCTTCCTTCTCTCTCTCCATGGTTCATTTGAGATTAATGGTACTATTTTTGGTCCAAAACATAAGGGAAGAGTTTGAATTGCTTGAGAGGAAGCAAACCAAGGAGAAAAAGTCTTGAAATCAAGCTAGAATCCAAGGTAAGTTCATGGTTTAATTGCTTCTTCCTCTTGTTCCTTCTTGTGCACAATTTTGGGTAGAATCAAGGGAGAATCCTAGGAAAAAGAGTGTAAGGATTAAGATTATGCAAAGAAATCAAAATAAAAACTAATAGAAATTAAGTTAGATAAGTGTAGAGTTCTTAAGGGAAGTATGAAATCTGATTTTGTATGTGTGTTTCCTTGGCTATTTAAATGTTCGATTAAGCTCTTAAGGCCCCTAGAAACCTCCCCAAGTGGCTCTCCCATCAAAGAAAAATCAAAAGCTTCATGGAACCCCATTATGGAGGGTGTCTCGGCGTAGGCTAGTACAAGGGACTAAAGGATGTTTTAAATTGTTCTAGCCTTAGTTTGGGACTTCATATGATGTTAGAAGATGGGAGAAAATATTGGAACATTACAATTCTCCCCCTTTAAAAAAATTTCATCTTTGAAATTTCGATAACATACCTCATGGGAAGAGTTCTGGATGTTTCTTTCTCATATCTTCCTCTAGCTCCCAGGTAGCCTCTTTGGGAGATAACCCCTTCAAACCATTTTCACCAACAGCATCGTCTTATTCCATAACTGCTTGAGTCTAACATCCACAATCCGATCTGGTGGTACTACGTATGATAGATCATCCTATAACTACACATTCTCATATTTTATGACATGTGAGGGATCGAGCTGGTACTTTTTGAGTTGTGAAACATGGAATACATTGTGGACTTGGCTTAGGTTTGGGGGAAGGGCTAGTCTGTAGGCCATAGGTCCTACTTTATCAAGAATTTAGAAAGGACCTATGTATTTTAGACTGAGCTTTTTACTTTTAATGGACCGACCTATCCTTGTGACTGGAGACACTCTAATGAAGACATAGTTTCCAATCTCAAACTTTAACAGCCATCTACATTTATCTGCATAACTTTTTTGTCTACTCTGGGCTGTCAAAAGTTTCTTTCTAATGGTTTCAATTTGTCTAAAAGTCTGGTCCACTAACTCTAGGCCTATAAGGCTCTGTTCTCCTAGCTCAACCTAATGCATCGGAGACCTACACTTCCTCCCATATAATGCCTCATACAGTGCCATCTGTATACTTGCATGATAACTATTATTATAGGAAAACTCTGCTAGAGGCAAGTATATATCCCAATTTCTTTTCATCTCTAAGACATACACCCTCAACATGTCCTCTAGGGTTTGGATGGTTCTCTCCGTCTGACCATCTGTCTGTAGGTGATAGGCTGTGCTAAATCTAAGTCTGGTACCTAGAGCATCTTGTAATGATCTCTAGAAATTTGATGTAAATTTGGGATCTCTATCTGATGTATAGATGGGCTAGCTTATCTAGGGTATAAATGGCTTTCATAGCTAGGAAGTGCACTGACTTTGTTAAGCTATCCACTATTACCCATATTGCATCATGCCCCGATGATATCCTGGGCAAACCCATGACAAAATTCATAGCTATGCTATCCCATTTTCACTCTGAGATATCTAGGGGTTGAAGTAACCCAGCTGGTTTCTAGTATTCTATTTTCACTCTCTAGCATACTAGACATCGGGAGACATACTCTGCTATGTCTGTTTTCATTCTAGACCACCAGAACATTTTCTTTGAATCTTGGTACATTTTATTACTACCTGGATGAATGGTGTACTTGCTTTTATGTGCCTCATCTAATATTCTCTCTGATTTCTATATTTCTAGGCACATACAGCCTATCCCTGTATCTTACTATATCATCCTCAGACAGATTGAAATCCTAAATGTTACCCTGGGCTATTTGGGCTCTAATCTTATTTACATAATCATCTCTCTACTGGGACTCTCTTATTTAATCCCACAGGTTATTTTCTATTCGAGTTTCACTCATTAATAACTTCCCTGAATACACCTTGTAGGAGAGACTCATATCTCTGAATCTCTCAATCAATTCTTGTTTTCAGATCATCATATAGGCCATGTGCATGGATTTTCTACTTAGGGCATCAGCTACCACATTAGCCTTACCAGGATGGTATTTCAATATGAAATCATAATCTTTCAAAAATTCTAACCATCTCTGTTGTCTCATATTTAACTCTTTTTGTTCAAATAAATATTTAAGGCTCTTGTGGTCGCTGTAAATTTCTATAGCTACCCCATATAAGTAGTGTCTCCATATTTTCAAAGTAAACACCACTGTGACTAATTCTAGATCATGTGTAGGATAGTTTTCCTTATGCGATTTGAACTATCTAGAAGCATAAGCTACCACTCGATCGGTACGTTCTTTCTAGTAAGCCGGGTCAGTGCATCGCTATTTGAAAAAAGCCTTGAATGAACCTCCTATTGTAACCTACTAAAACTAGGAAGCTCCTGATCTCTGTCACTGTCCTAGGTCTTTACCCCTGTAATACTACTTCTACTTTATGGGGATCTACTACGACCTCTACTTGGAAGATCACATAACCTAGAAACTGAACTTTAGTGAGCCAGAACTCACATTTACTAAGTTTAGCGTACAACTATCTCTCTTTCAAGGTGTCCAAGGCTAATCTCAGGTGCTACTCATGTTCCTCTCTACTTCAGTGAGCCAAAACTCACATTTACTAAGTTTAGCATACAACTGTCTCTCTTTCAAGGTTTCTAAGGCTAATCTCAGGTGCTACTCATGTTTCTCTCTACTTTTTGAGTAGATGAGAATGTCATCTATGAAGACGACTACAAATCTATCTAAGTATGGCCTGAAGACTCTGTTCATGTAATCCATGAATACTACGGGTGCATTTGTCAACCCGAAGGGCATAACTAAAAACTCATAATACCCGTATCTAGTTCTAAATGCTATTTTAGGAATATCCTCAGCCTTTATTCTAAGTTGGTGATATCCCAACCTGAGGTCTATCTTAAAAAATATTGACACTCCTACTAACTGATCTAGGAGGTCATCTATATAAGGGAGAGAGTACTTATTCTTAATGGTTATCTTATTGAGTTCCCGATAATCTATACATAGCCTAAGGCTCTCGTCTTTCTTCTTTATGAATAAGACTAGAGCTCCCCACGGCGAGACACTAAGTCTGATAAAACCTTTCTCTAAGAGTTCTTCTATCTATTTCTTAAGCTCAGCTAGCTCGGTGGGAGCCATTCGATATGAGGCCTTAGATATTGGACCTGCCCCAAGTACAATGTCTATAGGAAACTCTACCTCTCTCTCTGGGGGTAGTCTATTAATCTCTCTAGGAAATAGCTCTGGGAACTCCCTCACTACTGGAATCTCATTTATACCCTCTTCTACCTCAGCCTAGACTAAAAAGAAAACCAAATACCCCTAACAACCATGCCCTAGAGATCTCTCAGCTTGAGAGGTGGTCATGACAGATAACTCAGTCCTCATGCTAGGCACAGTTTCATACTCAGATAAAGTAATACATCTGTGATTACAATCTAGTGTGGCATTATTTACAGACATCCAGTTCATGCCAATGATCACATCAACATCAATAAGGGGCATGCAAATCAAATCAAGGGTGGTAAGGTAATGATTAAACTGGATCACACAATTCAAACAAGCATTGGAGGTAATGGCTCAGTCTTCTGTAGGGGTAAATACATGCAAGTCGTATGGTAATGTATACATACTCAAACCCAACCTCCTAGCATAGTCATATGATATAAAAAAATAGCTAGCACTCGAATCAAATAATACAATTATAGAAAAATTATTTATTCTACTAGTACCTTGAATCAAATTCAGGGACCGACTAGCCTCCTGCTGTGACAGGGCAAAGACTCTGCCCTAGGTCTGAGGTCTGGGAGGAGGAGCCATCTCCCGCTGCTGTGTAATCTATGAAGGAGCCTGTGTGCAATCCCTAGCCATGTGTCTTGGCCTACCACACCTAAAGCATACATTTTGCCCCTCATAACACGGTCTGGTGCCATGGTTCTTGCCACATTTGGAACATGTGATAGGTGTGAAGTTACCTCTACTGGACTGAGTCTTCCGTCTCTTGCCTTTTCGGCCCCACTGGCCTTTGCCACCTCTCTGGCTAGTAACTGCAGCCTATGATCCTTCTCTAGGCCTCTTGGGCTCAGGGAGGGGTGGTCTAGCACTGAAGGTAAGCTGCATCGTCTTGAAGTTCGTCTCGATAACTCTGCATATCTCAACAAGAGTATTAAAGTGTCTGATTCTCTGTGGCACTACCCTGTCTCTGATCTCAAGGAGTAAGCCTTTCTCTAATATGTCCGCTCTCCACCTCTTATCATCATGCCTCTATAAGTAAAAGGAGTATCAGGAGAGCTCTACAAATTTCACCACATATTGGTCCACGGACATCCCCTCTGTCTATTTTAGGAGAATAAATTTTGATTCTTTCTCATCCCTAACTGAGTTGGGAAAATATTTCTCGTAGAATCCTAGAGGAATGCCTCCCACGTAATCGGAAGGTTCCTCGCCCTCAGAATAGGCTAGGTGTCCTTACACCAATAATCTTCCTTTTTCTGTAACTAAGAAATAGCCATCTTGGCTTTCTGCTCAGACATGCACTCCATCACCTCAAAAATCTTCTCTAACTACATAATCCAGGCCTCAACTTTTTCTGAATTCATCTCACCATCAAAGATGGGAAGCCCAAACTTTCTAAACTAGATGATGATCTTTCTGGTCGAGGGCTGCTACTGATCTGGGGGTGTCTAAGCTTGTGGAATAGAGGCAACTATTTGTATGTGTGACTCTAGATCTAGGTGAGCCACCCCTAAATGTTCAGGACGATCTGGGTGGTGAGGTGGCTGTGAAGGAGTAGGTGTAGGGTCCTAACTGTCCCTCTCAGCAAGCCATTCTTATAACTACATAATAAAGGCCTACTGCTGATCTAGGCAAGCCATAATAAACTGTAAGGCTCCAGTCACTGGATCACTAGGCTTAGCTCTATCATCAGTACTAGCCTCTCTAGAGGGCTGACCCTCCTAGTGTTCACCATCTTACTGAAACATCATAACAAACTTTAACATAAAAAAGGGAACACTTCCACCATTAACACACTCAATTCATCCATAAACAAGCATATGCATCTAGGCAACTCATACACACAAGCCACAACCCACATTAAGAACCTGAACCTTTGCTCTGATACCAATAAGTGTAACACCATATATTTCTAGCTTATTCCATCACATTTCCATGCTTTACATCATACATTCCATGAAGGAGCAAGAAAAAGGGGATTAAAATAATGACTTTTCTAGCGTTGCGTCGCATATAAAAATTTCATTCGATGTCACGTGCATCATGTGAGCTCATCCATCACATTCTCATATTTAATTACATGAATATAACTCATTTGTATCATCAAAAGTGGCCTACATCTCGTGGAAATCAAAGGAAAGCATAAAATACATATATATTTTTTCAACTAGATTTTTCCTCATTTCTATCACAAATTTTGGAAAATTATAACTAATTTTAGAAAAATAAAAATTATGTATTCTTGGCTATTTTGGAAAGCTACACATGTCTACTTTATGTAAAAATATGTCCAAACCATGAAACACAACACAGAAAACGTTTGACATTCGAAATGGTCCAGAGGTCTGGCTGTCCACTGGTGTTGTCACAGAATTCTGTAGCAAACTTCAAAAATGTCCAATTAATTCTAAAACAATTCAATCTATGCAAATGATATAAATTTGGAAATCTGTGGATGTTAGCTAGAGGTAAAAAATAACTCCATACTAGTTTAGGCACCCCCAAACTTTGAAACCTAATCAAACAGTACCTGAGGTTAGTTGGAGCACCTACTACTGGACAGATTCTTTGCAAACTCATATCTCCCTCTCTAAACCTCCAAATGAGGTGCCTCTAGTTGGCACAAGTCACTAGAAATGTCTAGTTTCTTCATATAAAATTTCATGGCAATTGGACATCATTTGTGCCTTGTGTGACAAATTTCATTTTTGGACCTGAATGAACAATGACATGACCAAAACCAAAATTTTTGCCAACTTTGAAAATTCATCAAATATTCTATAAACCTCCAAAAATTCTGCTCTTTAGCTTTTCAAAAATCTCTCAACAAATTCTAATTTTATACCAAATCTCATATCAAGAAAAACTCATTTGAGCAAAAAGCCACATAGGGTTTTATTATGGTCAATTTTGGCTACATATAGGATACCAAAATGTCCAAATGGCTTTCCTTGGGGTTTGGCACCTCTTGGGTAAGTATAAAAGCATGATTACGACTTCTGTGAATTGCCCAAAGGGTACCAAATCTCATGGATCTTAATTTGGCCATCTCACTTGCATTTATACATACTTGCATCAAACTTTCAAGAAGTACAATTTACCATTACATACTTAAATTACATTCTATCATTCACATGACATATCCCCTCATTTCTATATCACATCTTAACATAATTACATATGTTTCAAAGGTCATAGACCATATACAACAATGGATTACATCATTGGACATCAATATGGCCTTAAAGAACGAAAACTATGCATTGTGATGTCAAGCTCTCATCTTCAAGGTGGTTGGCTTCCATTACCTTACTCTCTTAGTCCACCTAGCATGTTAAAACATTGGAGAGGAGGGAATGAGGTTCAAAGAATCCCATTAACTTATTTCCTATTCAATTATAAATAAAAGATGTAAACAAGTCTCATAAATGCATGTATGAGCATATTATCATGTGTAAACATTCAAGAAGCATTTCCAACATTTAAGCAAGTCATACATGGCATACAAAGGCTTGCCAAGCAAGTGGATTAGCCTTACCCAATTACTTGTAGATGTTAGACTTGCATCACCCATTCTTTGAGAGGTTTTTGGACTCAACCATGCTCTTGGGAGTCAACCTCACTTTTGAGAGACTCGTTACTTTGTCTCAACCAATCTTAAGGGTTCTTAGCTTATCCTCACCATGGCTAAGGGTTCTTGGCCTCACCACACTCAAGCAAACCAAAGCAAGTATCATAAACATCATTTGGAAAACATAATGCATCATCATGGTACCATGGAGTAAGAGCTCATGCTAAAAAATTTTTCATTGCTTAAAATACACATACACACATTCAAAGACAAGTAAAGCAAACAATCATGCATGAAAGAAGGTGGAGTGAGCTACCTTGGAAGCAACTACACACTTTTTCTCTTGAATCAATGCTCCTCCTTCGGCCATACACACACAAAGGTATAAGGATGATTTCTCTTAGTCTAAACACAATTTATGAAAGCCAATTAGGTTCATGGAATTAATTCTAAGGCCACACAACTTGTTTAGACACTAGCTTGATCTATAAACCTCATTATGGTTCCATAAATGCACCTAATGAAGCAACACCCCTCAAATAATTTTTAGGCTCCATTCTTTCCTTTCAAATATGATTCTTGACTCCTTTTAAGCCTCTTGGAGTCATCATACAATCAAAACCAAGAGCCTAACTACATGTTGCTTCTTTAGGTCATATTATGGAGCATAAGGCACCATCTCATTTTTTATGGTTTCTAAATTTTTTCCGATGCTTCCTCTCATATTCATTCATCATGTATGACTCAAAAATGGGTTTAGAAAAATTTAAAACTATCCCTAGCTATGCTAACACCCTTAGGCTGAGACACTGGAGGGTTTTTCTCTCCATGGACTTTGCTTTGTTTTCTTGATGGAGGAAGCACAGAGGAAGACTTCTTGTAACACCATAATTTTCTAGTTTATCTCATGCCATTCTCATGCTTCACATCATACATTTGATGAAGAAACAAGGAAAAAGGATATAAAATAATGAATTTCTTAGCATTGCGCTACGTATAAATTTTTCATTCAGAGTCCCGTGGGCCATATGGACTCATGTATCATATTCTCATATTTAATTACATAAATGCAACTCATTTCCATCACCAAAATTGTCTTAGAACTCGTGTATAGTAAGGGGATACACAAAAATTCATGAATGCAATTTCAACTAGAATTTCTTCATTTCTGTCACAAACTTTGAAAAATCATAACTAATTCTAGAAACATCTAAATCATACATTCTTAGCCATTATAGAAATCTATACATGTCTAATTTATGTTAAAAATACATTCAAACCATGAAACATAACACAAAAGACGTTTGACATTCAAAAAGGTCTAGAGGTCTGGTTGTCCACTGGTATTGTCACAGGTTTCTGCAGCAAATTTCAAAAATGTCTAATTAATTCCAAAAAAGTATAATCCATACAAATGATACCAATCTAAAAAGATGTGGATGTTAGATAGAGGAGAAAAACAACTCCAAACCAGTTTAAGTATGCCTAGACCTCAAAATCTAATCAAACAATACCTAAGGTCAATTGGAGCATCTAGTACTAGATAGAATCTTTAAAAATTCATATCTCCCTCTCTAGACCTCCAAATGAGGTTCTTCTAGTTGGCACAAGTCACTAGGAATTTCTAGTTTCTCTGTATAAAAACTTCATAGCAATTGGACATCATTTAGGCACTGTGTAATAGATTTCATTTTTGGACCAAGTGAACAGTGCATCAGACCAAAATCAAAATTTTTGCCAATTTTGAAAAGCCATCAAATGTTCTCTAGACCTCTAAAAATTCTATTTTTTAGCTTTCCAAAATTTCTCAACAAGCTCTAATTGCATGCCAAATTTCAGATTAAGAAGAGCTCATTAGGACAAAAAGTGATAAACGGTTCTTTTATGGTCAATTTTAGCTCCATATAGGATACTGAAACGTCCAAATGGCTTTCCTTGGGGTTTGGCACCTCTTGGGCAAGTCTAAAAGCATAAATAGGACTTGTATGAGCTGCCCAAATGATTCCAAATCTCATGCATCTCAATTTGATCATTCCACTTTTATTCATACTTGAAATTCCATAATGCAAAATTGCCATTACATGACCAAAATGAGTATTTCCATACATATAACCTTAGCTCTCATTTATATACAATATATTAACATAATTATACATACTTATAATATCAAAGGTCATATACAACTAGGGATTTCATCAATTGCTATCCATAAAGCATTAAAGTAGCAATTTCAAGACACTTTGATGTCATGCTCTCATCTTCAAGGTAATTGGCTTCCATTACCTTGCTCTCTTGATCCACCTAGCATGTTAGAATATTGGAGAGAAGGGGATGAGATTCAAAGAATCCCAATAACTCATCTCCCATTCAACCACACATAAAGTATACAATATAAGTCTTACAAATGCATGCATGGGCATATTGTCATGTATAAACATTCAAGAAGCATTTTTAACATTTGAACAAGTCATACATAGCATACAAAGACTTGTCAAGCAAGTGGATTGGCCTCACCCATTTCCTTGTGGATTTTGGACTTGTCTCACCCATTCTTTAAGAGGTTTTTGGACTCAACCTTGCTCTTAGGAGTCAACCTCACTTTTGGGAGACTCTTTACTTTGTCTCAACCAATTTTAAGGGTTCTTGGCTCATTCTCACCATGGCTAGAGGGATCTTGGCTTCACCATACTCAAGCAAACCAAAACAAGCATCATAAACATCATTGAGAAACATAATGCATCATCATGGCACCATGGCATATAAAATCATACTAGAATACTTTTCATGGCTTAAAACATATACACACACATTCAAGACAATGTAAGCATACATCTATGCATGAAAGAAGGTGGAGAGAGCTACCTTGCTTGCATTTGCACACTTTTTCCTTAAGCTTTGAATCTTCTCCCTTGACCTCACATACCCAAGAAGGTGGAGATCATTCCTCTTGGCCTAGACACATCATATGGAAGCTAATTATACTCTTGAAACAAAACCTAAGGCCATACAATTACTAGAAAGGCTAGGTGACTCATAAGGCTCTTTTATGGTTCCATAATGCACTTAATGAAGCAACCTTTGGAAAATATCATCTTGTCTCCATTATATCTATTCATTCATGATTCTTGACTCTATTTAAACCTTTTGGAGTTATCACACAATCAATTCTAGGAGCCTAGCTAGGTGTTGCTTCTTTAAGCCATATTATGGAACATATAAGGCCATCTTGCCTTCTATGACTTCTAAACTCTTTCCAAGGCTTCCTCTCATACTCTCCCATCATACATGATACAAAACTAAGTTTAGAAGAAATTAAAACACTCCCTAGGTGCATGAACCCTCCTTGGTCGAAACTATACTTCCATAAGGCACCAATGGAGTTTCCTTGCTTCCTTTGATGGCAAAATTAGGTAAGAAGCCCTCTTGGTGTCTTAGGAACTCATATGAATATTTAAACATCATAAAATATGGCTAGGGTCCATGATAGAGTTTAAGGTGCAATCAAAACCCTAACTTCCATAACTTGCATTCTAAAGCTCCCTTTTCAATTCTAGTTGTATATTCATAACCCTCACACTCCATAACCTTTAGTTCCATCAAGAACACATAAAGAAAAAATCTCCTCCTCACTTTCTCTCTCTAGACCTAAGCTTGAATGTCTTGGAAACACAAGATTTTGTAAGTGGTTCAGGTGAAGTCTTACCTTAAAATAAAGCTCTCTTCAAGTAGATTATTTACCATCGATTGTTTTTGAAAAGAGTTCCTTTTTAGCTTGGGTCAGACCTGAATCTTCAAGTTTTCAAGAAAAGAAAACCACCATTAGAGAGCTCTTAAAGAGAGGAACAACTTTTCTAACTAGCGCTGGATGAAATGAGATCGTTTACTTACTTAAACAGAAGCTTAAACTTTTTCTCTCTCTCCCCTCTTAATGTCATGCCATTTCTGTCCATATTTTTGCAAATGGAAGCTTGGAGAAGGTGATAAGGTGTAATCTTACTTAAGAAGCCTCTTTTACAATTTTTCAAAATGACCATTTTGCCTCTACGCACCTGTTTGCTCTGTTTAGGCTCATTTTAACTCCTTTTTTAGAATCGTATTTTCCATCATAAAATTTAAATTTCCAATTAAATAAAATACCTTTGAAATCACTCAAATTGTATGACGACCCTAAATTCTATTCATTATAATTAAGGTTAAATACGTGGTTAATAACCATAAAGTAGGGTTACATGGCATTAAGACTAATTGCATTATGAAAATATGGGAAAATTTGAACATTAACATTATTAGAGTTATCAACCACATAATTACAAACACTTACGTACCTCAGGGGGAAACAAACATTCATTTATGAGCCTTGATTCTATTACCTATCATTTCCAATTCACATTTATCTTCTATTAATGTTTCTAAATCATCCCTTGAGATTACCATATGAAAAATCAAGATTTCCTAGTCAATATAAGGGTTTTAGGACATTCACCGCGGCCAATTTCCCCTTATTCCCGGCCAATTCCCCTCAGCTTCACCCTTCACATCGTTACTAATTTCGCCGCGGCCAACCTTCATGGCGCCGTGGTGATAGAAGCCTCCTGGAACCTCCCTCGCTCGCCTCTTGTTATTCGTCGCGGCCAATACCTTCTTTTGCTGCGGCCAATTCCTCTCTAGAATGCCTGGCTCATTTTCACAAAATTTTGTCGCAGCCAATTCCCCACTTCGCCGCGGTGAATTTTTCTCTACATGACTCTCAGTTTAGCCTCTCATATTTCACAGCAGCCAATTCCACATTCGCCGCGACGAATTGCTCTTTAGATGACTCCCAGTTTAGCCTTTCATATTTCGCCTCTATTCGCCTCGGCTAACAATATTTTGGCCACGGCCAAACACCCTCTAATCCTACTACTCTTAAGACCTTACCTCATACTCTCCACTCTCTATCTAGGGACTCTCTAGGGCCACTCTCCCACTTGTTATGAGGTTCTAATAGCATTTATCTACTGAATTCCCTAGCCATTAGATCATTACCCATCCCATAATTAAAGATGGATTCTCTCACTCATTCATTGGTCTTATATCAACAGATTTACAAATTTCTCACAATGGTCATTCAATCATACTTTCATTGGGTATTTCATGTATCAATAGTTCAAGTCTACAATCAATATTCATAAGATTACATTACTCAAATAGTCAGTTATATCATAGATTCACCAGCCAAGATAAGTGTCAAAGTTCATACATCCATCAACAGCTAATATGAAGCCTATTTCTCAATGGTTACATTCTATGTTAACAAAATACAAATTCCTACACTTGGCAATATAGATACATGATGATGCTATACAAGATTAACAAAAATTAGCATCTACTCCATTCTACTCAGACCAAGTGTAGCTCCCCACACCAGG
The DNA here is from genome assembly GCA_026724425.1 of Erythrophleum ivorense. NCBI lineage: Eukaryota > Viridiplantae > Streptophyta > Magnoliopsida > Fabales > Fabaceae > Erythrophleum > Erythrophleum ivorense. The sequence continues at coordinate 625,409 of JAIUCV010000446.1, read as the reverse complement.
CCTCAGCTCATGGATGTTCATCCACTTGCTTGTCCTTATCCTTACCCGAAGAACCTTCACCTGAAATGTTTAATCCCATAAAACGGGGTGAGATACGAATCTCAGTAACCAAGGCAATTCTATCATATATTCAGTTTAATTAGCATACATGCATAATCTCACATAAGCATCAGAAAAATACTAGTCATATCAGTAAATGAAACAATTAGACTATCATGATTATTATCCCATACTAGCAATCATATTTTCACATGTTAAAGGCCATTAACACCGGGAGAGGCCCGTCCACGGCACCTACTCCCCATTGAGCACAACCAGGGCTCAGTGCATCTGGAGTTTGATCATAACCCGGTGCCCGATCAAAGCACATGCACGGGTGGCAGCAGCACCATAGCTCCACTATGGACTCACAAGGTCCAATCACAATATAATGATAGCCAAACAATTCATTTAACATTTCAAATCATTCATGTACAGCAAAATATGAAATTAAAACAGACATATGCATAGAATTAATATAAACCCAGTTACCTCACTTGTAGACAATTGCAACCGCCACCAATGGTACAAAATGTCCCTATAACCATAGCATCAGAGAATTACTACTCTAATTCATCATTAACAGTTGCAACAAGTATCCAAAAAATTTAAAATGCTAATGACTACCTAGGGATCGCTTACCCAGCCACTACAAGTCCCAAATTCAGATTGATGTGTCCTCTACTAGAAACCTCAATATTTCACCCAAAATCCTAAGCAAATTTGTATAAAATTAATACCCATACTATAATCAAGTTATTAGGGTCTCAAATCAGCAGAATTACCTCAAAGTGAAGAGTTCATACCTATCTAATAATAGCCCTAGCCTCAACCTACGAATTTTCACCATGGAAACATCACATAGCAAGTTTCAGATTTTAGGTGTAGATGAAAATGCTCCAAATGAAAAACTAATCAGGCCAAATTAAAGAGGAAGAGAAGAGGATTAAGATATATAACAAGTATCTTGGCTGATTTTGAGCTTAGAGGTGGGAAAATGTGGAAATATGCTAAGAACCCTAGAGCCTCCTTTGGACCTCCAAAATTTGAGAGGCGTGTTTGTGTTTCAGCAAGTGGGGAAGAGGCTGAAGTATTTAGGGTTTTAGTTGGGTTAAGTTAGGTCAAATATGGGTCATGGGTTGCTCCAAGGTCCAACTCCTAATGGGCTTCAGATTTTTGCTTTGTTGGGCCAGCTCTTATGTATTAGGTTACTGAAATTCAATTGGGCCAGACTTAGTTTTAAGGACTCCATTGTTTGGGTCTGCACAAGGTTCATTGGGTCATTCCTAAGAGCTTGTGCAAGTTGGGCTTTGGGTCTCTAACCCATTAAATCAAATTGGGTCTGTACCTACTTATTGGGCCTCCATTAGCCTCTTATCATGATCTCCTCATTAACTTGGGCCTAAATAAAATTTCTATCCCAATTAAATCTCAAACTCATATTAATAATTTATCTCTCTAAAATCTCCATTCACTTAACTTGCCCAATTATCCTATATTAATTATTCTTAATTAATATAGTCCATGATTAACACCTTAATTAATTCTCATTTTTAGGAGTTTAGAATGCTTCCCAAATTTTTTGGGATCTTAACTAATTCATTTCGGGGGACTTCCTTTTTTATCTGGTAAATTTCATTTGTTTACAGAGAAATCATACGTTATGTTTCTCGCATTTTCTCTCATTTTTAAAGAACCAAATGTTACACTTCTAGGGATCTTAGGAGCTCATTCAAACACTTATTTAGACATAGGAATTAAGAGATCAAATTAGATTTTGGAAGGAACACTTGAAACCCTAGAAATTGCATCTTGAAATTCTATGATTTTTTTTATTAATTCTCTTTGTATATTCTTAATCTCCACACCCTTTTTCCTAAGAATTACCCTGGTTCTACCTAAAAATCAAACCCTTCTAAGGTTTCTTGAGTGGGGTAAAATGGTGTAAGAAGATGAGGAAGGGATAGCAACCATGGAAAAAGAAATTACCTTATTTTCTTGCTTTTTCTCACTTAAATTTTGTCTTCTTCAAGCTCCTCTCTTCAAATCTGAATTTTTCCCTCAATTTATCCCTTAAAATAGATTTGTAAACTTCATTTTAATCAAAGGAAACAAAGGAGAATAAAGGAGAAAAGGTTTGGATGGAAGAAAGTATAGAAAACTACCAAGAATTGATACCTTTTTGTCTTGATTTCTCCTTCTTCTTGTCTCCCTTTGGTGTGCCTAAACTCTAGCTCTCTCCTCTAAATTTGGGCAGAACAATATGAAGTTATGTGAGTGTGAGAGTGGGAGGAAGAAACACTTTTCAAAAATTCCCATTTTGCCATTTACTCTTAGCATTTTTGTTTCTAATTTGTTTTAGCTCCTTTTTGAGAATCGTCTTTTCCATTACAAAATCTAGGTTCCCAATTTAGTAAAATTCCTTTAGAATCACTCAAATTGGAGCTAAAACCTTTCTGAACGAATCTGTCAAAGTTCGAGTACACCAACATTGAAAAACGTCCACCGAAGGGGATTTAATTGTCCCGGGTCTTCCCATGGTTGTTAGGGCCTCTGAGAATCTCAGAAAACTTAAAACTTTCATTTAAAAAGTCCTCCTATGTGAATTCCAAAATTTGGTCAAAATTACAAAAATGCTATTACATTTCGTAAGATTTTTGTTAAAATTTGTTTCTTCATTCTAGTTCTATTTTTCTTTTTGTCTGAGCCTAGAATTCTCATTTTTAGGAGGCTAAAATGTTACTCAAATTTTTTAGGACCTTAACTAATTCATTTCGGGGGACTTGCTTTGAAAATGTGCTCATTTTTTGTCGTTTAACGAAAGCCGGACATTACAACAGTAACTGCCATGACAACCTTTTGGAGCCAAATTTAAAAATTTACCAAATATTCTATAGAGTTTCAAAAAGTATAAACTTTGACTCTATAGAAAGATCAAAATGTTTTCTAAATGCTCATAAAATTTTAACCCCAAATTCATTCATTAAGGTAGTTAGGAGAAAAAAGGCATTTCATGGCTCAATTGAACAAATTTGTTGTTCCAAAAGGCTCTAATTAAGCTCTAATATGCCATCTTTTTCCATGAGCAAATTTCAACTCATATATGCCACCTCTATGAATGGTTCATCATGTGAAATTTGCAACTAAAAATCACCATTCCAATTGAATATGTATATATAAACATCATGGGGTTCCATATACTAGAACATGTTCCTATGTTATACATACATCAAATGGTCATACATTCATAATCTAATACTTTTACACATGTTGCTATTACATTACATCAAAATATACATTACATATCTACATGTGTAGTATCAAGCTTCCATACTAATTTCTTGCTAAACTTGGTCTTTCTAGGTCTTTGTTTTATCTAGGTCTTTGTTTTGCTTTTTACTTGGCCATACTTAGTAGGGGACAAAGGGTGAGACTCTAGGGAATCTTAATAGTAATCTTCAACCATTTCCAATACACACATATGATCACTTGAGTAATAAAATACAAGCATGCATAGTTAAAAACATTATAACATAACCCTAGATATGCCCATATCATACATATAGCTTGGCTTAGGCTCTTTCCTCTAAGCTAAGGGAGAATTACTGCACTCAATCCCTTTACTACTGACTTCTCTTTTAGGCTAAGGGAGAACTATTACACTCAATCCCTTTGTTACCTTTCCTTGAAGCCATAAGCCCATAAAACATAGCATTGAAAACATAGAAACTTAGTTAACTCAAAACATCTTAAGAACATGCATCATAAAATATAACTTCATAAGCAACAATACATATAATGTAATCCAAACTTAAGTAATTCAACATGCATATAAGGAAAGGAAGAGTAAACTATGTGTTAAAGCTAGTAACCTTGATCAAGTACTAGCTCACTTGTTCTTTTCCTTTTTCTTTGTTTTTCTTAGTTCCACACATACACAAGGGTATGATTGTGCTAACTTAGTCTAAACACATAAATTTAAGATACAAAATAACTAATTAGGACTTATTCTATCTCATTCGGTTACCATATGTACATATTAGAACTTGGAGTAGAAATTTAAGTTACTTTAAATGCCTCAAGGTGCCTCCTCCCATTTGCTACACTTCATATAGCATTTCCATCATTCAATTATGTCATTCTCACTTACTTTTTATGGCTAAAACAAGTCTAAAACTTAGCAACCTCACTCATTCCATTCATAAAGCACATTAGGTTTTAAAGTACCATATGTTCTACTTTATCAAATCTCAATCTTTTCCACAAACCAATGGTTCATCTAACATTTATATTACTCATTTAGGCTTCTTAAATCATTAAACTAAATTAAACACTTCTCTAGGTTCCATTTCCACATCTTGGTCGAGAGCACCTCCATAATGTCAAATCCTAGGATTTTGTTGGTTTATAAAGGGAATTGAGGTCTTTAGGATATCTATAATTCATTTTTAGTTCAATTATGGTATTATAAAGTTCAAATTATCTTCTTAGGATTTTGAAATATTCATGGCCCATCTTGAACCCTAGGTGACACTATCTTACATTATGTTTCTTCCTAGGTTAATTTCTTTGCATATTCTTAATTCTGACTTTTCTAAACTGTAACACCTCAAAATTAATTAGACTAATTATGATGATTAGGTCATTAGTAAAGCTAATTAAGTGGAAATAGAGATGGGTATTTAAATTGGGCCATATGATTAACCCAATTCCATTTTTTAGAGGTCTAACATTCACTTATGCAAACCCAAGCTAAATGGACTCTTGAAACTTGGCTTAACCCAACCAAAAATCTGAACCCACTTAGAATTGGGCCTTTGGATCAGCCTATGACCTAAAATTAAACTCTAAACCCTTAGTAGCCCCTTTTAATTCTACAGAACTCAAAGACAAGAAAAATTTCGGAGGTCCTATGGAGGCTAGGTTTTCCCTAATCTTCTTGGCCCCATTTCCTACTTCTAGGGTCAAAATCTACTAAGGTAATTGTTATATAACTTGACCCTCTCCTCTTCATCTTCAATTTGGCTCGATTGGTTTTTTATTTAGAGAGTTTTCACCCACACCTCAAATTTGATATGGGTTATTTGGTGTTTGCTCAAAGGATTTTCAAAGGTTGAGGCTAGGAAGGATACTAGGTAAGTATAAACTTCTCATTTTGATGCATTTTCTACTAGTTTAGGACCCCTTTAGCTTATTTATTATATGAGTGGTGATTTTGTGTGAATTTGCCTAGAATTTGGAGTGTTATTTTGAGGTTACTAGTGTAGGCGCAACCAAATCCGAATTTAGCTCTTGTAGTGGCTGGGTAAATGTTCTCTAGGTAGTCCTTTGTGGTTTAATTCTTTGAGTAATGGATTTGTTACTACAAATGATGATTAGGAATAGTAATGATCTGGTTTTATGCTCATAAGCTAGAGTAGCATTGTTGTTGACTCTTATAAAATTGTCTATAAGTAAAGTAACTGGGGTTAATGTTAAATTCCATGCATATATCTACTTTAATTTTATATCTATTGCACAATTATAAATTTGGAATGCATAATGAATGGTTGGCTATCTAATATGTTATGGTTGCACCTTGTGAGTCCATGGTAGTGTTGTGGTGCGGCTGACACCCGTGTATCATACTTCGATCGAACACTGAGTAGTGATCAGACCCTTGTATGCACTGAGCCCTGGTTGTACTCATTAGGGATTAGGTGTCGTAGAGGGGCCTCTCCCAGTGTTAATGGACTTTAACATATAAAAATATGATTGCTAGGATGGGATAGTAGTCACTGATAGTCTAATTATTTTATTTGCTGATATGACTAGTATATTTTCTGTTGCTTATATGATTTCATGCACATTTGTTAATTAAATTAGAATATATAAATAGAATTTGCCTTTGGTAACTGATATTTGCATCTCACCCTACTTCATGGGATAATACTTTTAGATGAAGGCTCTTCGGGTAAGGATAAGAGAAAGCAAGTGGATACACATCCATGAGCTAAGGCTTTGTGTGGGAAGCTACACTTAGGCTGAGTTAATTTAGGGTAGATGCTAATTTTGGTTACTCTTTTGTATAGCATCATCATCATCTAATCATGTTTCCAAGTGTAGATATTTTGGTGTACTAGAAAACAATAATGTAACTGATAGGAAGTTAGGCTCTTTATAATTTGGTATCTAATATATGCACTTGTTTATATCTAATACGAAACCTTGTTAGATGGATATATATATATATATGACTTGTTTCTTGGAAGTATGTTATGGTATTATCATGAATGATAATGTTGGTAGTTATGAATCCTTCTTGCTGTCATTGATACATAAATTGCTGATGCATGATAGTTTGATGAGTAGGAATCAACACCTAAGTTTTGAATTGGTAATAATAAATATGTTAGGTAAATCAAGTAGATTAATGTCATTAGAGCTTCATAAATTAAGGTAGAGTGGCCCTAGAGTGCTATTAGAGAAAGAGTTGGAGTGTATAGGATGAAATTTGAGAGTTATAAATGCAAAGGAGAGTTAAGCCACAACCAAGACTAGCTAAGTCGCAGCTAAGAGGTAGTCAAAGGCAAGGGCCCCACAGCGTGCAATTTCTTGCTGTGGTAAAAAATTAAAAATCCACGTAGGGTAAGTGATAGGTCATAACCTCACCGAAGCGCATAAAGTTCAGTCTCAGCTTAAGTCGAGGAAGTCAGGTAGGAAGTGCTCCAGAGAGTAGATTCATCATAGTGCAAGAGGATTAAGTTGAGGCAAGAATCGAGGGAGGAAAATTCTAGGTTCCAATAGCTAGTTTCACTGCAATGCAGGTATAGCCTATTGTGGCGTAGATCGTGAAATTTTCTACAATAGTTTTCAGGATGTTCTACCACTATAGCACCACATAGGCCTATCACAGTGAGGCTCCAACTCACTGCAATGATATTTGGAAAGTGTGAATAGTAGTTCCCAAAAGCACTTACGCCACAGTGCGAGTATATCAAGTTATTGCGAAAGTCCATAAACTTGGTTTTTAGGTTCCCATAACTAACTTAGTTATGGTGGGGAAGGTCCAAGTCGCAGCAAAAGTTCCCAAACTCCTATTTTTGACTTAGAAACCTTGAGATTTACTATGATAATATTATGAAATAAATTAGGAATATTTATAAGAGGATTTTGGGAGTTGAAATCAATTGTAAGATGAATCAAAAGTCTTAATTGATAATTATGGTCACTTGTGGATTCAATTAATTATGGTTGCTTAGCTAATAATCCTAATGATATCAAGGTTCAAATTTTCTCATTTATTTCTAATGTAATTAATTGTAATGACTTTAGGCCTTGATTTATGATTATTAACCACTTAATTAAGCTTAATCATTGTAATTAGAAATTAAGATTGTTACATAAACCCTTTATTTCATCAAGCTTTCATCAAGCACATATTCTATCCTCATTCTCTCTCTCTCGACTAAACCATCAAGGTATTAGAACTCCAAAGATAACAATTTTTCCATAGCTACAACATACCTTGTCTGGAAGCTTTCCTGATATAGGTTCCTTTGGTATATTTGGTTTATTAAAATAAGCTATTTTACTCAAGGTAACGGCCATAAACTTTACCTTTTTTAGAAACCAAACCCACCATGAGAAAGAGTATGAAGAGTAGAAGTTTCATAACTGTAACGTAACAAAAGTTAACATCTTTCCTTACTTATTTTGACTTTCTTTCCCTTCTCTCTCCTCCCTTCTTCACGCTACCATAGAGGTCTTAGGAGCTATTGAATATGTCAATTATATAAGGAGGAAGAAGGAGGCATCCCACACATATAGAAAAATCTAAATTTATAACTTTTCCAAAATGGTCGTTTTGTCCTTACACTTTAATTCTTTCATCTGAACTCATTTTTTAGTCTTTTCAAAAGCTGACTATTCTATACCAAATTTTAGACTCTCTTCTTCATTAAAAATATTTGCTTACAAGTTACATTGACTTAAAATAGTCTGAAACGGTCCTAACTAAAATCTCATCATTAGAAGCCCCAAACTGTACACCACCAAGATAATAAAACCAACCTCATTTGATTAATTTGTTAATCTTATTTCATAATATTATGATCAGAGATATACATTTCTCATGTTAATTCTCATGTTATGTAAATACCTAATTTTTTCCACTTTATATTTAAATTAACTTTTTATCCCTACCATCATTTTTCATCTATTTTGGCTTTTCAATACTAACTTTCTAGACCACTCTTGTAACACCCGTCATTCTAAAAGCCATAAATTAAGCATATTACAAAAAGAAGTCCCCTAAATGGAATGATCATAAGCCAAATAAAATTAGAGTGATAATCTAGACATTTAAAAATAGAGATACAAGACTAGAGATGTCTAGAAACTAAAGCTAAAATAGCTAAACAAAATTAAACGAAAATGGAATGGCATTTTTGGTAATTTTGGATAACTTTTAGAAACTTAAAGAAAGGATCTTTAAATGGAAAAATTGAGTTGTTTGGGGATCTCAAAGGCCCTAAGAATCATAGGAACCTCTAGAATGATTAAAATTCCTCTGGTTTATATTTTAGAATATTGGTTTACTGAAACCTTAACCGATTCGTTTAGAAAAGTTTTAAATCCAATTTAGGTGAAACCAAAGGTGTTTTATGAATTAAAGGACATAGATTTTATAAAAGAAAAGATTGTTCTTGAAAAGGAGTTGAAATGAGGCCAAATGGAGAGTACCAAGAAAAGGGACAAAATGAAAAAAATTTTAAAAGCCTTATAACTTAGCCTTGCTTCTTATATCTCATGCCCCACCTCCTCTTTTCATTCCATCGACCTAATTCTGCCCCAAAACAGAACTTAGACTCCTTGAGCGCACCAAAAGAGAGAAAAGAAGGGAGGAAAAACCAAGGAAAAAAGGTAACAAAATCCATAGTTTTTCATGCTTCATCCTTCACCAACCTTGTTCTCCTCTTTCTCCTCTTGTTTCCTATAGTTTTGATAATTGATTTGAGGATGATTCATAGCTGGCTCAGTGAGAAGAAGAGAGACTTTGAAGGAGAGAGTATAAGCAAGTGAAAGTTCTCTTGAAAAGGTTTAAAACCAAGGTAACTTCCATAGCTTGTCTTGCTTCTTCTTGCTTGTTCTAACCAAACCAAACCAAGGAAGAAACAAGGATTTTAGAGTACGAGAAACAAGAATATGCAATTAGATTTAAAAGAGATGCTTTAGAATTCAAGTTGTAAAGTCTAGGGATTTTGTTGAACCTAGCTATTCTTGAAGTTTTCTAAGGATAATTTAGCCTATGTAAAAGTATGTATGAGTTCTTAAGACATCTAGAAAGCTTCACAAGTGCCATTTCTCTAAGAAAAATCAAGCAAACTCCATGGGTCCTCACCTAGCTCTATATCTCAGCCAAGGATAAGAACAAGTACCCAATGAGATTTTTCTTTGATTCCAAGGATGGGAATAGTCTAGATATGATTAATAAACACCAAGGGAAGAATTGATTTGAATTTAGAAATCATGATTTATGATATGGAAGTTTAAGCTCATTGTTAAAACATAAAGAAGCAACTTGAGTCTAGGCTCCTTGAATTGAATTAGTGATAACTTTAATGAGTTCAAATTGAGTCGCATGACCTAGATTGAATGAGGAATTGGAGCTAAGATCATGAACTCTAGGGGTTGCTTCATTATGCACTTATATGGAACCATAACCATGCCATAAGATAAAATAAGCTTGCATAGATTTTATATGAGGCTAGAGCTTGTTCCAATGATGTGATTATGTCTCATTTGATGTCTCTAGGCCAAGTGAATCAAGCTTCTCGTAGTTGTGTGTGTGTACCCAAGAAAGAGAAAGAGAAACTTAAGGGAAAAAGTATGCTTCTTGACTTGAGGTAGCTCTCTATTCTTTCTTACATGTATGTCTTAGATATCTGATTGTCATTTGATGCTTATGTATATGTTTGAACCATGAGATATGTCTATAGTTATTGATTTAATGCTATAATACCATTATGCTTCTTGAAACATGTTTTGAATGCAAAATGGCTTGAATAGGTAAAGTTATACTAAAAGTCTCTTACCATGGGTAAAGAGATGCCAAAAGTCCCTAAGAATGGGTGAGATAAAGCCAAAATTCTTAAAAAGGAGTGAAGCTAAGTCAAAAGTCCCTAAACGTGGGTGAGACAAATCCAAAAATCCCAAAGACTTAGGTCTTAGACTGAAAACCTTTAGAGCCTATATTTGAATTATATGAGCTTAAGTGACATGAAAATATGCTTATGTATGTTTGCAAGAGGTTTATTATGACATGCTTGTATTCTTTGACATAAAAATATGCCATATATGTGTGCTTAAAAGGGTAAAAAAGCTATTGGGATTCTTTGAATCTCACTCTTCCCTACATTATGTCTAACCATGTCTAGGTGAATCAAGTGGAGCAAGAAATGGGATCCAAGCACCTTGAAAGAAGAGACTTTGACAATATAATAGAGAATTTATGCATTTTGACATCAAAGTTTGTATATATATGAGGTTTATAAGATTTAAATCATTGATCATAATTAAGAGTATGTAAATATGATGTATGAATCCATTTTGGAACTAAATGTATGCATATGTGAGTTTTTGATATCCATGAGTCTTGATAAGCATGTGTATATAAACAACTAGGAAGGTGATTTTGAGTTCCATCAGGATTTGAACCATTTGAGATGCTTCCATATACTATTTTTACACTTTTTGATGTGCTTAAATGGTCATGGTATGAGGAGAAGGCCATTTGGTGCACTTTGACCCCATTATGATTCCAAATTTAGCTACTTTATTGACCTGAACCACAAACTGACCAAATGGATGAGTTTTTGCATAAAATTTGGCAAGCAAATAGGTGTCATCTAGAGCATTTCACAAAGTGAAAGAGCACTATTTTTGGAGCTCTAGAGAATTTATTATGATTTTTCAAAATTAGCCAAATTATGCAGAAAATGTCACTATTACTATTCATATAGTTAGTTTGCTTTTCTATGTTGTTCAGGGGCCAAATGAAATCCAATGCTCATAAAATTGTACAAAAATATAGTATACATCATAAGCTTTCTATAGTCATTAAGAGAACCTCAATTGGAACTCTATAGAGGGAGAAATGAATTTTTGAAGTTTCAAGTTTGTTGCAGGACTACCACCAGATCTGAGGTACTATTCTATCTAAGGCCAAATGTGATTGTTTTGATCTAAAATTTTTATGGTAGCTAGCTAACATTCTAAACTTTCTAGAAAGCTATTGTTTGTATGATTTGAATTTTTTTAGAATTAGTTATGATTTTCCAAAATTTATATTAGAATATAGAATGTATGACAAAATACAAAGTGAAATGCAATTTTGTGTTCTATGGCTTGGACCCAAATTTTGAGCTTCAAATTGTGATAATTCTAGTTCAATAAATGTGTTATGGATGAAAAATGAATTTGGTAAGCTCACATGGTCCATCAACCCAAGAATAAATTAATTAAACTTTTAATGACGTAAATTTTCACTGCTAAAAGTGCTATCTTTGTGAAAATAAATGCTATAAGCCAATTGTACTATGAATTGAGTCCTATATAGATATGGTATCACAACTCTACCCTATACTTTCTTTTTTACCCAAAAAGTAACAATTCAGGGTCCACAATAGTTTAAAACAACTTAAAGCATTTCAATTTACATTTGTGTCACTAGTTATCTCGGTTTACATGCAATGAAGGTTTTTACCCATTTTATCAACTAGGTTGATCTAGTAATCTTATTTAGTCATATAATAATAGAAAATATCTTACACTTTTAATATATGCTAAGTATTTAAATTCTTGATTTTTTCCTATTGTACTACAAGAACTCTTTTTGATCACCCCTCCCCCCAAATTGGATTTTAACCATTTGAGTCTCTTTTCCCATCTAATTGAGCTTTTACTTCCTCTCATCATTCTTATAACCTTATCTTAGGGTCTAATCTAATATAAAAATAATGGATATTATATTTGTGAACACTATCATTTAGATAATTTTATATGTCATTTTAAAATTTCAAAATTATGAAATTTAAAACCCAAAAATTGTTGATTTGAATTTAATTTCAATCTCTAAATTTAAAAATGCCAAAAAATAGAAAATGTGAAAAATACCAAAAGTCCCATGTTTAGTTCTCAATTAAAAGAAGGCATGGAAAGAACAGGTCCAAAATCTCGATCAATGCCTGTTTCAAATCCTACTATAGCTACATGAGTTATTCTTGCATGCTATAAACGACCTACAATTAGGAAGAATCCTAAAACAAAATGAATTGTCACTTACCAACTTCTAAGAGACACATAATTGATAGCATTGATCTTTGGAACTATGCCACCCACAAAATTTAAAGAACCTAAAGGAGCATGAGTTATATATTCTGCAAAGTGATGTTCTTGCCAAAGTTGTATGTCTTTTTTTAGTCTACTCAAGTTCAAACCATTGGGACCCCTTGTGGTTTCTAACCAAGGAGCACATAGATCCCAAAAACACATAGTTTCTCCCCCAAAAATAACTTCTCTAGCAGGGGAAAACTAAGCAATAATGAGATTTTAGATAAAACATGTTGGACTAGCTTATAATCCATTTACTATTTCCCATAATTTACTATTTCATTCTAAAAAAAAGCATGATTTGAGGGGTTTTTCACCTGAAGATCATGTAAATCTCCTTTATCTAGCCATCACAACATTTGTCCTACATCCATTCAAGATTAGGAATGTTATAATATTTTTGACATGATCAATTTCAAATCATAATTGAGTCATTCAACCACCTTCTTACTAACATTCCCTTCCTCACTAGACTTAAACAACATGACTTTGTCATCAGAATCCTGACTCGACAAAAATTTTGTTTAAACATCTTGACTTAGGCTAATTAACTCATGAACCTCAACCTCTTCATTCTAGCATCTTAGTCTAATTAACACCTTACAATTTGGCACCAACCACTGAAAGAAAAGTTTCTTTCAAATTTAGAATCCTAATGTTTCTTTTTACTTACCTTGAATTACTTAGCCTTGCCTCCTCATTTCTAGCATGTCAATCAAGGAAAACTTTATGTTAATGCTTAGTCTCGCCCCAAAATTGGAGATGGGATCAACATGGAACATAAGAGTAATCTCACTTCATAAGCCTACAAAATTAACGATGTATCTATGTAATTATGTTAACTATGTAGAAAAATTTAAATTTCCATTCATATAATTTCTTGAAATTTTAATAGAGTTTCCCCTGAAAATAAGACTTATCAAAATCGTTCAATTAGTCAAAACAATCACATTTTGAAAACAATAATCAAGATCTTTGCTCTTAGATATAGCAACCAATTAAAATGTGTAGAAAATCAAAACAGAATATACTCACAGGCAATGCTGAGCAGATGGTGAACCTCTATATCACTAGTTAAAAGCTAAACCTTAGTTCTGAGGGTATTCTTAGTACTATCTTGAACATAATCAACATGAAATTAAAATTTGGATAATTTAATTGTCAACTAATATTCTCAATTGAACTAAATTATTTTCCAATGCTAAAAGTGCTAATTCTAGCTCAAGTTTACTACTCCTATCTCAACACTTATGTTCTTAACTTATCCTATTAGTGTTCAAACATTAGAAATCACCTTAGTAAGCAAATAATTGCAACAATGAAGGTTAGGTATCACATTTTGAGAGCTCAAGCCAAAACCCCTTCTTTAAGAGCTCATTTGTGGGTCCAAGAATGGAGGAGGAGGAAAGAGGCTTTGAGCTTGTTTTTCTAGTGACTTAAAGCATCTAATAGCAGCTCTAAGTAAGGATACGGAAATGGGTTACAGCATAGTTCAAAATAGGACCTCAAACTCACCTATTGACACATTATGATGCCAAAACATTTGGAAGAAGTTGTTCTCTTGTTTGATGGCAAGAAGAGAACAACATCGATGAAGGGACTAACAAATGTGACGATGGCAACATTAGCAATGACGCATAACGATGGGGAGAACATGGAAGTGACATATCATGAGGAAAAGAAAGACACAATGACAAGCAGAGGGAGACTATCATAGGAGGAAGAAAAAGAGAAAAGAAAAAAAATAAAAAGAAGAAAGGAAGGGTAAATGCATGGTATGTTCCAATTAGGTTCAAAATGAGATGCTAGAACAATCATTTTGACACATGAAAAGTGGAGGAAAAATTTTTGAAGAGGTTATGCTCTCAAATTTTTTAAAATCAAAATTTTTAAAATTTCAATTTTTAAAAAATTTGAATTGTATTCAAACTGAAATTTAGTTAAGACTGACCAACCTTCAGTCACCAACTTTGCCAACTGCATTTTAGTTGGACAAGTGCCCTACCAAACTTAAATTAGCCCACTTAGTCAATTGCATTTCACTCGACCAAGTGCAATGCATTGCATTACATTAAATTTTAATTTGAATTATATAAATAATATAATATATAGAATTTAAAATTATAAAATGAATATACTTCAAATTTTGAATATATTTAAATATACTAATATTTTTTTAATATTATAGTAATATAATATACAATTAAATATAAAATTCTATTACATATTAATATATAAAATCTAAAAAGAATAAACTTCTATTTTAACTTTTTTTTAATTTTATTTTCTATGTTTATTTAGAATTTTATTTATTATCAATATTATTTATTATTCATGCATTGCATTAAATTCTAATTTTGATTATATAAATAATATAATATATAGAGTCTAAAATTATAAAATGAATATAATTCAAAATTTAAATATATTTAAATATATTAGATATTATTTTTAAATTATAATATATAATATAAAATTAAATATAAAACCCTATTAATTATATATAGTATCCGAAAAATATATATACTTCCATTTATCTTTCTAGCATTTTAGTTGTCCAAGCGACCAACACGATGAGTCCTGTTCCCCAACTGAATTTTTCTGAAAAATATTATGAAGTGCAACTTTAATACTGGAAAAGGATAACATTTTTTATGTATTACAATTTTCCTTTTGAAAGTTAGTCACAAAATTAAGTTTAAAATTGAAAAAATAATAATAATCAGAAGTTAGTCAATAACTTCAGTTAGTAATTATTAAGATTGTTATAGTGTTAATATGAATATAGGAAAAAAAGTATTAATTACATAATTATGACAATTTTGACATTAATTTTGATCGTTAATTGCATTATTTATTCATCTCATCTTTCACCAAATTATAAAATTAACATCCTTGATTAAAATCAAACTTAAAGGTCCTATTGAAAGATATGGAAGTGTGTTGGAGACATGCACCCAATACATGGGGTGAAACTTCCTGTAAATAAATTTTCTAAATTCATAATAACTAGAGTAAGTCCCATACGCATTTGTATGGGATTCCAAGAAAAAAGGAATAAAATTAAAATTAAAAAGTTAAATGGGCACTCAACTCAAAACAAAGCTGCGGTTAACAATTTATGAACGGTTTTTTCTGAAGTGTGTGTGTGTATATATATATGTATGTATGTATGTAAGATTGGACAATGCATAGTCGCTTAACTAGATACAATTTTATATCAATACTATGCAAGACAATTAATAATTTCAAGATCATATGCAATATTGTGCCAAACCAATCACACCATGAGTGACTGTGACCCTTAGGGAAGAGGCTTTACCTTGCATGAAGCTAAATCTAACTTCAGAGGCATGAATATAATATTTCAAAGGAAAATTATACGTCTTTTTTAATCGTGCAATGGCTACATAATGATGCACTGTTGCTTCTACAATTGCTGAAGCGTGAATCGAGCTTTGCTGTAAATACCATATTACATTTACATGCTTGTAAAAAGCAATTAAGAGAGATTACAACCTCTTAAATCAAAAGAACAAGGAGAGAGCGATAATGCCTAAGCATTCAAGACTAATTTGCTTCAGTATGCCTATCTTTCTTACCTTCAACCTTTTTGCAAATGCTAGTGCGTACATGTACTCTCTTGCTGTAATCATTATTTATAGCTACGTGGTTCTCTAAAGTAAACTCTCACTCAGCCCTTCCTTTAGCAGCGTTTAATAATCATAGCTAAAAAATCACAGTTAAAACTCATTTTTTGGGGCATCTGAATTTGCTATAAAAAATGATTTTTAGAAGGCTTGGCCTAGTTACTTGTATTTAATTTTCTAATATGCTACCTTGTATATGTAGATTTGCTCATTCATTTTCTTCAATTGCATTGAGTATATCATATGGTAGACCCCAGTTATTATTATGAAAACAAAATGCACAAAAAAATTTAAAAATAAAAGTAAAGTATCGAAAAAACTAAAGAGACGAAAGTTTCCTTTTGCGATTTAAATAAGTTGGATATAAATATTCATTGTCATCGGTATATAATTGATTCACAATAAAATGATCATCATCTAACATTTGTTGGCATTTGGGGTGGGCACTGTGTAAATCTATAACTAGTCATGGCGAAAACTACAGAAGGGACGAACCAAATGTGCGAATGTCGAATCCTGATGAACAATGAATATTGCTCTGAGCAACCTCAAATTGGTTTCACCTTTGTACAAGAACTTTTGCGTGCATTTGGGGAAGAACTTGTGCTCATTACTCTCCTCTTACGCCGCTTCATATATTTCGATGACTGCCAACAAGAATCACCATCACTAGCAAAATTAGCAACCTTTTAAGTTCATTTTCTAATCATGCTAAGTCTGTAGGTTGAAGGGTTTTCTATGAATAAAACTACCTTGCATACAACTATTTCTACTAAATCTATAGTACTATATATCTTAATATGTAATCTAAGGATGCATGTGAAGTTTTACATGGAGTTAAAGAGGAGTATTTGTGTGAATTTAATTTCGAAATCAATTTAAGTTAAAGTTAAGTTTAGCTGAAATTAAGTGCACTCAAGTTAACTTAAAGAGACTTGAGTGCATTCGAGAGAGTTGAGTGTACTACAAGAGAAGTTAAGGACCTTAAGTAAGACCAAACTTAAGGATCATACGTTAAGTGAAGTTGAACATCCAAAGTTGATTTGAGCATCCTGAGTGTAGTTAAGTGCACTTTTTCTATATATTGAACCTTTTGATAGATTGAGCGCAAATGTTTTGTTTTATCCATTTCACATTTTGTGGCAGGACCTGTTATATTAACCAGTGAAAAGCTAAATGTTAATTGCATCTGTTTTTAGGAAATATTAGTTTGTTATTTTTTTCACTTTAAAAGCATGATTGTTAGTGTTTAAGGGAATAGTTAAGCATTTAATATTTCTTGATCAAATTGTAAATCTTTAAATATAAATTAATTAATGAAACAAAGTAAACTAAGCTCTGCTCTTTGAATTCTTCCTATGCCTTTCATTTAGTTCCATAGCTTATGATTCCAACATCCGGTATTAGAGCTTCTATGATCTTTTAAAGGACTGTGAGTGAAAAAACAAGTAAACTTACCACAACCCACCTTTGAGCTATTTTCTTCTTATTCTGCTATAGCCTCCTTAAACATTTTTAAAGTTTTTCCATCTATTTTCAATAAGAAAAATTATCAAATGTGGCCTGTTAAGATGAAAACTTATCTTAAATCATTTAATCTTTGGGAGCATGTTGAAACTAAAAAAGTTATATATTCCTTAATAGCCAACCCAATAGTAAACTAGGAGATAGCCAAGAAGTATAAAGCTCTTTCCATCATTCATTTAGTTGTTGATGAAGTTATCTTCACTAGAATAATGGCTTGTGAAACTACCAATGAAAGTTGGGAGAAGTTAAAAGTGGAGTTTCAAGGGAGTGATAAGGTTCGATAGATCCAGATTTACAACCTAAGAAAGAAGTTTCAACTACTAAAAGTGAAAGAGTCTGACAAGGTGAAAGATTACATTAACTAAGTTACAACAATTATAAACAAGGTTAAGCTGCTTGGAAAAGAAGAAGGGTAGAGGATGATCATGGAGAAAGTCATGCTAGCTCTTCTTGGAAAGTTTGAAACAAAGGTTTTCTCATTGGAAGATACAAGGAACATGGCACAACTCTCCATAGCAGAACTAGCAAATGCGTCACAAGCTATGGAATAAAGAAAAGCCTTCAAAGAGGAAGCAAGTGCTAGTGAATTGCACTAAAAATGGCAAAGAAGTCAAGACCACAAAATGATGGTGCCTCAAAGAAGCAAAATGGTAGAAAAAAGGATACATGGAGGAAAGAGTAACGGCAAGGCAATAGAAGAAAATTTAAAAATGATAAGTTTCCATCATGTTTGCATAGCCATAAGACAATTCATGCTAAAAACTATTGCTAGTTGAGACTTATTGACAAACTATTGGAGGAAAGAGTTCAATGCCCATCTTGCAAGTGGTTTGGTCATATTGACAAAGTATGCAAGGTGAATCAAAAATAGCAACCTCAAGGCTAACCTACACAAGTACCTGACAACAATGAAAGTGATGAAGAGGAGTTGTTAGCCACAACTATTGTTGAAGAATGTTGCAAGTTAACCTTGGATGCTGATATGTGATATGTGGCTCATTGACAATGGATACACACATCAAATGTTAGCAAATTTGATCATCTTCAAAATCTTGGACAGTATAAAAAAGTCTCCAATTGCTTTCTTGAGAGTAGCTTATACTTATAGAATATGTAAACATGACCATGCTTGATCTTAAATATGGTCATCATTAAACATTAACCTGAGTCTTAGAGTTCATGCAACGGCCAAGAAAAGGAAAAAAAAACCAACAATCAATGTAGTGACCATTGATTATGAAGCACAGACACCTGAAAAAGGAAAAAAGAAGTAAAAGAATAAAAAGATGTCCATATCTAACGCACATCATACACTTGGTAGCAGAACATGAGTTTACTAACAACCCAACCTCAAACAAGTAACTAGCCAAATATTACTATAAACTTTATACAGTAGATTGTTATATTAGAAATCAAAATAAGATATACATAACAAACTATGGTTTTCAATCTCCTTATGCTATGAAAGGCGGCAGAACATGAAGAAATATATATACCCTCAATTGCAGATAATTTCCTCCAAAAGATCATCAAAAATCAAGTCATCTAGCTCAAGCCCCACACATTCAGAATCAAACTGGAGATTCATCCACCCATCACTTCTTGCCAAGTCTCGGCTCACATGGTAATCCAACGATGGATAAAACTCAGAATTCAAGCTCAGATACCATCTGATAAGTGTCCACACTTCTCGTAGAACTTGATCCCCTATTGGTATTGGATGAACGTAGGAGAGAGAAGACAAGGATTTTGGGTAATAACCGTATGATCTCCCGAAAATCTCAATCAATACCTCATTGATCAAATCAAACAAAAGCAAATGGTTACAATGACCACCACCTTCTTCTTCGTTGCAAGTATTACCAGCACATTCAGGATCAAAGAGCAAGCATCCCTCCAATTCTTCATACACTGTAGGATCAACTGGTTGGTCATTGGAATAGCATATCCCAAGGGATTCCCGACCTGTGAATAACCCAGATAGCTCTAATACATCTCTCACATAGTTAAATTCGGCTTCACTGTTTGCATCCACTTCAAGACCAGGAATTTCCAAGTTCAAATGCTTCTTTTTCTGAAAATCATCTTCACGTCTTGCCACTTCATGATAATCTGCAATGTTAGTCTCTTGCAATTGCTTTGCCAAATGATCCAATCCATCCATTGGCCCTGGCTTTATTTTTGAATCTGCTTCCATGCAACCATTACCAAATGATGAATCAATTCAAACAAGCAAGATTAAGTTGGTGAGAGTAAGAAACTAAGAGGTTATTTCCAGAACTCAAGTCTACCGTGAATAACTACTAAATATAGAACAACATTTTGTTTACTTTATTAGATTTGTTACTATAGTTATGCTTATTAATCACATAAAAGTCAAATCAACCTTATTAAAAGCTACTAATTAACAAATAAATTAATATTTTAAGTAATTAAACTTGAAAAATAATGTGCTATTTTTAGTAGTTATTGCATGGCTCATAATTAATATCATCACTCATTTCAAAATCAATACAAGGAATATAAACAAGATTACAATATGACCACATTCACGCTGGAAGTTTAGAAGGGATGATTTTATTTTATATATACTTCACTAGAAAATTGAACAATTCAAATTCAAAGAAAACCCAGTTATCATTTTCCAAACATTACGTGTTAAAGCAACATTTGACATGACATGATACAAAGAATTCCATGTTTCAATTTTCTTTGGTCATAATTAGAGACTTACTGTTTCCTAAATCAAGATTCTTTCACTTTATTCACACGCCAAACACATCAAACTACTATGTTCTGCTATAGTGACATAATTCAATCACTATTTTCTTAATTTGCATAAGTACTCTTGTCAATTTCTTGAATAAATTCAACCTATTCCTACCATTGAATAGTTAGACAAGCAAGCAGACACAAGGATATACTACGTTAGGGAAGATGTAAATGCAATGTATGATTATCAAAAGACAAAATACCTTCTGGTAAAGATAACTTCCCATCAAAGTCAATTGAATCATCTGGGAAGCTGGAGTCAGAAAAGGAGATTGATTTTGTTTCAGCCGCCACAGAAGTTGATTCATTGATATCACTGTCTGTCAATTTTTCAAAATCATCATCGATTCCTATGCTCTCCTTTTGATTTGACTCCCCCTTATCCTCATCTGACCCAAACCCTGTATCATTTCTGATGACTATTTCTTTTTGGACACTTTTTGAAACACTTTCTGGAGTTGTAATGTTATCTACACTCGTACTTAAGCTTGTGGTTTTCTCTCCAAATTTCCTAATTGGATTCTGAGGAGGTAAAAAAGCAGAAGGCTCTTCAATTTGAGAAAAGTAATCTTTAAGATTAGGTAGTGAAAGAAACCTTTGAAAGGATTTTGGGGTCCTTAATATTGAATTTCTCTCCTCTGCTTTCAACTTTAACCTCTCAGATCTAGGGTACTTAGCTTCTTTGTTAAAACAAGTCTCATAAAGCTGAGAATATCTCCCAACTGATTCATTCAAAGATGAAGTCCTCATTGGGGATACTTGACGCTTGTTAAAACCGTCACATTCACTTGTTGAAGCAATGTCTATTCCTTCTCGATCAATTGAAGGATCTTTGGGCTGCTCAAGAATCTTCCTCTTCAATTCTTTGGAAAGTTTATTTCCATGAGGAATTTTGTGAAGTATAGCATCCATGGTTATGCGGCGTTTCTCATTTTTGCTCTCTTCAATAACATGTTTTACCTTCTGTCTAAGATCTCTGAAACGCTTAATAACCCTACGATTTTGATCTTGGGATGGCACTGATGAATAAGAAGAATCCGATGACACAGGCTGCGGATAAAATTTTTCTGAGGATTCAGACTGGGATATTGCGCTTTGTAGTTGACTATCATTTTGTACCTTTCTTGATTTGAACAATTCATCTGCCATTCTGTTTGTGTTTTGCCCTTTAATTTGGGATGATGATGAGCCAGGTACAGGAAAGGAAATAGATTTATTTAGTCTCTTTTTTCCTGCCAATGCCTGTTGGTTTTGAAAGTGGTATGCCAAAGGAGAACTTTGATGCTGCAGAAATTTTAACAGCAAGTCCTTGTTTGCATTGATTATATCAAGAGCATCCAAGAAATCCTTGAAGAGATAGGGTGAGACATCAGTTGTAAATAACTTGGCATGCATTGACTTCTCTTCATAGCTCAATGTTTCCTTCATAAATGCCTGATGATATTCTAATGATTGCTTATGATGCTTATGAACCTGACTATTTTGCTCCATGAAATCACTAGAAAACATGGTACCACACTCTACACAGATTTCTTTATTGGTGGCTGAGCATATTGGTGGCAATTCATCCAACGTGCCAGTATTTTCTGGAACCATGTTAGGATTCTTTTCAGTTAATAAGGATTCAGTGACGAGATCAAGATCTGAATGATCTAAACTAGGAATAGGATCAGCTTGGTTTGGTTGTTGTGGCTTTACAGGGTAGGTTGAACTTCTTTTATGTTGACCCCTCTTTCTGGCTATCTCTTCAGTAATAAGTGCTCTTAGTCTGGCTTTAATAGATTGTTTGGCTGATAAAGTGGACTGTACCGCCGTTTCTTCAACCTGGCAAGCTTTAAGTTAATTGCCACTTTGATTATCTCCCATTTTGTTGGAAATGGGTACTCTCAATTTTTCTATGAAGTTAACAGTGTAAATTTTAACAATAGATAATACAAAATATGTGGGACTTACTTGAATGATAAACCTTAAAATATGTGTTGATCCACACATTCTGTCTCTATTTTTATCTAAAATTGACACTGTCGACTTCATAGGATGTTGAGAGGATCAAAATCCCATTATGTTACATGAAACTATGGAAGCAATGGATTTGGAATGCCAAATATTTGAACATAGAAAATCCTGTTTAAGAAATTGACAAGACTATTGCAAATTAATGAAAATAGTGATTGAAATATGGTTGTTTATAAGTCACTATAGCATAGCTTTTATCTGCTAGTTTATGTTAAAAATATTGAAAGACATGTTTTCAGGAACTTGTTTCTAACTTGAAAGAGTGGAAAATCATTTTGTAAAGGTAAACGTCCTTTATGCCATGAATGAAAGGTAGACTTTTTCTCTCATTTTATATTCTACCCCTGTGGTTGCCTTGCTCACAAAAAAGAGACACACTTTGTTCTTCTCCTTTCTGACAAATACGAAGCAATATCAGAATGACTAGGATTCTACAGGGTAAGACCTTATGATGGTTGACATGTATAACCTCACTAAAATAAAAACAGAAAAACAAGAAAAGAAGGAACTCAAGCAAGACATTTTCCCTTACTTACACTAGATAATTTTGACTTCGGCTCAGAGTCCTGCATATTATCGACCTCAGCGGGAATATCAACTGCTACAAAGTGAAAGAAAGGTTGAGTTGTGACATCTATCAAATGGAAACAAAAATTTTGTTGGCATATAACAAGCAGGACAAAGAATGCAAAAATGTGTACTTAATGAGAATAAAACATTGTTTTCAAACTTCCTTGCATTGTTTGGTAGTTTATTCTGACTTAAAGTATACAAATGAGTGTTTAAAAGATACAGCCTAGAAAAAGTAGTGAGTATTTTAAATTGCGGATTGCATCACTTGATGCGGCTGAGGTAAAAATTGCAGTAGTGGTTGCAACCACATTGCACGGTGATGAAAATTCATGTCATTGCACTGTAATGGAATTTCAACTGGGGCCACAGCAGGCTGCATTAGGTCCCTATGGTGTTGTGTGAATTTGTGAAAATATTATGGCTGCAACTGCAGTATTTACAACACCCACAACTATAGTAACAACAATTGCAACCACACCCGCAATTTAAAACACTATGACCATTACTCAGGTTTTTATAATACCAATATAGAAATAAGAAAAATAATCCAGAACAGCTAGAGGCAGCAATAGTTGGTCAGCAATAGTCAGATACGAAGCATTTTATTTGAACAGCCCAGAGTAAACTTACGGGCAGGACTTTTTCCACCACCATGCTTTCTGTGTGTGAACCTTTTCTTGACATTATGATGCCAACGATAATACTTAATAATATTAAGAATGTTCCAAGCTCTTCCTTGATGACTAGTGCTGGTACTGGTGCTGGTACCAGTACTGCTATTCTCCACTGACACGGCATGTTTTTTCTCACGAATTTGCTTTCCCATGACTCCTTGGATTCCAACTATAAAAACTGGTTGAGTGCAATAGTTAGTCATTGACATAACAAACTTGTTGCATGTTAGTTTTTGTGTCGAGTGGTCTAACTTATGACGAATGTGTTATTTTTTGGGACGAATTTGTATATTCATTCATTTCCAAGACTAAAACTAATAAATAGACCTAACAATTCAAGAATCAAATTGTTGGTCTATTCAAACAAATAAGGACACCAAATGACCAATGATTTTCAGAGGTTAAACATCAATTGATCATATTACGTCGAGAACTCTAGACAATACCAATAAAAAAATTATTTGTAAAAGGATTTAAATCCCTCAAAATGGCCAGTTCATGTGGTCACAGGTTTTCCATTGTGTTCTGAAGCAGCAAAATTGCTGTTTGCCATAAAAGCATTTCTTTCCATTTTCCTACAATTACTGCAACCGCAATGCAGGAACAAACAAGATCATGTGGTTCTAGGTAGGAATATTGGGTTGATGTCCTAAGTTCCTCTCATAGTATAAGAATTTCTTATTATACCGAAAATGAAAATTCTCAAAATCGATTCAAGTTGATTGAAATGTTCTCCATTCCCAAATAATCCGAAATTCTTCCAATTGAATCCCGACCAAAAGGCGTTGTTCGGTTACTGGAGAAAAAAGTTACAGAATCAATATAAAGCCTTGAACACAATAAATTGGCAATCCTGTCCCATAATTTTCTTCTATATCATATCCGTTACATTTGTTTTTAATATCTCATATAACTGAATTTTGATGTCTAAAATAAACGAAAAAATGAATATGTAAGGATTCTATGATTAAAGAAGGGAAGCAAAATTACCTATGTGTATCCTGTAACGAAATTATTGCCCTCATGCATTGCCAGACATAGATTGAGACAGGAATATGTAATCTTAAAGGAGGAGAAAATGGTGGGAGATTGATAGAGACAAAATCAAGATGACACCGACTCCACAAAGTTTCCGGATTATTTTCCATTTTTATTTCAAATTTTCCATTTAAAGATCAATTTTTCAATTATTTATTTTAGTTAATTGTACATTTTCCCAATAGGAAAGAAATTAATTTAGTGCATTCTGATACAGAAGAACTATCTTCCGATAGCCTTCTACGCATATACATATACAATAACTCGGTAATAGTAGTACTTACAGAATAATTTAGATTAATATTATCTGTGTTACATAATGAAATGCAAATTAACTAATATCGTAATTTATTTTTATTTAATAATTGAAGTTCATTACTTAATTACTTAAATTATTTATTATAATTAAAATTTAAGTGACATATCTTATTATTATTAAATGACAGATAAAATATTAAAACTTTTATATAAAATAAAATAAAATGTTAAAAAGAAAGTTTAATATAAAATCTATTAATATTATTTTCAAAATATCTTTGCGGTAATCCTAACTATAAAAAGTATTACTAACACTTAAACAATGCGTTACACTTAATAAATTTGTTACTAGCATCTAGTCTTTTATGATTAAGGTAAATTTGTCAAGGGTTCAATTTCACCTATTGAATAATAATTAAAATAAATAAATAAATATATTATTTATTATCAATTTAACTGCAATTTGATATTAGTAAATTGTGAACGGTTTGATGACCGACTCGATTATTAAAACTATTGCTTATGACCACATCTTATATTTACATTTACATTAAAAAGAAAAATGTGTGGGGAAGAGGAAAAGAGGGAACCGAATTTTAGTGAACAGGATGCCACCTCGGATTTATGCAATTGAAAACCCTGGTTAACCAGCTTTAAGGGGAAGTGCCCTGGATAAGAGATGAAGGGCACACCTCGCTGCTCCCAGCCAATTCCTCAAAGTGAGTAATTACGTCTTCGAGTTGAGAAAATTGAGTCAAGAACTTGATATGAAGTTCATTGGTTTCAAATTGATTATGATTCCACTGGGAAAGACCATCACCAATAGTCTTTAAACCACTCTTAAGCAATTCCAAACCTTTGTTAATTCCATCAGTAAGTTTCCTTTTTTTATTGGAACAGTTATCATCACCTTCCATGCTTTCACATCCTACCTCGTCTTCAGCAATGTTGGATATTTTATGGACCATTTCTTTCAGCACAAGACCTTCTCTTCCAAGCAACTCAAGCTGTTCAGCGGTTGGTGCAACAGAAAGAAGGGCCATTTCCTTCTCAAGAAATGTTTTAAACTCCAGCATAAATCCATCCTGACTTGGCTCCACTCCTGAAACTATATCGTATGAAAGGGCTGCATCATGTGGAACAAACCTCCAGAGCTGATTGCACTTGGTCCGGGCGGCAAAATACCCGAATGCTGTTATTGCCAAATGAATGAATGCCCAGTGCTGCTCTCTCAGGAGCATGTGATACAATTCCCAAACAGCATAGGTCTTTGCGTCATCATCACTCTCTGACATTTCCATGTGAATAAGTCCTGCCATGAATTGAGCCAAATGTGGTTTGCATTTGAACAACAGACCATCAGATGCTGTTGGCCCTGAGACAAAGATATTTTCAATCTCCAAGATGGCTTCTTCAATACCATTTGATGAGTACAAATGTTTCAAAGATGAGATTATCCCTAGTATTTCACCCAAAAGGATAAGATAATGGTCCTTAATTACTTTGTCCACAGCACCTTTGTAGTTACGAGTAACTGAAACCAAAAACTTTAAGGTCCTTGCATGAATATCAGATAGACAGGCCTGGCTGCAGGAAAAAAGTTAAGACTAGCTTAAAAGCCGGCACCAATATGAGATTCTGGTTCATTGATATTTAAGTCACAGAAGTTGTTCATTAACTAACAAGAAATATGAAATGAGAGACATCAATTCCATTGGTAAAATATTCAAATCAGATTGAAGAAATTATATGAAACCAAACTCAGAATATTGTTGCTTTGCAACATTCTAAGTCTTTGACAAACATATATTCAATGAAATTTGCTTCAAACCAATCAGAAGCCTTACGTCTATTTGTGTGTGCCCGTGGATACATACCATTAACAAAGTAGAGATCAACACTGATTGGGAACAGATATGCTAAGCCATTAATTTTGGCTAAAGTAAATTATGGATGAAAAAGTTTCAGCAACGAAATACTTACAGTGATTGCAAAGAAGCAGACAGAATAAAGACTGGAATGCCAAACAGACCAGAAGTGCATGTCATCAATGATGCTTCGACAAAGCTGTCCAAGAAGTCAAAATAATCAGATGTGACTCTTTGAATGGCAGTGTTTCTCAACTTATCTGTTAATAAATCCAATGGAAAACCTTCAATGAAAAGGGCCAAACATAAAATTGATGACAACTGGGTTCTAGCATCTTCAATAAGAGACATATAGACCTGATTGACCATTGATTGTGCACCATAGGTTAGCAGCAAGCAGATTGATCTTGCCAACATTCTTAGGGAAGAATAAGGAAGGAGAACTGATTCTGAGGACGCCAGCAGCTTAAGTAATGAAAATAATTTGCTAATCATGCTATTTGCCATGTCTGTTTCAGCATGTCGCAGCATAAAGCACCAGCATTCCATCACAATCTCCCAGCAAAGAAAGTGAGGATGAAAGAAATTTTCTAGTAAAAATGACTCCAAATCCCCCCAAGCAGTGCTTGAAGAGACCACAATCATGAAGGTTTTGACTGCATGCAAGAGAGAAGTAAACAAAGGCTGCCACACCAGCTCTACTGTTTTTCCAGAGCCACACAGCAAAGGAAGTTGTAAAACAAGCATGTTAGAGTATGCATCTTCTTCAACCAAAATATCCAGAAACCATTGAAGTTTCCGGGTGATTCCTAATTTTAGATCTTCATCAAGTTCAAGAGAACATCTCAGGAATTGAATAAACAAGGCAACTCGGCCTATTATTAGTGTTCTTGATCTGCTCATACTTTCACAGCTTATGTGAAAGATTTCATTCATAGATGCTAAGCTACAACCAGCTACGGTTGAAGAATCAAGAGCAGAATGTGAATCCTCTTCATTAATGAACAACCACTCCAGTACTTCAGACTTCTGTTCGAATTTCAGTTTATCAGAATTTAGCAAAGACATTACCAAATCCATGGTTGTTTGCTCCAAAAGCTCAGTAGTTACTGCACATGCACTTTTCAGATAGTTTTCATTGCTCACTGCAATTTTTAAAGTTGTGATCTTGATGACACACAGCATAATCTCTCTGTATACTGCATATGCCTGATGAGGATAGAGTGAGGCTATTTTTACTGCATTAATTAGGTAAAATTTCACTGGCACCAAAATCCTTTTAGCTTCAATTACAGAAATAGTTTCCTTTAGTGAAGACCAAGCCTCAGCAGCACATTTCAGAGGCTCAGTTACCAATGCAATCAAATCTACCAGTACATTTGCTATGCTTACTTCTTCTGCTAAATATTTCTGAGCAATCTGAAGCAAAGAGACTACACCTTTCCATGTCACATTAAGAATGTTGACTGAATTGCCTCCATCATTAGCAGCAAGAACACCAATCTGAGATAACTTTTCTATTGCACATTTTGTTATGTTGATAACATAGACCATACTATTATGCTTGTCAAGGCTCAATAGTTTTTCATCACAGGTCTCCCAGTTTACCGATTCAGGGAGTACCTTGCATAGTTTTATGACAGCATCAATCACCATGTGTGTGACCTTCAATATTTCTGATCCAAATGATTGAATTTTCTGCTTAGAGACAGATAGTGAATACCCTTAGACATGCATGCTAGATTGTGGATAAAATATAAATAAGATGTTACAGAAGAATAGATTTCCCTCAATCTGCATGACTTCTTGTATAAATATTAGACAGCAATTTTCTGTCTAATGTTTCACAAGAGAATTTCTTTTTTCCTTTGGGTGAGGAACTTTTGACAACAAGTTTTATAAGTTCATAACCAAATCATAGCTAAGTAATCAATAATATCTCTGTGTGCACAAAAATTTACAAGACAAAGTTATACCTTAGCTATTAAAAACAAAAAGAAATGACATCAATAAGAAATGGTCACCATTATAACAAAGTGTATAGCTCATTGCCTTTGTTAAATAAGAAAGAATTAATTTATTACATCTTAAAAATCGAAACCTCTGATTTCCTATTCTATGTCTTTCTTTCTTTCTTTTTTTCTATATTTAAGCTCTCAATATTCAGTTTATGTTCACCTTTCTATTCACTTCTAGAGACTCAGTAAATTTAAAGTTCATAAACAACCATTTGAAGGAAATTAATCTGATGGAACCCACTATATCTGATGTTCTTTATATAAAGATAAGCTGCCAATTTTTCCTCTTACAAGAGAGTGAGGAAGGGTCAAGCTCAGATTACAGAGTAAGATAGTGAAGATAAAATGTAAAAGAAGGAAAAGACATAGAATAGGAGGATTGGAGGATTAACAAAAGGAAAAAGAAGAGAAATAGTGGCCAAAGAGGTGGTGAGTCAGACAAGAGAGAGGAAGGGGTATTTTCGGGAATGGACAATACCAACTAACATTAATGTCACATGGGTGAGAGAGAGAAAGTAGAAAACAATCAGCAGAATGCAGGGGATATCATTTGGCGTGAGGTATTGTGGAGATTTTGGATAGAATTTGGTAGAGACTCTGGCCTCTCCAAAGTCAGTAATGTTCTTCATTGTTTTCTGACTATTTTGCTGCTATTTGCCTCATCTTCTAGCCACTGTAATTCTGGTTCTAGTGTATCTTGCTCTGTTTCTCTGTTTAGAGGAGGTAACCCACTTATTTATTTGATAAATAATACTGACCAGAAGAAAGTTCCGTCAATTCTAGTATTAGATCAGTGAGGTCCAGGTAATGGTAAGTACAAGGATGGAGAATAGAGTTGAAAATATGGTTAAAAAGAAAACTGTTGGAGAGATGATGGAACAGACAAATAGCATGATGTTGGTGCTTATGGAGTTGCACGATAAGCCAGCAGAGACCCCGAAGGTTGGGGAAAGTGACGCAAGAGTCACAATGAGGGCAGAGGACCAGCCACCAGTTAGAGTCGAGTGGAGGTACCCAAGTGGTTGGGGGAATGCATGTGACTCTGGATCAAGGAGAATTCAGGCATTTGGAGCTCCCTGTTTTCACTGGAAAGGACCCCATTGGGTGGTTATTCAGTGTAGAAATATATTTTATAGTCAATGGTGTTGAAGAACATGAGAAGTTGGATGCCATTGCTATGAGTTTAGAAGGTAAAGCGGTCTCAATGGTTAGAAAGAAGAAACCCAGTCGAACATGGGCTGAGTTTAAGGAGTTAATTAGTAGGTTCCATTGCAATCAATTAGGAGATGCAAATGAGATGCTAATGGGGCTCAAGCAACAAGGTACAGTGGTAGAATATAAGGAGCAATTTGAGCTTCTATCATCACCTTTCGAGGATGTACTGGATGAAGTACTAATGGGGGCTTTCATGAATGGCCTCAATGAGGAGATACATGCTAAGGTACGCTTGATACAACCCAAAACTTTAATTCTGTTGATGGATCTAGCCCAACAAGTAAAATCGAGAAATAAGATACTAGATAAAGTTTGGGAAGCCAAGGTTACCAAGAGTTTCAGGGCAGTGACACCTCCTAAATGGAGTGCTCTAAGAACTAATTTTCTAAAGTTCTCTATCCCTATAGAAGGGTCAAAAATCAGAGTAGCAGTGGGGTAAATGTCAATGGGATAAGAGTCCAGAAAATAAGGGGGAAGAAGAGTGAAGGTGAGAAAATTAGTAATACTTCCCAAACTTCTTCCAGTAGAAGTGGGTACAACTCTAGGAGACTATCCGAAGCAGATATCAACAGGAGACAAGAGCTGGGGCTTTGTTTTAAATGTGAGGGAAAATTCGGGCCCAACCACAAGTGTAAGAACAAGCAATTACAGGTGTTCATTTTGACCGAAGAGGAATATTTAGAAGAAAAGGAGGGTTTTGGTGTTGCTGAAATAGAAGTAGAGGAAACTGAATGTGGAAACCACTATGGAGTTGTCTAAAAGCTCAATAGTTGGAATCATGAAGTTATTAGGGAAGGTCCAAGGAGAATCTATTTTGGTTTTGATTGACAGTGGAGCCATTGATAATTTTATTTCTTCTAAGTCAGTTAAAAAGTTGAAGCTGCCCAGGGAGGAAATAAAGGCCTACTGAAATATTGTGGGTGATGGTCATAGTGTTTTTAAAAGATGGGTTTGTAAAGAAGTGAAGTTGGAATTACAAGGGCTGCAAATAACTCAAACTTTTTACCCATATAAGCTTAGAGAGGTTGAGATGGTGTGAGGGATTGCTTGGCTAGAATCCTAGGGGGAGATTAGAGTGAACTGGGGACAACAAACTATGAAGATTATAAAAAGGAAAGAAATGGGTGTGCCTTCAAGATCTAGCTTTGTCAAAGACAGTGGTTTATTTCAAGACAATTTTAAGAAACCTTAAGCCTGAGGAATAGGGATATTTGGCAGAGTATATGGGCCTAGTGAAGGAACCAGAAACAGAGCAGCAAAGGGATATGGATGTGGAAACAAAAATACAGGATTTGTTGAAGGAGTTTGTTGAAGTGTGTAAGCCAATTTCTCGTTAACCCCACATCACTCTATGGACCATGCCACAATGATAAAACCAAGGGCACAACCAGCCAACATTCATCCCTATAGATATGCCCATTCAAAGAAAACAAAGACTGAAAAGATGGTGTAAGAGATGTTAGCTGCTGGTATAATAAGACCTAGTGTTAGCCCTTTTTATAGCCAGTGTTGTTGGTAAAAGAAAATAAACATGGAAGTTGGCATTTTTGTGTTGACTATTAAGCCTTAAACAAGATTACTATCCCGGATAAATTCCCAATAACCACTATTGATGAACTTTAGGATGAATTATAAGGTGCTACAGTATTCTCCAAGCTAGATTTAAAGTACGTTATCATATATCAAGACAAAGGATGAGGCTAAGACAGCATTTAGGACTCACGAGGGGCACTATGAGTTCTTAGTTATGCTATTCAGTTTGACAACTGCACCCTTTACTTTCCAAAGTTTGATGAATGATATTTTTCAGGCTTATTTGAGGAGGTTTATCTTGGTGTTCTTTGATAATAGTTTAGTTTGTAGCACTAACTTCACTTCTCATTTAAAGCACCTAAGGCTAGCTATGGAGATGTTATGGAACCAAAAGCTAGTGATCAACAAAAAGAAATGGGTTTTTGGGCAACAAAAATTGGAGTACTTAGGGCATGTTACATCTTCAAAGGGAGTACAAGTAGACCCATCAAAAATTGAAGCCATGGTTCAATGGCTTGTTCCAAAGATTATAAAGACGTTGAGGGGATTTCTTGGACTGACCGGTTACTATCGAAAGTTTGTAAAAAACTACTGGAAAATGGCTGCTCCTAATGGATTAAGATAGGTTGGTGATTCCTTGGTTTCCTCCCAAGGTTAAGGAGTTAATCAAAGAATTCCATGATTCCCCTTTAGGTGGGCATTTCGGTTATCTGAGGACTTATGAAAAGATTGGCTGGAGTAGTTTATTGGGAGGTCATGAAAGGTGAAGTACAGCAATATGTGGCTAAGTGTGGAATATATCAAAAGAATAAGTATGAAGCTCTAAGTCCAGCAGGATTGTTCCAACCACTTCCCATCTCTTAACCAGTGTGGGAAGATGTTAGCATGGATTTCATTTTAGGACTCCCTAAATCCAATAAATTTGATACTATCATGGCGGGTGTTGATAAGTTAACCAAATATGGTCACTTCTTAGCTTCAACCCCCCTTTTTCTGCTAAGGAAGTTGATGAATTGTTCGTGAAAGAGGTGGTGAAGTTGCATGGTTTTCCAAAATCAATTGTTTCTGATAGAGATAGAATCTTTATCAATCAATTATGGCATGAGCTGTTTAAATTGGTTGGAACTACTCTAAATTGTAGTTTAAGGTGTCACCCAGAATCAGATGAGCAAATGAAAGTAGTCAACCATAGCTTGGAAACTTATTTTAAGGTATTTTGCGGGAGAAAATCCAAGACAATGGTTGAAATGATTAGCTTGGGCAGAATTTTGGTTTAACACAAGCTATAATCATTTCACACAAGTATGACTCCCTTTAAGGCCTTGTACAGAAGAGACCCACCAACTATATTTAGGTGGGAAGACAGCCCCTACTGTTGAGGAGGTAAATGTGCAAATGAAAGAGAAAAATGCCATTATTTCAAGTTAAAGTGGCAGCTAGAGAAAGCAGATAATTATATGAAAAAGTATGTTGAGAAGAAGCAAAAGGAAGTGAAATTTGAAAAGGGAGATTTTGTGTATCTCAAGCTCAGACCTTCGAGGATGAAAACTCTAGCTAAAAGATGCAATGAAAAGCTATCTCCTAGGTACTATGGTCCTTATAAAGTACTAGAGAAAATTGGAGTAGTGGCATTCCGGTTGGAACTCCTTAAAACTACAAGGATTCATCCAATGTTTCATGTTTCATAATTATAAAAATCTCTGCAACCAGCAGCAGTGCCATAAGAGCTTCCTTCCTCACTTATAGAGGATATGGAGTTGCTAGTATAGCCAAAAGATGTGTTAAAAGTTCAGAAGTTAACCGATGGGAAAACAGAAATCCTTGTCACATGAAAGGGATTGCCCACTTGTGAAAGAACTTGGGAGAAATTAGACGTCATCAAAAGGCAGTTCCCTAACTTCCACCTTAAGGACAAGGTGATGCTTTATGGGGAGGAATGATAGGCCCATAGCGATTAGGCTCAAGGGTTGGAGGGTTTACAAAAGGAAAAAGAAGAGAAATATAGGCCAGAGAAGCGATGAGTCAAATAAGAGAGAGGGAGGGGTATTGTGGGAAATTGGCAACAGCAACTAACACTAATGTCATATGGGTGAGAGAGAGGAAGTGGAAAACAGTTAGCAAAATATAGGGGGTATCGTTTGGTGTAAGGAGGTATGGAGATTTTGGATAGAATTTGGGAGAGATAGTGGCCTTTCTAAAGTTAGTGGTGTTCTTTGTTGTTTTTTGTTTATTTTCTTGCTATTTTCCTCATCTTCTAGCTAGTATAATTCTGGTTCTAGTGTATCTTCCTCTGTTCCGCTGTTTAGAGGAGATAACCCATTTAGTTGTTTGATAAATAATACTGATCAAGAGAGTTCCATCAAAAGGACTCCATTGGCATTAAAGAGGCCAGTGTCTCTCCCACACAATTTGCCAAAATTCTCTTGCCTTTCAGTAACCCTTATTCCACATTATATTCCCTACCAACGACCATACTCTCTCTCATACACCTCACAACCCATGTGGGTTGTTTAACACTACTATTCCCTTTTCTACCCCTTTGGCCAACTCACACATCTTCAATACCTGAGGCCTAAACACATCGGGTCCATCATTTCCCTCCCTTCAAGTTCCACCTTATCCTCAAGCTGGAAATTAAAAGTTGGGGCTGGTAGCTTCTTAATAATAGAACCTTGTGCTTGTTACACCAAAGAACCGAAATGATCATCTTCTAACTTATCATGAAAGCCAATAATAGTAGCATGAATAATGCATAGTCCCGATTCCTTTTGCAAGACCAAAAATCTCTTCCAATTGTTGGATACCACTGTGTCATAACCATCACCCAAAGATGCTCATCCATCACAATCACTAAGTCCCCCAGCAACATGAATTTCATCATAATCCCAAGTCTTTCTATGATACCACAAATCAACCTCTTTGCAGAAAGTAACCTTGTTGGACAACTCTAATTTCTTTTCCAAATAGGTTTTACCTTAGCAAATGTACATAGCCCTTACATATACCTAAAAGAAAACCTTGCTCTCCCCTATCTCTTCAAGGGCTTTCTTTGCTAGTCTTTTACCCTATATCCTATAGTTTCTATTGCTCATATGTCAACAGCATGTGTGGATAATTTCTTAGGACCAATATAGTTCCATATTCCAGTAGAAGAATCTAATGACTGGTTAGAGCTCAAGTATCCTCTAACTTTTAAACAAATTACAGCACTCATTAAGCAAGAACAAAGGATCTTTACCTCATGCAAATCATCTACCAAGAGTTGAATAGCCAAATAATCAAGGAAATTCTCTAAGAGTCAATTATGTCCCTCTAATTCTACACCTAAGGCCATCCAAGTCAAGGAACCATAGCACCCATTGCATTTCATTCCCTCTACACCTTGTTGATTGCAAAAATGTTTCAGCAACCCCATTAGCCCCCATCGTAGTTTTGGCTTCTTTATCAATATCTTCATTGAAAACTTCCACAGTTTCAAAGGAGTCAACATGTTTTTCCCTTATTTCAGGTCCCTCAAACCCATGTGTGTCAATGGCCCAATATTCAACTCGTAAATCCAAAGAATTGTGAACCCCTTCACAAAGAAGAATAAGCAACATATCCAAATGAAACTTCAATTGACTAGTGGCAACCACTCCCTAAGTTAACTCATCACCATCATCTTTCTTTGCTAGGGTAATGGCATCTAACCTGTCATTGATTACCACAATAAGTACAATTTGAGCAATTGATTCAAAGACTTCATGTAGTTTGCTCCTCCTGCAAAGCAAACAATTCACCCCTAAGGCAGAAGTCTATTATCACACATATGTGTGCAAGTGTCTAAAAAGAAATGTGTTTGAAAAGAAGTGTATAGGGTAGGAAGAAAAAGATAATCTAGTAATGATATAATCCCTCTCTCAATGCATGCTCAGTCAACCTGCTTATGATTTCACATGACCAATTTTTCCACTACCTTCACAACATACCGTTCACCCGCATGTTGAAGTTCTACAAGCTAAACCCGCTAGCCTTATTGGCTGTCAATTTTTTGCCCTTTTCTTTTGTATTGCTACCCAAGAACTTTCCTTTTGTGGGGTCACAAAACAAAGTATCATTTCTAATACATCTGTGGGGCAGGCTCTGACACATTGAGTACATCCTATACAAGGCTAAGAATGAATTGCCCACAAATCTTCAAGTCTCAATTTGGCATCAGAAAGCTCTTGAACAGCCTCATCAACATTTTTTGCCACGACTTTGACCTAAGTCAAGTATGTCTTCCCTATCCTTGGTGGACCAAGAAGAGGGATTTCAAAACATAATTTCCCTTAGTGGGGGCCTTCTGCTCAGATGCTTTCTTCCCTTCATCTTTTTCATCACTACAGAACTTGGAACTAGGATGAGAAGGGCTAGACACAAACAATGGAAGTGGTCCACTTTTATGCCAAAATGTACACCAAAGGCCAATGAGATGGCATGAAGGAAATCTTCAATTGCTAGATACTAATCTTCAATATGATCATCAAAAACTTTGGTGAAGCTTGACATTTGAAACAGTTATTGGAAAGGGACCCCCTCCAATGCCAAATCATGCTTGCGTAATTCATTAGTTCTAAAGGGAGAACTGAAATATTGCTTCTAATTCTGATAAGATGTCCTCAATTTTGCAGCATGACCGAAAAAAAAAAATATCCGTACTTAATTGTTCCGCATCCCCAATGTCTAAGAGTGCTTCATCTATTCCCAATTCTATCCTATTCACCATCCTAGTACCAATTAAGCATCATACCAATGCTTCAGCAGTCATGCATAGGAGGAAGGATGTGTATTTACCCAACCTGATTTCCCTTTGAGTTAGGTAACGAGTTTAGGTCGAATGGGCATGATAACTAATTGGGCTAGGCTGCTACAATTAGGTTTTCTCCAATAAAGCCTGGTAGATAAGTATTCCAAAAGTTGCTTTGGGCCTCTTCCCCACTTAATTTTCTTGACCTAATCAAAGACCCATTTGTTACTCCAACCTTTGCCCTAATCATCAACTACGTCCATCGAAGACTGGTGCTGTTTGTATGCCCAAAATGCCTCTTGCACATGGAAACCACACTCTGCCTTTCTCCTACTAGAGCTCTTGGCATTTGACGCTAGCTTTGTTAGTAAAACTATTTGCTCCCCAATTTCCCGATTTGCTTCCTTTTGGACTATGTTCTGTGGCTCAAAATTTGTAATAACTTCAAGCTTTATCTCTTCTTCTAGGTTGCTATTGAAGAAATCACTTGTTGGTTCATTGAGATTTTTAAATGGTTCAGACCTTAGTTCGGTAGGCTCTCTATGAATCTCTCTTACCTCTTTTTCTTCTTCAACTTCCTTCACATTCTCTTTAGCCTTTGATTCAGCCAAGTCTTCTTTTGAAAATGGTGGAAGCTCTGCTCCCTAGTCTCTAAAAGGCTCCTCCTCAATTTCTTTCTCATCCGACCTCCTCTTTACAAGATTCAGCATGTCCTTCATCAATTTTGTCATATCTTTCATCATTTCATTCATCTCTTCCATGTCCCTTCTGCACTTCTCCATTTTCCACTCGGTAATCACTGTTTCAAAATTTTCACTGAAGATTGCCATTGTTTCAACACTTCATGGATTGTCACCCCTCTAATACCAAATTGATGGAACCCACTATATCTTATGTTATTTATATAAAGATAAGCTGCCAATTCCTCCTCTTATCAGAGTGAGGAAGAGTCAAGCTCATATTACAGAGTAAGATAGTGAAGATAAAATGTAAAGTAGAGAAGGAAAAGAAAGGACTCCACTAGCATTAGAGAGGCCAGCATCTCTTCCACACAATTCACCAAAAATCTCCTTGCCTCTCACTGACCCCCCATTCCAAATTATATTCCCTGCCACCACCATCCTATCTCTCTCTCATACACCTCACAACCTATGTGGGTTGATTAACACTGTTATTTCCCTTTGCCACCCGTCTGGCCAACTCGCACATCTTCAATACCTAAGGCCCAAAGACATCAGGTCCATCATCATCACATTTTTATGACTTCATTGAACCTATAACTAAATATATAATTACATAATCTAATAAGTATAAATCTGTGAATAAAAAACAATTCTATACTTGAATCATGGATTTTGCTTTTGATAGAATGACAAAGCTAACCTTTATGTTAAAAGAAAAATTTTATGCTCATATAATGTTACCATGATTTAGTTTAACACCAGCCCCAAACCCAACTAAGCATTTATAAACCCATGGTTCTACCACTATTCAGGTTGCTTACCAGGTCAGTTTCTTGTCAATTTTCCAGCAATTAAAGTGGAGGTGCTGACTATTTCTGCCCTAAGTGCAGAGCCAGCACTCATGCTCACTGCTTTGAACCCAATCTTTTGGTAGTCAAGAGAGGGTAAAGCATAAGCTAAGATTTGAATAGGAATAAGTGCCTTTTTGGCGGTGTTATGAGAGGCTAGCAAATCTATTTTTCTGTGAGAGAAGCAAAGAACTGAAGCTTTCTCTCCTAAAGAATCAGAAACAAAAAGAAAAATTTTGCAACCAAAAATACCCTCATTTAAATAAAAATTTATAAACATTATTCTAAATGTTAATAGCATTGCTAAAAGCATTTGTCAGAAGATTTGGCCAAATGCGGAACTGGTTTTTTTACAGAGCTCTTAAAAAGTTATTTTCAAAAAGCGATTCTCACAATAGCAAAAACTCTGCAACACTACCAAACAGTCCCTAAGAAAAAGATTCCTTTGATGCTCATTTAGGGTTTGTTGACCTTGAAGTTTGTCATATGGCCTTTTTCCTGGCTTGTTGGTCTTTTTGGAAGGTTGATCTGATGAAAGTTTTTAATGAGTCTTTTTAACAATGGAAAGCCTTTGTAGCAGGAAGGCAAATTTAGACGCTATGTTGGTAGCAATGGAAGTAGTGGAAGACACTAAACGTCACGTAGAAGGGTTTGGTCTTTAGGTTGGAGCTTGAGAAGGCTAATGGTAGAGTCAATTTGGGGCTTTTAGACAAAATTCTTTGTCAGACAGAGTTTGGGGATAGATGGAGAAATTAGATTCAAGGTTTCCTCTCTTCCATTGCTATCTTTGTCATTGTTAATGGTGAGCCTAAATAGTGGTTTAGAGGCAGCAAGGTGTGAGGCAACATGATATGCTTTCTCCTTTTTCATTTACCCTTCTTGTTGATGTTTTGAGTCATATGTTGACTAAAGGTTTTAAAAGAGGGTTGGTGCAAGGCTTGAACACTGGGATGAAGGGATTTAAAGTTTCTTATCCTTCATGATGATGGGGAAATGTTTAAGAATGTGCTTTCTTTACTACAAATTTTTGAGGTTTTGTCATTCTTTCTAAGTGTGGGTTGGTAGGGATTAATGTTCAGGATAGGTTTGTGGGTGATTTATTTGAGATGGTTGGTCATAGGATTTTACAATGGCCCCTAACTAATCTAGGTGTCCTTCTAGGAGGTAATCCGTATGCTGTTTCCTTTTGGGACCCTATGTTGCAGAAGAATTCAAAAAGACTAGAGATGGAAAGGGGCTTGCTTTTCATATGGTGAGCAGATTACCTTAATTCAAGCTTCCTTGTCTAGTATTCCTCTGCATAATTATTCTTTGTTTAAGATATTGATTGGGGTAGCTAACAAAATGGAGAAGATTATGAGGGATTTCTTACGGTTTAGGGATGGAGAAAGTAAGAGAGACCACTTTGTTAGTTGGGAAGTGTTTTGTAGGTCAAAAGAGGATGAAGGTTTGGGGCTTCGTAATTTGGGGTCTCAAAACATTTCCCTATGATGGGAATCCAGAAGGAGGCATGCAGACATCAAAGGATCCATTGTATGTTCATGGAGGTCCAATTACAAAAGTAAAAACTAAATAAATGAAATAAGCTTTGAGCAAATTACTTAAATGAGTATGGGCCAAACAAACTTCTAATGATGCAATTAATATGGGAATGGGCTTGAGCTAGAATCAAAGCCTTGTAAACATCATTCAACATGTGATCAAGGTTGAGAACAAGGCTAGAATGCATTAACACACTTATTTGATATTATAGCCTTGTTACAACTTTGTAAGGGATGGACCACTATATTTAGGCCCAATAAGCACATTAGGGTTTGGTTATTAGCCTACAAATATGTAATGTCCCTACAAATGCAAAGAGAACTTCAAGAATTCAGATTATCTATGGAGAAAACTTTCTCTTTAGTTCTTTTATAAACTTTGCGAACCTATCAAGATTGTTGTCTTGCGACATTCCAATATGACTTATCACTCTCATTCTCATCCCTCTCTAGAGTGTGGCTTCAATGTCTTTCCTTATGTTTTTGGCTTGTGCTTCCTTATAAACACTAGGTTGAAATCTCATTGTTTTACAACCTAATTTAACTTTCTTGGGATTTTGCTTCCTTGTTTGGTTTGTTGGGTTTCAAAACAAGTTCTTGGGGTTCACATCAACTTAGTATTAGAGCAATGGCTCTAAATAAGGTTTGGTTATCTTCGAATTATTTGTTTGTTTAATTTTCTGTGTGCCACAAACCCTGAATTTTGTTTGGTTCCTTCACACAATTTGACTTTTTGCTCAAGTTCTTTTTGTTTGCCATATATGTTCATTGCTTAGTATATTCAAAAGAAAAAAGAGACGAAGAAAAAAAAAAGTTGTGTGGGATTAGTTATTAATCCTCATTGAATTAGAATTGGGAATTAA
Organism: Erythrophleum ivorense; assembly: GCA_026724425.1. Lineage (NCBI taxonomy): Eukaryota > Viridiplantae > Streptophyta > Magnoliopsida > Fabales > Fabaceae > Erythrophleum > Erythrophleum ivorense. Next base: position 585,153 of record JAIUCV010000446.1, on the reverse strand, counting down.
TTTGTGCACTAGAAAAGGAAACTTAATTATCAATTTTACCTTTCCAAGGAAATTAGATTAATTTTGGGTGAAAAAAAATTCCTTTTACTAATCAAAAGGAAATCATAACTCAAACCCTACCAATTAGGAATCTTTCCTTAATCTCACAAAAAATCCATATTCTATCAAGAATATTTTCCTAATCTTGTGAAATCCATATTCTATCAGGAATTTTTCCTTGATCTCCCAAAATCCATAATTTGTTTGGAATTGTCTTGTTTCCTTCATTGTTATTCATCGATTGTCATTTGATTTTTAAGTCTTTGTTTCTTTAAGTTGCACTCTTGAATCAAATTTCTGATTTGCTAGTTTGGGATTGTCATAATTTGATTTTCTTGATTGCTTTGTTTAGTTCCATAAAGAATTGAAAGGGGAAAATCTTAAAAGTACTAAAAGGCAAGAATGCATGAGCTTAGTATCAAGAAAAGCCAAAATATGAGTGAGCGTGACCCTTGTGTGCAGCTGTGAGTTTTTCTCTTTTTTTTTTTAATTATAACTAACAAATTTTGCATATCCATTATCATGGCTTCAAAGGACAAGAGTGAAGGAACAAACACCGAGCAAGATGATTCGTTTGTGTTGTAAGCTATGCAGAAGCAATTTGAACAAATGAACGTCATGTTTGGCAAGATTAGAGATAAAATGGAGAGGCAAGATGCCGCCATAGCCATTTGGCAAAGGGGTCAACAACTAGAAGTTCCTCATTTTAAAAGGCAAGAAAGACACACGAATCATAATGACTATGAAAGCAATGACGAAGAAAAAGGATAAAAAGGTAAAAATTGTTGTTGTTGAGTTCACTGACTATGCTATTATTTGGTGAGACCAAATTCTTTTAAGCAAGAGCAGGAATCATGAGAGGCCAATTGACACATGCGGAGAAATGAAGGCTATCATGAGAATGAGATTTATCCCTAACCATTATTATAGGAATTTGTATCAAAGATTGCGAAGTCTCACCCAAGGGTCCAAGAGTATTGAAGATTATCATAAAGAGAATGAGATTGCAATGATATGAGCCAATGTGGAAGAAGACAACAAAGCAACAATGGCACATTCCTTGCATGGGTTGAATAGAGATATAGCCAATATGGTTGAATTACAACACTATGTAGAACTAGAAGATATGACACACATGGCCATTAAGGTGGAAAGACAACTAAAAAAGAAAGTTCTACAAAGTCTGGGCAAAATTCTTGCTCTTCTTCATTGCGGAAACTGAATTGGAGAAAGAAAGAACAAGGCTGATTCCAAGCCTAAAGGAGATTCATACAAGGGAAAAGACTTGGAAACTAGTGAAGAGAAAGGTAATAAAGACTCCCAACTGAAGAGGAATAGGGGTATAAAATGCTTTTGATGTTTGAGAACAGGCCCCATTGCATTTCAATGTCTAGACAAGCATGCAATGATTTTGAAAAATAATGGAGAGATTGAGATTAGGGGTGAAAGTGAAGATGATTCTACACTACCATTAGAAGATGCAAGTGATGTGGAATATGTTATTGAGGGAGAAGCATTGGTTACTAAATGCGATTTGAATTTGTACTAATGTAACTAGTACTACCTTGGTTGAGAGGCTGGTTTTGCCTATTACAAGGCATCCAAGTCCATACAAGCTTCAATGGTTGAACGAATGCGGAGAAGTCCAAGTAAATAAGAAAGTTTTAGTTTCAATTTCAATTGGAAGGTATAAGGATGAATTTTTTTGTGACATTACACCTATGCATATTAGACATTTATTGTTGGGAAGAACATGCAATATAATAAGCCTATCATGCATGATGGTTTCAAGAATCAATATTCTTTTATGATGAACAGGAAACCAATCACACTTGTACCATTGACACCTGGGCAAGTTTATGAGGATCAAGTAAAAATTAAAAAAGAAAGTAATGCAAAGAAAATGCATTAAAAAGAGAGAAAATAAGCACAAAAAAAGAAGGGGGAAAAAGGAGAGTCAAAATTAAGACAAGATGAAAAGATGAGAGAAAAAGAAGGTAATGAAAGAAAAGAGGCTAAACAGGTGAGCTCCTATGCTAAAGGGATTAACCTGAAAAGTGCTTATTACTCCAATCAACCAATGTTAATACTCTTGTACAAGGAGGTTTATTTAAAGACTAATGAATTTAACCTTTTTTTACCTCATGTCGTTGTATCTCTTTTACAAGATTTTGAGGATGTATTCCCCGAAGATATTCCAAATGGTTTGTCACCAAGAAAGGGAACTTAATGCCAAATTAGCCCTATCCTGGTGCATTAATTCCTAATACAGTAGCCTATAAAATAATCCTAAAGAGACAAAGGAAACTTCAGAAGCAAGTTGAGCAGCTTTGATAAGTGCTAACTTTTATATATTTTTACCCACATTTATTATTGTTTTTAATGATTAATTTGAGCTTAAATGGATTAATTATACAATATTTGAATTTTTGGTCAATTTTGAAAAATAATATAATTTTGAATTAATTAGGAGAATTTTTGGGTTTAAATTGAGAATATGTTATTTTTCATATTTCTTTGATGGGTTGAATATTTTCAATTTTTAAAATATTTATTAAATTTGTGCAGATTTTTGGAGATGAATTAGGAATCAATGGTGAAGACAATTTTGGGCAATTGAATTGAAGATTTAAAGTGAATCAAAGGTTAAGATTGGAGCAGAATTTTTTTTTTTCTTAATTACTTGATGATGGCATTTTTGTAAATAGGGTAGTAGGTTTTCATTATTTTGTTTCTTGTGGAAAAGTCAACAGGGAGGCACACCTGGAGGACGCCAGCAAGGAGAGGTCATTCATTTTTTTTCCTTTTCGATCTGCAGACAGCAATGCGCCAGGGGAGAAGGAGCTGATTCTTCAATCTTTTTTGCCTCTGGACTTCACGTGGAGGAAGAGTCAACGCAGGAGGACACCTACAAGAGAAGGACGAATTGCTACTTCTTGACTTTTCTCCTTGGCCCTTTAGACTTCACACGCGGAGAGGCACTTGGAGGGACGAAGAGCGTTGATTGATTCTTCGGTGGATTTTGGGACTGACGCACAGGACGCCAGAGCTAAGGACGCTGGGAGAACAAATTTGGCTGCTGCATTCATTTTCTCCTTTTCTGGACTTCAGACCGAGGGCGCCTTTCTCTCCCTAGACCAGATTTTCATTCATTTCTCCTTCATACTGTACGCCGAGGACGCTGGAGGAAAAAGAGCTGCTACTTCTTTTGGCTTTTCTGGACTTCACACAGGGAAGAGCTTGAAGGAGTTTAGAAGCACAAAATCCATGGAAGCTTAAGGAAAGGTGGCACCAAGGTGGAGCATGGAAGAGGAAGGCTTGAGCTCTTGATTTACATGGATTAAAGACCATTGGGAAGTTCTTTTCCTTTTATCTTTTCCTCTTTCAATTTCAAGAACTTAGAGATTTTCTAGTTTTAGGAATTTCTATGTGGATTTAATGTTGAGGTCTAGTTTTAGGTTGGACAATGATTTTATCTTGGATTGTAATTGGAATTGGTGTTATTTGGGATTGGAATTATGTTTTGTAGTTGCTGGAATTTTGGTTTTCTAGACCTTATAATGTTGATTGAATTGATGTTTGAGTTCTCTATTATGATTTTAATTGCATATCTTGGTCTCTTGCACTATTTGATTGTTGAATTGGATAGTATAATTGCTTCATTATTCAATTAGGTAATTAAAACCAAATTTTCCAGAATTAATTGAATCCAATTGTTGAAGGATTTGATGAGTTTAATTGGCTTAATTACTTGCAAATTACTTGAATTAGCTAAGGGTTTTCTAGTTAAGTCAAGTAATGTGCATTTGAGCCTAGGGTTTTCTATCCTTGGATTAAGTTAATTAAATTCATTGGTCTACTATCTAATTACTCCTCTTGGTCTCAATTAATCTTTGGTGAGTGATGAGAGCCGGAATCCCCTTGCAAAGCTTTGGTTGCCCCTGTTTGTTCTTTGCATTTTCACAATCACTTTAATTACAAATTAGAGCAATCTAGTTTAATTACTTGTTTAGTTTTTTTCTCTTTTAGTTGAAATTTAATTTCTTAATTCAAAACCCCCCAATTACATGCATTTAGTTCAATTAATTTTGCATTTAGCGTAGAGAGAGTTTTTTAGAATTTGCATAAAATTTCAAGTATCAAATAATCACCTAGAATCAATTCAAACTAACCCCTAAATTGCTCATTGGGAAGAATGACCTAGGGTTGACTTATACTATATTAAATCAATCTTAGTTTAATTGAGTGCTTAAGCAACTAAGGCATCATCAAGCTTATAGCAAAAGGATATGTGAAAGGAAGCGTGAGTCCATGTGCAGTTCTAATTTTGCTTAAGCCTAAGAAGAATGGGTCATGGAGGATGTGTTGATTGTTAGGCGGTCAATAAAATTGCTATAAAGTATAGACATCCCATTCCTAGATTAGATGGCATGTTTGATGAATTGCATGGCTCCTGCGTATTTTCTAAAATTGATTTGAAGAGTGGACATCATTAAATCAAAGTGAGAGAAGGTGATGAGTGGAAAATAACTTTTAAAACAAAATATAGTTTATATGAATGGTTAATTATGACTTTTGGTTTAATTAATGCACCTAGTACTTTTATGAGACTTATGAATCATGTTTTGCTTGCTTTCATTTGCAAGTTTATAGTTGTTTATTTTGATGATATTCTAATTTACAATAAGAGCTTAGATGAACACATGGAGCATTTGAGACTTGTGTTAGAGGTTTTGAGAAAAGAAAAATTGTATACTAAACTTAAGAAGTGTGCTTTTTACATAGATTAGATTGTATTTCTTGGTTATGTTGTTAGCATTAAAGGAATTGAAGTTAATGAAAAAAAAGTCAAAGATATCAAGGAATGGCCAACACCTAAATTATTAGTGAAGTGCGTAGATTTCATAGTTTAGCTAGCCTTTACAGGACATTCGTGAAAGATCTTAGCACTTCAGCTATGCTATTGACTAAAATTGTTAAGGAAAGTATAAGATTTAAGTAAGGTGATGAGCAAGATAGAACCTTTAATTTGATTAAGAAAAGATTGAGTTCTACATCATTACTTGCATCACCTGATTTTACTAAAACTTTTTAAATTGAGTGTGATGCTTTCAAGTATTGGTATTGGAGCTATTTTAAAGCAAGAAAGATGACCAATTGCTTACTTTAGTGAGAAGTTGAATGGAGCAGCCTTTAACTACCCTACATATGACAAAGAGATGTATGTTTTAGTTTGGGACTTGAAAACATGGTAACACTACTTAAGGCCTAAAAAGTTTGTGATTCATACGGATCAAGAGTCCTTTAAGTATTTGAAGGGACATGGAAAGTTGAATAAACAACTTGCCAAATGGGTAGAGTTTATTGATACTTCTCCTTATGTGATCAAATATATGCAAGGTAAAGAAAATGTAGTAGCTGAAACATTATCTAAGAGGTATACTCTTATTGCTACTTTAAACGTCAAATTGTTGGATTTTGAGTGTATTAAAGATTTATATGTTAATGATCCTGATTTTGCTAACTTGCATGGAGCATGTGAAAAGACAGCATTTGGGAAGTTTTAATCATGATGGGTATTTGTTTAGAGAAAAAAAAAAACTGTGTGCCTAAGAGTTCTTTAAGAAAGTTGTTAGTTGGAGAAGCTCATAAAGGAGGTTTAATGAGACATATTGGCATTAGGAAAACCTTAGATGTTTTGAGTGAACATTTCTTTTCACCACCTATAAAAAGAGATGTTGAAAGGGTGTGCGAGAAATGTATCACTTGTAAACAAGCTAAATCTAGAATTTTACCACACAACTTGTACAAACCTTTACCTATACCTAATAAATCGTGGGTTAATATCTTTATAGACTTTGTTTTGGGTTTACCTAGGTCAAAAAGAGGTAGGAATTCTGTTTTTGCTGTTGACATGTTTTCAGAAATGGCACATTTCGTTCCATGTCATAAAACTGACAACGCAACAAACATGGCAGATTTGTTTATCAACCAAAAAGTGCATTCACATGGTGTTACAAGGAGCATAGTTTTAGTTCGAGATGTGAAGTTTTTGGGTTATTTCTAGAAGACACTATAGGCTAAATTAGGGACTAAGCTTTTGTTTCAACTACTTGCCATCCTCAAACTAATCCTCAAACTAATTGGCAAATTAAAGTAGTGAAAAGAACTTTGACAACCTTGTTGCACGCTATCATCAAGAAGAAATTTAAGAATTGGGAAGATTGCCTGCTGAATGCTGAGTTTGCTTATACTAGAAGTGTACATTCAACAATGCATTACTCGCCATTTGAGATTGCTTATGGCTTCAATCCACTTACTCCATTGGATTTATTGCCATTGCCTATTGGTGAAAGAGTTAGTTTAGATGGCAAGATGAAGGCTAATTTAATTATGCAATTACATGAGAAGGTGCAACAACACATTGAGAGGAGAACAAAACAATATGCAAATTAAGCTAATAAAGGGCACAAGAAAGTGGTATTTGAATATGGTGATTGGGTTTGGGTGCATATACACATGGAACAATTTCCAACTCAAAGACATTTTAAGCAACATCCAATGGAAGATGGACTATTTCAAGTGATTGAAAAAATCAATGATTATGCTTACAAATTGGATCTTCCAAGTAAGTATAATGTAAGTGCTACTTTTTATGTTTCTAAGCTTTCCTTCTTTGATGTAGGTGAAGCTAATTTGAAGATGAATTCTTTTAAGGAGAAGGGGAATGATGGGAATCCAGAAGAAGGTATGCAAACATCAAAAGATCCATTGTATATTCAGGGAGGTCTAATTACAAGAACAAGAACTAAAAGAATGAAAGAAATTTTGAGCAGATTAATTGAAAGAGTATGGGCCAAACAAGCTTCTAATGATGCCATCAACATGGTGATACACTTGGACTAAAATCAAAGCCTTGTAAACATTATTCAAAATGTGATCAAGGTTGAGAACAAGGCTAGAATGCATTAACACACTTATTTGATATTACAGGCATGTTACATCTTTGTATAGGATGGACTATTATATTTAGGCTCAATAAGCACATTAGGGTTTGGTTATTAGCCTATAAATATGTAATGTCCTTATAGTTGCGAAGAGAACTTTGAGAATTCAAATTATCATATGAAGAGAATTTTCTCTTTAGTTCTTTTATGAATTTTGTAAACTTATCAAGATTGTTGCCTTGTGGCGTTCTAATAGACTTATCACTCTCATTCTCATCCCTTTTTAGAGTATGGCATCAATATCTTTCCTTATGTCTTTGGTTTATGCTTCTTTATAAGCATTGGATCAAGATCTCATTATTTTACAACTTGAATCAGCTTTCTTGGGATTTTGCTTCCTTGTTTGGTTTGTTGGGTTTCAAGACAAGCTCTTGGGGTTCACATCACCCTAGCCATAGTGGCTTTGGCAGTTTCTTTTAGAGCCTAATTGTTTATGGAAAATATGAGGTTTGGCAGAACGATAGTGATGCTAGTTCTCAGATTGGTGCCACTCATGCAAGCCCTAGGAAGTTCATCTCTCAGGTATATTCTTCCTTCTCATCTATGTTGTCTCTTCAAGTTGGAGATGGTACTCAATTTCAGTTTGGGAGGACCATTGGACTGGAGACTCTTTTTCTGAAATTTTTCCACATCTATATCAGTTATCTTCTCTGCAAAATGCTCCCATCTCTGATTTTTTAACAAGTTAAAGAAATGTTTCTACATGGAATTTTCTCTTTTCTGGAAATCTTAATGATAGACTTATCAATGATCTTGCTTTTTTGTTGGAAATTGTTGGCCCATGCCATCTATCTTGTCCAATAGAAGGTATTGGAGTTCAGATTCTTCGGATTCTTATACTTCTTTAATTTTTTGATTTGAAGTCCAAACACAAATTGTCTTCCTTTGACAATATTTTTCTTGGAAGTTAAGAAGGCTGTTGTTTGAGCAGCAGTACTTCATAGAATTAATACAAGCTATCTGCTTCAAACTTGTAGGCTTAATAAGGCTTTATCTCTAGATATGTGTGTGATGCATTTCAGATATTCAGAAACAAACAATCATCTCTTTCCACATTGTGAAATGGCTTTGTTGGAACAGACTTTTTGTTTCTATAATGAGAGTTGGGTTTGTCTAGTGGATCTTTGAGCTTGTTTAGCCATCAAGAAGAGCAGAAAACTCTTTGGCAGCATGCAGTTTTCACTGGTTTTTGGTGTCTGGCTAGAACAGGATGCAACAGTTTCTAACCAAAAGTGACTACCACCACAGCTTCTTTGGGAGAGGATTATTTCTATGGCCTCTTTATGGGTTTCAGCAAACAGCTTTTCTAGAGGGGTGTCCCTTGTGATATTCAAAGAGATTGGAAAGCTCTTTTGAGTCAGAGACTCTTGGTTTTTTTATCTATTATTTATTTTTTGTTTGGGGAGGATATCTTGTCCTCTGCTTTTGTACTTTTTAGTATTATTCTCTATTTTCTTCAATAAATTATGTTTATGACGATTAAAATAATAATAAAAATAATAATAATAATAATAATAATAGTTGGGGTGATCTGGGAAACTGTGCATTGAGTATTCTATCTCTTAATGGAACAGAACCTATAGCAAGAATATGGCTTAATGTTAAAAGAAGCTTCCTACTAAGTACTCCAGAATAAATAATCTGGATCCTAGAAGGCAGTGTTCAATGTTTTATTCCATTTTCATTTAAGTTCAGAAATGCCTATAGGATCAGATGGTGGTTTTGAGTAGACTTTTATTAAAGCTAGTATGGTTGAGGTGCAGTTAAAACCATTGTAATATAAGCAATCAAGATCATAAAAATCAAACAAGAGAACAAGCATAAGATATCCCCAAAAGGAAAGGAAGAACAAATGAGCTTCAATTTCTTCATGTTTTCCATTTATTAATTTATTTTGTAAATTACTTATTTTACCTCAACTTAAGTAATTTAATTTAACTAAAATTTTTCCATTAATATTTCAACAATAAACACACATGCATGCGCACAAGGATGCAAGACAGCTAATAAAATGTATCTCCCAGAGTATAAAAGCCTTTTCCTTGTTATGTTGGAAAATAAAGATTTCCATAGATGCCCTTATTTCATAAATATTTTATGGACTGAGACAAGAATGAAGTTCAGATAAAGGACGTATGGAAACCCTTGACATTCAAAGAGGGCTGAAGGGGGCAAGTATAGCATATTTCAAACACTGCTTTAGTTACAACTATCGTGACAGATGAATTATACTATGGCAATCATCATTACAATTGTGCTTTATTTCCTAAAAGATGAACATTTCAAGTGAATTCTTGAATTTTCAAATTTACCAACTCATTAATCCCTGTTTCCAATTTATATTAATTGTCCTACAGTTATTGGCAGAAAGATAAAACTGGTACAAAATGGGCACAGGAAATTTGACTTGATAAATTTAAATATTCAAGGACATGATAAAATGTGTGATCATCTTTCTAGGGAAAAATGATAGTTTTCCAAAAAATAATTGATCGGACTGATAAACCAGTTAGAAAAATAAAGAATCAATGTGGTTCCTGTGTTACTAGATTCATGTACAGAGAAAACTGTCTTACCTTAACTTCTGATATGGAAGCTTTTGTTAAATTTAATGCTTCCAAAATGACGTTTCCAACTGCGTCCATCAATGCATTGTCACCAAAGACTGGAAGTTTCGTCAAGGCTGAAAAAGTTGATGCAGAAAACCCCAGGGCCTCCTGAAGCAGCTGCACAAGATAAATTAACCACCTCAAGTAAAACTTGATGTCAATAAGACAATTAGCAAGTGAAATTTTCAGGAAGACATGACAACAAAGAAACTTGCTCAAATAGCTGCACAAATCAAAAAATAAAATGCTTTTGATTTGTTACCTGAGGCCAAATCACTACCATTAAATAAATCATAGCACGTGAGAAACGAAACTGAGGACACTTTCAACTATTTCAGAGCTTAGCAAGAAGGAAAGAGAATACTGCTCTGCGGAAGTATGCTATGCTTGTCGGTGTAAGTTGCATTTGGCCAAAACATAAGGCAGGAAATTTTCAAAGATCTTCATCAAGAAAAATTACATGAGGTATGATTGCTTTCCTAGCTTCTTTGTTGACTTCTGTTAAAGATTTCAATTTTGATTTTAGTTTTTTGTGTACTTAAGGAGCATTCTTTGTCCTTTTATTTTTCTTTTTCTTTTTTCTGGGGTCAACCTAAAAGATCAATGCAATATGTTATTTAACTATCAAGCACAAAAGTTCACTCGTCAGGTCATAAGATATAACCTAGTACTTCAATAAGAACCTATGCATGATAATATGTTAAGCCAGCTGTTTAAGAATTATCTGTAATACATATTATGCAAATGTATGCATAATTCTAAAAGCCACCCATACAGGACTTATCTGCAATACTTGCTATATATGAAATGAAGTGAAAAGTCAAGGGTTAATTAAATTTAAAAAATTATATATGCATACACATGATGTCTGAATCATCCCCTTTTTCTGTACCTCAATATAAATAGCTAATGAGAGCTTTCTTTTCCTTTTATTCATAATTTATCATGTCATCCACAAAAGACTTATCAATAATACATTTTAGCAAAATGCATTCATGATAATATGAGCCAGTCATTTGAAATTTACTGGAATACTTCCTGCTAAGTACAATAAGAAATGAGAAAGAAAGACTCAACATTGTACTTAAATGCAGACTTCTCTACTCAAGTGCATCTTCCCTCCTTTTGTCACTTATTTCATATATGTGAAAAAAGCAAAGAGCCTTCCTTTTCTTTATATATTCAGCTTTTCTTGTGATCCTAGTTTTCCTTTAAACGTCAGGTGGGTGGTTCTTTGATTTAGTTTCAAGCTTATATTATCATATATTAGACAGTCAATGGAGAATTATGATTTAGGAAATCCAGGCAATGTCCAATATTTCTAAATTTTGTTGTGTTGTGTCATGTCTTATGTCCATTCACATGTGTTTTTATACTCATAAAAATCTTGTAATTCAAGCAACACACTTCATATTTATTATGAACTTGAATTTATTTGTGCCTAAATACAACTGCAAATTTAATAGATAGAATTTGGTATTGCAGTTTTGGTTTCTCTAATCATAACTTGCAGTAAACATAGCTGGTTAAGGGTTACTTGGCTACTTATGTTTGGCTCAATTCTTATTTGTTCATTAATAAGGATGTTAGAATAGTGTGAGTACGTGATAGTTAAATTAAAATACATGTAATTACTTGTGGCTTGGACTTGTACTAGTTGTACACTCCTTGTACTTGACCTAATTTATTATTATAGAGACACAAGGAGCTTGACTAAGCAAGACAGTAATCCCATTCAAATTACTCTCTTTCATATTCTCTGTTAACATGGTATCAAAGCTGGTTTTGAGGGAAGAGTAAGCCTTCAATATCTTATTGTTTTATAGACCAGAGCTCCGGTTACTTTTCCAAGGGAGCTCTGCCCCCCCCCCCCCCCCCTATTTCTCTGAACTAGCTCCAGATAACCTTTTCCAACCGCTTTTCCAATGAGTTCTTTTTGGAGTGGATTACGATATTTTATGATGTTCTTGGTTTTGCTTTAGATTTTCCAATGTATTTCTTGATCTTGAGTGCTTTTATTGTTTTTCTTTGTTTTTTAGTAGTTTAATATTCTAAATATAATACTGTGTAGTTTTGGTGTGCAATGTGGAACCTTGGTAAAAAAAAAAGTAAATTAAGGACTTTAGCACTAATGGTTGTTTTTTGTCGGGTGCACAAATGTACAACCCAAGTAGTGGATACCCCCCGGAACAACATCAAAAGGACTAGTCAAGCGTAGGTTGAAGACTTCCAGGAGCCATGTCAATATGTTAGACAACATGGCTAAGGAGCTGGAAAAATGTTAAAGAGTCATTCACAGGAAGTAGCCAAAAAATTCTGGGAGATGTAATCAAAGATGTTGTTGGAGAGATTATTAGTTGCTAAAGTTCTTGAATTGATGGTTAACTGAAACACAACTTAGTGAATCGTGATTAAGCATAGGTGTGCAGCAATGTGAGTTTTATGTTTAGATTTGTTTTTAATTGGGTTTTATTTGTAACAAACTAAAGTTTGAATAAGATTTAACTTTAAAAGTAGTGTTAGAATAGTGTGAGAGTGTTAAAGCTAAATTAAAAAAAAAGTGTGTTGCTTATTAGTGCTAGCCTTGTCTAGTTGTACTGCACTCTACTTCACCTAATTTGTGATTATAAATGGACACATAGGGAGCTAGCTAAGCAAGTCAATGATCCCATTCAGAGTACTCTTCTTTATTTTCTGTTAACAAAGGATAACTAGTAAATGGTCGTTGACATAATAAGTCTAGTGTCCTTTTTCCCACTCCTTGATCTTTCAAAAATCATTTTTTATGGTCACTTGAGTAATTTCTTGCCACACTTATTTCATATCACCATTGACAAGGATCAATCAACAGTCAGAGTGTCATTGAAAACAATTCTTTATCATATTACAACATAAAATGTAAAGAGACGTTTTAATTTATGTTTCTGTACATGTTCCCTAAACTCTAGAGTTGATGATACATTGATATTTCACATTCGCCCAATCATTTCCATATTTGTGACTATAAAGTACATTACCTGGAAGGAACATGTTGAATGCTCAAAAGAAATAATAAAGCAAATTTTAATGAATTTACACCCTGAAAATGTCTGAGAACTCAGTCTTTGACTATAACTCCTACCTGATAAAATACAGAGGCATGTTCCTCTTCCTGCGATTCTTGAGTAGACAAAAGAGTCATTTTCAGATGCTTACTGCACCAGATGTTTGCCTAATATAACAAGAAGGTGTTACAAAGAAACATCTTCCCAGTAAAGTTAGAAGAGTGACCAATGTGCTAACATATATATTTGAATAAAGATTAAGCAAAAACAGATAAGAGCATACATACCTTAATTCCAAGGGTGAGAATCTTTGGTAGGTTGCAGCTATAAAGGTCAAACTCAATATACTTTAAAGCCACTTTTAGAATACTTCTGTTTAGCATGCACTGTGTGACATCCAAACATGTGAAATCTTCCCAAAATGTCAAGCTTGCAGTTAAGGTGGAAGCAAAAAATGCAGACAATTAAAATAGCATTGAAATAGTACGCAAGTTAACATAGGTCACCAAAGGCTGACTTGTGAGTGATTTGGAGGTTCCTTCTCCATAAAATTTTGAAAAGCAAGGATTCCAAGTTTGATTTCACATGATTGTCATTCAACTTGATCTTTCTAAGCATAAACATAACCATCAACAAATTGTACTCTGGATTTGAAAGAAAGAACATTAAACTGATAATGCTGTTGAGTTAACATGCAATGGTCAAATATCACTTTAATCTTCAATTCCTTAAATCTGCATCAAGGCGTTATTATTAAAGTTGCAATCCAACTTGCTGTTAACATGTACCAAAGTTAAATACCATATGAAGTGTCAATCCGTTAAAATGTTTTCATCAAAATTTTAAATATATATACACCCACATAAACACATGTATAAGAAAGAAGAACCAGGAGGGAAAGCACAATCTAATTTTTAACTATCCATCTAAAGCATACATTTTTAAACTTTCATCATTTCTTTACATGGCAGAACAAAGGAAATGTCCAACACAATTTGTTTACAAAATGTCAATTGCCATGTTTGCTGATATCTCATATATTCATAACAGTTTAACAGTTTCTACTTCTATTATTGACTTTTATTCACTGACCTTATATTCAATCATCCAGATTCTAAATCATGTTAATGTTGCATAAATTTAATAAATTTCCAGTTTGTAAGAAATCTATGATCATTAAACATTCAAAGCACAAAATGGGTAACAAAAAGAAAGAAGACATTAAAATCAGGAAGATGTAATAGAACTTTGAGTTGATCCAGCATTCCAGCCTAAACATTTATTCTTCCAATGAGTTGGAACTTGGATATTTCTCCCCTAATCTCAATGACACCATCATTGTAACCAAATTCCAGCTTATGATACACCTAACATGCTCATTTCTATTGAAGGTCCCTTCACTCTTATTAAAATACCTCATTATTTCATATTATTTTTAAACTAAAAATACTGTATATTATTTATGCATTTTCATTAGCCAGAAAAGGTCATTCATGTCAACTAAAATATCCAATATGAAAAGAAGATTGGTCTTGGAAGCTGCTGCTTCACAATCATGACAAATATAAGATTCTTACTTTTAGCCAAACCTGAGTGCTTTACTAACCAGAACCACCATTATTTCCTACAGGTTACATGCATCCATTCAGTTGATTTCTAAATCAATGTCATTTCAATTCCAAAATGGGGACAAGAGACAGGACATAAGAATTTAACAAGCACATGAGATATCCAATAACCGAGGAAACAATTACAAGTGATCGAGCACAAAACCTACAAAAGGTTTAGGTAAGCCTTAAATTTACAAATAATAGCTGTTGGATATTTATGTGAAGGTTATCAGTGACAGTACTCAATAGAGAACTCCAAAGGAACCTTACACAATAAATATGTTAAAGTTGGAAATCACCGAAAGCAATTACACTGGAAAGATATAAGCATCCACCTCCTGAGAGCTGAAGACAGCTAATATCAAGGATACTATGAGGTAGTCCACAAGCGAAGTAAAGTCAGATATATCCTTGAAATCTAGATTTCCAAGCTCAGTAAACAGTTGAACTCGATTCTCAACAATCTGTGTCCATGTGTCACACAAAAGTCTATTTAATCACAAACTAATAATACTAGAAACATTTGCAAGAAATCCAATGTAAAATATCACAACATTGGCCAACTAACTACTGCTGACAAAGTGCAACAACAGGATATGTTACTATGTATCAAGCACTAACCAAGACATTCATTACCATAATGGTAACAAACTTGCAACAAGGTACCTTCAGACTCCGATGCACAGAGCAAGATTTAATTTAGGGCCAATAGCACGAGAATGGTAACCATGAGCAAGCTCATACATGTCAATAATGAATTTTGGATACATAGAGAAGGATAGCTTTCTTGTTTCCTTGTCAACAAAACTTTCAATATCAACGGTTTGTTCTGAAACTGGACACTTCCAAAAAAAACCCAGCATAAACCCACTGAAACCCTGGAATTCATAACCACAATCAACGATACCAAATAAAGATTTCTCTAAATCTAAACAATTAATGGCATAATTGTGTATTATACCGCGAGAATATGCGATGCAGGTTGGATACAGCAAGCAACACAGGTTCATTCCAACTCATAATTCTAGAAAATCGAAGGTTGAACAAGAAATAGTGACTGGTTTGAAGTAAAAGGCTAAAGAAGCTTGCCTCGGAGGATCTAATGGCTCCTAGTATCCTCATCAAATCGTTGTTGCAGCTACCCTCCACCATTTTCGACTCTCTCAATATCTGAATGCTTTGTGATTCTATTTCGAAGGTTTTCTATGTTATCAGTAGCTCTCTGCTTTCCCGCCAATTCGCCACTCAGCCTGATTGCCTTTTCCCCATTGCTACCCACTAAACCCGATCACGTGCCTGCTCGTCTAAAAACGCACTCAAAAACAATTTATGAAAAAATTTGAGCCTGGGTCGGGCCCGACTTGGTACTATTTACATATAACGAGCTGAACTCGTAAAAAATGTACCACCCCGACCTATAATTTAAAAAAAAAATTATTTTTTTATTTTATTTTTTATTTTAAATATTAAACATTTTTACTTTATTACTTACAAGGTTTTTTTTGTTTTAAATATCAAATAATTCAAAAGAAATATTATAAAAAATTTAAACCACTTAAAATATATATAAAATAATAAAAAATAATAGTTTTTTAATATTATTATTGATTAATAATTTATTTTATTTAAATTATAATTTCTTTTTAATAATATATTATGCAATAAGTAATTATTTCAAAAAAAAATTTATTCATATTTGTAATTATAAATAATTTTTTAATAAAATTATTTAGTAATAATATATAAAATAATTATAATATGGGTTATTCTCAAAAAAATCTAAATCTAATCTATTTTATATTTAATTTTTTTAAATAAACTTATTTTTATTAAACTTTTTTTTTTAAGACTTATATATATATATATATATATATTACTAATCCTATTGGGCAGTGGTACAACCTTTCCTGACCGATAGCTCTACCACCCACCATATAGTACATACATTTAAGGCCATGCCACTGAGGCAGTGAAATGCCAGCAAGGATAATATAACAATAACCCAATTTTCCTCATTTACAAATAAAATACGTATTAACTTAGCCTCTCGCAAAATTGTCTTTTAAATTTAATCCTTTATAAATAAGATGTTTTTAATTTAATCTTTTATAGAATTATCTTTTTAATTTAATCTCTCATAAATAAGAATTTTTTAATTTAATGCCTCACAAATAAAATTATTATCAATAATGTCCTTTACAAATGAATAAATAATATATTGAAAAAATAACATTATTGATAATAGCTAAATTGAAAAATATATTTGTGAGGAACCACTGAGAAGGTAATTATATAATTAAATAAATTGAAAAATACCTTATTTGTAAGGGATCAAATTGAAAAGATAATTTCATAAGGGATTAAATTAAAAAACATCTCATCTATGGAGGACCAAGATAAGATTTTACTTCTAATAAATTAGACAATATTAACTAGGCCCTAGTGGACCCACAGAATTATTATTAATTAAGGTTTGGTTTGTCTTGAACATATTTTGTTAAAATAGTTGTTTGGCTAGAAAAAAATTATTTTAAAAAATTTCAATGATTTACGTTTCTATTCCATTTTTTAATAAAATTGAGTAAATCACATAAACATCTCTCTATTTTTAAAACATATACAAACCTTCTTTAAAACTAAATGAGAGATCTATATAATTTTTAACAAATTTAAAGGAGATTTATGTAATTTAATTTTAGTTTTAAGAAAGATTTATATATGTTTTAAAAATAAAAGGATGTCTATGTAATTTTATAAAAACTCAAAATGATATATATAATTTACTTGTTGTTTCACAAAATGTTGTACATATTTTAAAAATATAAGAAATATCTATACAATTTTAACAAAATTTTAAAAAAATTTATATAATTTACTCTCTTTTTTTTCCTCCAACCCACTGCTATTAGCGTATTGCCTTTATCTCTAATGGGTCAAACATCACCATAAAAGTTGCCCATAAATTGCACTTGGCCCTAAAGTGAATCATACTAAGGCTTGGGTCAAAGCTTATCTCAAATATAAGTATTTTTATTTAGATTCAAATAAAAATCTTTGAACTAATATGAGCTTGTGCTCAACATTAACTTTTTCTTTTCATACTTAAATAAAAATTTTGAGAATGAAATGGACATATCGTGGAGCTGAGGATCAAGAAATTTTAATTTCAACCAAGCAATTTCAAGTCCAAGTTTTAAAATTTAAAAATGTTCCAGTTTAGAGCTAGGTTCGGATATAAATACTTCTATTATGGCCAAAATCAAACTAAAATAAGAAGTTTGAAGCCAGTTCTAACAGGACCTTAACTCCAACTTGAACTACTCTATGTGGTCTAAACTTTACTCCAAAAGAAATTTTAAAAGCAGTTGAAGAATAAAATTAAAAGTAATGATATGCAATGGATGAAATCTAACCCAAGTCCCAAAAAATTTTAATTTAAGCCAAACGAAATCAAGACTAAATTTTAAAACTAAAAAATGTTTAGGCTAAATTGAAACTCAAATCTAGACGCTTCTGTTCAAACTAAACTAAAGATGAACCTTTTCAAGTCCGAATTTTGGTTCCTGTCTCTAACAGTGCTTTAGCGGAGAATCATCTTGTTAAAGATCTCAGCGTTAGTTTTGTCTATTTGGAATTTACGAAATTCAACCCTACCATTGACTTGCATACTTCAGCAGCAGCATTTCCTACATCTTTTCTGCGGCCTTTCTAACGAAACTCCAGATAATTTGTTTTTGGTCTCCATAGATAATATATTTTTCATCTCTGTAGTTTTATTTAATTTTTAATTTAATACTTATAGTTTAAAATTTTATAATTAGATTTTTATAATTTATAAACTTTTTAATTTAATTCTTATTATTAAAATTCTATCAATATTCTGTTAAATTTTACTTATGTAATTAATTATATATTATTTTAATATTGTAAGAATATATCATTTATTTTTTATGATAATAAAAGAAATAAAAGTAGATAATAAAATAAAATTAACTCATATATATAATAAAATATTGATAAAAATATAATAATAGGGACTAAAAATTATTTAAATTCGAGAAACTTAATTAATAATTGAATAAAATATAATTTTTTCATATATGTGTGTGTGTGTATATGTTGTCTTTGTAAGTTTGTTTACTTAATATAATAATAGAAATATTATATCACGGTAACAAAAATTGAAAATAACGATTGAAACTTTAGTAAGAAAAATTGCAATTTTGGTAAAAAAAAATTATATATTTTTAATTGAATTTTCAGTTGGATAATCTATCAAATTTTTTTAGTTGATAATTTGGTTCACTTAAAAATTCAGTCATAAAACAATGTAGCACGGTAGCCATCTGTCTGCACTCCGCTTTGTCAATAATCATGCAACTTTTTAATTTATTGCTCTTCTAATTACCCAAATTAGATAATTACCCAAATTAGAGACACCAAAATAGAGTGTTGACGATGAGATTGAGTTACACATATCATGAACTATTGAACTATGTAGCATACTTGCCTTTATTATTATTATTTTTCCAAATTGCCTTTAAACAAAATAATATCTTTATTTTTTCTATTTTCATTTAAGGTTTTGCTAACTATATATTATTATATTGTTTTTACTATTTTTCATGTTCTATCGTTTTCTATTTCGTCTTCATCTTTCATCTTTCTTCATCCATTCATTCTGATTTTGCAAATTTTTACTTTGCAAATTCTCTTCATAATTTCTGCAAATTTACAATATCCATAAAAAGAAATTAATTTATATAGTATTTTGCCTAAAATTAAGTTAGAAAATAATGTCAAATCATGCCAAAAGTCATTGTAACAACTAACCAACCTCGAGCTTCCATTCAATTTCAAAAGCAAGATTGATTTGCATTTCATATTAATTTGCATTTCATATCCTAAGACTGTAATATAAGTCGTGTTGGCAACTAGTGTTAAATCATGTTAACAGCACAACAACAAGCTTAGCCTAAGATTTACGTTCAATTTAAGTTAGCAAAGATGAAGATTAAGTAAAAACTCCATAGGGACAGCAATATATTTAACCGAAAATTTGCATTCAAGCTAAATTGATATCCAAGAACCAACAACGATATCACTACCCCAAAAAAAAAAAAGCATGTTTGGGTAGTTTTTTTGACATTTAGTCGCAGCTTTTTCCTACCAGTAAATGCATTTAGCAGTGTTTTGAAAACTGTAACTGTTGCCCCCGTTGGGAGGCATTTCATGGTAGTTTATAACAACTGCCACTAATTGCATATGCAGCGGTTATTATTGATTATCGGCAGTTTTGTAACCACCAGTAAATGATTTGAAGATTTTAGTGGTGAATTCAAAATTCTTGGCAACTTCCATCAAAATCAATTTTTTTAAAAAAATTGGCAATCTCTTTTTGTTAGAATTTTTTTTTATTAAATGAAAGCTTGATTATACGTGATTGCAATCCATTTTAAAATTATCAACCAAACATTGCTAAATTGCCAAATTATATATTTAATCTAATTATCAAACAAGAACAATTCATACATTCATTAAAATGAAAATTGCTAATGTTACAAAATCAAAATAATAAGTTAACAAACTATCTGTTTATAATGTTGTTTAGCTAAACATTCCAAAGTGCAAAATCAATCTCTAACTATTCCAAGTATTGTTTGAAGAAGATGTGCTTATGTGTGGAGTTTCAAAATCCACAACTATAAATGAAATCAAATGCAAAATCTCCCAGAACAACAAAATAGTATAAATAAGTAAAATTGAAAATAAAGCATATTTATTTCTGTCTTGGAAACAAAATAGTATAATTTTTGTAGTTAAATGGATAAAAGTGTAGTTTGAAAATATTTATGAACTAGGATAAAAGTGCAGTTTGAACATACTTATGAACTAACCCACATACTAGTGCTAATTAAGTCTGACGTCACTCATTGACAGAGCCACCAGAACCAAGGTTATGGTTCTATGCCAAAAAAAAAAAATGAATAGCACACAATAACGTAATGGTTTAAGGCCAGCATTTTTATACAATTCAATGGCCAATTATTGTCATTTCCTTTTCTTTTCTTTTTTCTTGACATATTAATATTATGGAATCATTCAAGCTAATGTGAGGTGTTTTTTTATTCTTTCTAACTAAATACAAACTTAACAACCAAGAAGACCCAACAAATGATGCAATTGCAATAATGTCATTCTTCTCAATTTTTGCTCCTTTAGCTCGACATTTGGAAATAAAAGAATCTTATGAGAAACAATTTTCGGATTAAGTCCAGGTATGTTTTGACAAGACCATGCAAAAACGTCCATATACTCCCTAAAGAGCTAAATCATTTCTCCTATTTTTTAGATTATCCGTCATTTTAATCTCGCTTTTATCTTCCTCTGTCCCTAAATTAATGTTTTCAATTATTTCTTCATATGGGCAAATTCCCTTATCTTCATAATCGAGCATTTTTTCGAAGATCTAGGTTAATTCTTCGTTATTAGATTTAGAACCATGCATATCTGTAATAACACATAAATCATTCAATGGGGGCTAACGGACCTCTGCATTGGACAGGAGTTCTGAGGAAAACAATTTCTTGGAGGAAGAAATAAAATGAAATGAACAAGTTAAAAAAAAGAGGAGAAGAGAAAGAAAAGGCATGATATCCGATGAATTTTAATTTCATTCACAAAATATCACTGTTATTCATAAAGTACTGACTGAAATTGTAAAAAAAGATGTCTTTTAAACAAATTAAAACAAAGGAACAACATGATCATATCAATTACTCTAAAGCTACGATATTAGGGATATCCTCAATTTCCCAATTGTCCAATCCTTCTTCAGAATCATAAGCTAAAATCCAAGTTTTGACTCCTCGCACGGCTTCATCATCAACCATTAAAATACTTAGCCAATTCATAACTTTTGAGGGAGTCAAAAAGATTTCTCTGATGTGGGGGATTTTTTACTTCTCTTGCTTCTTACTTCCTTTCGCACTTGACTGCGCTTTTACTTGGTTTAACAGCAAAGGTCCATACACTAATCCTTAATGATTAGGATTTTCGGGAAGAATAATAGGTTGTTCAATTCCTTGTAGTTGTATCCCCAATCCCTTTCTAGATTTGAACCCATTTCTTTGTAATAGTTTCATCATGATCTGATTGACATTCCCAATGGCAGGCTTGGGTCCATCCATCTCTAGACTTTGAAATGGCATTTCCATGTCTTGTTCAACAGTTTCAATATATGGCAAGGAACTGGGTTTACTCAACATTATCTCCTTTTCTCCCTTAACAATGATTATCCTCACTTTGTCAATGAACTTAACCTTTTGATGAATAGTTGAAGGGATAGCACTGGCAGAGTGGATCCATGGTCTTCCAAGAAACATTGTGTAGGATGGATCGATGTCCATTACCTGGAAGTCCACTGTAAATATTTTCGGCCCAATTTCCAAAAGATAGATAGATAGTGCTAATCACTACTTTTTAGAACTATCAAATGTTTTAACCACCATATTACTTTTTTCAACATGTAATGTCCCTGTTACTAGCTGTTCAAACGTGGTTAGTGGTAGCACATTGAGCACTGACCCTCCATCAATCAGGACCTTTACAATTACTAAGCCATTGCATTTCAAAGTAATGTGTAAGGCCTTAAGTTGATTGGCGGACATCCCCACAATCTCTTCTTCGAAAAATGAAATGGTAGATGTGGACTTGATGATATTCATCACACTGGCAACCTTTTTTGGCATAACATTGGGCTGCACATATACTTTCTCCAAGACTTTTTGCAGAGCTCAACGATGCACCTCTGAGCTCATGACTAAAGACCACATTGAAATTTGAGCTGGAATTTTCTTCAATTGTTCTACCATGTCATATTTGCTTTGCTTCATGATCCGTAAGAATTCATCATCAGCACTATCTTCTTTTCCTTCTTTTTCCTTCTTCTGATCATTGGTGTCAACCCCTTTTCCCTTTAGATGTTTATCAACATTTGTACGGAGATAGGCCTACCACTTCGAGTGACCTCTTGCCTCAACTATATTTGTAATAGGTTCTCCTTCTACCTTAGCGATTACTGCCTGACCCAAAGGACATTTAATAATTTCCTCAAATCTCTAGGGTATAGCACAATCGCTTTCATACGGGAAAGGAACAGGCATGTTTACAATCACTGGTGATGGTTTTAAGGTAAGTGGAATTGATTTTGAAAAAGGCTCATTAACAGTTAGAGTAACTATTTTCAGTTGTCTAATAGGGATGACAAAATCAACATATTTCTTGTTTGTTATACAATTTTTTTATTTTGACTTTCCTATAACCACAACCTCCAATGTCATTAATTCCTTCAATGCTTTCTAAAACTGTTGGGAATTCTAGGACACGTAGCGGAAAATTAAAACTCCAAATCCCTTTCCATGGATCCATCAATGTTATTTAAATCGAGTAGATCTAGAAACATTTACCTTTCACCATCGGATCTCAGGAACTGATCTTCATATCTGCTCCCTCTACCAGTATCCACACAAACGGTTGCTCAACTCGAACACCATGCTAGCGCCTCTGACCAACATCCGTACATGTTCTTGATGGAGAAGACACTCTCCTCTTTTTCTTTCTAGGCGGCTATATAGTGTTCGTACACCGTATGTACGCTCTTTTTCTCTCTAGGGTTTTTCTTTTGTTCTATCGTTCTAGGATACCCAAGCCTCCTCTTTTTTTTATTATAGAGGTATTTCATTAGGGTTTTCAAATATATTTGATTAATTTAAAATACATTATTTTAAATTAAATCAAATCAAATCTTAATTAAATATATTAGTTTAAATTTAAGTCTATATAATAGATTAAATTTAATGAATTATTTAATCTAAATCTAGAACTAAATTTAAATTTAATTTATCTCATAAATTAAATTTAAATTATCATATTAGTTTAAATTTAAATCTATCATATAGACTTGAATTTAAAACTAATTAATTTAAATTAACTAAAGGATATATATTTCAAACATATAAATATATATATTTTGAATTTTATAAATATTATATATATTAAATAAATATTTATTTATTTATTTATAAAATTCTTCTATGCTAGATTGAACGTGACATTCATTGAATATAGACATAATTTCAGATTCAATAAATTTAGACATTCTTACTCGAGTTGACTCGTTTTTATGTGTGATCCTGTAGGCCCATAGGGCATTGGCAATGAGCTAATAATACTATTTGACCCACAAGTCACAAGCAGCTTCTAACAAGACATTGTGACTACTTAAATCATATAGGGATCGGTGATTTGATACAACCTGTCATATAACCTTATCACATTCCTTTTGTCACACGATATCTAGATCAAATATAAGGTATGGAAATGTCATCCTTATCTTACTCGATTGTTGCTTTCTCAATCTCCGTGTAGACTAACAGTACAAATGGAAACCCTTCCATTCGAGCATGGCTATGCATTTCTCAATCTCACTCATCAAGGGATCCAAAGATATCTCTCTATTAATCAGAGGGACAAATTTCATCTTGACCATTCATCTTCTTCTACATGAATTCTACTATGCTTAATCATAGCTTTTATGATCACCTTGTTAAAGATGACTTTTGACTATGCCAAAACATAGTGTTCCTCATGTTGGAAACTATGGTGATCTCAAGTCTAAGGGCTCGATGACATGGTTATATATGAGATACGCTTATAACTTAATTCATGTAGCTATCTCATAACGGATTAATCCAACATCTTGTTCCCTAACGAGTGCCTATGATTTTGATTCGTATCTATATGCATGATTAACACATAATCATCGATCAAAATCATACTAGTCTTATTTCATCATCGTTCCCACAATGATGATCGACTAAGGATATTTAAGATAATCAATATGATTTATCTAAGGATATTATTATATAAAACATGTAAACAATATAATAATGTAATAAAAGAAAATTTTTATTTCTTAATAAAGTACAATATTTGCAATACAATGATTGGCCTAGGGCACAATCTCCAACAAAGGGAAGCATCAGATTTAAAAGAAACAAACCCCAATTCAATGAGCTGAGAGTTGAATCTTGAGAAATAGGCATAAAGAGCTTGTTTTAATTCGTAAATAGCTTGCTGAAGATGATAAACATAATTAGGGTGGGCAAAATCAACGAATCCTGGAGGCTGAGCCATGTAAATCTCTTCATTCAAAGACCCATGAAGAAATGCATTTTATATGTCAATTTGTCTAATGGGCCAATTCTGGGACACAACCAAGGAAAGGACCAAGTGAATGGTAGTAGGCTTGACCACAAGAGATAAGGTATCATGGAAATCAATTCCTGACACCTAGTGAAATCCCTTAGCAACAAGATGATCTTTGTATATGTCAATCGAGCCATTAGGTTTTTGCTTGACCTAAAATACCCACTTGGAACCAATCAGATTTTGAAAAGATGAAGGAGGGACTAGCTTCCATGTCTGAGTAGCTTTCAAAGCTTGAAGTTTGGTGTTCATGGCATCACACCACTCAGGATAACGGAAAGCCTTGGTCACTGTGTGTGGAACCTCGGGAACAGAGGAAACAGAAGCAACATGAGCAAAGGGCTAAGGTATGGTACCATCAGTAGCAATTTTAGGACAAAAGATATTGGCACGAGCACGGGTAATCATAGGATGATGTGGTGGGGATGGTGAGGGTATAAAGGAGTCTGAGGAAGTGGGTAAGGACAAAGGGAAAGATGAAGAAGGCGAAAAGGGTGAATAGGCTGAAGATGGGACACCTAAAGAGAAAGAAAGTGTGTCATGTAAAGGAATAGTGTGATGACCCTAACTTCTAATTATTGTAATTAAAGTTAAATACATGATTAATAATCATAAACCAGGGTTACATGACATTAAGACTAATTATATTCTAGAAATGCGGGGAAGTTTAAACCTTAATGTTATTAGATTTATCAACCATATAATTACAAGCACTTACGTACATCAGGGACACAAACATTCATTTATAAGCTTTGAGTCTATTACCTATCCATTCCAACTTACAAGAATCTTCTACCAATATTTCTAAGTCATCCCTTGAGATTACCATATGAAAAACCAAGATTTCTTGATTAATATAAGGGTTTCAGGATGTTCATCGCTGTTAAATTCCCCTTACTCGCGACCAATTCCTCTCAGTTTCACCTCTTACTTCGT
Organism: Erythrophleum ivorense; assembly: GCA_026724425.1. Lineage (NCBI taxonomy): Eukaryota > Viridiplantae > Streptophyta > Magnoliopsida > Fabales > Fabaceae > Erythrophleum > Erythrophleum ivorense. The sequence continues at coordinate 559,639 of JAIUCV010000446.1, read as the reverse complement.
TACTGATTTCGCCGCGGCCAACTTACATGACGCTGCGGTGAGGAAGCCTCCTGGAATCTACCTCGCTTGCCTCTCATTATTAGCCGCGACCAATTCCTCTTTAGAATGCTTGGCTCATTTTCACAAAAGTTCGCCGCGGCCAATTCCTCCTTTCGCTGTGGCGAATTTTCCTCTGGACGACTCCCAGTTTAGCCTCTCACATTTTGCTGCAGTGAAATTCTCTCTGGTACTCCCCCTAAGCAACTTCACCTCTATTGGCCGCGGCTAACAATATTTTAGCTACAATGAAATGCTTTCTGAACCTATAACTCTTAAAATCTTGTCTTATACTTTCCACTCTTTACCTAGAGGTTCTCTAGGGCTACTCTCCCTCCATTTGTGAACCTCTAATAGTGTTCATCTACTTGATTTACCTAGTTAATCTATCCTTGTCCATCCCAAGATTTAAAGTATTAATTTCTACTCACCAAGCTATCACACATCAGTAAAAATCATAATTTAATAACAGCAAATGTATTTTGGCCACAAGGTGCATGGGGTCAATACTTAATGTTCATACAAGATCAAATCACTTATCTATTGTTAGCCAATTACAACCATAATGTTCAATCCCATGACAATTAAATTACATGTACAGTCCTTATACTTGGCAACTCATGATGCAATGCAGCAATGATACAAAACTAGCAATCTAGTTATAATATAATTTGACAAGGCTCCCAAACCTATGTGCTACCAAACTATTTAATAAGCTTCCATTAATTTTCTCCTTGCCACTAAGAGGTCTGGTCCCTAAAAATGTTAGCCCACAACGGGTGAGATATACAATCTTAGTAACAAAAGGCAATTTCCATATATATGTACAAGTTAATCAATCTAATGTAATTTCATGTTATCAATACCAGAATCATCAATTCAATTCGCAAATAAACTAGTTGAACTATCAATAACTACTGTCCCATACTAACAATCATACACAACATGTTAATGGCCAATAACACCAGGAGAGGTCCGTCCACGGCACCTGCTCCATAGTGAGTACAACTAGGACTCAGTGCATCTGGGATCTAATCACAACCCAGTACTTGATATAAGTACATGCACAGGTGGCAGCCACACCACAGCTCCACCATGGACTCACAAAGCCCTAATACAATAACAATTCAAGTAGTCAACTAGTCATTTAGTATTTCAAAATCAAGCATGTGTAACAAATATCAGATTAACATGAGCATATACATGGAATTAGGAAAATAACCCCAGTTACCTCAATAAAGCTAATTACTCTACCTCTAGCTACCATCATAATTCAAAGCACACCAGGCCTAACATAAGCATAATTATCATCATTTAACTATCATTAATTTGGAATTTTTTTATCCACAAATTAATCTTAACAAGAGTTCATTGAGAGCTTCTTACCCAAGCTTCCTAATGATCTATTACACTAATTTAGGGTCCATCAAAGCTCATCATAATTCACTCCCCATAACTCCATTTTCGTGCATGCACAAACCATGCACCAAATGTCAGTCCAAATGATGGGAATTTAGTACATACATCTCATAAAAGGAGAGCAATCACTTACCCATATATCTAAGAATTTAAATGGATTGGGTTGAGCCTCAACTACCAAGAACACATCATGAAACATTCCCAAATTTAGATTTCAGTCATCAAGCCCAGAATTTTCATTGTTTCACCTTCATCTTCTTGTAATTTCGCACAATAGCAGAACCCATTATGAAAATCAATCCTTAAGGACACTTTCCAACATAATAATACATAAAATGAGAGGGAAATGCTTACCCAATCACTCCTCTAACTTCTAGCTCCGAAATCTTACAAGGAAACACCCAAACATCAAATTTCAAATTTGAGAAAGAGATGAAAATGCTCAAAACCAGAAACTAATCAGACCAAAATGAAGAGGAGGATGAGAGGGACATGTTTTATATATATTACCTTGACCAAATCTTCCTCTAGAAGTGAGAAATGGTGGAGGAATGTAGAAAAACCCTAGCCCCTCTTCTCAAGTGCGAAAATAGCTTTCTAAGTTTGCAGAACATGAATTGCTTGGCAGCCAAATGGGTGGAGAGAAGGCCTCTTAAGGTTTTAGTGAAGATGGGCTGGTCCAGTGGGCCCATTATTTCAAGTGGGCTAGTGCTAGGTGAGATGGGCTGTAGAGAATTTAGAGCTAAAAGTGGTATGTGCTGACTCAATTGCCCAATTCCTTGTGGGTTTAGATTTTTAGACTTGTTGGGCCTTATTTCATAAGTTGGGCTACAGCAATTTGACAGGGTCAAGCCAAGTTCTAAGAGTCAATCTAATTTAGGTCTGCATAATGTGTGTTGGGTCAGCTCATATTAATTGGGTCTTGAGCCTCTATTTTACTAAATCAGATTGGGCCATTGCTAGGTAATCTCTCTTAGCCCAAGTCTCATAATAAGAAGTTAGGCTTGCATCTAAAATCATTGGGCCTCTATAAATCCTTATCCATGGCTTACAAAAATTAATTTTGGGCCTAAATTAAGCTTTAACCTAATTGAAATCTTAAACCTATATTAATAACTTTATTTCTCTATAAATTTTCATTTATATAGCTTACTTAATTATTCCTTAATAATTATTCTTAATTAGTCTAAATACATTATTAACACCTTAATTAATTTTGGAGTGTTACAAATAGGAGATTTAGGCTAAGAAGATGATGTGGCAGATTGAGGGAAAATATGAAAGGAACCGGGAAAAAGTAATGGGCTAGGTTCAAGTGTGTGGTTTGGGCCTAAAAAGGACTGTTGAAAAGGGAATAAAGTCTTATCAAAAGAAACATCGTTGGAGATGAAATTTTATTTGCAGACCGATCTAGGCAAAGATAACCATGATGCACTAAACTGTATCCAAGAAAGACACAGAGGTGAGAACAAGGCTACAGTTTGGGAGTAGAATATGGCTGTAGATGTGGCTAGCAGGCACAACCAAAAACACAAAGGCGAGTATGATTTAGACTTTGTTGAAAAAGCACTTCAAATGGTGATTTATTAGATAACATAAGAGTAGGCATTCGGTTAATAAAAAATACTGTAGTTGAAAATGCATAGTCTCAATAAGATTGTGGAATAGAAGAGTGAGCTAATAAAGCTAAATCAGTCTCAATAATATGCCTGTGCTTGCGTTCAATAGTTCCATTTTGATAATGACCATGTAGGCAACTGATATGATGGATAATGTCAAGTTCGTGTAATTTGGTATTAAGAGATCGAAATTCACCTCCTCAGTCACTTTGAATTTGTTTGACTTGAAGATTGAAAATTTTCTCTACATAAGATAAAAATTTAAGAAAGATAGAGACAACATCACATTTTTGTTTGAGAGGAAAAATCTAAGTGTATCTAGAGAAGTCATCTACAATTGAAGCATAATAACAAAAACCAAACTTTGAAAGAATTGGAGAAGGTCCCTATACATCAGTAAAGAACAATTTTAAAGGAGCAATTGTTTTCTTAGGAACAGTAGGGTGAGAATGAAAATGATTTTTGGTAACTTGACAATCTGCACAAACTAAAGATGAAGGTGATGAAGAAATTGGAAGGGAGTAAGAATGGAGCACTTGATAAACAATACGAAATACTGGATGACCAAGCTTGTTGTGCCATCTAATGAGAGAAGCTCATTCACCCACAAGAGCTCAAGGAGAGGAGGATGATGGCACAATGTAAAGATATTGATTACTTGGTCCATGAAGAAGAGGAGCCCTCGTGTTTTTGTCCTTCACAACAAAAGAAGTATTGTGAAATTCAAAGAAAGCATTATTGTCTTTACAAAATCTAAAAACAGAAAGCAAATTCTTATCAATATAAGGGACATAAAGTAAATTGGTGAGCAAAAAATTGCCATGAGGTGTGGGAAGGAGTTTGGAGCCATGATGAGAGATAGGCAATGTGGAATCATCTCTAATATGAACTTGGTCATTGCCATAGTAAGATTTTGAAGAAAAGTTAAGCTGTGACAAATCTGAGGTCATATGATTTGTTGTACCAAAATCATCATACCATAGTGAATTATCTAAAGAATCAAAAGCAAAGTCGTTTGTAAAAAGAGAAGGTAGAGGTGAAGACTGATAAGCCTGATTAAATCTGTGATAGCATGTAAGGGTACTATGACCAGGTTTTTCACAAAGTTGACAAACAACTCAGTTTTGTGGATTAAAACCACATCCAGAAAAGAAACCATGACTTCCACCTTGACCATCATGAGGAGAACAACGTCCTTTATGACCTCTAAAAGAAAACTGAGATCTACCACCTCCATGGGAAACAAGATTTGAATTTCTCACAACAATATTAGTAATGATTTCACCAGCATTGGATGGTAGTAAAGGAGTATTATGCAACACTCGAGCCTCATATAGTAAAAGATGGCTAAGTAGTTCTTCTAGAATAGGTGGAGGAGTTCTAATTGTTAAGGATGCCACCACAAGATCATAGTCAGTGCCTAAGCCAGCCAAAACGTGAGTAACAAACTGTGATTTGGTAGGGCCTTTCCAATAACAGCCAAAGAATCAACTAGAACAGTGGCCTTATTGAAATAATCTGACATGGTATCACCTCCTTTCTTCAATGTAGCAAGCTCATTATGAATTTGAACATATTTGGCTTGAGTTTTATTTGCAAAAAGAGTCTCTATAGCTTGCCAGATGCTATGTGAAGTATTGTGTTTCATTACTTGTGCAATAACTTTGTCAAATAGAGTAACAATAATAAGAGATAAAATGAGTTGGTCCTGTTTAAACCAACGATGATAATCAGGATTAGAGATGAGATCTAGAAGATAATAAGAAGGTTAAGGAACACTACCATCAATAAAACTAAACAGATGTTGTCCATGGAGATAGGGTGTTATTTGTGCTTTCCAAATCAAATAATTATCAAAAGTAAGTTTAACTGTAACAAAGTGTGGCAGAGAGGTAGCAAAAGTAGTTGGGAGATTGAGCTAGTAAAAGAGAAGAAAAAGATGAAGAAGAGGAAGAAGAAGAAGATGATAAAGCTGAAGGAGTAGATAGAAGTTGAGGTTGAGATTGAGTAGTATTATTCAGAGATTGTACCTTAGGGTTATTCGTCATTTTTTACACCAAATTTGTCAAGATAGCTCTAATACCATCTCAGGAAAAGACAAAATAAAGCTGAGCAAAAAATTGTATTTCATTACTTATTCAATAATGTGCACAGTATAACTTAAATAGAGGAGCATCAAAAGAGGTAAAGAACATGTGTATACATCTGAGAGTATAAGCTAAAAATTTTAAAGAATTCTTTAGATTAATATAATTGTAAATCAAGCAGAAAAAATCTATAAAATTGATTTTTGACTTTTTAAATCTAATGTGGCAATAGATGATGATGTGTAGGCTTTAACACATATTATAATTAGATTCCTATACTTTGACCAAAAAAGAAAAATATTCCGGAGCTAATCACGTGAATCTTAGATATGGCTATGGTACGCGCGTACCATTAGCAGTGAAATGCAAATACGGAGTTGTGGATATAACTATATATAGTATAACATGATTTATTAATTAACCAGTCCCCATGCTGGGAAAATATGGAAAACCGTGAGCAGAACTGCTGTTGGGAATATACTAAAAATATTAAATAAAAATGAAGTAGATAAATATGGAATGGGATATTTTAAGAAAAAGAGTATTTTTGTTATTTAGTCTTATTTATTTTGAAAGGTAATAATGTAACTTTTATCAAGAGAATCTTACAAGTATAAGTTTAAAAGTTGAGTCTATCTTAAAAAACTGATTTATTAGATAAGAAAATTCTTTAAACTTATAAGTCTCTCTCTTAAAAAAAAGTTTTTTTATGTGAGACTCATAACAAGTGTCCACTATCAGCTCTCTCAAAAGAGTTTGAAGATGATTATACAATAATGGCGTCCGGGTGATATAAAATCTAGGAACTGAAGTAAGATATACAAGCAGCTATAGGAAAAAGTAATTAAAAAAAATGAAAAGAACAAGAAACAAAGAGGGACAAGAGCAAGGGAACAACCTATTTAAGAATAATTTTGAATGTCATGCATGCACAGTTAGTTAACTTGGAAATTAAGAAAATAACATTTGGAAGCCAGATTCTTCGGTGCACTTAGACACCGTTGTAATTAGTAAGAAATAAGTACAACGTAAGTAGCTTGTCTTCGAAGGCAGTCCAGCTTGATTGCTCTTCCTCTCCATCTCTTCCCTTCTAATTTCTCTGTCAGTCACATATATAGTTTGTTTCGCCAAGCTTGTGAAAGAGGTAGAAGCTACTTATTTTTCAAAAGAATATTTATTTTGGTATATTGTAGTGTTTGGTCAAACTTTTATTTTTTGGAAATAAAATATTTCTGAATTGTAATAGAAGCGGATTTTCTGCTATAAGAAGAAAGCACAAAATTAGAGGTTCTCCTTAAAAGGTGAAGTATAAAAGAAATAATAATAATAATAATTTTATAAGACAAAAATATCCTTATCAAAATTATAAATTACCATAATTACTTTTAACATTATTTTTATTTATTCTCTTAAATACATGTTTTTTAAGTAATTTGACAATTAAAAAAAAGCTTTTTTTTAGAAAGGTTTGCCAAACACAAATAATTTTTCAAATATTGATAAAACATTTATTAAATAATTTTGTCGAACATAAATTACTTCTTTCTCACAATATTTTTATATAAAAATCTATTTTTAAAAAAATCTATTTCAAATCAGCAAAAATCTGCAATGATCCTAGATCGTCTTTGGTTAGAGCAACCGTAACTCTTACATAGGAAAAGAAGCACCATTAAGCCCATGACGGTGAAATGCAATATTCATTGGGTGTGTTTTTTCTTTCATTAGGCTTGGTGAATAATGAATATATCTTCAGGCTTGATTGAGAAAGGGCAGCCTCAAACTTTTGACTGCTATTCAAGCGTTCAACCTGCTCTTTCTCTTTTTTGTCTAACATGTCTAGCGCTCTTATTTATATACTTGGTTGGATCAAAGCAAACTTCGGTTGGTTGATCCCAAGGTTTCACCTTGAAAATTTGACAATAATAAAACTCAATATTATAATGAAGCATTAAGTTATTTTAATTTAAAATATTATAGTTGCTTATATTATGCCTTAACAGTAAAATGTATTTAAATAATGAAATCAAATCTGAAATGTATTATTCAAATTTATTTCATTAAAGGTATTGATTTACATAAGTCAAACATCACATCTATTTGAAAAGCTACAGCTGTGCATAGATAAGGAAACAAGATCATTCCATTTGTGTCCAACGGTCACCAAAGCATTTATTGGCAACGATAAACTTGAACGAGAAAGGACACTATCTATCCACTCTTTCATGGCTAGTGTCTGCACAATCATAGCTACTTCTTGTCTTCTCACCTGAACATACTCTGTTTTTCCATCTCAAGTTTTGCCTTAACTGATAATGAGAATCTTATCAAGAAAAAGGCAACAATCAAGATCACAAACTAGAAGATATATTTTCTAACGGCCAATGAAGCATCAATTGGCAAAGGAAAGCTTACCAGAAAAAGAGAAATATACTTTTAGCTAGCAAAAATAAATTGGTTCATCATACTCTGTTTTTCTGGCAACTTCAAGCCGTGTAACCTCCGAAATCAAAATCAAGTAAAAGAGAAATCAAGATCACAAGATTGGAGATATTCCAACGACTATTTTCCAATGAAGAAATTTGGAGGAAGATCAATTCCAACATGAAGAAGAAAATCAAGAATAACAGCTAGTTAGTGAGAAATTATCCTAACGGTTAGTTTTTGGAAGCATCTATATAAAGAAAGCAAGAAGAGTAGAAGTGCACAAGAGAAAACGCGGAGAAAAGGAATCCAAGCCTTCGTGTAGTACACTATGTTTTCATCTCTTATTTTTATAGTTTAGTCTGTAGTGTATCTAGCTATTAGAACTTTAAATGTGAGCATAGTGTAATCTCTTCTCTATAAGAGTTCAAATTCTTATTTCATTTGTTGTAAATTTTTCCTAATATGATAAAAGCCAATTGTTGGATGAACTAAGTGAAACTCATTGTGTAGTAAATCTTTCCCGCGAGGAGGAAAGTTTGTTGAGGGTGTGCTATGTGAAAACTCACCTTGTAAGTGAGTTCTAGTTGACCTATAACATTAAGTGTTATCGATGAGCATTGATTAAATCATTTGTTATATACTTTGATTATAGTCAAAGAAAATACCTTCCATTTCAAAGGGAGTAGACATAGACATAGAATAAGGGTTCAAACTAGAATAATCTCTCGGCATTATTTTTTTTCTCCTTATCTTTCTTTATTCTGATTTTATTTTTGTTTATAGTGTTTCCAATCAACTGGTTCCAATTGCAATTAATTAAAACTTGCTTCACTAAAATTTAGTTTTAAGTTCTTATTCATACTTAGACCATTATGAATATCTATTTTCTCATTAAAAATTGTCAAAGCATTTATTCAAATTAGTTAACATTTAATTCATTTTAGCAAAAATGCCTATTCATCCTCTAGATGTATGTTCAATTGGTATCAAATTGTGGTTGTACTTAATTTGTGCTTAACCGCCAGAGAAAAGGTCCTATTGTTTGTACAGAAAACAATGAACCAATAGCTTGAAGGATCATACTTCCTTAAGGGTCAATCAACCATAAGATCATCATATTTCAATGGAAACCACTATATTCAATGGAAGGCCAAAATGAAGATCTTTATACAAGCAACTAATTATCCATCTTGGGAGGAGATCACACATATTAGTATAGGATAATAGGAAATTTCAACTCTTGTAATTGTACGAGAAAGTGGAATACTAATATGACTGAATATGACAAGATTATGGTTAGTCTTGTGTCATTATGAAATTGGTCCTATAGTATTCTTTGTTTATATGTATAGAACCTAAATTTGTTGTCCAATTTTAATGATGCATAGGTACAAGAAGAATAAATAGAAAAGAGATTTTTGTAGTAATATATAGCTGGAACCATTATATAATATTTTTAGATAATTGTTATTATCTATTGGGAATGTAAATTCTCATTATTTTCTATAATTTTCCAACCAAGACCATAATAAATGCCCCTTCTTAGGTCTTGTTCAAGCGATCTAGAATGTTAGATTGGCCATGGATAATGAAGGATAGCAGCACTATAAATTTATTTTTTGCTATGTAATAATTATGATTAAATGTTAGAATAATTTTCATTGTTTGTATAAGTAAACAATATTGTATAGTGATGTTGTTTATAGTATTTATGGTATAAGAATGAAGTATTTTTCAATGATATATGAAATTGTTCATTCATGATATGTGAAAAATGAAGACTAACCAAAAAAAAAAAGATATTCATATAGTCATAACCACGATATTTTCTATATCTAAAATTTCATATGTCTTTCATAAGAAAATTCAAGAATTTTAAAACAAATAAAATAATAAAATAAAATTAGGAAATTAAGATAATTTAAGGAGTGTTACAAGTTCTGTCTTAATTTACTCATCATCAAAAGGGTGAAATAGATGAGTCAGTTCAAAAAACTTAATCTACATCTTCTTTAGATTGGCCAATTGGGATTTCACTATTTTTGCATGCCTAAGGTTCTTTAACAAAATTGTGGGAGATAGGTATTTATAAAGAAGTATGCGAAATTGCAAAAGCTTAGTAGGAGTTGGAAGAGCCTCGGCAAGAAGCATTCATAATTAAAAAGTTGTCTTGGCAACGAAAAGAGGTGATATCTAAAGAGTGATAGAAGGGGTAATCCTTAGGATTGATAAGGTGTGTTTTGAAATTCTAAGGGCCTTTTTAGGAGGAGTTGCCAATTCTTGAGAATGACCATCACTAGTCTTATATTCAAATTAAGATAGAGAATACAACATAGATGTACCTCAACGTTTAGAAGAGGATTCCTAGACATATAGGCATTACCCCTATTAGTTGAATGAATGAGAGGAGCATCTTTTAGAATTTCCTCTTCTGCTAAATCCATGGCACCAAGGCCTTTGATTGAAATAATAATATGTTAAAAAGGAAAAATATAAGAAGGAAGGTGTATATACATGATAAAGGATAGCTGAAATACCTACTATATGTCTCTTAGAAAAAGGTCTAGTTAAGGAACAAAGAGTAGATATAGATGAAGAGTACTTGTAAGAGGTATTAAGAGAACTAGGTAAAGGAAATAGGGAATCAATGATATCAGTGGGAACACCACTAAGAAGGCAGCCTATCATTCCTCTCCACCAAGAATCAAAAGCATCAATATTCATTACAGATCAAATTCAAAGTGTTGGGAGCTATGCCTCTTGCTAGTTCTTGCACTTCTCCTTAATTGATAAGAAGTATTAGTGATAAAGGTCAACAATGCATGAACGAATTGGTAAAGTAAAAATGCCTCACATGAAATTTAGTTGCCATTGAGTGGCTTGTCGCATAACCCTCAAAATAATACTAGGTTGATAAAATATGTAGCGAATGGCACAACCTAGGTCATCTCCCTTGGAATTGGCGTTCAATGTTTAATTGAGTTTTTCAAATATTAAAAGACTCTAAAAATTCCTAAACTAAGGGGGTTTTGATTTAATTAAACTATCATAAAACTAAATTGAATTAAAATTCCTAAATTCTACCTAATTGTATGGATTATGAATGAAAGATGGTCTTGTGACTAGCTTTAGATTCATCCCTTGGTATCCACTATCCTTATCCTAATCTAATTATGATTAATTCTGGCATAAGAGTTCCTAATTATGTTCATAACAATTTATCTTGGGTAACCACTCAAGATTCAAGAGATTGATGATATAATGTTGAATTAAAACCTCAATCCCGCATTAAACTATCAATTCTTGTCTTTAAGATCTTGAACACTCAATTTGATTGATTAACTAATTTGATTAGCCTCTGAATCATCCTAAATATTTAATTAACCAACTAAACATTCAGGAATCCTCAAATTAAACAAATAATCTCACTCATGTATTTTATCGAACACCTTCGAAGCATACATGGAATTCAGATAATATTGAAATTAATCAGATCAATTAATCAATAAAAATACTTCCTAATTAGTGTCTAACCAACCACTAATTATAATTACACAAATTCCCTATCAAATACAACTTAACCAAGACAATAAATGAAAGAGAAAAAGTGTAGGAAAAATAAGGAAAGTCTTAGCCAAAATTCTGAATTTTTCTTCCATGGATTCAAGCTTCTCCAAGAGCTTCCTCCTAACTAGCCTCAAGTTGGAGATTAGAATTTCATGGGATGTAGATGGAATGGAGTGGAGTGGAGAGAAGAGGATGGAGTGGACGATGGAATGGAATAATGGATGGATGGTTGAATGATTGGAATGGATGGTGCATGGATGGAGAGGTATATGGCGTGGATTGAATGGAAGAATGGTGGCCTCAATAAATAGGCATGGATTTGCTAAGAGTTTGAGGCGTGATTGAATTGGATTGTGAGAGGCGTAAATGAACGAAGGAGATGTGTTAGAATGAAGCTTCTCTCTATTAAAAAATCACGTGCCCAAGCTTCTTCTTTTCGTTATTTTTCTTAACATCAGCCCCTCCCACGTCTCCAGCCTTTTTTTATTCATGTTTTTTTATTCTATATATATACAATGGGTCCCACTTCATTCCATATTGAATATAATATCAAGATTCATGCAAAACCACGTTCAGCTTCCAGTTTTTTTCTCGTTTGAACTTCAGCTTGTTACTTCAGCTCCTTCTTTCTCCTATTACTCGTAGCTATTTCTCCCAGCTCATGCATGCTTCAGCTTGCTTTCCTCGTGTAGCCAAGGTTCCCTCGTGCTTCGTTTTCAACTCACTTTCTTCCATGTATTCTGCACAGCATTGAGCTTCCTCATGCAGTCTCCTTTTACGTCAAAACCAAGCTCCTTCCAAGCTTCTTCTTTAAACCAGAAACTCGTGGCTTCTTTTCGTTATGCACTTCGCTTAAATCCAGCTGCTTCTTTTTCGCATTCATCTTGCTTTTCTTGAGCTAAAGACTTAGCTTCTTTCTCTTTTCTTTCCATGCAAGCTCGAGCTTCCTTGTTTCTGCCATCTGCTCTTCATTTATTTCCACGTGAAACTTCTGTTCTTCATGCTTCATCCAGTCCACGTAAGCTACTGCATGCTCTGTACCTTAGCTTCATGCAACTCCTTAGCTAGAACCCGTGGCTTCTTTGTTTAGTTCTTCTAGCTTGCAGCGTGTGTTTTGCTTTTGATTATGTCTTATTCTTCTCTCTAAAACCCATGGCTTTCTAATGTGTTTCTAGCCTTACCAAGCTGTAGGTTCTTCTTCATCCATTTGCTCAAGGCTTCTCCTAGCTTCAATTTGCTTCTTCCCACGTTAACATCTCACAGGTTCTGCACCTCAATGAATTAAATGCTGCCACCCACGTGTTTGTTTATGTGTAGCTTCCATAGCTCGTGTTGCTCCCAAGCTCTTTCTCACGTAGTCTTTCATGCTCAGCTTCATGACCTTGTGGCTTCACCTCACGTGTTTCTTTGCATGTGTGAATGATGTGTAGCCTTGTGAATGAATGGACGTAGGAATAAGGTAAAGTGCAGCATGATTATGTAACGTGAGTGACCATAGCTTCATGTGAATGTGCATGCATATAATGCATGAAATGAGAGAGCATCCCATTCATGTGCCAACCACAATTCATTCTCCCATTTTTAAGCTATAACAAGAAGTACAATTGAGGCCTAATTCTTCCCCTTCTCTTCTCTAACTCAAGTTCTCATTCGAACATCATTTAGCCATTGAAATCTACATAAAAGAATGAAAAGTGTTAAGTAGAAACAGCCAAAAAATTATTGAAAAGGAATTCATGCATTAAAACTCAATAATTTTGCAAATTAATTCATAAGGTGCAAAAATGGCCACTAAAATCAATTATCCACCTAAGTAAATCCATTAAGCCTTATTTAACATTTAAAATACTTAAGTTAGGGGGATTAAAACATATAAATTTCATGCTTATCAGCCATGAACAATAGTGTAGGTTGTAGGGTTCAAGCCACAATTTTTTGTTTTGAGAAGAAATAGATGTTCCAATGACCAAATCACGAGTAGTTAAAGTAGCTAGCTTAGATGTTGTAGACTTCATCCCTATTAGTAGCATGCCAATCAAAGGGTTGGATTAGAACCATTACGGACCATAATGTCTAGCCAAGAATGGGATAAATTTGTCATAATCCTAAATTTAAACAAGATGAATCATGAAGAAAATGACCTTGGCATTAGTGAAGTTCATTGGAACTTGTTGATAAAGTTCCCTATAATAGGAGAGGCACATAGAGATGTGATCAACTCAAAGAAAATTATAACTAAAATTAGGGAAATGCGCCACACTTAAACTTTTGCACTCTTAGGCAAAAGTCAAGATCTAAAGCAAAAATAAAATGGCAAGTGGAGAATGGAAATGAAAAAGGAAAGTGCAAAAATCACAAGTTAAAGAATAATCACAACTTTTCAACACTTCAACAATCAAAGTTAACTTCACTTGTATCAAGAAAGTAAGTTTTTATGGTAATTTCATTTGACAAGAATGAATTAAAATGCATAGCCTATCATAGAAGATAAGTGTTTACTCTTAACTCTGAAGTGGTTAAGGGCAATGTATATCACAAATTCCACCTATCAAAACCTTACTACCATAAGCTTGTCTATCTTTTAAGTCTCCACCACCTATGCCAAATGCAATGCATAAATCAAAAGGACTTTATTTAAGGTTGTAATAGGGCTAGGGCATAAAATGGATGGATACATGAGAACGAGGAAAAACAAACAACAACTGAACAACTTAGAACATTAAGAGCAATAAAAGGATACTTATGATAGAAAAATGTACATTTCAAGGCCTTATTTCCAACTAGCATAAGTAAATACAAACAAAACTCAAAACACTTCTTTCTTTTATTTTTCTTTTTCATTCTCTTTTTTTTTTTAATTTTAATTTTAATTTTTTTCTTGCTTCTTTTTTTAACTTTAAATATCTTCCTCAACTTTTAATGGCAATGGCCTAAATGATGCAAATCACACATTCACCCATCCTAATCAAATGCAATGCTCTTAAAATCCTAAAGGCATCTTCAAACAAAGCAGGAAAATATTTATTTTCACTTTCATGGTTTAAAAAGAAAAGAAAATAAGGTATAAAGTGGCTAAACAATGGATCAAATGCATGTAAGGGTTGGCTATTTGGCTAACTAGCTATTCAAAAAAATGAATGCTTTATCATTTTCATGCATGCAAATGCAAATGTCATCTCAACAAAGAATCAATATAAGTTCTAGAGTAAAAGTAATGATAGGTGGATACACACAAGAAATAAAAAAATAAGGCTCAAATCCTCACAAGCTAATGGTTATCAAAATAATTCATTGAAATCAAACTCATTGTCACTCCATTTGAATCAAGATACAAGATCTATCACTTATCATGTCAAAATGTTTCCAAGCTATAATCATCTCAACTTGCAACTTTCATAAAAAACTAAATAAAAAAATCACAATATTTTTCAATTTTTCTAAAAAGTTTTCTTTTTTCTTTTTTAAATAAAACAACATAAAGAAAAGATGAAATGACATGGTTCTTCCCCCATCCCCCCTAACACTTCAAATTTATATTGTCCTTAATGTAAAACATAACCCAATAATGAAGTAGGAAAAATGTAAAACAAAAGTAGGAGGAGAAGGGTACAACTGAATGAAATGAAAGTGAAGATCCTAGGAGTGGCTCAAATTTCCATGTAGCTAGCTAGAAGTTTTTTATTACTTATAAAATGGAAACAAAACAAAACAATAATGCGGAAAAGAAAAGATAACAAAAACATTAAACTAAAAAGGACACTATAAAAAAAACTAATCATATGTGTCAAAAACTAAAATTAACACATCTTCATTTCTATTTAGTTTAACAACTTTAAGTCTAACAACTTTAAAGCACTTTGATTGATCATTCAATGATGATTCATAGACTTCCTCAACCCTCAATAGTTTCAAAAAGTCAAATTCAAAACTTTCAAAAGCAATAAACGAAGAGAGAGTCAGTCAAATTTAGGATGCTCAAAGCTAATGAATGAAAATCTAAAATCAAATTTATAAGCATTAAATAGTAGATCTTCTATATATCTATCAAAACTAATGAAATTAATTGGACTCTTATCAATAAAAGTCATTATATCTATAAAAAACTTATATGCAACTTCTCACAATCTTTCAAGTAAGAGTCATCAGTAAGTGTCTAGCCATTGTTTCATCTCAAATGAGAGAGTCAGTTGCTTGTTGGGAACTAGTTCACCAACTTCATGAACTTGTTCAAAAGTTTCAACAAGAGAAACATTATCTTTCCCGACCAAAGAAACATCAGTAGACTCATAAGACTCTATACAATGATCAACAATATCAAGTCTTTCACTAGTATCAACAATAGCATAAGCATCAATAGGACTCTTAATATCAACACCATCCACATGATTATCTCTATGCATGCTCTCATCAACATCAAAAGAATCAATATCATCAACGGTCTCATTAAAGACATAGGAATCCATGGACTTAATAGAATCATCAAACCTCAAAAAATCATCTATCTCAATACATGCAGGACATGCATGCAAATCATCAAATGTACATCTCAAAGTAGAATTTGAATTAACAACAACAAGAGTCTCAACAATTATACCATCCATATACTCATTACATGATACATCCACTATTTCATCAATAATGTCATCGCATGTTAAATCACTCCCACACTTATCTACTACCCTAGACTTAATAGTATCATCATCAACTGGCTTAAAAATAAAATTATCACTATGGTCACAGTCAGGGGTAGAAAAACCAAGTGCATTAGTATACAAGAACTCATTAACATTAACATATGTATTATTTTTGCTCAATGCATTACCACAATCAATCATATTAGAGAATTCAACAACAATTTCTTCATCTACATCATCATCACAACAAGTAATACAAGATTCACTATTCTTTATCTTATCATTCTCAATGAAATGCAATGTATTAGAAGATGAAAGCATATTACCAAACGAAGAAGACTCTTCCTCCCTTATATGCTCTCTTCTAATTTGCTCCTCTTTCAATCCAGTAGCACTTGTGATGGGTTGACTCATTTGAATTCCCAAATTCTTTATAAGGTTACCAATTATCTGTTGGTTTTGAAGATACTTGTGTTCGAATTCTTGTTGAAATTGAAGATTATCGGCTTCTAATTTCTTCATCGTCTCTTCCTAACTCGATTCCTTCTTGGGCTCTTGTTGCATATGTCTCTTATGAATGATAGTTGTAAGCATAATACTCCAACTCTTGCACATGGGAATTAAGGTAATGCTCAATATAATTGGGGGAAGCCTCACAAAGATAATGATGAGGTTTGTAGCACAGCCATTAGAATTGTTATGCTTGTCTTTGTTGCTTAATTATATTTATAATTAAGCATTGATTTTACTTCATTAATCTTCTAGTGAATCCTATCAGTTAAAAATTTATAGACACCTTAATTAGGCATAAAATAGCCATTCATCTTTACCCAAAGAGTATGAGAGGCACAATCAAATTAAGCACCATTGCAAAAAAAATAGACTTTTAGTGACACTTTTAATGGTGACCAAAAAAAGTTGTTACTAAAAATATTTTTAGTAGCGACTTTATTAAGTTGTCACTAAAAGTTGTTGCTAAAACACTATTCCTAATTATGACACATTTTTTAGTAACAACAAAAAAAATTAGAATTAAAACTATTCAGTAAAAAAAGTCACCGCTAAATACTTTTAGTGACGACATCAACATTGTCACCACAAAAAAGACACATTTAGTGATAATATTTCAGTTGTAACTAAAAGGTTGTCACTAAAATTGACTTTTAGTGGCAACAAATTGATATTGTCACTAAAACTTTTTGCATAATTTTATAGAAACTTAAAAATTTTTTTGCCAAATTTTCAATGACTACAAAAAGTGACCATTGCTAAAAATTACTTTTAGCAATGACTATGTTGGTCATTACTAAAAGTTTTGCGGTAAAATTTTTTATCAATTACAAATATTTGTGCCAAAACTTTTGATGGTGACGGGGTCTAGTCACCACTAAAAGATAACTTATAGTGATGACTATTTTAGTTGCCACTAAAACTTTTGGCACAAAATATTTTTTATCAATAAAAAATATTTGCAATAAAAATTTTAGTGACGACAAGTGACGAGTTTTTAATGGCTACTAAAAAATAACTTTTATTGGTAACTATTTTAGTCGTTATTAAAAGTTTTGGTGCAAAACTTTTTATCAATTAAAAATTTTTTCACCAAAACTTTTAGTGACAATAGGTTGAAGTCACCATTGAAGGTAACTTTTTGATAAAGTTATATTTTCAAGTATAAAGTATTTTTGTAACTTATTTCTATATAAAAAAAAATGAACTTAGAATCTTTTTTTATAAACAGATAAGTTAAAAAAATAAATTATACTTAGAAATATAACTTTATCAAAGAAAATAAAATTTTTAAAGTTAATAATATTATTTACATTTCTATAAAATTCTTAAGAAGACTAAAAAATATTTTTATATGCAAATAAGTTAAAAAAATAAATTATACTTAGAAATGTAACTTTATCAAAAAAAATTAAATTTATAAATTTCATAATATTAATTATATTTTATATACAAATAAGATGAGTTAATCTTTCTATTAAATTCTTAGTAAGACTAAAAAATATTTGTATATATAAATAAATTAAAAAATATATATTTAATTATTGTCGATGCGATCACACTTCACTATATTGAGACAAATGAACCCTGAATTGTATCTTCACTAGTTGAATGACTAATCTGATTTTAAAAATATTGCACATTTAAAAATTATTTATTTATAATTTAATATCATATAATAAAGTCTCTTTAGAATTATATGTATATATCATTTTTTTTAAAAAAAGAGTGTTATAAAAGAATACCTAATTTAATCTTAAATTTTGTCTTTTTCCTTACCTTTCCAATTTCTATTCTGTCATATGATAAAGAAGAGTATCCCTCTTCTCTTATGGGATAATTGATATAAATAATTATTTAAATATATGAAAATAATTAATAGTGATCTTATTAAAATGTATATTTGTTATATAAACTTTTTCTTTTGTATAAAATGTTTATTGAAACTTTTTCTTGAATAACTAATTCAAAATAAAGACTAAAATGAGTGAAATGAATAAGGTTTTTCTCCCTAAATTGGCTAAAGGGAATAATTCAGAAATTTTACTCATTAAATTTTATTGTAATGCTAACAAAGAAAGTATTTATACATAGATTTAAAAATATTGCATATTTAATATCATATGATAAAATTAAAGAAAGTATGTATACAAAACTCTAATTAATAAAATTAAAAAAAATAAATCAAAGAATACATAAAATTAATTTTTCAAGATTGAAATTAAATTTAAAAATCACATAAAAAAGATTTGTCTATTCATATACTTCTTCTATTAGAGTTGAAACCCCATTACTCCTTTCCTCTCTTTTCATTCAATGTTCAAATTTACATTCTCTTCTCAAGGTTACTTATGCATCAATCAAAACTAATACTAAAATTTCAGTTACTTATCTCAAATTCGAAATGTTATCTCTATTTTGCTTTATATCTACTTCCTTTTTTTTCGAAATCCTGATTTTAGTATTATATAATCATTAATCAAACATATAAAATAAATTAAATATATTTTATTATTAATATTATTTAAATAATGTTAAAGAATGTATTTGTTATATAACACTTATCGAAAAGTTTCTTTTTAATTATTCTTTATCTAATTTTTGAAGTTATCTAATTATTAGTCAAAGATAATAACACTATACAAAGGTTTGTCCCCCCAAAAATACTAATTCAAAATAAAGACTAAAATGAGTACATATATATATTTTTAAAAAGGATATTTATAATAGCACTTGTTTGTGAAATGAAAAAGGTTTTTTTCCCCCTAAATTGGTTAAATGGAATAATTCAAAATTTTCATTCATTAAAATTTGCCACAATGTTGAAAAGGAAATTTATTTATTCAAAATTTATTATAATATGATAAAGCTTTTATTAATTGTTCAAAATTAATGAAAGTATATAAGAAAATTTTTAATTAATTGATTAAAATTAAAAAAATAAAGCAAAGAATACAAAAAATTAATTTTTCAAGATTCAAATTAAATTTAAAAATCATAGGGGAAAAAAAGGTTTGAATAGTTATATGCTTCCTCTATCAAATTCAAAACTCTATTATCCATTTATTCATTAACACCCAAACTCCCTTCCTCTTCAATCCTCTAATCTACATTCTCTTCTCCAAGTCACATATGTGTCTATCGAAGCTAACATTGAAATTTTGTCTACTTATATGCTTCTTATCTCAAATTTAAAATCTAAATTTTAGCATTATATAAAAATTAATCAAACATACAAAATAAATCAAATAGATATTTTTATTATAACTATTTAATTTTTGGATAAATAATTAAAATCTATAAATTATAACTTCAAGGTTGCTTTTTAAAAATTTAATTTAAAAAATCTCATGGAATATATTTATCAAAAAAACTATTTTTTATTTATACATTAGCAACTAGTAGTTTCTTTTTAAAAAAATTTTATTTAATTTTATAAATTATTTAATCATTAATTAAAAAATAAAACTATAAATAAAACCATTACAAAATATCAAATAATAAAGATTTTTAGTTAAGTTTTAAGAAACTAATAGATTGTTATTTATAATTTTTTATTAATAAATTAAAATTTCAATTTTTAGAATTCATATATGTAAGTTGTGATTTAAAATTTCACTTTTTAGAATTCATTAAATTAATATATCTAACATTTCATATATCTAAATTAATAAAACTCATCATCAATTTTTATTAATTTTTTTTGAATATATTAAAATTTCAATTCCCTCTAACACCAATGTACAAGCAACAGCTCAAACTCTTTCTAGCCCTTAGTTTGTATTTTGAAGTAGAGCAAACAAAAAAGAGGTATAGAGAAAAAAAATGAAGGAGAAGAAGAAGGAAGAGAAAGGAAAAATGAAGTAACAACTCCAACTCTCTCCAATCTCTTGTTATTGTAAGCTTGATTTCAGCTGGGTAAGCCTCTTAAATTTCTATTCTATCTTTTTCTTCATCCATTAATGCCCTACATTCTGATTACATTTTGATTTATGAAGGAAGTATAAACTCTAGGTTTTGTAAATTAGGATCTTTGGTTTAATATTCAAGTTCCATGGCTTATAATGGTTCCTTTTGGTTTGGGTAGGCATTAATTGATGATTTCTAATGAGAACAAGCAAAAATATAATGATTTTTATGGATTTCTTAGTGAGGGCAGTCATTGATGAGAATTTGAAATCTTAAATTCAATCTTGATGCTTTAATGGTCGGATGATGCTTTTTGAAGTTTGGGTAGACCTTAAATGATGATTTTTGATGAAGATGAGCCTTAACGTGGTGATTTAGCATGAATTTCCTATTGAGGCCGGCACATATACGAATTTTAGAGGGATGAGATAAAGGATGGATTATGTTTGGGATTAAGAGCTTTAAATGGTTTAATTGGGATAGAAATGTGATGGGTAATTTATACAAAAAAAGTTTCAAAGAATAGAAGTGATTATGATGTGTGTGTGGTATGTAGGAGGTATTGACCAATGTTGAATTTTCTCTCGCTCAATAGGTTAAGTTTTCTTAGGGTGGTTATTGGACACCTTTATGGAGTTTGAAGAGGCGATAGAGGTAACCTAAAGTTATTTCCTCTTATATGCATTGTTTGTTGTGTATTACATATGGAAATGATTTAAGTGAATGTGATATCCCTCTGCATTATGATCAAGCCTATTTGCATCATTATACTTGACTCTAGCATTTATACACATTTGGCATATTTTAACTATATCATACATTCATACATTGCATTCTATGTGCATATAGGTAGAAATGATTCCATGGTTACTTTGCATATCTCATCCCCTCTTCTATCTTAGCTCCTCTGACAAGGAAAAGACCCTGGAAGCTAGTAGCAATTAGGGCTCGATTTTATAGTGATATATGTAGTTTCTTTTTATTTTTTATAAAATGCATATATGACACGTAAAAGCCAAGCATAAGACTTGAATTAATTTGGGAAATGTATTTATGGTAAGTGAGGGAAGATTTGAGAGGAAACTTAATACTTTGATATATTTGGTCTGACATAAATGCAATTATTTTGATTGGTGTTTCATGGTTCTTGTGATATTATTATGGACTCTTAATGTACTAATTTGAATGCATGATAGTTGGTTGTGTGATCTTTAAAGCTCTAAGTAGTTTGTTGACTTGTATGTGGTGTAAGGAACCTAGATAGTCATATTTTGATATAGAGATTTCTTAGGAGTTTGGGAAGTTCTAGTAGTCTTGAGGTATGATTTGAAACTTGTTAGAAGTGTTGGGGTGGTTAGTGGAATGGTTTAAGGCCATCATTTGCACATAGATACCCTTTAGTGTTAAATTTAGAACTCAAATAGGGCAAGTTTGGAAAGGAGTGCATTTAAAGAATCAAATGGTAGAGTCTAGGTTTAAAACTTGGTAGACAGTTATAAGATAATTAGAAATTACCATCAAGCATAAGATGGTAATTTTTGGAGTTATATGGAATATTTTCTAAATTTTTGAACTTCAAGATAGAGAAGGGTAAATCTGCAAAATTATCACCTAGACCAGTTCTATTATAGTGCAATTTTTGAGGAACAAAAGATGTAAGATTGGGCTAAAATTTTTATAGCATAAAGTAGACATGTAAAGCTTTAATTAGAGCTAAAAGTTTGCTAAAGTTGGAGATTCCTTACTTAAGTTATAGATTTTTCCATTTGGGGGTTTGATGCTAGCCTGATGCTTACTCTGAACTTGTGAGATATCTGATATTAGTTTGAGCTTTAATTTTTGTTGATGCTTGAGTGTAAATTTAATGAGAGACAAGAAAGAAAATGGTGATATTCATTTAAAGTCCTTAAAAAGATGTGCTAGTGTGACAACCCTACCTTCTAAACATAGTAATTATAGTCAAATATGCAATTAATAATTAATGATCAAGGTTTGGAGTCGTTACAGTTTGTTACGTTATGAAAATATAGGAAAATTTAAACCTTAATGTTAGGGTCATCACTAAACCACCACAAACGAAAAGAAAATGCATAAAAGAAATCATACTATCATGAGAGGCTTATGATTTATCCCTCCATCAATTTCAACACACAAAAACCTCCCATAAGTGTTCTTATATCATTTCCTAACATTACCATTAAAGAAATTGGGGTTTCCAGGCTAAAGGTAAGAGTTTGGGGTCCTGAGCCGTGGCCTCGACCTTTCACGTTGCGGCGGAGTTACTCTCGGGAACCACTGGGCAATCTATGCGAAATTCATCGCGACGATAGTCGCGACTAGTTAGACCATCACTGCTGCCGGCCTATATGGCGCCGCGACAGAAATGCCTCTTGGAGCTACTATTCCAAGTCCCACGATCCTCACCTTGGTGGAACACCCTTGCACTGCGGCGAGATTCGCTACTGGACACTACTTACTTTGTTCCCTCGACTAGCACCGCGGCGAGGTTTCATTTGTTACCCTCTTGGGTGATTTTTTTCACTCTGAGCCGCAGCGAGATTCCTCAAGCCGTGGCGTTCCTCGCCACTATTACTTTTCAGGAAATTTTTATTCACTTGCGCCATGGCGAGATTACTCATGCCGTGGCGTCCCTCACCTCTGTCACTCCTTTGGCCGCTACGAAGCCTTCTTAGCTACGGCGTAACTCCCCCCTGTAACTACCTCTCCCAAATTTCGTCCCCTACACTCTAATTCCCATCTTATGAACACCCTAGGACCACTTCCTCTTATTTTATATGACTCTAATGGTATTTATCTACCCTATTCACCCAGCTATTCTACCATTACCAATTCAAAACTTAATGTAAATTTTCACTCCTCCAATTACCCTATACCAGCAAGTCTATAGAGTAATAACAACAAGAATTCATACACTATTGGAAATTAACATTTGATATACATTCCGCTAGAGGTTTTATACATCAATGGTTCATATCAATATCTATTACATCACATAATTATATTTCCAACAGTATACCATACCATAAATTCGGTAAAATTCATACATAAGATATTATGGGTTCATACCTCCGATATCAAGGTACGATGAGGTCTAACTCCTCAATGAATACATCTTAAGTGATCAAAATATAAGAGCCTACACTTGACAACATGAATATATGATGATGCTATACAAAAAGGAATACAAAATTTAGCATCTATACTGAATAAAACAGCCTAAGTGTAGCCTTCTCCCCATATGTTGGATGTAACATCCGGTTTTCTGAAAATCCAAGAAAACGTAAGGAAATGCGAGAAACGTAACATATGGTTTCTCCGCCAACGTACGAAATTCACCGAATATGAAAGGAAGTCCCTCAAATAGAATAAATTGAGGTCTAATATAATTAGAATAATATTCTAGATCGTAAATAATGATGAGTCAAGGCCAGAGGTGCCCTAAAATTAGGGCTAAAATAGATGGAAAAAAACGAGATCAGAAAAAGGTCCCGAAGAGCCTCTAAAGTCAAGTATGAAGGAGCCAAGGACTAAAATGCAAAGAAAAGTTATATGTTGGGCAAAATATATAAATTGCCCTAAAGTTCAGAGAACCCTAGTTTCACCCTCCATTCGTGGCTTTAAGCACGAATATCAAAAAAGCGGGCAAGAATCTCAGAAATCCGTGACCCACAGTTAAACTCAGTTTGATGAGACGGATCCAATGATACCAAGTTGTCCAGATGGCTGGGCGGGATCCGGTTAGCCCGATCAGTAGCCATAAGCAAAATAGAAAAAGGAAGTTGTAACAACTATAGAAATTAAAATAGCTAAAGGGTTAAGAAACCTTGAAGGAGTTTCAGGGACAAAATTGCAATAAAGGAAAAGTTTATAGCACAATCGTAATACAGAACGGTGAAAATTACACTTATAGACCCGGGTGTCTGATTGACACCAAAATTTGTGAGGATTGAGGTTAAGGGCCCCTCAACCATGTTTGAAGCTCAGTATGGCCAGAAAGTAGAGGAAATAATATTTATAAATTTTAGAAAGTCTAAAGGTATGTATTGTATCGTAAAACCTTAATTGGGCCCAGACACTGATGGTTAGACTGCGGTAAGGCCCAATAGCTAATTCTAAAGGTCTAAAAAGAGAAAAGAAGATATAATTAGGGTTTTAGAGAAGATGAAACCCAAATATAAATATAAAATGAAAGGGAGAGAGGAAAATGATTTTAGTTATGTTAAAGAATTCACCATGGTTAAGTTAGAAACTAACTATGGTTGAGTTAAAAGTTGACCATGGTTGAGTTAAGAAATTAACCATGGTTACTCTCCATAACTTAAGGGCTAAGGCAAGGCTTCCAAGTGTGTGCCCAAGAATTTTTGGAAGAAGATATTTATTTATGAAATTAGAAAATCAAAAGAAAAAAGGAATGGAAGGTTAAGCTTTGATCTTGAAAAGGTTGATCCAAGAGTCCAAATTTAGTATGACCATTTAACTTCATTAGATTCATCTTCTTCACCTCCATTCCACCATTTTCATGCCACACATAAGGAAGAAACAAAGAAAAACGTGAAGAGAGAGAGAGAGGGAGAAAAAGTAGAAGATGAAGTGAAACCAAGCAAAACTACCACCATTCTTCACTAAATTTCTTCATCTTCTCCATCCTCCAACCTTTTCCTCCAAAGGGCAGCTGCATATTCATCTTTTCTTCAAGGTGAAATGTTGCTCTAAGTGGGAAAAAAAAGGATTTTAGTGTGAGAAAACCAAAAGAAGCAAGGCTTAAGCTTAAAGAGTAAGTTTTCTCTATCTTATACTTGTAAATCACATGCTTTAAACTAGTTTTGTTAAACCCTAGCTATGAGTTATTTTTGGGCAGCATATGAATCATTAGAAATGGAGTTTATATGCTGAATATAAAGGTCTTGAAATGAAGTTTATATGTTGAACATGAAGGCTATATGAGCTTAGTTATTGTTGTTATGTGCTGAGACTTTAGAAAACACAAAGACTGTAATTTTTGGAAAAATAGAAATCATGGGGAGATGCTATCCAAATTTTCCCAAAATGTTTATGGTGTTTTCTTGATATCTTAAAGTCATGTATACCAAATTTCAAGTCCTAAAATATAAAGGAAAAGGTTATGGAATTTTTAGAACCAAAGAAACGCACTTTGAGCCTAAAACAGAGCTAGATTATGTGATGACCAAAACGTGATGTTGGAGATGGAATTTGATGATTTTATCCATTCCAATGGATTCAAAAGGGTGTTTTTAGCTAGAAATACTTATGGGAAAGCCCCCAAAACTCATGGGATAAAATTCCTAAATTTTGGCCAAGAAAGGCATACTATTCGGCCATAGTGAATGGGAAGGGAAGGAGTTAGATTTTTCCAATTCCAATGGTCCCATTAAGTTTAAAAGGGGTCATCCTATTTTAGAAGCTAAGGTTTATGTATTGATTGTAATGAATTATCATTATGATTATAGGGTTTGATGTTGTTTTGGGAACTCCAAAAGCAAGTAAACCGAGTCCCAAGGATTGAGGAGCAAAGTTTGCTAAGGTAGTAGTTTTCCTCTCTCTTTCTTTAAGCTTGTATGTTTGTATAATGATAAGTGGTATGCTATATCAAGTTGTTATTTTTGTTATAAGATGAGATATGTATGTTTAGATTGTGCTTGGCCTTGTATGAAATCCCTTGTATTACTATGTGGTATATGGCACGTTGATTGGCATTATGTTATGTACTTACATGCTTGCTTATGAATGAGACTGGTTTACTACTACTGAGATTTCATAATCTCACTCTAAATATAACCCATGCTAGGTCTGAGTTCAAGCAAAGAAAGAGCAAAGAATCTGGAGACATAAATCGAGGACCTTACTTTTATGTATCACGTTTTGTTATGTAATTAAATATTTTAGATTACTGCATGTATGAGTTATAGTATGACACTGTAAGGTACTCAGGTATGAAATGGAAAGTCATGTATATACCCAATCTTGAAGTAAAAAGAGTGACTATCGTGCATAAGATGCAAGAATACCTATGCCTATATAAAGGCAAAATAATAATAATAATATGACCAATGAGGGGTAAAACTGTCTAATTTGTTGTAGGGGCAACTTTATATGAATTTATATGCACTCTACTAAGTAAGTATTTTCCCCGTGTAAAGGGCTTAGAGAGTTTGAAGTAGAGCCCTGAATTAACCTTATATGATTTTTCTACAATTAAGTATGTATTTTCAAAGTTAGATCAGAATTTGGAAATGACCAAATGAATAGTGAAATTGTATGAGGAAGTTTTAAAATGAAAAATTTTTGTCGGTTCAGGTTTTCGTTGACTTCTCTAAGTAATATATGAGGTAATTGTAGTAGGAAGAGGGTTATAAAATAAGGTATGACATTGGAGCTCATGGATTTTCATCCGCTTGCTTCCCCTTATCCTTACACGAAAAACCTTCACCTGAAATATTAATCCCATGAAATGGGGTGAGATGTGAATCTCAGTAACCAAAGCAATTCCATCATATATTCCAGTTTAATTAACATATATGCATAATTTCACATAAGCATCAGAATAAATACCAGTCATATTAGTAAATGAAACAATTAGGCTATCATGATTACTATCCCATACTAGCAATCATATTTTCAAATGTTAAAGGCCAATAACACCAGGAGAGGCCCGTCCACGGCACTTACTCCCCATTGAGCACAACCAGGGCTCAGTGCATCTAGGGTTTGATCATAACCCGGTGCTCGATCGAAGCACATGCACGGGTGGCAGTCGCACCACAGCTCCACCATGGACTCACAAGGTCTAATCATAATATAATAGATAGCCAACTAATTTATTTAGCATTTCAAGTCATTCATGTACAGCAAATATGAAATTAAAATAGATACATGCATGGAATTAATATAGTTCCCGATTATCTCACTTGTAGACAATTTGCAATAGCCATTAATGGTATAAAAATCTCCTTATAACCATAGCATCAGAGAATTACTACTTTAACTCATCATTTACAGTAGTAACGAGTACCCAAAGAATTTAAATGCTAATGACTATCTAGGGAACACTTGCCCAGCCACTACAAGTCCCTAAATTCAGATTAAAATGTCCTCTATCAGAAACTTTAATATTTCAGCTAAAATTCTAAGTAAATTCGTACAAAATTAATACTCATACTATAATCTATTCATTGGGGTCTCAAACTAACAGAAATACCTAAAAAAGAAGAGTTTATACTTACCTAATGTCAGCCCTAATCTCAACCTACGAATTTTCACCATGGAAACATCAAATGGCAAGTTTCAGATTTTTGGGTGTGGGTGAAAATACTCCAAATGAAAAACTAATTGGACCAAATTAAAGAGAAAGATGAGGGGATTAAGTTATATAATTATTACCTTAGATGAATCTTGCTTTAAATGTAAGAAATGATGGATTTCTTGCCCCAAACCCTAGCCTCCCTCTAAACCTCCAAAAATAAGATATGTGTTTTAGCAAAATGGGGAAGGGGCTAAAGTGTTTAGGGTTTTAGTTAGGTTAAGTTGGGTTAAATATGGGTCATGGGTTGCTCCAAGGATCCAACTCTAAATGGGCTTCAGATTTAAGCTTTGTTGGGCTAGCTCTTATGCATTGGGCTGCTGAATTTTCATTAGGTTTGGGCCAAGTTTGAAGAATTCAATTATTTTGGGTCTGCACAAGGTTCATTGGGCTATTTCTAAGAGCCTATTTAAGGTGGATCTTGGGCCTTTATCACATTGAGTCAAATTGGGTCAGCACCTAGCTTATTGGGCCTCCATTAGCCTCTTATCATGATCTCCTACATTAATTTGGGCCTAGATGAAGTTTCTATCCCAATTCAATCTCAAACTATTAATAATTTGTCTCTCTAAAATTTTCATTCGCTTAACTTGCCCAGTTGTCCTATATTAATTATTCTTGATTAACCTAAATCCATGATTAGCACCTTAATTAATTTTGGGGTGTTACAGCTAGCCTGATGCTCACTCAATATCATAGTTTTTGGTTCTTTGATCAACCATTAGGAAATGTGCTAGTTTCATTGAATAGAGGCGTGTTTTGTATTGAAAAATTGTTAATTATATAGCATTATATAGTTATAGAAAGCTTCTTTATATTGTTAATGGCGAAAGGCATTAAAAAAAAGAAAATATACCAATAATAACAAACTAAAAAAAAATATCAAAATTGAAGGCCTAAACATGCTTTTTTGGGAAAAATATGTGACCAAACCACCTTTGGCTTTGGCCATTGTATAGATCTCAAGAAAAAAATACCTAGATTAAAAAAAATCCACCTTAAAAAGACTACCATGCTCAAAGTTATGACTTTTGGAAGTTTAAAAGCTAAATTAAAGGTCTAAGAACTTAAGCCGCGACTTGGTAGATCTTTGCCATGGCTGTAACACTCTGAAATTAATTAAGAATAATTATGAAGAATTAGGGAATTAAAATGGAAAATTAGTAAAATTAATTAAGCAGAAAAGGGAGATGGATATTTAATTTGGGCCAAATGATCAACTCAATTATGCCATGAGCTAGGTAGGAGAACCGAACACTAGTTTTCTTGTAGGCTCAACTTAATTTTTTAAAAGCCCAAAACTTAGAAATGGATTTGAGTGAGACAAGAGCCCATTTAGTCTTAGCCTAAAATTTAGAGAAATAGGTCTAAATGGATCTTAGGCTATTGGAGCAACATATTCCATCCCTAGCCTTAAAAGTTTTGCAACCCAATCCATAAAGCTTGCCCTAACAAGCTAAATTTCTGAACCTACTTGGAATTAAGCCTTTGGGTTAGCCTACAATCTAACTAAAACCTTAAAGCCACTTCAGCCCTTTTCCTTTCATTTTACAGAAACACAACAAACACAAAATTTTTTTTGGAGGTCTAAGGAGGAAGCTAGGGTTCCTTGCATGTTTTCATTATTTCTTTCTTCTAGAGTCAAAATCAGATAAGGTAACCTATCTACAACTTAACCTTTTCTTTTTTCTCTTCATTTTAACCCGATTAGTTTTTTATTTGGGGCACTTTCATGCACACCCAAATATGAAATATGTTTTTAGTGTTTTCATGGAGGATTTTTAGAGATTGAGGCTAGGAAGGTGGTTATGTAAGTATCCTCTTCCTATTTTGATGCATTTACTACTAGTTTGAGACTCTTATAGTTAATTTATAATATGAGCCTTTTATTTTGTGTGGATTTACCTAGAAAATTGAGTGATATTTTGGAATTTTTGGGTGGGTGAGGCTTAAGTCCGAATTTGGGACTCTTTGGTGGCTAGGTAAGTGTCTTTTAGGTAGTTATTGATAGTTTAATTCTTTAGGTATCTAGTTTGCTATTATAAATGATAATTAAGAGTATAATTATTTGATTTTGTGATCATAAGGTGATTTTGGCACTGTTGTTAGCCTTCAAAGATTGTCCACAAAGTGAGGTAATCGGGGTTCATTTTAATTCCTTGCATATGTTCGATTTAATCTTATATTTACTACACATGTATGATTTTGAATGCTAAATAAATGGTTGACTATCTGATATGTTGTGATTGGACCTTATGAGTCCATGGTGGAGCTGTGGTACGACTGCCACCTGTGCATCGTGCTTCAATCAGGTACCGAGTTATGATTAGACCTTTGAATGCACTAAGCCCAGGTTGTATTCATTAGGGTGTTGGTGTTGTGGACAGACCTCTTGTGACAACCCTCCCTTCTAATCATTGTAATTATGGTTAAATATATGATTAATAATTAATTATCAAGGTTTGAGTGGTTACAATTTATCACATTGTGAAAATATGGGAAAAATTTGAACCTTGATGTTAGGGTCATCACCATACCACCTCAACAAAACAAAATTTGCATAAAAGAAATTCTACTACCATCAGGGGTTTATGATTCAACCGTCTATCAGTTTCAATACCCAATAATCTCCCACAAGTGTTCCTATATCATCTTTGACCATTACAGTTGAAAAAATTCGGGTTTCTAGGCTAAAAGGAGTAGGTTGGGGACTTGCGTCGTGGCCTATACCTTCCCCGCCGTGGCCAAGTTGCTCTCTGGAATCATTAGACAAATTTCACAAATCTCGCCGTGGCGACAATTGGACCTTCGCCACGGCTAACCTATGTGGTGCCGCGGCAGAAATGCCTCCTGGAACTACTGTTCTCAACTCCCACGATTCTTGCCTCGGCGTAATATATTTGTGCCACGGCGAGTTTTGCTTCTGCCTAACCCTTATTTTATTTCTTCGACTTGCGCCGCGACAAGACCTATTACGCCACGGCGAGTTCCCGTTTTGTCACCCTCCTGGGTGATTTTTTTTCACTTTGCGCTGCGGTGAGATCTATCAGGCCGCGGCGCTCCTCGCCACTATCACTCCCCAAGTTAGTTTTCCACCCTTGCGCTGCGGCGATATTAGTTATGCCGTGGCGCCCTTCGACTCTGTCTCTCATTTGGCCGTGGTGAAGCCTTTTTAGCAGCGGCGAGACTCCCTCATATGACTACATTACCCAAATTTCACCCCCTACACGCCAAATCTCATCTTAGAAACACTCCAGCTCCACCTTCCCTTATTTTATGTGATTCTAATGGTGTTTATCTACCCTATTTACCCATCAATCCGTCCATTACCATTGCAAAACTTAAATACTACTTCCTACTTGCCCAACTAGCTCATATCAGTAAATTCATGAATATATGACAGCAAGAACACATGCATTAGCTGCAATTAACATCCCATGCACATTCCATAGAGATTCCGTGCGACAATAGCTTATGTCCACATCCTAGGCATCATATGACTATAATTCCCATATGGTAATCCATATCACAATTTCAACAAAACTATATATATGATATTATAAGTTCATACATTAATATTCAACTATAATGAGACTTAAATCCTTAACAGTTACTTTTCAATCAAACAAAATATGAACGCCTACACTTGGTAACATGAATACATGATGATGCTATGTAAACTAATAACAAAATTACATCTCTACTAAATAAGCCAGCCTAAGTATAGCCTTTTCCCATATGTTGGAGCTCATGGATTTTCATCCACTTGCTTCCCTTTATCCTTATCTGAAAAACTTTCACCTGAAATGTTAATCCCATGAAATGGGGTGAGTATAAATCTCAGTAACCAAGGCAATTCCATCATATATTCAGTTTAATTAGCATATATGTATGAATCAAAATCAACATCAAAATCATAACCATCATATCAGCAAATGAAACAATTAAGCTATCATGATTACTATCTCATACTAGCAATCATATTATCACATGTTAAAGGCCATTAACACCTGGAGAGGCCTGTCCACGACACCTACTCCCTATTGAGCACAACCGGGGCTCTGTGCATTTAAGGTTTGATCATAATCCGGTGCTCGATCAAAGCACATGCATGGGTGGCAGTCGCACCATAGTTCTACCATGGACTCACAAGGTCCAATCACAATTCAACAGATAGCCAACCAATTCATTCAACATTTCAAATCATTCATATACAGCAACATATGAAATTAAATCAGATATATATATGGAATTAATATAAACCCCAGTTACCTCAGTTGTAGATAAATTTGCAATAGCCATCACAAATCCCAAATTCGAATTAGAGTGTCCTTCACCAGAAAACTCAATATTCCACCTAAAATCCTAAGCAAATTCGTACAGAATTAATACCCATTTTATAAATCAGCTATGGGGGTCTCAAATTAACAAATGAAGCATCAAAATAGAGGGTTTAAACTCACCCAAGGTCAGCCCTAACCCCAACCTACGAATTTCACCAAGAAAAGCCCTAAATTCTCACATTTCAAATTTTGGGTAGGGTGAAAATACTCCAAATGAAAAACTAATCGGACCAAATTAAAGAGAAAGATGAGGGGATTAAGTTGCATAACTATTACCTTGGCTGAATATTGCTTTAAATGTGAGAAAATACAGAATTCTTGCCCCCAACCCTAGTCTCCTTCTCAACCTCCGAATTTTGAGATGTGTTTTGTGTTTCAGCAAGTGTGAGGAAGAGGCTGATGTATTAGGGTTTTAGTTGGGTTTAAGTTAGATCAAAAATGGGTCATGGGTTGCTCTAAGGTCCATCTCCATTTGGGCTTCAGATTTTAAGTTGTTGGGCTAGTTTCAAGGTATTGGGTTGCTGAAATTCAATTGGGCCAGACCAAGTTTTAAGAGCCCAAAGGTTCTGGGTCTACACAAGGGTTATTGGGCTAATTATAAGAGCCTATATAAGGTGGGTATTGGGCCTCCATCACATTGGATCAAGTTGGGTCTGCACCTAGCTTATTGGGCCTCTATTAGCCTCTTATCATGGCCTCCTTCATTAATTTAGGCCTAGATGAAATTTCTCTCCCAATTAAATCTCAAACCCATATTAATAAATTTACCTTTCTAAAAATAAAATTCTCCATTTACTTAACTTGCCTAATTATCCCATATTAATTATTCCTAATTAATCTAATCCGTGATTAACACCTTAATTAATTATGGGGTGTTACACCTCTCCTGGTGTTATTGGCCTTTAATATATTGTATGTGATTATTGGAATGGGCTAGTAGTCATTGGGAGTTCAACTATTTCATTTGTTGCTATGAGTGATGTTTCTGGTGCCTATCTAGTTTAATGCATATATGTTGTTTAATCTGAAGCATATGAATAGAATTTACCTCTGGTTACTGGGATTTGCATCTCACCTTGTCTTATGGGCTAACTCTTTCAGGTGAAGGTCTCTCGGTTAAGGATAAAGGGAAGCAAGTGGATGAACATCTATGAACTAAGACCATTGTAAAGAATGCTACACCTGAGTTGGTCTAACTTAGAATAGATGCTAGTTTTTTTTATTCTTTTGTATAACATCATCATGTAATTATATTGCCAAGTGTAGGAGTTTTGTGTTTTGGTGATCTATGATATATCTAGTAGGGAGTCAAGCCTTATATAAATTTGGTATCTAATGTATGCACTCATTTATGTCTGATGTGGAACTTTATTAGTATGTATACAAGACTTGTCACTTGAAGTATGTTATTGTATCATCATGAATGATCATGTTAGTGGTTTATGAATCTTGTTGTTGTCAATAATTTATGAATTTCTTGATGTATGATTGATAGAGAGATTTGAAATCAATACTCTAGTCTCTAAGTGGATATGAGGGTATGTTGAGTAATTTAGTTAGTTAGTTGCCATTAAAGCCTTACAAATTAACGTAAAATGACCCTAGAATGTTGCTAAATGGAGGTCTAGTATATGTGGGGTGAAATTTAGAAAGTTTAGGTGCAAAAGAGGGTTGAGCCGTAGCCAAAACTACTTAAGTCACTGCCAAGGGAGTTTCAGAAGCTAGGTGTGTTGTGACACAACGTAAGAAATTCTCTTAGGGAAAGTAATAGAGAGCAATCTCATTGTAGCGCAAAGGAAGCTCACCTCAATGAGTGTCAGGAGGCAAGCTTGGAGAGTCCCAAGAGGCTTTCTCACCATGGTGCCATATAAGCTCATCGCAGCGCCAATCGCGAAAGTTTAAATAGTAAGCTCTCGAGATCACTTGAGTTGCGATGCGGAGGGCTTGAGTCATGGCGCAAGGTTCGTATTTTTATTTTGGGCTCCAGTAGCTACTTATGTCATAGTGAAGGTTCCTAAACTCTTATTTTTTTACATAGAAACCTTGAATTTCACTATGTAATGACTTGGGAACATTATAAGAGGATTTTTATGAGTTGAAATCAGTAGTAACATGAATAAAAGATTTTTAATTGATAAGTAAGATCACTTGTGGACTTAAATAGTTGTGATAGTTTGGCTAATAATGTTAATAATATCAAGATTCAAATTCCTCACTTTTTCATAATTTAATTAATTTTTAATGATTTTAAACTTTGATTTAATGATCATTAATTATGTAATTAAGTCTAATCATGTAATTAGGAATTAGGGTTGTTACAATGGCAAAGATGGCTACTGGAACCTCTAAAAGCATTAGGATATACTCACACTATGACTTGAATACTTCTTGCTGTGACTTAGTTCAATTTTGTAAGTTTGGAATTAAAATATTAAGTTTAGGTCGCAACTTAAAATACCCACGTCATGACTCAGCTTGTTACTAGAACTAACATATGCCGGAATCATGATCCTCACCGCGACTTAAGATTAGAACATCACAGTGCGGCTTAATTCTATAAGAGTCTTGGATTAAGTTTTCAACTGGCATCATGGTGAAATAACTTACACCACGGTGCTTCTCAGTTTTGTATGAATTTTGACCACAACTTAAATGGTTTTGGCCATGACTCTAATTAATTTTGATCTTAAACTCATAAATATTTGCCCTAACCATTTATTGATATCTGGCCTATTATTTACCTCCCCATACGAGTATTTATCATTTAAGGACTTAGGGATCAGTTGAATTAATTGAACTTTACCATATGCCAGAACTTCAACCATTGTATCAGCAAAGGTATACATTTCCTTACCAAAATATGCATTTCCTTACCAACAAATCTCATACCATCTTGAACAAGTTTCCATAGACCAAATAAACATACCAAACTCTTTAAAACTCTAGAACAACCCCAGATACACAATATGCTATGGCACATCCTCAATTCACTTATAGCGGTCTTAGATTACCAAAACCAAGTCTTAAATCATCATCCACTATAGAAATAAACTACTTGTTCATTTTTAACATTAAGAATCACCTACCTAGCATTAATAATTACTTAAGAATTATTTACCTAGTCTCTAATGCATGTGTCTGGGGGATTTATTGGTTGGATAATATGGTACTGATGGTAGTGGATAGTTTATGGTTACATATATAGTTGAATTTTGATTATTGTTTCAAATATCTAGATGTGGAAAATGAAACTTGGTTCTAATTGAATTACAATTTCTTGTTCATAATGTGGCTTACTCCCTGCAACTACATGAGAAATTGAAGGTGGCACTTGATTAGGATATGGTTCTTATTGCTAAAATTTTACTACTTGTGTTACCTAATGTAGGAAATAAAGAATAGGGATGGATAAAAGTTGGATAATAATCAGGAATAAAGCTAATCCAAGATATATATGAAGAGTGGATAGTTTTCTTCAGTGGGCATTTTGTCAATCGAGGGTTAATGATATGATTTGTTATCCATGCAAAATGTGCAAGAACATAGAGTTCAAGCTGAGACATAATGTAAGGGAGGATTTATTTAAGAAGGGTTTTTGTGAGAGTTACTAAGTGGGATTCATATAGAGAACTTCGTCATCATGCCCAAAGTTACCTGTAAGAGACTGACGATGGTGTGCAAGAAGATACTAACAAAGAGGATGACATTATTAAGATGATAAATGATGTGTGTAAGCATGCAAAAAGAGAGGTGGACAACTGCAGCTCTAAATATAATGACCTACCATAGATGCAAGCTAGGCATTTCTTTGATCTATTAGTGGATGCTAAGATTGATCTTTATTCATGCTGTAAAAAAACTTCAAAGCTGTCTTTCATTGTAAGGCTACTTCACTTGAAATGTGTCAACCATTGGAGCAACAAGTCTATAGATGTCTTGCTTGGTTTATTCAAGGATGTGCTTCCAGCGGGGGCACTAGTACTAAACTCCTATTATGAAGCGAAGAAGGTTATTTAAGAGCTTGGATTAGACTACACCAAGATAAATGCATGTGAGAATGATTATATATTGTATTGGAGGGAGCACATCTATCTAGATGGAAGTCAGATGGGCATAGAGGCAAGAAAGTCCTATGCAAAGTGTTATGTCATTTTCTTATAATGCCTAGGTTATAAAGGCTGTATATGGCTTACAACATAGCTAAAGAGATAAGTGGCATAGGGATGCATGAAAGGATAATGGTGTGTTAAGACATCCATCTGAATCCATTGCATGGAAGACCTTTGATAAGGAACATCCTAACTTCTTTGAGGACCCTAGAAATGTTTACTTTGGCCTAGCAAGTAATGGGTTTTAACCCTATGGCAATATGAGTGCTTCACATAGTATATGCCTAGTGGTTTTGGTTTCCTACAATTTACCACCTTGGCATTGCATGAAACAACCATACTTTATGATGACACTTCTAATTTTAGGCCTTAGATGTCTAGGTGATGAAATAGATATGTACCTACAGTCAATAATTGAAGAGCTATAACATTTGTGTGAGGAAGGGGTGAAGACATATGATGCCTACTTGTAATCCAATTTTAGGATGCAAGTAGCTACATTGTGGATAATAAATGACTTCCTAACATATGGAAACCTTTTAGGGTGGTTAACTGAAGGGAAGTTAGCTTGCCCTTGTTGTCATAAGGACACACATTTAGTTTCTTTGCTAGTAAGGTGTGCTTCATGGGCCATCGATGCTTCTTACCTATTACTCATCCATGGTGGCGAAATATAAGGCATCTGATGGGAAGGTTGAAACTACAAGAGCACTTATACCTTTGTTCAGAGTAGAAGCGCTAAGGCAATTAGAAGCATTCGATAATGTAACATTTGGAAAAGGATAAAAGAAAAGGTGTGATCGCCTAACCAATGCTTATAATTGGAGGAAGAAGAGTATTCTTTTTTCAAACTACCATACTAGAAACTCTCTTGCTTTGACATAACCTTAATATCATGCATATAGAATGAAATATGTCTAAAATCCTCATTTCAATAGTGATGGGTGTGGTTGGAAAGACCAAGGACACATTGAAGAGTCCATATGACTTGGTGGATTTGGGAATAAGACAATAGTTGCCTCCAATTAAGGATAGGAATAGAGTACTAGTGCCCACAACATTCTATGCTTTGTCTTCACATGAGAAATTAAAGGTGTGCAACTTTTGGGCAAATTTAAAGGTTCTAGATGCCTTCTTGTCAAACATTTTAAGGTGTGTGCATGTTCATGACCGAAAATTATTTGGATTGAAGTGTCATGTGCAACAACCCTAATTCCTAATTACAGTGATTAGACTTAATTACATGATCAATGATCGTAAATCAAAATCTAAAGTTATCATAATTTATTAAAATGGGAAAAAGGTGGAAATTTGAACCTCGATATTATTAGGGTTATTAGCCAAACCATCACAACTAATTAAGTCTACAAATAATCCTAGTTATCAATTAAGGATCTTTGATTCATGTTACTATTAATTTCAACTCACAAAATTCTCTTATAATGTTCCCAAGTCATTACATAGCATTAACATAGTGAAATTCAAGGTTTCTGGGTCAAAATAAGAGTTCAGGGAAATTTTGCCATGACTTGGACTCACTTTGTCGTAGCTAAGTTGATTACTGTAACCTAAAAACCAAGTTTGGGAACTTGCGTAGCAACTTGGTATGCCCGCACTATGGCATAAGTGGCTACTGGAACTTAAAATAAAAAATATGAACCTTACATTGCGACTTAGGCCTTCTGCGTCATGGCAAAGGTGCTATCGAAAACTTACTATTCATACTTTCACGAATTGCGGCGAGTTGAGGTCCCATTGTGGCAAGCCTACGTGGTGCTGTGATAAGAGAGCCTCTTGGAACTCTCCAAGCTTGCCTCCCACTATTCACCATGGCCAGTTCCTTTGCACTGTGGTGAGTTTGCTCTTTGTTACCCTCTTGGGTGAAATTTTGGTATTGCACTATGGTGAGCCATATCACGCCGTAGCGCTCTTAACTTCTGAAGAGCTTTGGCTGCAATTTAACTCTATTCTACACCTAGACTCTCATTTTCTTGCTCCTTAATCAATTCCCACTAGTTCTAGATGAATTCTAGGATCTTAATGGCTAACATACATGATTTTCTAGATCTCCCTACTCCTAATTATCATGAGTCACTGATCCTCATTGTTTAGGGATCAATGATTGAATTAAAGTAATAAAAACTTAATTTTGTATCTGTCAATTCCCCTCCCATGATAGCATAAGTGTTTCAATCACAATGTACATAGGGATAAATGTCACACCATATCAAGATATCATCAAAACTATATCACAAGTGACATAAAAGTTTTATTTTTATCAAATCACCACTTTTAGCAACAGAATTAATCATTATTGTAGGCCAAAATAATTCAATTTTAATCATATGGACCATTTGGCCTTAACAAAATTTTCTCCCATCCATAATATACTTAATGGACTAGAAATGCCACAATTCATAGCTACCATTTTGAGTTTGGAGTGAGCAACACAAATTCAAGTTCAAGTGCAGATTTTTCTAGTTCCATATTCTGATATGAAATTCAAAAATTCATAACTAATTTTAGAAAAATTCAAATCATGCAAATTATACCATTCTGGAAAGCTTAGGATGTCCCCTAATTTCCATAAAAATGTTAGATCAAAACAACCAGGTTTGCCCCATAAAATTCAATAGAACAATAACACTGGTATCGGTGGCATCCTATAGCTAAACTTTGAAAAATCATATCTCTCTCTACAGAGCTCCAAGTGAGGTGCTCTTGATGGTTATGAAAATATTATGATATTTAGTTTATGTCTATAAAATTTCATGAGCATTGGATTTCATTTGACCCACAAATGACACAGAGAAGCAAACTGACCATATGAATAGTAACCTTGACAGATCTACATAATTTGGCCAACTTTGAAAATTCATAATAAATTCAATAGATCTCTAAATTGTGTGCTCTTTGACTTTGTGAAAATATCTGGATGATACTTATATATATGCCAAATTTCATGTGCAAATTCATCTATTTGGTCAATTTGTAGTTCAGCTCAAGATTATGTCACTTTTTGATACCATAATAGGGTCAATTTGCACCAAATGGTCTCCCACACCATCCATGACCATTTGAGCACTTTACATAGCATAAACACAGCCTATATAAGCATCCCAAATGATTCAAATCATCATGCATCTCAAAACCACCACTTCAATTACATATGTACACATTTGCATTATAGCTCCAAGGTGGCAAAATCACACATTTCCATACATATGGCTTTAAATTTGGTTCATACATCATACATACATACTTTTGTAATTACTTAAAGGTTTACATCTCAAACATAACCTATACATACAAACTTTGACATTTAATTACATGAAAGATTATTCTATTGTCGAAGTATTGCAAATCATGCTTCTTGGCTCTCATTTTTGCTTCCTTAAATTTCACCTTGACATCGTTAAATAGAAAATGGGGGGAGAGTGAGATTCAAAGAATCTCAATAGCTCTTTCACCCTTTTAAGTAAGCAAATAAGGCATATATTCATGTCAAAGAATACAAATATGCACCAAACACTTCCAAGAATCATTCAAATTATAATTTTCATGTCACATGAACTTGTCAAAGTTAAGAACAAGTTCTAAAAACTTTTGGTCTAGCCTCACCCTATTATTTGGGACTTTTGGATTAACCTCATCCACTTTTTAAGGACTTTTGACTTAGTCTCATGTATCCTTGACATTTTTGTCTTATCTCATCCATCCTTAGGGACTTTTAGGTTCACCTCACCCAATCCAAGGGGCTTTTGGCACAACCTCACCCAGAAAGAGCAATCTCACATTTCAAAAGCAAATCAAGAAGTATAATGATATCATAGCAACAAACCAATAGCAAATGGCATGTCTCATGATTCAAACACATATACAAGTATTCAATGTATCATACCATAGTATTCTAATACCATATTGCTCAATTCAAGATGGCTTATACACATTCTCAAGGGAAATCCAATAAAAGTATATGAAAATAATGAATTTATTTATGTTACGTTAGGGTTTAAGTTTTCATTTCACGTCATATGGGCCCCATGACTTCCCCAACATCATTCTCTTATTATTTCTACTTATACAAGTCATGCATAACTCAAAACATTACATAATTCATGGTTTCAAGCTCAAAACCTCGGATTTCCCTTTTATTCTTCTTGGACAGCATGTGACAGATTTCAGGGATAACTTTGAAAAATTATAACTAAATCTAAAAAAATCAAAATCAAACAAACCATAGCTTGTTAGAAAGCTTTAGGTGTTAAATTACTAAAAATAATTCCCAGCCACAAAAATCTCATCTAGACCATGCTTGACATCAGAAAAGGCACAAAGGTTAAACTATCTAGAAATCTGATACAGCTTACTAATACACAATTTGGAAATTCATAATTAATTCCACAAAAATCCAATCCATGGAATCTGTACCAATTCGAAAAGCTACAGATGTTAACTAGAGGAAGAAGTAGTTTTAAACTAATCCAAGAGCGTTCAGACCCTGAAAATTGATGGAACAATACTGAGGGTCTGGAGGTGCGCCTGGAATAGAAGAGCAACTTCAGAAATTAATATCTCCCTCTCTAGACATCCAAATAAGGTGCTTCTAGTTGACTCAGGTCATGGGAAGGTCTAGTTTCTCCTTGTAAAATTTCATAGCAATTGGACATTGTTTGCCCTATGAGTGATAGAGTTTCATTTTGAACCAAATGAACAGTAGCAGCAGCAAATTCTGAAAATTCAGCCAACTTCAGAAATTCACCAAAAATTCCACAGACCTCTAAAATAACACCCACTTTTGCTTCCCAAAAATATCTTAATAAGCTCTAGATATATGCCAAATTTTAGAATAAAAAGAGCTCATTTGGACAAATAGTGACATAGCTTACTAAAATGGTCACTTTTGACTTTCGCAAGATGTCAACTTTGTCCAAATGGTTTTCTTAATAGTTTGGCACCTCTTGGGCAAGTTTAAAAGCATAAATATGACTTGTACGAACTGCTCAAGTGGTTCCAAACACCATGAATCTCAAATTGACTATCCAACATCCATTAATATATAGTTACACATAAGCCATCTAAGAGCCAAATTTCATAATTCCATCAATTTAGTGCCATATAAGGTCTACACAATATTCATACATCATTTTACATTTTCTTATAGTCTTACATCTCAAAATAATATGTACAAGATCACTTTGACATATAGATGCAAAGAAAGCTACAAAATGTTCAAAGTATGGCATCCTAATTTCCTTGACTTAGATTTCTTGTTTCTTGAGAGTCACCTAGAGCCATAGAAATAAAGGAAGGAAGGGGAGTGAGATTCATAAAATCTCAATAGATCACACACCCATTTACACACATTCAAGGCATACATCTATCAATGGCACAAGTGAACAAATTACTTTGGTCATAAAATGCATAT
The DNA here is from genome assembly GCA_026724425.1 of Erythrophleum ivorense. Taxonomy (NCBI): domain Eukaryota; kingdom Viridiplantae; phylum Streptophyta; class Magnoliopsida; order Fabales; family Fabaceae; genus Erythrophleum; species Erythrophleum ivorense. The sequence goes on along the minus strand of JAIUCV010000446.1, from coordinate 518,212 downwards.
ATTCATATTTCCATGCCACACTTTGACAATCAAGCCAATAGGAAATTCCAAGGACTTTTAGTTTTGTCTCACCCCATTTCTAAAACTTTTGGACGTGTCTCACCCTCGACCTAAGGACTTTTGACTTGGCCTCACCTATTCAAGAGACTTTTGGCATAGTCTCACTCTTGCCTTGAGACTTTTGGCATCTCCTCACCCACATTAAGGGACTTTTGGCATCACCTCTCCCTTGTGAGTTGCCTTTCATGATCAACAACATTCAAGGCAACACACTAGTACCAATGAAATCTCAAGACATCAAGTGGCATGTTCTTAAGTCACATAAGCATGCACAAGCACTCAATGACATATGTACGCACAAGAACGCAAGGAGAATGAGTGGAGAGCTGCCTTGAATCTTAGATAAGCTTTACTGTTTGTTCCTTCCCTTTTTTGGTCTCACAAGTGCACTTAGGTGGGATGGGATTCTCTTGACTTAAACACCATAAACAATACACAATTACACACTTGAAGCAAGCTAAGATACCAATTTTATTATTAAATACACACTTGGTTCTATAAGTGACATAATGGTTCCATAAATGGCCTATTAAAGCAACTCTCATTATTCAATCTCTAAGCTCCATTCTCTTTTAATTCTAGGCCTTTTGACCTCATTTAAGATCCTTGGAGCCATCACACATTCCTTTACACAAGTGTAAATCCAAGTTGCTTTATAAAGCACCATTATGGACACCATTATCCCATCTCTTAAACCATGCCTCTTAAATTTTTCTTAATAGTTTCTCCCATTTCTAATATCATATGAAGTCCCAAACCAAGGTTAGAACAATTTAAAACACTCTTTAGGCTTCTCTTCCTAGCTTGGTTGAGACATGCTTCAAGAAAATGATTCATGGAGCTTTTGATTTTTCCTTGATAGGAGAGCCACTTGGGGAGGTTTCTAGGGGTCTTAGGAGCTTAATGGAACATTTAAATAGCCAAGGAAACACACACACAAAATTATATTTCACAAAACCCTAAACGATCCTACATTTTTCTAGCTTGATTTTCATAGGTTTTTCTTGTAATTTCTTAGCATATTCCACTTCTCCATGGTTTAAAACCCTAGTTCCTCTCTTGTTTTTGGACAGAACTCCCTCTTCTCTCTTGGTTTTAGTTTGGCCAAACTCACACCAAAGGAAAAGCAAGGAAAGAAAGGAGTTTGGGCAGCTCTTATGTAAGCTACATGAGTTAAATGAAGGAAGCATGAGATAGCCACAGTTTAGAGGACTGAACAGTAGCAAGAAACACAACTTTCATACACGAAGGACCACTCATGCATGGGGAGAACAAACATCGCCAGTTTTGAGCAGCGATCAGAGAAGGAGTTTTGCGTTAACACACACACAGCAACTGAATATAATGTGACATGGGAAACTCGTAGAAAAAGAGAAACGTTAAAGAAGTGAATAGTAGAATGAAGGGCAGAACCACGCATGGGCAGAACTAAATAATGCGAGAGAAGGTTGGAGTTAGGAGAAAAATAATAACATGGAAGATGAGGTGAAAACAGAGTTGGATGGAGGAAAAGATGACATGGAAAATGCAAAAGAACAACACAAGGATGATTAAAGAAGCTGGCTAGAGGAGAAAACACGTTAGAAGCGAAGAAGTGGAATGAAGGACTTGAGCAAAGAAGCTCGTAAGTAGAATAGCAGTGGGAGGACATGGAATGAGCTGAATAAAGAAGCTATGGGTTCTGGTGTTTTGAGAGAAAGAAATGTAGAGTAGAACAAATGAAGAAACCACAAGCTGGAGTTAGAGAATAACGCAAGAAAGAAGCTGTACATGCATGTATAAATGGAGAAAAGCACGTGTTGAAGCAAGTCAACGTGGAAAGAAAAGAAAAATGTAAAAAATATGTTACTGGGAATGACACAAATTTAGTAAGTAGTAGGCACATGAAGAGCACGTGAATTATAAAAAATAGGGGCATGTGAAAGGGAGCATATTTCAATCATCCAGAAAACACACCATTCACTCATTCGCACACTTCGTCCATTCAATGCTACACCCTTCATCCATTCTTCAATATGCTCTAATCTCCATCCCTTGTGATTAGCTTGGAAGACAACCTTGGTTGAAGCTTGAGTCCATGGAATAGCAAAGGCATTTTGACTAAGATTTTCCTTTTTTCTTGCTTTTCCCTTTTCTTGTATTATCTTGGTTAAGGTTATATTTGATTGGGAATTTGTATTATCTACAATTAATGGCTGGTTAGACACCAATTAGGATATTATTTGATTGATTATTTGATTAATTTCAGTGCTAGATTTTCATTTTCCTACCATTGTCCAAGTGTGTAATCAAGGTGTTTGATGAAATGCTTGTGAGAATTAGTGTGTTTAATTATTTGATTTAAAGATTCCTTGAAGTTTGATTGGTTAATTAAACATCTTAGGGTGTTGATTTAGAGGCTAATTGATCAATTAATCACTCATTTAAGTGTTCAAAGATTTTAATCACAAGAATTAGTAATTTAATGGGAGTTAAGGTCTTAATTAACATCAAGTTACTAGTTTCTTGAATCTTGAGTGGTAATTCAAGATCCCTTGCCAATGAACAAAATTAGGGACTCTTAGGCTAGAATTAATCACAAATAAATTAGGATAAGGATAATGGATACCAAGAGATAAATCCAAAGCTAGTCACAAGTCCATCATTCACTTACAATTCATACAATTAGGTAGTTAGTCATTTTAATTCAATTTCATTTTAGATAGTTTAATTAAACTAAAACCCCTTTAAATTAAGTAGTTCTAGGATCTTTATACACTTAGAAAACCTAATTAAACATTGAACTCCATTTCTAAGGGAGATGACCTAGGTTGCACCACTAGCTATATAATTTCTCAATGTAGTTTTATTTTGAGGGTTGCACGACAAGCCTCTCAGCACCTAAGAGAGAGCTTCTTCTTTTTTTTTTTGGTATTTTAGGCAGAAAGGGTTGACCTTTATGAAGGAGGAAGAGTCATGAAGCTTATGGAACATTCAAGAAACTAGCTTTTTCAAAAATTCCAATTTCATCCTTTTGTAATGACAATTTCGTTTTAGTTTTGTTTTAGCTCCTTTTTTAGAACCATATTTTCCATTACAAAATTTAGGTTCCCAACTTAATAAAATGCCTTTGGAATCACTCAAATTGGAGCTAAAACCTTCCCAAATGAATCCATCAAAGTTTGGGTTCACTGATGTTGGAAAACGTATACCAGAGGAGCTTTATCGGTCCCATGGCTTTTGAGGCCTCTGAGAACCTTGGGCAATTCAAAATTTTCATTTAAAAATCCCTCCTATTAGTTTTTCCAAAAGTTTCACATATTTACCAAAATGCCATTTGTTTTGTCAGTTTTCGTCACAATTTTGTTTCTCTGTCCTAGCTCTGTTTTTCTTTCCATCTGAGCCTAGAATTATCATTTTTAAGAGCCTAAGACTCTACCCAAATTTTTTGGGACATTATCTAGCTCATTTCTAGGGACTTGCCTTTATACAGCTCATTTCATTGTTTTACAAAAATTACCGTTCGTTACACAATGACAATCATACAACTAATAAATGCATACAAGAAAGAGTGGAGAGCTAACTAAGTGTAAAAAGCACAAACTTTTCCTTGCTTTCTTATGTCTTTGGTTCAGCCTCACACCCACACCTAGGAGGGACTTGATTCACTTGGCCTAGACACATCAAACAAGACACAAAAACATCATTGGAACCAACTCTAGCCTTACATAAACATTACACAAGCTATATCTAGCTTATAACACCATTATGGTTTCGTACAAGGGCATAATAAAGCAACCTATATAATTCAAGGCCTTGGCTCCCATTTCTCACTCATTCTAAGTCACATGACTCAATTGAAAGTCATTAGAGTTATCACAAATTCAATCCAAGGAGCCAAATATCAAGTTACTTCTTTATGCCTAGAAAGGAACTTAAACTTCTATCTTTCAAAATATGATTTCTAAATTCAAACCAATGGTTTCTTTAGTGTTTATTATTCATATCTAGGCTATTTCTATCCTTGGAATCAAAGAAAAATCCCTCTAAGTGTCACTTCCTCCCTTAGGTTGAGATGCACATCAAGTGAAGCACCCATGGAGTTTTCTTCCATTTCCTAGGAATTTTGCCATCCATAAAGCTTCCTAGATGTTTTTTGAATTCATTCATAGTCTTAGACATCCTAAATTACCATTAGAAAGCTTCTTATTTGCCAAGGTTGATAAATGCCATATTTTATTATTCTATTTCCCTTAACTTGGCATTTTAATAATAAATTATGGCTTAATAGATCTAATTAGATAATATTTGATTTTACTAGCCATCTTTTGCACTTTAGAAATTAATTTACAAAATTATTGGTTTTTAAAGTATTAATTCCCTTAAATAATTTTGTGAATTTTTTTATTGAATAATTCTTATTATTTATGCAGATTTTTAATGGGTAATTTGAGCTTAAATGGGAAAATTTATTTGGAAGCTACAACATTGAAGCAAGAGCCAAAATTTGGAGAATGGAAGGCTTAAATCAATGTGGATACAAGAAAAGGAAGGTGTAGCTCTCATATACAACCATACAATTCACTCATCATACACACTCCACTCTTTAAATCACACACTCCAACTAGTCACAGCTCACTCTCATGTTACATGCATGAGCCACTTCCACGTCCTTCCATTAACTTATGAAAACAAGCCATAACACTCCATAAAGCCATGACATCCATTGATCACACATAACATATTCATTCATAGGTCCACTCTCCATATCACAAGCACATGGGTAGCTTCAAACACACACACAAGTAATTCATGTCATGGGCAACTCACATGCATAGCTAGCTCACTTCATTCAAGTCTCACGTCTATAACTGCACCACACTCTCTTTCATTTCTATTGTCTAGGATTTCTCCACACATAAATGGAATCACATGATACACACTCACTCATTCACGGGCTCCATTCTCACGAGTCAATGCACACATGGGTTCACATGGCAGAAATACACATGCATGGGAGAGCTCTTCCATATATGCACACACGTCCATAGGTCTCTCCCACACATAGCTCTCATTTCATGTTACACGTACAATGCCACAAGATCAGGTCATCACACTCAACTCACGTGTACACATTAACACGTACACTCACACACCCACTTCATTTACACGTAACACACGGGCTGGGGGAAGAAGGTAGCAGCACTAAGTCAATCACAGCAGCTCATGCCACACTTATACAAACTATAATACCTTAACCTCTTAAGTAGTATACCATGTCTCATTATCCATCTCAACGCATTTACATATTTATTAGAGCACAAAAGTAAAGAATACATACACTTGGCCATAAAATAATGAATATGTAATTGCATTTAAATGTGTTACGTAAGATCCCATTTCCTCATTTTATGCTTCGTGGACCATGTAAACTCATTCACATCATTTTCTAGTCATAATACATCCATACAAGTCATACACATCACATTTGGTCTCAATCATCTAGGGTTTGAAGCTACATCACATAAAACTCATGGTTTGCCCTTAGGTTCAATTTCTAGTTTTCTGATACCAATTTTGAGAATTCATAACTAATTCTAAAAAAATTAAAATCAAGAAAATCATACCATTCTAAAAATCTGTGGATGTCTACTTTTGTCAAAAATAATTTTAGACCAATGCAGTAGCCTTAAGCCACTGGAAATCGATGGAATAGTAACATAGGTAAGGCTATATTACTAGTACTATCATGCAACTTCAAAAATTTATATATCTCTCTATAGAACTCTAAATGAGGTGATCTTTATGGCTATGGAAAGCTTATGGTGTTTAGTTTATTCATGTAAAATTTTATGAGTATTAAACTTCATTTGACTCACGTGTGACATAGAGAAGAAAACTGATCAAATGAACAGTAACCATACCATTTCTACATATTTTGGCCAACTTTGAAAAATCATAATAAATTCTCTAGAGCTCCAAATTGAATAATATTTAACTCTATGAAAAGCTCTAGATGAGACCTACTTGCTGGCCAAATTTTATAGAAAAAATCATTTATTTGGTTATACTTTGGTTTAACTCTCTATTTGATTAATTTTGAAGTCTCAAATGGCATCTCAAGGCACCGAATGGCCCTTTTGGCTTTCCACAACCACTTGGGCAAGTTTAAAAGCATAAACACCATACATAAAAGCATGCCAACTGGTCCAAATCCTCATAGAGCTTAATCTCACCTTGCCACTTGCATATATACATAAGAACATCATATCACATAATGGCAAAGGAGTGACAAAATCTCACATTCTCATTCATCTAACTTCTACATGGATACATACACTATTTATATAAATATTAGAACATGCTCAAGGGTTCACATCATATATACATCTCATAGTTACATAGTTTGACATCAAAATATAATTAAACAAGCCATTTCTCCATCTTATTGTCATAATCTTACTTCTTATGCTTATTGACTTCCATTTCCTTGTCTACTTGGCTCACCTAGACATGGTTAGATATGTGTGGGGAAAGAGTGAGATTTAAAGAATCCCAATAGCTTTTAACCTTTTCAAACATACATAATAGATGTTAAAATATGCCAAAGATTGCATGCATGATATTCAAGCAACTAATGAACACATATAAGGAATTTTCCTTGTCACATAAACTTATACATAATAAGCATAAGCTCTCAAGGGCATTAGTCTAGCCTCACCTATCTTTCTTGGGACTTTTGGATTTGCCTCACCCACTTTCAAGGGGCTTTTGACTAAGCCTTACTCTTCTTGAGACTTTTGGCTTTGTGATAAATGCTAATTTTTATATATTTTTATTCACATTTATTATTGTTTTAATGATTAATTTGAGCTTAAATTGATTTATTATTCAATATTTAAATTTTTGGTCAATTTTGGAAAATAATATAATTTTGAATTAATTAGGAGAATTTTTGGATTTAAATTGCTAATATTTTATTTTTCATATTTCTTTGATGGGTTAAATATTTTCAATCTTTAAAACATTTATTAAATTTGTGCAGAATTTTTGGGCAAATGAATTGAGAAATTAAAGTGGATCAAGGGTTAATATTGGAGCATAATTTTGCTTTTATTAATTAACTGATAATGGCATATTTGTAAATAGATGATTAGGTTTTCATTTTGTTATTTGCTGGCAGGAAAGTCGAGGTGAAAAAGCGTGGAGCAAGAGGCAGAAGGAATGTATTGATTCTTTTCAGTCTGAAGGGAAGGTGCCGAAAGACCATTGGAGGAGACCATTGGGAGAGCTGCTGCCTCTGGATTGGTTATTCAAACTACATAGCAGAGGGTGCCGAAAGAAAGCTGGAAGGATTTTGGCTGCTTCTTCATTTATTTATTTTAGGACTGTGCAGAGCTGGGGACACCGAAAAATACTAGAGGGAGTGACTGGTTATTCCTTTATTCATTTTGCTAGACCTTCGTACTGCACGAGATGCAGAGACACAGCTGAAGGGAGTGATTGGCTTCTTCTTAATTGATTCTCCTTTGCCATTCAAACTGCACAGCTGGAGGACGCCTGAAGGGAGATCACGCCTGAACTAGATTTTCATTCCCTTCTCCTTCTTTGGACCAGACGCTAAAGGAGCTCCTGAGTTTCATTCTTCTTTGCCTCTGGACTTCAGCAAGGAAAAGACACTGAACCACCATCATCCATATATTTTTCCTCGACATTTCTTCATGGCAGAGTTTTGGAAGGAGTCTAGAGACACAAAATCCATAGGAGCTTAATTAAAGAGGGGTGGCACCAAGGTGAAGTATGGAGGAGGAAGCTTGAGCTCTTGAATTAATTGGATTGAAGACCATTGGGGGAGTTTAATTTTCCTACCTTTTCCTCTTTCAATTTCAAGAACTTAGAGATTTTCTAGTTTTAGGAATTTCTATGTGGATTGAATGTTGAGACCTAGTTTTAGGTTGGACAATAATTTTATCTTGTATTGTAATTGGAATTGGTGTTAATTGGGATTAGAATTATGTTTTATAGTTGCTAAAATTTTGATTTTCTGGACCTATTAATGTTGGTTGGATTGATGTTTGAGTTCTGTTGCATTGATTTGATTAATGTTATGATTTTAATTGCATATCTTGGTCTTTTGTGCTATTTGATTGTTGAATTGGGTAGTATGATTGCTTAATTATTCATTTAGGTAATTGAAATCAATTTTCCAAAATTAATTGAATCCAATTGTTGAAATATTTGATGGATTTAATTAGCTTAATTACTTGCAAATTACTTGAATTAGCTAAGGGTTTCCTAGTCAAGTCAAGTGATGTACATTTAAGTTTAGGGTTTCCTATCCTTAGATTAAGTTGATTAAATACATTAGTCTATTATCTAATCATTTCTCTTTGTCTCAATCAATCTTTGGTGAGTGATGAGAGCCGAAATCCCCTTGCAAAACCTTGGTTGCCTCCTATTTGTTCTTAGCATTTTCAAAATCACTTTAATTTCAATTTAGAGTATTCTAGTTTAATTACTTGTTTGGTTTTTCTATTTTAGTTGAAATTTAATTTCTTAATTCAAAATCCCCTCATTTGCATGCATTTAGTTCAATTAATTTTGCATTTAGTGTAGAGATAGTTTTTTTTTTGAATTTGGATTAAATAGCAAGTACCAAATAATCACCTAAAATTAATTCAAATTAACCCCTAAATTGCTCCTTGGGAAGAATGACCTAGGGTTGACCTATACTGCATTAATTCAATCTTAGTTTAATTGAGTGCTTAAGCGACTAAGGCAACATCACTTTGTCTCACCTATTTCTAAGGACTTTTGGCTCATCCTCACCTTTGCTAAGAGACTTTTGGCACAATTAAACCTATACAAGCCATAATGTAATCATAAACACATTTCAAGAAACATAATGGCACCATAGCATGTAAGCATAGGCTAGAAACATTTCTCATGGCTCAAACATACACACAAACACTTAATGACAAGAAAACAACTAAGCTATACATGTGAGAAAGGTTAGAAGCTACCTTGAAGCAAGAACTCAACATTTTTTTCTTGGATTACTCTTCGCTGCTCTTGGCCACACATTTGCAATGGGATAGAGTTTGGATCTGTTCATCATGGAAGTAAGCTTTAGCATCACACACTCTCTATGGAAGCTCACCTTGTTCTATGGTTACATCATAGTTCCATATGAGACCTAATGAAGCAAGTGTTAGAATTCAAGATCTTGGTTCCCTTTTCTCCTTCCATCTAGGTCTCTTGACTCTATTTAAGCCTCTTGGAGTCATTACAAATTCACCCCCAAGAGCCTAGACACAAGGTGCTTCTTTAAGTCTTCTTATGGAACCTACACTTCCATAACACAGACCAAGGCTTCTAAATTTTTTTCCAAGCCTTCCTTTGATGTACTTTTATCATATTTAGTCCCTTTTTAAGCTTAGAAAAATTTACAACTCTCCCTAGGCATAAGAACCATGCTTGGCTGAGACATGGACTAATTGTTGGACCTATGGAGTTAACTTTGTTTTCTTGAAGGAAATGGCACATGTGAGGCTTTCTAGGCTCTCAAAAACCTATATATACTCTTAGACAATTAGAAATACCACTAGAAAGCTTCATACATACCATGGTGCAAAGAAAATCCTAGGTTTTGGAAACTTGAAAACTAATTGTTCTTTTTGGAATTTCTTTGCATCTACTCGTTCCTCACCCTTAAAAACCTAGATTTCATGCTTGGTTTAGGTCAGATTTTTCTCCCTCTTACTTATTCTATATGAGGCCAAAACTTAGCTATGGAGGAATAAGAAGGAAGAAGCAAGGAAAGCCATGAAATACCTTGATTCTTTAGCCTTTTCAAGAGCCTTCTCCTTTGCTTTCATTCCTCCTTGAAATTTCAAACTTCTTCCCTCTGAACCTAGCTCAAAACAGATCTAAATCATGCACCAAAACCATGGAAAGAAATAGGAGAAGAAGGAGAACAAGTTCAATGAAGGAAGGAGCAAGAAATTTCTTGATTTTCCATACATTTTCTTAGATTTTTCTCCTCCATTGAAGCTCCCTCTTGTGCGCCCTTCTTTGCAAAACTTCTCCCTAGTTTTAGATAGAATATAGGTTGGCCAAATGTGAGAGAGAAGTGGGGCACCACCTATATATAGGTAGGGATCCTTAAGAAGCTTTTTAAAATGCCAATTTTGTCCCTCATTCTTGGCCTTCTTTGTTTTAGGCCCATTTCAAATATTTTTTGAAAATCGTCTTTTCCATCATAAAATTTGAGTTCTTTAACCTTTAAATAGTATTTGGAATCACTCAAATCGGGTCTAAAATCTTCTTGAACAAAAGGGTCAAAATTTGAGTTCACTGACATTCTAAAACGTAAACCAAAGGGATTTTAATTGTTCTAAGGGTTCCTATAGTTTTTAGGGCCTTTGAGAACCCTGAAAAACTTAATTTTTCCATTAAAGATCCCTCCTTTAAGTTTTTTAAAAGTTGCCTAAAATTACAAAAATATCACTACATTTCGTTAAGATTTTCTTTAGCCATTTCGGCTCCAGTTTTTGGGCACCCTAAGCCTTGGATACTCTTTTTCTAATATTTAGAATTTTATTCTAATTTTATTTGGCTTCAACGGATTCATTTTTGAGGACTCTCTTTTATATCTGGTCCATTTTTATTATTTTTTACGAAAATCGGGTGCTACACAAACATACACATAATATGTGGGAGGTGGTTCAAGTTTTAGATGGTCCAAGGCATGAGCTCCTCACTTCTTGATGCACCCATAGGATGGCATGAGTCACTCTTCCACATAGAATGCTCCATTACATTCACGAGCTCTCACGCCTTACACAACAATAAACACACAGCAGCACATGGAAAACACACATGGGTTTTGGCATAAAAAGTAGCATCATATGAGACAAAAAGAAAAAAAAAGAAAAAGCTAACATGGAAGATGATGTGGGAGAGGAGGCTCGGTTGTAAACAAAAGGAAGAAGCATGTGAGGAGAGTAAATGAGAAACATGTGAATCAGTAAGAAGGTGGAAATGAATAAATGAGACACGTGCTTCTCATAGGGGGAGGAAGAATCAAAGGAGGCTTAGGTAGTAGGCAAAGTGGCAGAATAGCAAGGAGGATTCCATTCACGCATCATTCATCTATCCATTTATCTATATTAAGCCATGGGTTTTCATCTTAATTCTTTTCCTTCACTTTCCACTCCATGAGAGATTAAATACATTCATTATGGCTAGGATGAAGACCATGATTGAAGCTTAAATCCATGGAGATTGTCAAGGGATTGGGCTAAGATTTTTATTTCATTTTTTCTCTCTTTCTACATCAATTCTTGTTCTTGTACTTGCTTGGTTGAACTTGTAATTGACTAAGATGGGTGTGGTTTGTAATTGATAGCTAGTTAGATATCAATTAAGAGAATAATTGATGATTAATGGATTAATTTAAGAGCTGAATTTTTCATTGACTTTCGATTTTTCATGTATGTAATCAAGGTGTTTGATGAAATGCATGTGAGAAATTGTGTGCTTGAATGTCTAATTTGAGGTCTCCTTAGAGTTTAATTAGTTAATTAAATATCCTAGGTTGATAATTTAGAGGCTAATTTGATTGATTAATCACTAAAATTTAGTGTTCATTGATCCTAATGACAATAATTAATAATTCAATGTGGAGTTGAGGTCTCAATTCAACATTAAATTGTTAATGTCTTAAATATTGCATGGTAACTCAAGATAACTTGCATGAACACAAATAGTAACTCTTAGACCAAAACCAATGATAACTGAATTAGGATAAAGATAGTGAATATCATAGGACAAGTCCAAACCTAGTTACATGTCCATTAATTACTTCTTAATTCATGCGTTTAGATAGTAGTTAGAAACTTTAATTCAATTTAAATTCTAGTTAGTTTGATTAATTCAAAATCCCCTTTAATTAGGTAGCTTTTAGGTTCATATCACACTTAGAGGGCTTCTTTTAAATATTGAAATCCATTTCCTAGGTTGCACCCTATATTATAAATCTTTTCCAACCTAGTTTATTTGAGGTTGCTCGACATAACCGTTAAAGGTGCAACAAAATCCCTAATTACCATAACTTGTTATCTAATGGTTCTTTTTGAATTCTAATTACTTCCTTGGATTCCTTAGGCTTTAGAACCCCAATTCCTATCAAGCTTAGGTTGAGATAAAGCCCCTAACACATCCCTCTTATTCTGGCCGAAATGGTAGAGAAGGTGAAAAGCCAAGAAGAAGCAACATAATCATGAATTCTTACATTGTTTACAAGCTTTTCTAAGAGCTCTTTCTTATGCTTCAAAGCTTCCATTCAATCTCTCCTTCCACTCTACTAAACTAGTCCTTAAACATGCCTAAACAAACCATTAAAACCATGGGAGAAGAGAGGAGAAAGAGAAAAAAAGGTTTAGTAAAGGAAAGAGCATGAAAAAGTGACCAAATCTTACTCTTTTCAAACTTCTTCTTCCTCCCTTGGCTCTCCCCTTTGGTGCATCTCTTGAGACTCTCTTAGAATCTCTTTGGACTAGAAGCAAGTCGGTGGTGAGGGTTGGAGAAGAAGGGGACATGATTTAATAAGCCTAAGAGTCCATTTACAACATTTTCTAAAATTATAATTTAGTCCCTCATCTTGGTTCTTTACATTTAGGCCCATTTCAACTCCTTTTTTAGACTTATATTTTTTATCATAAAATTTAGGTCCTCTAATTCATATAATGACTTTGGTTTTACCCAAATTAGATTTAAAACTTTTTTGAATGATTTGGTTAAAAATTTGGTTAACCAATGACCATCAATGCAAATTGGAGGGGTTTTGACTATTCTAAGGGTTCTTATAATTTTTGGGGCTATGAGAACCCTGAAAAAATTAATTTTTCTATTTAAAAATTTCTCCTTTGAGTTTTTTAAAAAGTGTTCAAAATTACAAAAATACCACTGATTTTCGTATGATTTTATTTAACTATTTTGGCTATAGTTTTTGGGCATCTTTAGTCTTGTATCATTATTTTCAATTTGCTAGATTATTATCCTAATTTTATTTGGCCTCAAATTCTTCTATTTAGGGGACCTCCTTCAGTAATTAGGGCTTTTTAAAATAAACAGATATTACACTAAAGCTTAATGATTACAAAATATCAAGTCATTCTACAAGTATTGGTCAAATACAATCACAATGTTTAATTCCATGATAATTATGATACATAGCTAGTCCCTATACTTGGCAATTCATGATGCAATATGACAAATACATAAAAACTAGTATTCTCATTACACAAACCAACTCTGACAAAGTTTCCAAACCTATGTGCTACCAAATCATACAATAGGTTCAATTAATTTCTCTTTACTATTATGAGGTCCAGTCCCTGAAAATGTTAGCCCACAACTGGGATGAGATTTACAATCTTAGTAACAAGAGGAAAATTCCATATATATATATGCAGATTAAATAATATAATGCAATTATACAGAAAAACATACCGAAGACATTAATATCATTAGTAAATGAACTAGTTGGACTACCAATGAATATTATCCCATACTAACAATCACATATAATATGTTAATAGCCAATAACACTAGGAGAGACTTGTCCATGACACCAACTCCCCAATGAGCACAACCTGGGCTCAGTGCATGTAAGAGTCTGATCACAACTCAGTGCTTAATTGAAGCACAATGCACGGGTGGCAACCATACCACAACTCCACCAAGGACACGCTCATGGTCCACAACAACAATAATTTAAGTAGCTAACTAATCATTTAACATTTCAAAATTATTCATGTGTAGCAAATATCAGATTAAAATAAGTATATACATAGAATTAGGAAATTAACCCCGGTTACCTCAATGAAGCCAATTACTCTTCCTCTAGCTACTATTATGATTCAAATGCACAATAAGCCTAAGATAAGTATAGTTATAATCATTTCTAGTAACAAATCAGATACCCAAATAGTTGAACTACCAATAACTACCTAAAGGTTACTTACCTAACCACCAATAGATTCCAATTTCGGGTTCTAGCTTCTCCACATTAGAAACCACAATAGTTCACTCCAATTTCTAGGTAATTTCATACAAAACCAAAGCCCATATCATAAGTCAACTATAGGGGTCTCCATCTAATAGAAAATACATCAAAATGGGAAAAGGATACTTACCCAATAACCCTTTTAGCCTTAACCTTCAAAAATCCACCATGAAAGGACTAAACAACAAATTTCAGAATTGGGTTCAAGATAAAAACACTCTAAACCAAAAACTAATCAGTTCAAATTGAAGAGGAAGAAGAGAGGGTTAAGTTTTATATAGGTTACCTTGGCTAAATCTTGTTTTAGAAGGGAGAAATAGAGCCAAAGTGTTGATGAAAACCTTAGCCTCTTCTCAAGGTGGGAAAATGAGTTTTTCTTCTACAAAACCAAGTGTTTTACTCTTAATAAACTAGTGTGGCAATTGGCCCCTTAGGGTTTTAGGTTAGCAATGGGTTAGCCCATCAACCTAAGATCCAATTAGACTTATTTCTAGTTGTTAGGTCAATGTTTGGTGGGTTGGGTTACAGAAAACTTAAGGTTGGGATGGAATGTATTGACACAAGGCCTAAAATCTACTAAGGTTTAGATCTGAACTTATTGGGCTAATTAATTGATGAGCTTGTGGAGGTCTTGTGTTGACTTAAGGGTCCATGTTTCACCTGGGCCTATTTTTTGAGTTTTAAACTTCTAAGAATTAGGTTAAGTCAATGTTAAGTGGGTTCCTTTAGGGTTAAGCCTCTTAAGATGAGATTAGGTCATATTAAGATGAAATTGGGCCTTCATAAGAATAAGACTAGGCCTTTAATAATGTTCTTGGCATACATAAATCAATCATGGGCCTAATTCATAGTTAAATCCATAATCATTATTTTGCTTCCTTTAAAATTGTCCAATTAATAATTATTATGTTAGAATACTCAAATTTGCCATTTTCCTTAGGACTTCTATCTCTTCATAAATTTTCCTTAAATCCCTCTTAATAATTATATAATCCTCAAATAATCACTGTTAATTATTTTTGGGGTGTTACATTCTCTCTTCCTTTTAGGAATTTTGTCCTCAAAATTAGACTTACTTTACTCCATAAAGCACTGGATAATCCTTCATCATTACCACCTCGTTTCTCAAATAGTTTCACCAGAACTTAGTCTTTTCCTTACTACTTTCTTGAAGAAGATGTTCTTATTATGTTACTACCTCACTTGGTATCCACAATTCTATTTCTTCTAGTCAACTAGGGTCAAATGACATGTAGACCTACATATTCCGTACTCTTTCTTTGTCCACAACTAGAGAGATCCTAACCAAGTTCCACATAAATAATCTTTCAGTGAGTTTCATGCACCAAGCTCAAATAAGCCTCGATTTCTCTCCCCTTATAGCTCTGGTTTCATTTTATTTTATCTCTTTCTCTCTTCTTCTTCTTTTTCTCTTCTTTTTTTGTGCACTAATAGTTGACTGCTGAATTTCATGTTAACTACCTTTCCTTCTTAACTCTTAATTCATTTAAAGGATAACTCCTAAATGCTTAGCCTAACTTTCCTTAATAGTTGACATCAAGACCTACAGGAATTTTACTTAGTTAGCCTTATAATATTTATTCCAGTAATAGTGACATAGGTAAATAACCTTATTTTATAGTGAAGTTTCATTTGTCCTTCACTTAGATTGTCCCCAGCTTTCTTTAGCCTAACCTTTTTATTGAAACAGATCTTTCCTCTTATAGGATCATTTAGTCTAAGTTTCCATGTCTTACATCCAACTATCTTATAAAATTATTGCACACATTATATCATTTATTATCCATTAGTAAAAGGTCCATTATTTCTATTAGACTTATAAGATCCCGTCTCATTTTCAATTAGTACCCAAGATTCCTCTTCCTCATTTGTCGAGATTCCTAAAGGTAGAAACTAATATAAAGTATGATCTCATGACTAATCTATTTAAGGCACTCAAACACTATAGGTTCACCTTCTACATAATCGAAATCAAATGTAATCTTTCAAGTGAACATAAACATAATCTTTCAAGTCTAGATTATATTCCTTGATAAGACTTGATTTCAAGGGTAAGAGTACCTTGTCTAGAGTATCAAGGTAATATTTTAAGACTTAGGAATGAGTCTCTTTAAACCTTACAAGCCATAGTTCAAGTGGATGTCCTACTAGATCACATGGCTTCAACATCCCACACTAAAACAACTTGCCTAAAGCACTAAGGGTTTTCAATTCATGATGATGGTCCATCCTCGACAATCTTGTCATTGTTCCTAGGTGTAATCAACCTAAAGATATCCTTAGTAGTCCTCTTCTCTTTCTCCCTCTTTTTTTTTGAAACTTGCTAAAACATCACTACAATCATATACATGTGATTCCAAAGACTACCATGATCAATAGATCCAAGTGTTTCATATTGATTCTCAGTTACTACAAGCATTAGTAGTCAACTTAATGGCATCTATACTTATTTGATGTCAAATGAACATCTTTTTTGATCTTATGCCATTATATAGTCCCAAAGGACTACTCATTCGTATCTTTTACACCTAATTGAGGTATTTTTGCACAAGTATAATCATACTTCAAATAGCATACTTCTTACCCTTTTCCGTGATGCTTCAAATTCTCTCCAACTTTCTCACATATAACTAAGTTTTTGTAATATCTTATAATTTAGAAATTCATAATAATTCCTAAAGATTAATAAGATAATATCTTGTTAATAAGGTCTAGGATCTTGTCAACAAGATCTTGTATTTAGTAATGTGAAATCTGAGATTTTGTTAACAAGGTTTTCTTATAGTAAGTATAAGGTCTTGTGACAGTAAGTTATAGCATATAGTATGTGATGGTATGATAGTTTTCATCCTTATACAATGGTCTGTGCCAACCACAAGTAACTCTTCTACTCCCTTAATAGTTCTTAGGCCTCAATTCATACCTTACTATTAGGAGTTAAATTAACATAATAAGGAGACTTAGTAAGTCTTTTCATTATCAAACATTCCCTAATTATCAACGGTTCAAGTAGGGATTCCCATTGAGAAATTTCTAGTATCATCGACAACTAGTGATTTATCCTTCCTCATCAGTCATTGTACTAAGGTTTCATTGTCATGGCATAAGTCGATTACATTACTACTACCTCTCATTCATTTCCTAGAGCTATTATTCTGGAGTAGGGAGTTCTCTTTCAAAATTAGGGAGTTTTACTACTAAAGTGAATACTAGTCTTTCTCAGATTCCCAATGTTGTCTCTATTCCCTTAATTACACCACACATGATACATGACAACAAAAGCACTAATGGTAGCATCAAACATTGCCTTTAACATTAGTAGGCAATTTTTTTTTAACCATAAACAAGCTCATCACTCCATGATAGTTGTATCTTAAACACTAGTATACACAAGGGTAGCAATTATTCTCTTCTTAAGTGGATCCATATCATCAAGATCTCCTCTTTACCTTCTAGGTAGGAAGTCTACTTGGTCTAGTTTGATACCAATTTGGTGGTTAAAACTCATTAAATTATATGATAAGTGGCATGCCTCACATGCCTCTGACATTGAAGTGCTAGAAAATGAGCATGTCCCACGTGCCTCTAACACCAAAGTGTTGCAAAATCTTACCTTACACTCTTGAAGTGTATCATGCATGTAAAGTGCCTCTAACCATCACCCAAATGCTTGTCAACACATAACATAAGTAAACTGAATCACACAAAAGAGACAACATGTATAAGCACCACGTGTATGCACACCTGGTTGTCTTTCCTTTATCACAATTTCCCTCTCTTGTCTTGGTACTATAATGGAGGAGCTTCAAATTTCTCAAGATTCCTTTCAAAACATTATCTCCCTTAATCTCTTCCTTTAAAGTTGTTATTCTCCATTTAGAAATGAATTTCACAATTCTAAGGGCTTCTTGCCTTCCTTTCTCGTCATCACCAACAAAAGATAGCTTACTCACCCTAATAGTTTGAACAAAACTATTTGAAATGTTCTTTAGCTCTTATTGCCCTTATTCATTAGGCCCAAAATATGGTAGCTAGGATTGAGTAATTATGTTCTTCATTAACCGAGATCAAGCAAGTGGGTTAGGATCTCTGTACCTACAAAGACTCAACTTTGGGGACCTTTTGAAGCTTATATAATTCTAACTTATCCTGGATTGTACATTACCTCAAATTTCTTTGGTCCATCATACTAATTTATTGTACATTAGTTCTAAACTTCCATTGTCAATTTCTCAATTATAAGTAGGGCTTACATCTTACCTTTCCATAGGGTTTCTATAGCTAGCTAGTCATTCTACTAGATACCATTACCATCTAAATTCCTAAGAGAGACAATGCTTGGTGGACCCGTGCAATACTAATGGATGTACCCTATTGAGAGGTATTATATTTCAATATACATTTTATTCTATTCATCAAATCTTGCAAACTATTTTTTTTCAACCATCTGCTTTTTATGTAGGTATTTGCACATGCTTAAATCTTATGTTCATAACAAGTCTTATCCAGAAAGTTCAATTGTAGAAGGTTATTTAGCTGATAAATGCTTTACCTTTTGCTTTCATTATTTAAAGAATATGCCAACCAAATTTAATTAGCCTCATAGAAATGACAATGGACCTATGGACAATGGTAACAAGTCTATCTTCAACTAAATTGGGAGGGCAAGGGGGAGTTATGAATCCATTACTTTGCCTGAGACAGAGTTCCATCAAGCTTGTATGTATATGCTATAAAATTATGCAGATGTTTCACCATTTATGGAGTAAGTTATCACGCCTTTTGTCAATCTTTATGACAACAATTATTTAGCAAATATTTTGTGACTATCTATTATAATGTAGGAAGCACCAGTTGGGGATTGAAACTTAAACTTTAACTGTTGAAGACTTTCCCAAATGGTTTTGTGAACGAGTAGGTTCTTTATTAATATAGTATACTTTAATGAGTAGCATATTTTGAGTCATAATCTTTTGTCTAAATAAATGATAATAGAGTATGGTTAATCTATACAGGTTTTACAGTTACGCACACAAGGCCAAGCTAATGATGACCTTATCAGTCTAGCACTTGGCCCAGCCAAAACAGTGCACCATTTTTTTACTTATTTAGTAAACGATTTTAGATTCCATACAAGAAATCGTGCCTTAGGTAAGAAAACTAACAATACTGGAGTTCTTGTGAAGAGGGATGACTCAACGAAAGGAAAAAGTATTATGTTATCTTAGAGGACATATATTGTAATATCCGATTCTTAAAAAATGAGAGATTATGTTATGTGACCATTAGAATAACTATTGAGTATGAAGTATGGCAGCGGACCAAGTTAATTTAAGGGCTAAGATTACATCTCATCACTTGGGTCGAAGATCTTGTAATCTGTAGTGCAATTTTTAAGACCTTGTCGACAAGGTTTTCACCAATAAGTACAAGGTCTTCTTATATAATGTGTTAAAGCTTGTATGGTATGGAATTAGGTATGGAGGGCTTTTTAAATGAAATTTTTGAATTTTCTAGGGTTCTCAAAGGCCCTGAAAATTATGGGAAGCCCTGGGACAGTTAAAGCCCCTTCGGTGGACGTTTTCCAATGTCAGTTAACTTGAACTTTGATTGATTCATTTGGGAAGATTTTAGCTCTAATTCAAGTGATTCCAAAGGCATTTTACTAAATTGGGAACCTAAAATTTATAATGAAAAAGACGGTTCTAAAAAAGGAGCTAAAATGAGTTAGAAACAAAATTGCCAAGAAAAAAGGGTAAAATGAAAATTTTTGAAAAAGTCCTTCTTAAACCCATGTATATATAAGGTGTCCTTCTTTTCCTCTCATTTAGGTCAACCAAGTTCTATCCAAAAACCAGAGAATACTCAAGAGAAGGAGGCCCACAAGACTAAGGCAAAGGATAAGGAAAAATTTCAAGAAAAATGTAAGAAAGTGTTGGAATTTCTTAGTCTTCTCCTTAAGAAATCTCTTCTCCTCCTTCTTCCCTTTCTCCCTATGGTTTTCTTAAAGTTTTGGTGTTTTTTTAAGGTTAGACCAAGGAGGGAAAGTTCGGATTTGAAGAGAGGAAGCCAAAGAAAGGAAGATTTAAGTGAGAAAACAAGGAAAAACAAGGTAAATCTTCCATCCCATAGTAGATACTTCCTCCCCCTTCTTCTCCTTATTTTGCCCCATGTATATAGATGCAAGAGGGCTGGAATTTTGAGGAGAACTAAGGATGAATTCTATGAATTTAGGGGAAGAGAGTAAGAATATGCAAAGAAATCCAAGTAGAAACTATGAATTTGCAAGATAGGAAAGTTAGGGTTTTGATTTCTCCTTGAACTCTATCATGAACCCTAGCCATATTTTATGATGTTTAAGTGTTCATATGAGTTCCTAAGACACTAAGAGAGCTTCCTATATGATTCTCCCATCAAAGGAAGCAAAGAAACTCTATTAGTGCCTTATGGAAGTGTAGCTTCGGCCAAGGAGAGTCCATGCACCTAGGGAGTGTTTTAATTCCTTCCAAACTTAGTTTTGTATCATGTATGATGGGAGAGTATGAGAGGAAGTCTTGGAAAGAGTTTATAAGGCATAGATAGCAAGATGGCCTTACATGTTCTATAATATGACTTAAAGAAGCAACACCAAGCTAGGCTCATAGAATTGATTATATGATGACTCCAAGAGGTTTAAATAGAGTCAAGAATCATGAATGAATGGATAGAATGGAGCAAAGATGATGTTTTTCAAAGGTTGCTTCATTAAGTACATTATGAAACCATAAAAGAGCCTTATAAGTCACTCAACTTTTCTAGTAATTGTGTGGCCTTAGACTCTGCGTCAAGAGTATAATTAGCTTCCATGTGATGTGTCTAGGCTAAGAGGAATGATCTCCACCTTCTTGGGTGTATGAGATCAAAGGAGAGGATCCAGGACTTAAGGAAAAAGTGTGTAAATGCAAGTAAGGTAACTCTCTCCACCTTCTCTCATGCATAGATGTGTGCTTACATTGTCTTGAATGTGTGTATGTATGTTTTAAACTATGAAAAGTATTCTAGCATGATTTTATATGCCATGGTATCATGATGATGTATTATGTTTCTAAATGATATCTTATGTGCTTGCTTTGATTTACTTGAGTGTGGTAAAGCGAAGAACCCCCTAACCATGGTGAGGATGAGCCAAGAACCCTTAAGATTAGTTAAGACAAAGTAAAGAGTCTTTCAAAAGTGAAGTTGACTCCCAAGAGCAAGGTTGAGTCCAAGAACCTCTTAAAGAATGGGTGAGGCAAGTCCAAAATCCACAAGTGAATGAGTGAGGCTAATCCACTTACTTGGCAAGCCTTTGTATGCTATGTATGACTTGGTCAAATGTTGAAAATGCTTCTTAAATGACTGCACATGTTAATATGCTCATGCATGCATTTGTGAGACTTGTATTGCATGCCTTATGTGTGATTGGATGGGAGATGAGCTATTGGGATTCTTTGAATCTCATCCCCTCCTCTCCAATTGTCATATCTTAACCCCAAGAAACTCATATCATAGCATTCAAGCAATAAACACCAGACTTGCACACAAAGCGTAGCATATGGACCAAAATCACATAAACAAACCCACACAGTTCAATCCCATTTTGGTTTAAGAAATTTTGTCCATATAATATCCATACAACATTCATTCAAAGCAAGAATATCATTACATAAGCTCTTGAGGTCCATTTTGCACTACTTGAACCTTTCACACAATTGACTTGCACATACAACACATAACAATAGGAAGCACACTACTAAGAACCTCTAACTAATCATTAAATCACTTCCAAGGCCCATGAATTGATCCTTAACTCCTCTTAGACCGTAACATATTAAAACATATCAGATTCATAGCCATTTAGGTCAAGAAACTCGGGTTTGGAGGTTTGGAACACATATCAAAATTTTTGCCACGGGTTTCAAATTTTTAGTTTTCTGGGGCAGACTTTGGAAAATCATAATTAATTCAAAAAAACCAAAATGAGGCAAATGATAGCTTTCCAGAAATATCTGTATGTCTACTATAAGATAAAAATAATTACAGGTATGAAACACCCAGTTGTACTGTGTTTGACAACCGAAAAGTATGAAAGGTCTGGCTGCCCTTGAGTTCTTCTACAGCTTACTGATATGGATTTTAAAAATTCATAACTAATTCCAAAAAACTCCAAATAAAGTAAAATATATCAATCTGGAAAGCTACAGATGTCTACATTAAGGGAAAAATAGATCCAGACCCAGAGAATGACATTAAACTGGAGAAACTCGATGGAATAGTGCTGCGGGTCCTGCTGTGTCACTGACAGTGAGTTCTAACTTCAAAAATTCATTTCTCTCTCTATAGACCTCCAAATGAGGTTATTCTAGTTTCTATAGCTCACTGTGCATGTCTAGTTTCTCCATGTAAAATTTCAGGACCATTGGACCTCATTTGCCCTATGTTTGACACAGATGCATTTTCGGACCAAAGCTACAGTACACTGACCAAAATCAGAAAAATTCCTAACTTCAAAAATTCACCAAATACTCCATAGACCTCCAAAAATTATGCACTCTAGCTTCCCAAAAAACTATAGATGAGCTCTACATGCATGCCAAATTTCATGATGAAATTTGTCCATTTGACCAGTTTGTGATATAGGGTTGCAAAATACCCTTTTAAGCTTCATATGGGGTCTCAAGGGGTCCATTTTTGCCTCTTCTCATTCTATGGCCACATGAGCACGTGGGAAAGCATTAAAATACTCTATCAAACATGTCTCAAAGGGCTAATAACCCAGATTCCATCATCTCACTCATCCACACCAAGATATACACAAGAGCCATACTTATATAACTTGGCATATCTAAGTCAAATTCATGAAATATCATTCACATGGGTCTAGTTCTCATACATATACAATATACCCATACTTTTACAAATATTCATAAGCTCATACATCATATACATTATGGAGATACATCATGTGACAACCATATGGCTATAATACAAATATGTTACAACTCCATTGCTAATCTTCTTGCTTCCAAGTGTGGTGGCTCCCATTTCCTTGCTCTCTTGATCCACATAGGCATATTAAGTAATGGGGAGGGAGGAGTGAGATTCTAGGAATCCCAATAGCTCATCTCCCATTCAATCATGCATAAAGAATGTAATACAAGTGTTAAGGATGCATGCATGGCATATCAATATAGAAAATGGTGCAAAATACATTCTTGGCATTTACACAAAGCACACATAACCTACTTAGGCTTGCCAAATGAATGGATTAGCCTCACCCACTTTCTTCAAAGTTCTTGGACTTGCCTCACCCTTTTTCTCAAAGGCCTTGAACTAAGCCTTGCTCTTGGGAGACTTTCTCTTGGTCTCAACCACTTCTAAAGATAGAAGGTTCTTGGCCTCTCCACATTCAAGCAAACCAATGCAACATTTATAGGCATCATTTGAATATATAGTGCAATACTATGGTTCCATGGAACATAGACATCATACTAAAATATAATTCATAGCTTAAAATACTCATACACACATTCAAAAATAATGTAGACATTCATTCATGCATGGGAGAAAAGAGAGAGAGCTACCTTGTTATCTATGCAAGCTTTACTTTGCCTTACTCCTTCCCTTTTTCGGTTCCACAAGAACACTAAGGTGGGGTCGGTTTCCTTGGCCTAAATATCATGAATAATACTCAATTATATTCTTGAAACAAGCTAAAGCATTCAATTTACTCTCAAGAACATACTTGGTTCCATAAGTCACATAATGGCTCTATAAATGGCCTATTGAAGCAACCATCATGATTCAAGTTCTTGACTCCATTCTCTTCTCATTTCTAGGCCTCTTGACCTCATTTAAGGTCCTTGGAGCCATTACATATTCATTTACAAAAGCCTAAACACAAGTTGCTTCATAAGGTCACATTATGGAAGCCATTGCCTCATCTCCCAATCCATGACTTCTAAATTTTTTCCAAGGGTTCCTCCCACCTTTTACCATCATAAGAAGTCCCATTCTAGGCTTAGAACAAATTAAAACACTCTCTAGGTGACCAGACCTTGTGTGGCCGAGATATACATCATGAAAAAAGTCCTTGAACTTTGCTTTGTTTTCTTGGAAGGAATGTCACATATATAACTTCCTAGGGATCTAAGGGAATCAAACCATGTCTTACATAAGCTAGAATACCTCTAGGAAAAATCAGATTTCATCACTTATTTCAAAACCCCAAGTTGTGCCAACTTGAATTTTAAGGCTCCCTTTTTGTTTCCACTTGTCTATTCTAAATTCCCACACTCTAAATCACTTGTTCTTCCCTTGATATGGTCAAAATTCAACTCCCTTTGGATGGGCTCTAGGTTGCACGAAATTCATATAGAGGAGAACAAGCAAGAAGTGCAAGAAAAGCCATGGAAAGGAATGGGAACCTACCTTAAATTCTTGCTCTTCCAAGTGGCTTCCTCTTGCACCCAAGCCTTCCGTCCAATCCTAACTTCTCCTTGCTGGACCAGAACCAAAATAGCATCAAAATACATTCTGAACCCATGGAAATATGGAGGAGAAGGAGGGGAATATTTATTGTAAAGACAAAAGGAAGAAAACACACACTTTCATACCTATTCAAGGCTTCTTCTTCCTTCCTTAGCCTCCCCTTTTGTGCACCACTCTTAGCCCTTCTTAATTCTGTTTCAATGTGTGAGAGAGTGGGCGAGGAGATCTGAGCAGAGGAGGGACGTTTTTTATAAGCTAGGGATTCATTTAAGCAACTTTCAAAATTTGCAATTTAGTCCCTCTTCGTAGTTTTGTTTGTTTGGGCTCATTTCAACTCCTTTTTCAAATCCATCTTTTCCATCATATTACTTAGGCTCTTAATCATAAGAATTGCCTTTGGAATCACTAAAAAAGGATCTAAAACCATTCCGAACCATTCAGTCAAAGTTTCGGTCAACCAACGGCCGAAATCGCTCACCGGAGGGGTTTTAACTGTTCTAGGGGTTCCCATGGTATTCAGAGCCTCTGAGAACCCCAGAAAGCTCAAATTTTTCATTTAAAAAGCCCTCTTATGAGATTTCAAAGTTTTCTAGAAATTACAAAAATGCCCCTACTTTCTTCGGCAAATTTTTTGAGCTTTTTTGGCTCTAGTTTTCAGGCATCTTAAATCTCAAATCCTTATTTTCTAATATTTAGAATTTTATCATAATTTTATTTGACCCCAATTCCTTCTATTTCGAGAACTTCCTTTTATATTTGGCCCATTTCTGACATTTACGAAGAAATCGAACATCGCGTTTCTCACGTTTATGGAGGTACCGGATGTTACACCAATGTCTTAACATGCTAGATAAAACAATTGAGCAAAGTAATGGAGGCCACCAAGTCTAAAAGAAGAAGATTGACATCAAAGTATTTGAATATGCCTAGTTTTACTTCCTTTTTAGCCATACACATGGCATATGATGTAATCCCTTAATGAAATTGTTATGTAAACATATGAGCATGTGTAATTATATTGATATGTTATGTATAAATGAGAGCTAAGGTTATATGTATGAGAATGTGTATTTTGGATATGTAATGGCCAACTAGCATCTTGGAAATGCATGTATAAATGAAAGTGGAATGACCAAATTGAGATGCATGAGGTTTGGGACCACTTGAGCAGTTCATACAAGTCCTATTCATGCTTTTAAACTTGCCCAAGAGGTGCCAAACACCAAGAAATACCATTTGGGTACACTTGGTCTCTAATATGGACCAAAATTGATCATATTGGAAACTTATACCACTTTTTGCCCAAATGAACTCTTCTTGATTTGAAATTTGGTATGCATCTAGAGCTTGTTAAGAGCTTTTTGGGAAGCTAAAGTATAGAATTTTTGTAAGTCTATAGAATCTTTAGTGAATTTTCAAAGTTAGAAAAAATTTTAAATTTGGTATGGTGCACTGTTCACATTGGCCCAAAAATAAATTGTCACTTAGGGGGAAAATGATGTCTAATTGGCACAAATTTTTAAAGGAAGAAACTAGACACTCCCAGTGACTTGTGCCAACTAGAAGCACCTTATTTGGATATCTATAGAGGGAGATATGAATTTTTAAAGATTCTACCAGTATCAAGCACTCAAGCTAACTTGAGGTACTGTTTGATTAGGTTTCTAGGTCTGGATATGCCTGAATTGGTCTATAGTTATTTTTTCCCTCTAGAAAACACCTGTAGCTTTTTAGATTAGTATCATTTGCATAGAATGGATTTTTTTGGAATTAATTGGATATTTTTAAAATTTGCTACAGAAACTTGTGACAGTACCAGTAGCCAGCTAGACCTCTGTCCCTTTTCGAATGTCAAACATCCTTTGTGTGATAATTCATGGTCTGTTCATATTTTTAGTATAAATTAGACATCTATAGCTTCCCAAATGTCAAATAATGTATATTTTGATTTTTTTAGAATTAGTTATGATTTTTCAAAATTGGTGTCAGAAAAGCCAAAATTCTAGTAGAAATTTCTTCATGAGATTTCATGCTTCCCTTTGCTTTGCACAACCTCTAGGATACTTTTGGTGATCAATTTGAGTTGTATCTATGTAATTAAATATGGGAAGGTAACACATGAGTCCATATAGCCTACGGGACTTCGAAAGAAAAAATTTTACCCATAGAGAAATGCAACTTATCTATGAGAATTAATCTATTATGTTGCCTCCTATAGAATAAGCATGAAATAAGGCATGGAAATTGCATGAATTGAATCTTAGAAGTATGGTGTTACATATATGAGCTTTCATATATTGGGAATAAAAAAGTACATCTCTTTAAGTGTCATTGGTGGGACGTGGGTCACTTAGGAAGAGGATACAAGGTTGACAAGTTTGGCATCACAAGAGTGAATGCTCGGCTAAACATTTGATGATGTAGACATATGCCAAGTAGAATAAGTGTTCTACCTAAGAGACGCCATTGACACAAAGTGGCTGATTATTGTGAAGACAAATCCTCATGACCCCTTTAGCCTTTCAGAAGTGGATGAAAGTGAAGAAAGTGGTAAGAATGATGGTCTCCTTCATGATGAGGCATATCAACAAGATGTATTCCAATTAAATCCAATTTTGAATGATGACATGGGCATTGACCTTGAGATCCTTTTGCATTAGGATGATGTTGAACTATAAATACTAAGCCATTCAAGTATAAAAGTTTAAATAAGTGGGCATAATGCAAAGTCTGTGATAGATGATTTCATTGATGATAATGATGAGATTGGGTCCACTGACGAAGAAGAAGGAGAAGACTTGCTTGATGATGACGATGCGGACGACACTGTAGACACTGAGTGTGATCAAGATTAGTGTTAATCTTGTTGAACATTTGAAAAATTTATAATTATTGTACAAATATTCCCATTGTATGATCAAGTGGTTGGATAGCACATGCCCCTCCTATCAAAGTGTTTGAAGTTCGGTATATTCTTACATCATATATGTTTTTTATTATTTACTTTTATGTTGTCTTATGCTGTACCTTTATCTTAATCATCACTCAAATTTTTTTTTTCTGTGTGCTTGTTATGTATGTGTTTTATCATTTACTTTTGTTGCCATTAATGTTTGTTTCATCGCATCTTGTTACTTATACTATATTTGGACAAAAGGAAGCAAATGTTAGGTTTTGCACGAGGTAGTCTAGGAGGTCGAGGAGGACGAGGCATTAGGTGAGGTAATGGTTGAGGTTAAATAACCCCACTAGAGAGGTGACTTCACCTAAGTGTACACAGAGGGATTTGGCGCCAGGAGGTGCACTCTCACTTGAGCATGCACCGGGGGATTTGGGGTTAGGAGATGCACTTTCACCATTCTCACCATAGAGGGATAGACAAACCATTTATAATGATTCGCCTCCTACACAACAATCTCAGGTGCCTAGTAGTTCAAGTATCACTCCATGCAGATAATCTTTTTGTTGTTACACTTTTTCCATATATATACACTAGTGACTAATTTGTTTGCTTTTCTCAAATGTAGCGGCTTCTTGTAGCATATCTAAAAAGGGTAGGGGAAAATATAAGAGTATATCAGTAGACATGAAGATAAAATATGGTTCAAAGATCAAAGATTACATTCCTAAGAACTCAAATAGACTTATTGGAGATGGGGCTTGTGACTTTTCCAACTACTGTGGTCATATGGTGTAGACCATAATCTCTCTTAGGGATGGTGATTGGGCCAAAGTTTATGCCAAATATGGGGACACTTTATTGTTAAAAGTAAAGGTATTACATTACATGTATGGGTCATTTTTCTTTATGTAGCATTCATAGTGTTCCTTCATTAGTTAATAAGTTTGGTTTCTTCTCTTTTATTTAGGATAAGTTTAATGTTCGCAATGGGTGCCCTGAAGAAAGATTAAATAGAACTTATGTTAAGACAACGCATCGACTATACCAATCTTGGAAGGCTAACTTGCATGTAGATTATGCTAAGTGTGACATAAATGAAGAGAATGAGGCTACTCGACCAAGTAACATCAGCTATGATGATTAAGAGTGACTAATGCATTACTAGGAAAGTCCAAAGTTCAAGGTAGTGTGTTTCTAACATAAACTTAAAGGATTATTTGCTTTATGTTCACATGATTTTAAGGTTTTATGACCATAATACCATCGAATTATAGGCTATGAGTAGTAGGAACAAGCCAATAGGCAAGGCAAGTAACAAAGCATACATGCGATACTCTTTTATTTGTAGAGGTTAAGGAGTTTACAATAAGTACTTATGTTATACTTGAGGAGTTTATAGACATTTTTCTTTGTGTCATTCCCTTTATGGTAGCATGGATTATCATTTAATAAATATTGTAGAGACATCCCATCACTAGAAACATGGCATGCCTTGACTGAGTCTGGGAACTTCAACACACTCGTAAGAACAAGGATAAAGAGGTGGAATGGGTAGAACCCAAGTCACAAGAAATCCATGTAAGTTGCTATAGATCACTAAGCTTCAATTATTATTCCATTGCCTTATTGTTTATGGTGTTTACCTGTTGTTATACCTCTAAGGGTGCATTCAAGAACTTGTTCACTAGTAAGAAGCAGAAGATAATGAGAATCTACTAACGGGAGATCAGATTTTGGTCACCATGTTAGGGGAAAGGTCAGGGTATGTTATAGGGAAAGGATATGGAAAGAAACCAATAAAGAAGAGAATTATGGACTCAATTGAAGTGGATTCGAGGGTTTCAACAAGGATGGAACAAATGCAGGCTGAGATGGAGAGAAAATTATAAGAGGAGCGAGAAAGGTTGTGGGAGGAAATGCAAGCTCAGATGGAAAAGAAGCTTCAAGAAAAGCATGCTACAATGCAACAACAGGTTCAGTCAAAGATTCAACCTCAATTAGCTAGCCATATGGCCACCATGCAATAGGTACTTGTAAATAATTTTCTACCTTAATGTTATGTTAAATAATAATAGTCTATGATTAGTGTTATTCTTGATTAATAGGGACAAAATGCTCCGACCAATGACTCCTCTTGTGGACAAGCTAAGTGAAGAGAAGGTGGATTTATGTTTTTTTTGTTGATAGCCATTTTGATGTGTCAATTTATGCTATCATTTCATGTTCTAATAGATATTTTAATATAGGTTCTGATATGTATGACATTATAAGAAAACTTATAGTTAGAATGCTAATTATGATATGCAATATTAAGAAATTAATGCCTTTTGTACATGTCAATTAGCATATATATATTGCTTTTTATTTCTTATTTTTGTTTTAATTTTTTTCAATGCTAATTTAATTTCAATGTCCATTATTCATTTTTAAAATATAAAAAAATAGTCCCCTTACATTTAGCAGTAACAAATTTTGCCACTAAAAAGTTTATTTTTAGTATTAAAAACAAAATGATTGCCACTAAAGCTTTATTGTAACGCCAAAAGTTGCTACTAAAACTTATTTGCTACAACAATGTTGTCACTTTTGCCTTCTTATAACTATAATTTCTTACTACTAAATGCATTTAGTTATGAGTATGATATTGTTCCTAAATGCCTTTAATGGCAACCATAGCTATGTTGCTAATTCATTTTCACTTGCAACAGATGTTATTGCTAAAGGTAGTGACAAATGGCATTAATTTTTACCCACAGCAATAAATCATTGTTAAATATATATAGTAGCGATTTTAGTGGCATCATTAATTATTTTTACCTACAATAAACTATTATCACTAAAGGTGTACCTATAGTGACAACCTGTGTCGCCACTAAAAGCTTAGATTTGGTGGCAACATACAATTAGTGGCAACTATTGCCCCTAATACCTTTTCATTTAGTGGCGGCACTTGTTTCAATTAAATTGTAATAAGCTTTAGCAGTGACTATCTTTACTGCTATATATTTGTAACATTGACTTTTAGTGGCGACACTTTGTCATGACTAAAAAGTATTAACGTTACTAGAGCAGAAGGATAGAAAAGATATTGCCACTAAAACTTATTAGTAGTGACATTTTGGCTTTCTAAAAGTCAATTTTTTTTATAATGCACACAATAAATCACTAACAAACTACAACTACTACTTGCACGACTTTTTTTCATTCTTGCTTGCTATGAAGAATCCTTACAAGTTTGTGTTAAAATCAATTAATTTGTCAAAAGAGGGCTTGGTCATGCATCAAAAGCAAGCAAAAATAAAGAAATGACACAAAAATCAGCCACCAAAAGTTGAACAATTAAATCTAGGAAAATTAAAAAAATCTTAAAAATTTTGGAAAAGTGCCCTAAACATTGAAATTTGGCCTAAAAACATGTACCTTATAGCAAAAGCTATATATTTTTTCTTATCTCACCTAAAAACTTAAGGATACCAAGTTTAAGAATTTTCTAAGCAAGTTAAACGAAAATTTCAGCAAGCAAAGCAAGTGATGCACATTACCATGAAGGCCAAGAATCGAATGCAAAACAGAGCAAAAACATACTAAACAAATAGCATTAACACCTAGTCAACCTTCCTAAATAATTGAGAATTCAATTTTCCCAGCAATGGCACCAAATTTAAAGTTATGTCGAATAACCTCAAATAAACTAAGTTAAATGAAAGTTTGTAATATAAGGTGCAACCAAGATTGTCTTCTATAGAAATGGATTTCAATTATTTAAAAGTGCTTCCCAAGTGTTAAGAGAAACCTAAAAGCTACCAAATTTAGGGGGTTTTTGATGGAATTCAATTAGCTAAAATTTAAAATGAATTAAAAATACAAACTACTAACTAAAATGCATAAACTGAACAAGTAAGTAATGGATGTGTAACACCTCAAAATTAATTAAGGATAATTATGATTAATTAGAAATTAATATAGGTTTAATTAAGAAATTAATTAAGAAAGGTGGACATTAATTTGGGTCTTATGATTAATTAAATTATGTTGGGGGCCTAATATAGAAGCCCAATCATGTTATGAGCTTAATAGGAGAGTCCATTTAGCCTTAGCCTAAACTTGGGGAAGTGAGTCCAAATAGGTCATGGGTTAGCAGATCAATATATTCCATCTTTATCCTTAAAAATTTTTACAGCCCAACCAATAATGTCTGACCTAACAAGCTAAAATTTAAACCTTACTTGGACTTGAGCCTTTAGGTTAACCCATAACTCAACTTAAACCTATCTAAACCTTAAACACACTCAGCCTCCTCCCCATTCTACAGAAAAACACAAGAGGTAAGGGAAAATTTGGAGGTCTTGGAGAGAGGCTAGAGTTCTTAACATAATCCTATCATTTCCCACTCATAGAGTTAAAATCAACCAAGATAACCTTCATAAAACTTAATCTTCTCTTTTTTTTCTTCAATTTGACCTAATTGAGTTTTCATTTGGAGCATTTTCATCTTTCACCCAAAACTGAAACTTATTGTTTGATGTTTCCATGGTAGATTTTCGGAGGTTGAGGCTAGGGGTATTGTTAGGTAAGTGTTTCCTTCCCATGTTAATGAATTTTTTACTAGTTTGAGCCCCTTATAGTTGATTTATAATATGTGCATTAATTTTGTGTGAATTTACTCAGAAAATTGAGAGGTATCTTGAGGTTCTGGTGTGAGGAACACCAAATTCGAATCTGGAGCTTGTAAAGGCTAGGTAAATGTCCTCTAGGTAGTTTTTGGTAATTTAATTCTTTGAGTATTTAGTTTGCTACTATAAATGATGAGTAACAGTAGTAGTGGTCTAGTTTTTTGCACATAGGCTGAAGTAGCATTATTGTTGGCTCTCAAAGAATTGTCAACTAAGTAAGGTAACTGGGGTTAATGTTAATTCCATGCATATATCTATTTTAATTTTATATCTACTGCACAGGTATAATTTTGAATGCATAATGAATGGTTAGCTATCTGGATTGTATGTTTGGACCTTGTGTTAGTCCATGGTGGAGCTGTGGTGTAATTGCCATTTATGCAGCGTGCCTCGTTTGGGCACTAGATTGTGATCAGACCCTTGTATGCACTAAGTCTAAGTTGTGCTCATTAGAGAGTAAGTGCTGTGGACAGGCCTCTCCCTGTGTTAATGGCCTTTAACATGTGTAATGTAATTGCTAGTATGGGATAGTAGTGATTGATAGCCTAATTATTTCATTTGATGTTATGACTGATATTTCTGATGCTTATCTGATTAATTGCACATATGTTAATTAAATTGGTATATATGAATGGAATTTTCCGCTGGTTATTGAGATTTTCATTTCACCCTATTTCATGGGCTAACTATTTCAGCTAAAGGCTCTTCGGGTAAGGATAAAAGGAAGCAAGTGGATGAACATCCATGAGCTGTGACCCTAAGTAAGGAATGTTGCACTTGGGTTGACTTAATTTAGGATAGATACTAATTTTTGTTATTCTTTTATATAGTATCATCATGTAATCATATTGCCAAGTGTAAGAGTGTTGTGTTTTGGTGACCTATGATGTATCTAATAGGGAGTTAGGGCTTATACAAATTTGGAACCTGATATATGCACTCATTTATATATGATGTGGAACCTTATTAGTATGGATATAAAAATCATCACTTGAAGTATGTTATTATATCACCATGAATGATCTTGTTAATGGTTTGTGAATTTGGTTGCTGTTAATAATTCTTAAATTTACTGATGTATGATTGTTAGAGAGATTTAAAAATAATACTTTAGTCTTTAAGTGGATGTGAGGGTATGCTGGGTAGTTTAGTTAGTTAGTTGCCATTAAAGCCGTACAAATTAAGTTAAAATAACCTTAGGATGTTACTTGAGGGAGGTCTAGTATGTATGGGACAAAATTTAGAGAGTTTAGGTGCATAAGAGGGTTAAGCTGCAACCAAAACTACTTAATTCATGGCAATGGAGATCTAGAAGCTAGAAGCGCTACGGCACAAGATACCTCACCATGGTGCAACATGAGAAATTCGTCTAAAGAGAGTAATAGAGAGCAAACTCGCTACGGTGCAAAGGAGGCTCATCGCGGTGAGTGTTAGAAGGCAAGCTTGGAGAGTTCCAAGAGGCTCTCTTACCACGGTGAGAATCACAAAAGTGTGATTAGTAGGTCCCAAGACCACCTTCATCGTAGTGTGAAAGACCTAAGTCATGGCACAAAGTTTGAATTTTTTATTTTTAGCTCTAGTAGCCACTTACACCATGGTAGGAGTCTCCAAACTTGGTTTTTAGGTTCTAGTAACTAACTTAGCCATAGCGGAAGATCCAAGTCATGGCAAAGGTTCCCAAACTCTTATTTGTGACTTAGAAACCTTGAAGTTTATTATGATAGTGTTATGAAATGACTTGAAAATATTTATAAGAGGTTTTGTGAGTTGAAATTAATAGTAAAATGAAACGAAGGTATAAATTAATAATTAAGATCACTTGTAGACTTAAAGAGTTGTGATAGTTTGACTAATAACCTTAATAATATCAAGGTTCAAATTTCTCCATTTTTTTCCTATTTTAATTAATTGTAATGACTTTAGGTCTTGATTTATGATCATTAACCACTCAATTAAACCTAATCACAGTAATTAGGAATTAGGGTTGTTACAGGATGCGTGTCTAATTTTAGATTTATCCCTTGATGTTCATTATTCTTATCCTAATTCAATTGTTAATGGTTTGATCTAAGACTTCCTACACATGTTTATACTAATTTATCTTGAGTTACTACACAAGATTCAAGAAACTAACAAATCAATGTTGATTGAAATATTAACTTCACATTAATTCAATAGTTCTTGTGATTAAGCTCATTGAACACTAAAAAAGAATGATTAATCAAACCCCAAGAAAATCTCAAATTAAACATTCAAGTATAAAATTCTAGCATGCATTTCATCAAACACCTTGATTGCATAAGCTAAAAATTAGAAATATATAATAATTATAGCACTTAGACAAGTAAAATATTAATCCATTAATTAGCAAAATCTCTCATAATTGATGTTTAACCAACCTCTAATCATAAATAACACTATTCTTAATCCAATACAAACATAACCAAGCTAGTAGAAGAAGAAAAAGTGCTAGAAAGAGAGGGAAAAAGTGTAGAAATATTAGCCAAATCCATATATACTCTTCATGGATTCAAGCTCCACATTAAGGCCTTTACCCAAGCTAGCCACAAGATGAATCTAACCTTCCATTGACTAAAAGTTAATGACAGAAAATCTGGTGCAAGCTTTAGCCATTGGAACTTCAATTGGGAGGAGAATGAATGACAGGATGTTCTGTGCATTTTTTCCTCCTCTCTCCTTTCTAATTATGGTGCTCTCTTTTTCGTGAATGATCTGTGCCTCAAAAGAGCCCTCCCATGCCATGTGACCTAGACGTGTAAGCTATATGTGTATACTGGGGGGAGCCATGTATGTATGTATATGTGGATGAATGATTAATGCCATGTAACGTGAATGTGCATCCATGTGGGACTTAGAACCATATATCTATGCATGAATATGAGAGTGCCTTGTAGCCTTATTCCTTTATGCATGTATGTGTGAGAGTGCCATGATAAGTATGTGAATAAAAGCTCCCTCCATATCAAACTTTGTAGCATGATGTTTGTGACAACCCTACCTTCTGGTCAATGTATTTGTAGTTAAATACAAGATTATTCGTTAATGATCAAGGTTTGAGGTCATTATATTTTATCACATTACGAAAATATGAGGAAATTTGAACCTTGATATTAGGGTCATCACCATACTACCTTAACAAAACAAAATTTGCATAAAAGAAATCCTACTACCATAAGGGGTTTATGATTCAACCGTCTATCAGTTTCAATACACAATAACCTCCCACAAGTGTTCCTATATCGTCTCATAATTTCACAAATATCACTGTGGCGAGTTGGACTTTCACCGCGGCCAACCTATGTGGTGCCGCGGCAGAAACGCCTCATGGAATGACTATTCTCAACTCCCACAATTCTCGCCTCGGCGCAATATATCTGCGCCGTGGCGAGTTTTGCTTCTGTCCAACCCTTATTTTATTTCCTCGACTCACGCCACAGCAGGACATAATGCGCTACGATGAGTTTTGGTTCTGTTACCCTCCTGGGCGATTTTTTTTCACTTCGCGCCGCGGCGAGATTTATTAGGTCGCGGTGCTTCTCACCACTGTCACTCCCTGGGCCAATTTTTTTTTCCTTGTGCCGCGGCGGGATTTGTTATGCTGTGGCGCCCTTCGGCTCTGTCTCTCCTTTGGCCGCGGCGAAGCCTTCTTAGCAGCGGCAGAACTCTCTCCTGTTACTACATTATCAAAATTTCGCCCCCTACACTCCAAACCTCATCTTAGAGACACTCTAGGTCCACCTTCCCTTATTTTATGTGACTCTAATGGTGTTTATCTACCCTGTTTACCCATTAATCCGTCCATTACCATTGCAAAACTTAAATACTACTTTCTACTTGTCCAACTAGGTCCTAACAGCAAATTCATGAATATATAACAGCAAGAACACATGCATTAGCAGCAATTGACATCCCATGCACATTCCATAGAGATTCCATTCAACAATAGCTTATATCCACATCCAAGACATCATATGACTATAATTCCCATATGATAATCCATATCACAATCTCAACAAAAATACATATATAATACTATAAGTTTATACATTAGTATTTAACTATAATGAGATTTAAATCCTCAACGGTTACATTTCAATCAAACAAAATATGAACGCCTACACTTGGCAACATGATTACATGATGATGCTATGTAAACTAATAACAAAATTGCATCTACCCTATTCTACTCAGACCAAGTGTAGCTCCTTAACACGGCCTCAGCTCATGGATGTTCATCCACTTGCTTACCCTTATCCTTACCTGAGGAACTTTCACCTGAAATATTAATCCCATAAAACGGGGTGAGATATAAATCTCAGTAACCAAGGCAATTCCATCATATATCCAATTTAATTAGCCTATAAGCATGAATCAAAATCAATATCAGAATCATATCCATCATATCAGCAAATGAAACAATTGGGCTATCATGATTACTATCCCATACTAGCAATCATATTATCACATGTTAAAGGCCATTAACACAGGGAGAGGCTCGTCCACGGCACCTACTCCCTATTGAGCACAACCAGGGCTCAGTGCATCTGGGTTTAATCATAACCCGGTGCTCGATCGAAGCACATGTACGGGTGGTAGCCGCACTACAGCTCCACCATGGACTCACAAGGTCCAATCACAATTCAACAGATAGCCAATCAATTCATTCAACATTTCAAATCATTCATATACAACAACATATGAAATTAAATCAAATATATACATGGAATTGATATAACCCAGTTACCTCACTTGTAGACACTTTACAACAGCCACCACAAATCCCAAATTCGGATTAGAATGTCCTTCACCAGAAAACTCAATATTCCACCCAAAATCCTAAGTAAATTCGTACATAATTAATACCCATTTTATAAGTAAGCTATGGGGGTCTCAATTTAACAAATAAAGCATCAAAATGGAGGGTTTAAACTCACCTAAGGTCAGCCCTAACCTCAACCTACGAATTTCACCAAGAAAATCCCCAAACACCCACATTTCAGATTTTAGGTAGGATGAAAATGCTCCAAATGAAAAACTAATCGGGCCAGATTAAAGAGAAAGATGAGGAGATTAAGTTGTATAACTATTACCTTAGCTAAATCTTGCTTTAAATGTGAGAAAATGCAGAATTCTTGCCCCAAACCCTAGCCTCCTCTCCAAGCTCTGAATTTGCTTCTTGAGTTTCAGCAAATGAGAAAGTGGCTGGAGTAT
The DNA here is from genome assembly GCA_026724425.1 of Erythrophleum ivorense. Taxonomy (NCBI): domain Eukaryota; kingdom Viridiplantae; phylum Streptophyta; class Magnoliopsida; order Fabales; family Fabaceae; genus Erythrophleum; species Erythrophleum ivorense. Next base: position 480,765 of record JAIUCV010000446.1, on the reverse strand, counting down.
TAGGGTTTAAGTTGGGTTTAGTTGGGTCAAATATGGGCCATGGGTTGCTCCAAGGTCCATCTTCACTTAGGCTTCAGATTTTTCCTTGTTAGGCCAATTTTTAGAGTGTTGGGTTGCATAATTTTGTTGGGCCAATTCTTATACATTGGGTTGCTGAAGTTTAATTAAGTTTGGGCTAAGTTTGAAGAGCTCAAGAATGTGGGTCTGCACAAGGGTTATTGGGCCACTTAGAAGAGTCTATACAAAGTGGATTTTGGGCCTCCATCATACTAAATTGGGTTGGGTCTGCACCTAACCCATTGGGCCTCCATTAGTCTCTTAACATGATCTATTAATTTAAGACTAGATAGGATTTCTATCTAAATTAAATCTCAACCCATATTAATTATTCCTAGTTAATCTAATCCGTGATTAACACCTTAATTAATTATGGGGTGTTACAATGGTTCTGTGCTTTTTATTCATGAGAATGAATGAGCGTGCATGTGTGTCAAGTGGTGCATTATATCAACAATGTCAACGTGAATGATGTGTCCAATCCATGAGTTAATGTGTGTAGGTCTTGTAGAATTGTGGAGTGATCTATGAGAGTGAGAGGAATGGGTTTGCACTTTGCCTCAAATGACCATGGTTTCATCTCCCTTTTTCTAATTTTTATTTTCTAAAAATTTATTAAAATTTTTTAGACAATTATTCCCTTCTTGGCATTGTAAAACATGTAACTTCCATCTTAAGATCTTAGTCTTTTATTTCAATCTTGTAGCCTTTAATTCTCCTCCAAGTTAATTTTCACTATTTAAATTCTATTTGCCCATTAAAATTCTGTACAAATAATAGAAAATATTAAGTAGGAAAATTTACAAAATTATTTAAAAGAATTTATGCATTAAAAATAAAAAATTTTGCAAATTAATTCCTAAAGTGCAATAATGGCTAATAAAAATCAAATATCATCTAATAAAGTCCAATAAGCCATAATTCATCATCAAAAAGTCTAAATAAAGGTGAATAAAATATATAAAAATGACATTTATCAAGAAGCATGTCATAAAGCCACCATTGTAGAAACCAAAAGGGACCTGTAATGACATCTAAACAAAGGACTTGAAATAGCTTGTTTTGGAGAATGTAAAGGTGTAGGTAAAGATTCCTAAGAAATTGAGGTTTGCATGTCGATCATTAGCTAATGTGATAATGAATGGTTGAAATTTCTTCACTACTTGGGTAAAGTCTATACAAAAGATGTATTGATAAAGTCAATAAAGTAGGAAGGCTACATACTCTTCATGAGAAGGGGTCAAGTTATTAGGCCTAGTGTAAGACACCATAAAGGGAGTATAAGAAACCTCTTAGCGCTGAAACTCAACTATGGGAGGATTTTCTGTAAGGCAAGGTGACTACTTCATCTACTATCGATGGAAGTCCACTTAGCATTATAACACCAAACAATGTAGACGTCACTATCCCAAAAGGAAATAAAAAAGAATTACTAATAGTGGACTAGAATGGAAGCACCACCAAAAGGATGTTAGTGTCCTTTAGAATATTAAGTAAGGTTAGCCTCAGCATCTATTCATTACCAACCTCCCTTTAGATATGGTGAAAATAAGGACAAAGCTAATTTTACCATGTGCAAAAGGAAGGCACAGAGAATGGCCAAGAACAAAGAGAAGGCGAAATCACTTAGAGATGACCAAGAATGGATAAGTGATAATCAATAGGAACTATATATTAATAGAGTTCCTTAGTACTTATCTCTACCAAGGTAATCATAAGCCTAAGAATATAACCATTATTAGTCTTAATTAGGTGTTTCCTAAAGTTAAGGATTAAAGTGGATGAGAGCTTGGTGCTGGTTGGTGTAAAGAAGGAATAACAGATGCCTAATCAAAAGGAGAATGAAAATATTGATTTTGAGAGTCAGAAAACATTTCAAGGGTAACTTAGAGAAGAAAACTACAAAAATAGTATAGCCTACCAAGAATTTAAAAGAAAGAAATTAAAATAGTATTATTAGTTTGACTTATTGGATAAAAGTTGTAGTAATGGCATTAAGATAGAAGATAACTATAAAATTATGAAGAAATATTGTGCCTTCTAGTTTCCCAAATAGTTTAGGACTTATCAAGAAGGGTAAGAGGGTAAATGTGTTAGTACTAAAATCATAGGGAAATAATTAATGACTAATGGTCAGGGCTTGCCAAGTATAATCCAACTAAAAACTAAGGTGCTAACTGAATCTTGAGGCTATTGAATCTACATCATCAGCTAGTGCCCTATGTCACACTAAATAGAATGAGAAATAAAAAAGGAAGCATGTACATGACATAATAGCAACCTCTAGGGGCACTGGAATGCCGTGATTCTAACCCTTAAGCCAACGGATGAACATGGCAGGCTTGGTTGATGAAATGACTTAATGGAGAATATACCAACACAAGGAACATTATATATTGGAAGCAAGGACTACAAAGTAACACACACAAAAACCTCCTAAGAAATTTTGTGTTACACCTTCCTTTAAGTTTCATTTATTTATAAGTTTTATTTATTACTTTCTTTACAAATTTATTTATCGCTTTCAATCCAATTGTTGTTAAAGTTGTAATAAGCTTTTTTGTTGTCTATTTTAAAGCTTGTACATTGCATTTTAATGCAATTTAGCACTCCTTTAAGTTTACAAGCTTTTGACTCACATACACATGTTAATTCACTTTGAGACTTAGCTATCTTTGAGACCTTGAAGGACCCTTCTTTTAAGAGATTTGTGTCTTATCTCCTTTATCTCCTAAAAAACGGGTACCAAAGAGTTGGTTTTCAAATCCAATTTTATAGCAAAATTACATAGTGTAACACCTTAACTCATTATTCCTTTTATGGTTCATTTATGAGTCCACTTACTCATAATGGTAGATACGAATCCCAAAAAAAGAATTTTGAGAAATTTCTTTAAACTTTACATGATACCTTTTTTAGCTAAAACCATATGGCATATTATTAGTAAATCCTTTTACCAATGTAAACCATTAATTAATAACTATTAAATTCCATTAATTTCTAGGGAAAATCTAGCAGCATTTCTCTTTAAATTCTTGACCATCTAGATCTTTAAAAGGTCACATTCCAGATATTACACACAGTCATAAAAAATACAAATATTATTAACAACATATAGCACCTCGTAACTTATCTCAACTAGACAAATATATAATAAACTAACTCAGGCATACATGATTCAATGCTATAAAGTAGTAAATAGCTAATAATTAAGTTTACCACTTGATGAAATCACACTAGTTAATACAACAAAGATCATGTTGAAATTTATATATTTAAAAGTAAAAAGTCTGCTGCTAGCACATATCCAGCTTTAGCTACATTCATTGCAAGCTAGCTCTTTCCTTTCCTTTGCTTGATCTTTCTCTTGGTATTGGTTAGTGGGGGGAGAAATAAGGTGAGATCCTAGGGAGAATATCAGTAGCTACTCAAATTACCAATACATACATATGATTATTAAGCAATGAAATGTAAGCATGCAAGAGCACATAGCATAACATGAAAGCTAGTAAACATAATAAACATACTGGAGCATCTCATCCTGGCCATGAAATCTGTAACACCAAAATTATATAACTCATCTCATTCCTTATCTAAGCTCATTTCCAAGAATTTCACAAGTTTCTAAGGAAAGAGCAACAAAAATAATGAATAAATTTATGCCACGTAGGGGATGAATTTTTCATTCGATGTTCTGAGGACCATATAAACTCATTCAACTTCTTCCCATATTTAATTACACTAATAACACTCAAAACCATCTAAGGAAGTGGCCTAGAACTCATGCAAGTGAAAGAAACACATAAAATCCCATAGTGTAGCCTCGGCTAGAATTGCATGTTTTCTATCACAAAATTTGAAATATCATAACTAATTCTAGAAAAATTAAAATTATGCATTCTTTACCATTATGGAAAGATAAAGATATCTAATTTATGTTAAAAATAATTTTAGGTCATGAGGTATCAAGTAGAAGACGTTTGACATTTAAAAAGCACTTTAATCTCAGTTATGTAGGCTATTGTCACAGTTTACTATCATAAACTTTGGAAATTCATAAAAAATTCTAGAAAAATAAAAATTAATAAAATTTGGTCAATTAAAGAAGCTACATATGTTGAATTTAAGGGAAAAATATCTCCAGACTATGCCAAGATCATCTAGGAACTGAATTATGATGGAACAGTACTGGAGGTCTAGTGGCGCTACTAGTACTGATAGTAAACTTCAAAATTTCACAACCCTTTGCTCAGACCTCCAAATCAGGTGATCTTAGTGCCCATAGAAAGATTATATCCTCTAGTTTATTCATGTAATATTTCACAAGCATTGGACACTATTTGTCCGTCAAATGACATAGAACACAAAACGGACCATATAAACAGTACATGCACCAAAACGGCAGAAAAATGCTAACTTTGAAAATTCATAATTAATTTTGTGGAGCTCCTATTTTTTTTCACTTTAGCATTCCAAAAAGCTCTAACGATATCTATATGTTTGCCAAATTTCATTGGAAGATTCATCCATTTGGTCAGTTTGTGCTATAGGGTTCTGGTTTGGTCATTTTTATGGTCTCAACTAACATCAAAGTGTCCAATTTTGCTCCCCAAGCTTGTGTACCCACTTGAGCACGTGGGAATGCACCAAGATGACTCTCTAAAATTTTTTCAAAGGTGCATAAACCCAAATTTCACAAACTCACTCATCCATCCCATGATGTACACAAGATCACACATACTAACTCTTGCCATTCAATACCCGAAACATGCTATCTCATACATTTGGCATCAAATTTCATTCATACATCATACATTTGGGTAATTATATATGTTCATATGATTACATGGAAATTTCATCATGGGATTACATCATATGCCATGTGTATGGCTACAAGAGAGACATAACTAAGCCATTTCATGCATTTTGATGTCAATCTCCTTTGTCTAGATTTGGTGGCTTCCATTACCTTGCTCAATTGCTTCACCAAGCATGCTAAGACATTGGAGAGGAGGGGATGAGATTCAAAGAATCCTAATAGCTCATCTCCCTTTCAATCACATATAAAGTATGCAATACAAGCCTTAAAAATGCATGCATGGGCATATTGAAATGTGTGAGCATTCAAGAAACATTCTTAACATTTGAACAAGTCATACATAGCATACATAGGCTTGCCAAGTGAGTGGACTAGCCTCACCCATTCACTTATAGATTTTGGACTTACCTCACCCATTTTCTCTAAGAGGTTTTGACTCAACCTTACTCTTGGTAGCCAATCTCACTTTTAGGAGACTCTTTACTTTGTTTTAACCAAGTTTAAGGGTTCTTGGCTCATCCTTACCATGGTTAAAGGGTTCTTGGCTTCCCCATACTCAAGCAAACCAAGGAAAGCACATAAAACCTCATTTGCATGCATAAAACATCATCATGGTATCATGAAATAAAAACTCATGCTAAAATACTTTCATAGCTCAAAACATAAATACATACATCCGAAGACAATGTAAGCACACAATCATGCATGAGAGAAGGTGGAGAGAACTACTTTGCTTGCATTCACACACTTTTTCCATGTGCCTTGAGTCCTTTCCCTTGACCTCACACACCCAAGGAGGTAGAAATCATTTCTCTTGGCCCAGACACATCTTACGGAAGCCAATTATACTCTTCAATTAAATTCTAAGGCCATATATTCACTAGAAAAGCTAGGTGACTCAAAAGGCTCTTTTATGGTTCCATAATGCACTTAATGAAGCACCCTTAAGAGAATATCATCTTAGCTTCATTCTCTCCATCTATTTATGATTCTTGACTCCATTTAAACTTCTTGGAGTTATCACACAATCAATTCAAGGAACCTAGCTAGGTGTTGCTTCTTTAAGCCATAATATGAAACATATAAGGTCATCTCACTTTCTATGATTTCTAAAATTTTTTCAAGGCTTCCTCCCATACTCTCTCATCATACATGATGCAAAAATAAGCTTGGAATAAATTAAAACTACCTCTTGGTGCTTCATCTAGCCTAGGCCAAAACTATGCACTATATGAACACCAAGTGAGTTTGTTTCCTTTTCTTGATGGAAGATGCATATGGGGAGCCTTTTAGGGATCTCAAGAGCTCATCCAAAAATTCCTTTAGGCCTAGGAACAATTGCATCAAATCAGATTTTCAAGGGAGCTCATGAAACCCTAGGTTTGCTATCTTGAAAATCAATGGTTTTACTTGAATTTCTTTACATATTCTTACTCTCCTCCCTCAAATTCCTAAGGTTCACCCTTGATTCTCCTCAAAATTCAAGCCCTCTTGCAGCTACATATATGGGGAGAAATAAGGAGAAGAAAGGGGGAGGAATAGCTACCATAGGATGAAGATTTTACCTTATTTCCATAGCTTTTCTTGCTTATTTTTTGCTTTCCTTGGCCTCCTCTCTTCAAATCCAAATTTTTCCCTCTGTTCTTCCCTCAAAACAGATCCATATACTTCAATAAAATCATAGGAAAGAAAAAAAAATGGAGAAGAAGAGGTTTGCTAAAGAGAAAACATGAAAAAACCAAGAAATTCCATACCTTTCTTGCCTTTTTCTTCCCCCTTTTCTTCCTCTCTTGGTGAGCCTCAAGGAGCTGCTATATTTTGTAATTTAGGTAGAAGAAGTCATGCTTAAGAAGGTGGGAGAAAAAAGGAGAAGTGTGTGGGAGCTTTTAGAAATACACTTTTTCAAAAATTCTAATTTCATCCTTTTGTATTGGCAATTTCGTTTCGACTTTGTTTTAGCTCCTTTTTTAGAGCCGTCTTTTCCATTATAAAATTTAGAGAATTTAAGTTCTCAATTTAATAAAATACCTTTAGAATCATTTAATTTGGAGCTAAAATCTTACTGAACGAATCCGTCAAAGTTCGGGCTCATCGACATTGGAAAACGTACATTGGAGGGGTTTTACTAGTCCTAGGGTTTCCTATAGTTTTTGGGGCCTCTAAGTACCTTGGGCAACTCAAATTTCCCATTTAAAAGGTCCTCCTATGTGTTTTTCCAAAAGTTGGACTTATTTATGGAAATGCCATTACGTTTCGTCAATTTTTGTCACAAATTGTTTCACCGTCCTAGCTCTATTTTTCTTTCCATCTGAGGCTGAGATTTTCATTTTTAGGAGTCTAGAATGCTTCTCAAATTTTTTGGGATATTAACTATGTCATTTCAGGGGACTTGCTTTTATATCTAATGAATTTCTTTCATTTACGGAGAAACCATACGTTACATTTCTCACGCATTTTCTCTCGTTTTCAAAAACGGGATATTACATTTTTCCCCCCTGAAATAAATTTTGTCCTCGAAATTTAGGGTATACTTTTCTCTTACTCTTTTATGTTATGGTTAACTACTCTTTTCTTCCCCTTTTTCCTGGCTCTATATGTTTCTCTCAGCGATTACACTTTTCTGAGTTTCTCTCGGCCAGGGAATTTTCTTATTACTAGCTCTTAACAGGGCTATATTATTATAGAGTACTAGCTAGTTCTTCTCATAAGGGAAAGAAATTTCTGACTCTAGAGGCCTATCCTAGGAGAGCTTACTAATCATATCTGATTAGTTTTAATCTGTCTGTAGAGGTTAACATTCTTTTCAGTGGATTCATTTACACATCTCAGGAGGTAACTTATTTTGTATCAAATCTCCCGTATCCTCTTCCAATGGCTTCTCATAGCGTCTCATCATCTTTTTCTTTTGATCATTACAGCTATTGGAGATTTCTGTCTATCTGCTTACTTATTTACATGTACCGTCCACTGTTCATCTCTGTGTTCTTTCTTACTAGCTCATCCCATGATTATAATTCACATTTCTTTCTATCACAGGCCTCATATCTCAATTGCTTACTGGGATTACAACTCCTTGAGAAGTTTTTAACTTTTAATGGTCCCAATTTCTCTGTTTACACTACTTTTGTCTCTTTAGGCCGGGACTTTTTCTTACTCTCTTTGCTCACTTGGAAGCGGGCATTTTATAGTCCTTCATCTCTACACTGGCAAGCCTAACTTATATTCCTCATGCTAACAATGAAGAGCTACTACCATTGACTACTGTTGAATTCTAGTGGGATGCTAATTATACTCATAGTTTCAATCACTAAAGGCATACTGTACCACTTACCTCATGTAAAAATTGTACCTGACCCCTTTCTAAATACATAGTCTAACATATAGGGATCTCTCTATCCCTTGGTCAGGGCTAACATCTATTGGGTAGTGGTTCATCTGACTCTAACTCTAGAAAGTTATTTTCTTGCTTTCCTCATCCCATCCTATGTTCATCTCTCAAGAGATATAGTTAGTGGTCTAACTGTTTAAGTAAAACCTTCATATCTCTGTGGCAATGATCTACTAGACTCGGAAGGTCTCTAGTTTTTAAGACAAGATGTAACACCATCATTTCTAGCTCATCCCATGCCTTTAGATATCTCATTTTCAAGAATCATACAAGCTTTCAAGGAAAAAGGTAATAGAAATAATGGATATTTGCGCATTGCGTCGTGTATAAAAATTTTATTTAGTGTCATGTGGATCATGTAAGCTTATACAATATATTAAATTACATGGATATAACTCATTTGAATCATCAAAAGTAGCTTACACCTCAAGAAACTCGAAGGGAAGCATAAAATAAACACATATATTTTTGGCCAGCTTTTGCCCTTTTTCTGTCCCAAATTTGGAAAATCATAACTAATTATAGAAAAATTGAAATCATTCATTCTTAGCCATTATGGAAATCTATAGATGTATAATTCATTCTAAAAATATGTCTAGACCATAACATCCATCATAGAGGACGTTTGACATTTGAAATGGTTCAAAGGTCAAACTATCCACTGGGGCTATCATAGATTTTTGTAGCAAACTTCAAAAATGTCCAATTAATCCCAAAAAAATCCAATTCATACAAATTATACCAATTTGGAAAGCTGTAGATGTTAGCTAGAGGGAAAAAATAGCTCCAGACCAGTTCAGGCACGTCCGACCTCGAAATCCAATCAAATAGTAACTAAGGTCAGGTGAAGTTTCTGATACTGGATAGTTTCTTTGAAAATTCATATCTCCCTCTCTAGAGCTCCAAATGAGGTTCTTCTATTTGATACAAGTCACTGGAATGTCTAGTTTTTATGTATAAAATTTTGTGGCAATTGGACATCATTTGGTCCCTGTGTGATAGATTTCATTTTCAGACCTGAGTGAACAGTGACATGACCAAAACTAGAAAATTTGCCAAATTTGAAAATTCATGAAATATTCTATAGACCTCCAAAAATTATGTTCTTTAGCTTTCCAAAAAGATCTCAACAAGCTCTAATTGCATGCCAAATATTAGATTAAGAAGATCTCATTTGGACAAAAAGTAATATAGAGTTCTAAATTGGCAAATTTTGGCTCCATATGGGATACCAAATTGTCCAAATGGCTTTCCTTGGGGTTTGGCACCTCTTAGGCAAGTCTAAAAAAATAATTAGGACTTGTGTGAGATACCCAAATGGTCCCAAATCTCATGCATCTCATTTTGGCCATTTCATCCACACATATGCACACTTACATAAACTTTTCAAGAAATATAACTTGGCATTACATACTTAACTTACATTCTAGCATTCATATATCACATTCTTTCATTTATACATCACATATTATCATAATTACACATGTCTAAGAGGTCATGGACCATATTCATCAATGGATTACATTATTTGACATAAATATGGCCTTAAAGAACAAAAAACTTTGCATTTTGTTATCATTCTCTAATCCTCAAGGTGGTTAGCTTCCATTTCCATGTCCACTTGGTCCACCTAGCATATTAGATCATTGGAAAGGAGGGAATGAGATTCAAAGAATCCTAATAACTCATCTCCTATTTAATCATACATTATGGATGTAAAGCAAGTCTTGAAAATGCATGCATGGATATAATAGATGTCATGAACATTCAAGAAGCAAGTTTGGCATGTGAATAAGTCATACAAGACATCCAAGAGCTTGCTAAGTGGATGGATTGGCTTCATCCTTTTCCTCATGAATTTCAGACTTGCCTCACCCATTCTTTAAGAGATTTTTAGACTCAACCATGCTCTTGGGAGCCCACTTTGCTTTTGGGAGACTCTTTGTTTTGTCTTAACTAATCTTAAGGGTTCTTGGCTCATCCTCACCGTGGTTAAGAGTTCTTGGCCTTTCCACACTCAAGCAAACTCAAACAAATATCATAACATTATTTAGAAACATAATATGTCATCATGAAATAATGGCATATAAAATCATGCTAGTATACTTTTCATAACTTGAAAATACACATACACACATTCTAAGATAAGCTAAACACACATCCATGCATGAAAGAAGGTGGAGAGAGCTACCTTGCACACAATCACACACTTTTCCCTTTGAAAGAATGCTCCCTTTTTCGGCCACACACACACAAAAGTGTGGGGATGCTTTCTATTGGCCTAGATACAATTTATGGAAGCCAATTAGATTCATGAACTCAATTATAAGGTCATACAATTTGCTTAGACACTAGGTTGGCTTATAACCTTATTATGGTTCCATAGTTGCACCTAATGAAGCAACACTCCTTAAATAAATTCTAAGCTCCATTCTTTCCCTTCAAATATGATTCTTGACTCCTTTTTAGTCTCTTGGAGTCATTACACAATTAAAACAAAGAGCCTAACTACATGTTGCTTCTTTAAGTCATAATATGGAACCTAAAGCACCAATTTACTTTCTATGAGTTCTAAATTTTCCTCAAGGCCTCCCCTCAGTTTCATTCATCATATATGACTTAAGAATGGGTTTAGAAAAATTTAAAACTCTCCCTAGCTACGAAAACCTATCTAGGCCGAGACAAAGAGCATTTTTGGCCTCCTTGAAGCTTTCTTTGTTTTCTCAAGGGGAGAAGCATATGGGGAGCCTCTTAGGGATCTTGGGAGCTCAATTAAACTCTTATTTAGGCCTAGGATCATCATACATGGTCATATTTTACAAGGTACAATTAAAACCCTAGAAATTGTATCTTGAATCTAATGATTTTTTGTTAATTCCCTTTGCATATTATTAATCTCCACACCCTTTTTCCTTAGATTCATCCTTGGTTCTACCAAAAATCAACTCCTCTTAGGGTTCTCTAGGTGTGGCAAAATGAAAAAGAAAAGGGAATCAAAGGTAGCAACCATAGGAAAAGAAATTACCTAGTTTTCTTGCTTGAATCTTGCTTTCTCTAAGCTCATCTCTTCAAATCCGAAATTTCCCCTAAGTTTCTCCCTTAAATCAAATTTGTAAACTTCATTTTAATCAAAGAAAATAAAGGAGAATGAAGGAAAGGAGTTTGGATGGAAGAAAGCATGAAAAACTATTAAGAAAGCATACCTTAAAGCTTGGATTTCTCCTTCTTCTTCTTCCTTTCTTGTGCGCCTAAAACCCTAGCTCCCTTCTCTGAAATTAGGCAGAAATTTCTGAGTCTAAATAACAAAGAAAGTGGGGCATCACCTATATATAGGGAGAGGAAGAAGCATTTTTCAAAAATTTTCATTTTGCCCTTCGTTCTTTGCATTTTCATTTCTCCTTCGTTTTAGCTCCTTTTTGAGAATCATCTTTTCCATTATGAAATTTAGGTTCCCAATTTAGTAAAATGCCTTTGGAATCATTCAAATCAGAGCTAAAACCTTCTCGAATGAATTCGTCAAAGTTCAGGCACACCGACATTGGAAAACATCCATCGGAGGGGATTTAACTGTCTCAAGGCTTCCCATGATTTTTAAAGCCTCTGAGAACCTTGGAAAACTAAAAAATTTCATTTAAAAAGCCCTCTTGTGTGAATTCTAAAATTTGCTCAAAATTACGAAAATGCCATTATGTTTCATAAGATTTTCGTCAAAATTTGTTTCTTCATTCTAGCTCCTTTTTTTCCTTCCATTTAAGGTTAGGATTCTAATTTTTAGGAGTCTAAAATGTTACTAAAATTTTTTAGGACCTTAACTAATTCATTTCAGGGGACTTTCTTTGAAAATGCGCCTGTTTTTATCGTTTAACAAAAATAGGACGTTACACAAGAGCTAACTGAAACTGTACTGGTCTCTGAGACTAACTACTCTGTAAAAACTATCTCAGATTGTCATCTCATTAGATAACTATCATGCTATGAGTAGGGGCTCTTTGTCACTCTATGGGATCTACTGCGACCCCTAGGTCTACTGCGGCCTCTTAGAGCCCTATTAGGGTCTACTGTAACTCATGCTATACTAGGATCTATTGTGATCCATCTCTAGGAGACATCAAAGTCTAAGATCATTGTATCTGATAGTAAAACACATGCTCACTAAGTTCGGTAAGCATCGCTCATAATAATAAAGGCTAAACTCATAAGTACATCGTGCTCTTCGTGCGAAGTAGGTTTTGTGTCATCTAATTCTCTAGGATCCCATCATATTGATATTCAGAAGCATCTTAATTTTTGGTCATCACTCCTCATGAGATCTTCAAATTCCCATTTCAGCCCCTTTTTACTTGGGCTTTCTTTTCTTACTCTAGTTGTACTTAACTATCTTTTCCTATCATATCTTGCAATTTCTGACTATGCCCATACTCTACTTTTAAGTGCTTTGGCACTAGGGCATCTCATACACTGAGTGTGGTTAACATCTTTGGCAAGAGAGAGGCTATACATTGGTCCCTATTCATTTCATTTACATATACTATAAGGGACTCGGGCTCTGCATACTAGACTTATGCTAGCTGAATATGAACATTCCCTACTGGGGATTCCTCTTCGCATGCTTTTCTTACTATTTTAGTATTCCTGGAATCCCTTTACCTCTCTTTCCTGACTTATCTTGTTCTTTAACTAACTAGAATACCTTTTGATTATCGGGATACTTTGGTGATTGATGTCATTGTTTGCTATGACTTAAGTCACATTATTATTGGGTTGATCAGACCCAATATCATGTAACCATTGTTGCAAGAAAACTATAACATCAAACACCAATATACAGGCGCCTCATGATTGAGTTTAAAGCCACTATCACCAGTATATTATAAGTTTTCCAACAATCTAAAGTATTCCTCACGTACTTTTCTCTGTCTACCCTATTCACATAGGATGCTTAGGGAAAACATGACTCTTCCTCTACTTCATCCCGAGATCACTTTACATTGCCCGACTATTCTTTACTTTGGGCACTATCATGCTAAAAGAGTATCTATGCCAAGGACAAGTGTGCTTTTTTCTCAAGTACTCAAGCACATCAATTTGATATTTATTTTCAATCTACTATGTCCTCATCTTAAACATTGTCATATCTTTTTTTTTTTTTTTTGCCATTACTATCCTTTTACTTAGGTAAAAGGATGCTCTACTACCAGCTATCTCTATCGCCATTTTGGGTTTCTTTACACTCAAGAGCACTTACATTTTTCCTGGGCTTCTCTATTTGTTCACTCTCTATAATATAAAGGGGGCCTACTTTCTTTCATATTCTTGCTTTACTCTTAACTAGATCATCCCTCGATAGGAAGAGTTCTATTTCATGTAATCCCAAGGATTACATTTTATGGCACTCTTAGCTTATACTATTTCTCTACATAATGCAAAGCTCACCTTCTTTGGTGGTCTCTAGCTCCCTCAAGCTTCCCTGAGGGTACTAAGGCACTAATTGTTTGTCTTAGCTTATTTCTACATTCGAATCAGAGCTAGGCTTTCTCTCTGTTAAGCCTCTTTAGCCTTATCCCCAGGAGCACAGTATACTATTTCTAGGATTTTGCTAATCCAATCCAGGACATGTACTCTTAATGTCTGAACTCAATCTTACTGGAAGCTTATGCTCTACTGGGTACTCTAATCATTCACGTGCCTTAACCCTAAATCATTCTCATATTAGGGAGCTCATCTAACTAGCTATAGGACCCTTGTCTATTTCTTCTTTGGGCTCAGTTTACTCATTTAGTCATTACTAAAGCGAGGGCATCTTTTTTGTAGCTAGTTGATAAACATATATTTCTATCTATTTTATTCTCCTAAACATAGGCATTTTAATAATAAAATATGGCTTTAAGACTTTAATTAGATAAGATATTTTAGGAATTTATTTGCAAAATTGTGGAGTTTTAATGCATAAATCTTTTTAAATGAATTTTGTGAATATTTCTATTTCATTCTTTCCATTCTTTTTGTGTAGATTTTCAACGCAAATATGAAGCTTGAATGAGAATTTGATTTAAAGAAGAGAAGGAGAAGAGGTGGAAGCTCTCCAAGTCCAATGAAGCAACATTAAGAAAGTAGCTTCTTCACAAGGTTACACACACAAAGCCACGGATCCAGTTCATACACACGTAGCACAAGAAGCATGAGGACGTTGGGATGAGTAGGAAATCGTGAAGAAGCTCGCATGAATTTGGCTTTAGGTTAAGAGTAAAGAGAAGAGCACGTAAGGAGCAAAGAAACAAGGTTAAATGAGCTCACATGGATGGCATGAGATTAAATAAAGGGAGCTGGGTCAGAAGCTAAAAATGGGCTATGCATGTGATTCATTAAAGAGCAGCACGTAAGCAAGAAGATTTCCACGAGTTGCATGAGGAATGAGCAAAAAGATCAATACACACAGAAGCAGAAACGTGGAAAGAGCATGAGTTGAAAGGAGCTTCGCGTGACTCTCATGCAAGCTACACAAGCTGAATGAAGGAAGTAGTAACACATTCTCTCGGGTTATGGAGAGTAACTCATGAACAGTAGAAAACAAGCAAAAATAGAGAGAAGCTTGTATGAGCTGCATGGGAGAACTAGCTACGGGTTGGGCAGAATGAAAAGAAGAATCAACATGGAATGACGGGCTAGAACGTGTTGGGTTAAAGGAGCTTGGAAGTAGAACATGAAGAAGCAACGGTCCAAAAGAACAACACGAGACATGCAGAAGCTTGGGCTGAAGTTTAAATGAAGAAATGAGCTGCATGAAGAAGGCAAAGCTAAGATTTTAACGTGTGAGGGGGAAGAAGGAACAATTACTAGTTAGTAAGTGTTAAACGTGGCTGTTACAAAGGAAAGAATAAATATGACAAAAAGGGATGAAGCTTCGTGCTTGGCTGGAGAAGAAACATGAAGCATGCAGCTCGAGTTGAAGAAGAAACGAGAAAATAAGCTGGAGAACAACGCTGAGCAGAAAACGATGAAACGCATGAAGATGCTGGATCATCAAGCAGCATGTGATGAAGGAGCTCTTAGCTGGAGGAGTTACTGGGTAGCAGCATGTAGTAAAACATGAAGATGAAGTATGAGTTTTAAAACGGGGATGAGAGGTTCACAGCCATGTACGAGCAGAAACATAAGAAGGAACTACGATGGAGCAACGTGAATGTAATAAAAGAAATAAAATAAAGCTCACATGGGAAGGAATGGGCCTACACTTATACACACATGCATAGACACATGAATGGTGAGAAGAATTCAGCTACAAGCATAATACACACAAGAGAATACGTGGGCTAAGCGTGACACACGAAAATAAGAGACTGGGCACGTGACTTTTAATGAAGAAGGGATTCGCACAATTAGATTCATTCATGCCTCCATATTTTCGGAAACCCTCATCCATATATTCCATCAATCCATTCCATACAGTGGCGGCATTCCATCCATTCATTCACCCCATTCGCAATTCACGCCGCATTCGTCCATTCACTCATTCACCCCTTCATTCATCACGCCATCTCCTCTATTCCATCTTCCATCCATCTACCATACAACGAAGCTCTAATCCATCTTGAGGCTAGCTAGGAGGAAAGCTCTTGGAGAAGCTTGAATCCATGGAGAAGAACTCAGAATTTTGGCTAAGAATTCTTTATTTTCCTACACTTTTTCTCTTTCATATATTATCTTGGTTAAGTTATATTTGATAGGGAATTTGTGTAATTGTAATTAGTGGCTGGTTAGACACTAATTAGAGAACCTTTTGTTGATTAATTGATTGTATTAGATACTAATTTTTCATTATTCTCTAATTTCCCATGTGTGCCTCGAAAGTGTTCGATGAAATACATGAATGAAATTATGTGCTTGAATGTTTAATTTGAGGATTCCTTAATATTTATTTGGTTAATTAAACATTTTAGGATGATGATTCAGAGGCTAATTAATCAGTTAATCAATCAAATTGGTTGTTCATTGATCTTAAAGATAAGATTTAACAATTTAATGTGGGATTGAGGTCTCAATTCAACGTTAGATTATTAATTTATTGATTCTTGCGTGGTAACTCAAGATAATTTGTTATGAACACAATTAGGAACTCTTAGGCCAGAATCAATTACAATTAGATTAGGATAAGGATAGTGGACACCAAGGGACGAATCCAAAGCTAGTCACAAGTCCATCTTTTACCCATAATTCATATAATTAGGTAGCAATTAGGAATTTTAATTCAATTTAGTTTTAGGTTAGCTTAATTCAACCAAAAACCCTAAAATTTAGATAGCTTTAGGATCCTTTAACATTTAGAAACCCAATCAAATATTGAACTCCAATTCCAAGGGAGATGACCTAAGTTATGCCACTAGCTACATATTTTATCAACTTAGTTTTATTTTGAAGGTTGCGCGACGAGCCTCTCACTAGTTTCTTAGCCTGTCCTCATTTCCTTTATCGCTGTGCTCTATAATTCTGTGGGGTCTATTTAGAGGAATTTACTGACCACTACTGAGTGGTCTCCTCGACTCAAAATGCCTTATCTTTCCTTTCTCAATTCAGGAGAACTTTCACTGAGTTTTTAATCAAATTAATTTCTCTTTTACACTGTGTTCTCTTTTTACACATCTCACCTGGACGATGCTATTGGTCACTTCCCTTAGGCTTGAGCTTATACTCAGCTTGGGCTACTCATACTCACCTCTAAGTACTACCTACAAGGTGTGCCATTCTGGGACACTCACTATATTCTTCACTACTAGTAGCCTTTCCTTATGTAATTTCAAGGCTACACTAACATCCTATCATTCAGTGTTTCATGGGGTAGCATCCTAGGTTGGAGTCAACGCCGTAGGGGTGGGTCTCAACAACCTTATCGTGCTTGTGTCTAACATTCTTTGACGTTAAGCACTTTTCTTAGTGCCAATTACTAGGCCCACTAATTTCCTTTCATTTATTGACCTTTTGTGACCATTTACTACTCTTTTCCTTTACTTATACTAGTGGTTCCCACTTTCTGTGGGTCAACTGATCCCTTAGTAACTCATTTCTCAGGTTGGCCTGAATATGGCCAACAAGGCATTTCATACTGCCATTCACCGTGGCTAGCACATCATTTGCCATGGCTAATTAGCCTCAGGTTTGTCTTAGTTTCCTATCTAAGTATTAGTTGTGGCTAACTTCTTAGTTAGCTGCGGCGAGGAATTCTCTGGATTGCCTTACTACTTCATAGAATAATTGGCCACAGTTAAGCAGTTAATTGGCTGCGACTAACGGTCCCTGGTTGGCTTGCTTCTTCATAAGTTGGAACTTCACCTTTAGCTACAAAACCTAAGCCTCATTGCCTCTACGTTCAACTCATCATCAAAGCTAGAAGGTTCTACCTCTTGCTTCATTCGTGCATAACTAGTTGTCATCTTTGGGTTATTGGGTTCTAAGGGGTTTAGCTTGTAACTCAACCTTTGTCTTGAGGGAATTAACCTTTTGGGCTCTGAAACTTATCTAGACATATGGGTGTTATGGCTAGGGGGTAACTTTCTTTCTCACTTCCCCTTTAAATTGGTCCTGTGTAGTCGTAGTCTCATCTCACACTGCACTGCATCACTACTTGTCTCCGCATTACTCGAGACATCTTGGAATGGTCTGAGTATGACCACCAGGAGAATTAGGCCTCATATACTCTCTCTAGCAAGCCTCTTCATGAAAACAATATCATTTCTTATCGTTCATACCTTGGGCTTGCCATTGATCCCGACGAGCTATTATATTTCATGGAGCTCTAGCCGTCGGATCACTTAGCTCCGCTCAAGCTACTCTAGAGGCTAGCCTTCCTCGATGTTCACTATCTACTCCAAGACCATTCTATAACTTACTTATCATGAACATAGCCACAAACTATCTTCACACACCCAAAATATCTCATACAAGGCTCTACATAGCTATACAAATCTTTTATATAGCCCTATTGCTACATCCTCAAGCCAAATCCACTTAGAGAGAGCTTGGAACTTTGCTTTGATACCAATAAATGCAACACCATAATTATATAGCTCATTTCATTCCTTATCTAAGCTCATTTCCAAGAATTTCACTAGTTTCTAAGGAAAGAACAATAAAAATAATGAATAAATTTGCGCCACGTAAGGGATGAATTTTTCATTTGGTGTCCCGAGGACCATATAAACTCATTCAACTCATTCTCATATTTAATTACACTAATAAAACTCAACCATCCAAGGAAGTGGCCTAGAACTTGTACAAGTGAAAGAAACACATAAAATCCCATAGTGTAGCCTCGGCCAGAATTGCATGTTTTTTGTCACAAACTTTGAAAAATCATAAGTAATTTTAAAAAATTCAAAATCATGTATTATTTAACATGATAGAAAGCTACAAATGTCTAATATATGTTAAAAATATTTTCAAGTCATGAGGTATCAAGTAGAAGATGTTTGACATTCGAAAAGTACCTAAGGTCTCAGCTATTTAGGCTACTATCATAGTTTACTGTCATAAATTTTGGAAATTCATAAATAATTATAAAAAAAATCCAAATCATGTAAATTTAGTAATATTAGAAGCTATAGATGTTGAATTTAAGGGAAAAATATCTCCAGACCACTCCAAGACCATCTGGGAATTGAATTATGATATAACAGTATTGGAGGTCCAATGGCGCTACTAGTACTGATAGTAAATTTCAAAAATTCATAACTCACTGCTCAGAACTCCAAATGAGGTGATCTTGGTGGCCACAAAAAGCTTATAACCTCTAGTTTATTCTTGTAAAATTTCATAAGCATTGAATACCATTTGGCTATTGGATGACAAAGAGTACAAAATTAACCATATGAACAGTACATACACCAGAACAACAACAAAATCCCAATTTTGAAAATTCATAATTAATTATGTGGAGCTCCAATTTTTTCACTTTAGCTTCCCAAAAAGCTCTCAATGAGCTATACATGTTTACCAAATTTCATGGGAAGATTCATCCATTTGATCTGTTTGTGCCATAGGGTTCTGGTTTGGTCATTTTTATGGTCTCAACTAACATCAAAGTGTCTAATTTTGCTTCCCAAGCTTATGTGGCCACTTGAGCAAGTGGGAATACACCAAGATGACTCTTTAAACTTTTTTGAAGGGTACATAAACTCAGATTTCTCAAACTCACTCATCCACCCGATGATGTACACAAGATCACACATGCTAACTCTTGCCATTCAATACCCAAAACATGTTATCTCATACATTTGGCATCAAATTTCATTCATACATCATAGATTTAGGTAATTATATATGTTCATATGATTACATGAAAATTTCATCATGGGATTACATCATATGCTATGTGTATGGCTACAAGAGAGACATAACTAAGCCATTTCATACATTTTGATGTCAATATCCTTCTTCTAGATTTGGTGGCTTCCATTACCTTGCTCAATTGCTTCACCTAGCATGTTAAGACATTGGAGAGGAGGGAATGAGATTCAAAGAATACTAATAGCTCATCTCCCTTTTAATCACATATAAAGTATGTAATACAAGCCTTGAAAATGCATGCAAGGTCATATTAAAATATGTGAGCAGTCAAGAAATATTCTTAACATTTGAACAAGTCATACATAGCATACATAGGCTTGCCAAGTGAGTGGATAGCCTCACCCATTCACTTATAGATTTTGGACTTGCTTCACCCATTTTCTCTAAGAGGTTTTAACTCAACCTTACTCTTGGGAGTCAATCTTACTCTTGGGAGTCAATCTTACTCTTGGGAGACTCTTTACTTTGTCTCAACCAAGTTTAAGGGATTTTGGCTTCCCCACACTCAAGTAAACCAAGGAAAGCACATAAAACCTCATTTGCATGCATAAAACATCATCATGGTATCATGGCATAAAAACTCATGCTAAAATACTTTTCACATCTCAAAACACATATACATATATTCAAAGATAATGTAAGCACACAATCATGTATGAGAGAAAGTGGAGAGAGCTACCTTGCTTGCATTCACACACTTTTTTCTTGAGTCTTGAGTCTTGAGTCTTTTCCCTTGACCTCACATACCCAAGGAGGTGGAGATCATTTCTCTTGGCCTAGACACATCATATAAAAGCCAATTATACTCTTGAATTAAATTTTAAGGCCATATATTCACTAGAAAAGTTAGGTGACTCATAAGGCTCTTTTATGGTTCCATAATGCGCTTAATGAAGCAACCTTAAGAAAACATCCTCTTGGCTCCATTCTCTCCATCTATTTATGATTCTTGACTTCATTTAAACTTCTTGGAGTCAACATATAATCAATTCAAGGAGCCTAGCCAGGTGTTGCTTCTTTAAGCCATAATATAGAACATATAAGGCCATCTCACTTTCTATGGTTTCTAAAATTTTTCAAGGTTTCCTCTCATACCCTCCCATCATACATGATGTAAAAATAAGCTTAGAACAAATTAAAACTAGCCCTTAGTGCTTCATTTAGCCTAGGTTGAAACTATGCACTATATGAACACCAAGTGAGTTTGTTTCCTTTTCTTGATGGAAGATGCATATGAAGAGCCTTCTAGGGATCTCAAGAGCTCATCTAAATATTCATTTAGGCCTAGAAAAAATTGCATCAAATTAGATTTTCAAGGGAGGTCACAAAACCCTAGGTTTGTCGTCTTGAAAATCAATGGCTTTTACTTGAATTTCTTTTGCATATTCTTACTCTCCTCCCTCAAATTTCTAAGGTTCACCATTGATTCTCCTCAAAATTCAAGCCCTCTTGTAGCTACATATATGGGGTGAAATAAGGAGAAGAAGGGGGGAGGAATAGCTACCATAGGATGAAGATTTTACCTTGTTTCCATGACTTTTCTTGCTTGTTTCTCACTTTCCTTGGTTTCCTCTCTTCAAATCCGAATTTTCCCCTTTGTTCTTCCCTCAAAATAGATCCATATACTTCAATAAAATCATAGGAAAGAAAGAGAAATGGAGGAGAAGAGGTTGCTAAAGAGAAAGCATGAAAAAACTAAGAAATTCCATACCTTTCTTGCCTTTTTCTTCCCCCTTTTCTTCCTCTCTTGGTGAGCCTCAAGGAGCTGCTATTTTTCTATAATTTAGGCAGAGAAAGTTGTGCTTAAGAAGGTGGGAGAAAAAGGGAGAAGTGTGTGGGAGCTTCTAGAAATACACTTTTTTTAAAATTTCAATTTTGTCCTTATGTAATGGCAATTTCATTTCGATTTTGGTTTTAGCTCCTTTTTGAGAACCGTATTTTTCATTATAAAATTTAGGTTCCTAATTTAATAAAATGCCTTTGGAATCACTCAATTTGGAGTTAAAACCTTGCTGAATGAATCTTTCAAATTTCAGGCTCACTGACGTTGGAAAACATACACCGAAGGGGTTTTACTAATCTTGGGGCTTCCCATAATTTTTGGGGCCTCTGAAAACCTTGGGCAATTCAAATTTCTCATTTAGAAAGTCCTCTTATGTGTTTTTCCAAAAGTTATACTTATTTACAGAAATGCCATTATATTTCGTCAGTTTTTGTCACAATTTGTTTCACCGTCCTAGCTTCGTTTAAGCCTGGGATTTTCATTTTTAGGAGTCTAGAATGCTTCTCAAATTTTTTAGGACCTTAACTAAGTCATTTCAGAGGACTTGCTTTTGTATCCGTTGAATTTTGTTCGTTTATGAGGAAACCGTACGTTATGTTTCTCGTGTTTTCTTTCATTTTTAGAGAACCAGATATTACAACATCTTTAGCTTATCTTATACCTTCCTTTGGACCAAAGGATGAACTACTACATTTAATCCTTTGCCCTTTTTATCCAGAAAACCAAAAGCTTAACATTATAAAACATGTTATCAAATAAATCAAGACATTCAATACAAATCAAGCTCATCAAACTTGCATGCAAGGTCAAGGAGAATAAGCTACCTAGAATACCCTTAACCCAGTGCCAAAACCAGTTACTTAAACTTGATCATCTTACTAGCTCTGATTCGATCTTACTACTTCCATGTGGAGTGATCTCACTAACTTGGCCTAGAACATCAAATTTGGCAAGATAATGATCAACCATAGCTTAACTAGTCTTAAATCATTAATATAACGTGATGGACTTAAATTAAAGCCTTTAATACACACTTTCGCACTCAAGCTCACTTGAAGATTATTTTGGCCATAATCATTTCCAAATTTTGAAAAATTATAACTTGAGCTAAAGACCTCCAAATTTAACTTTAACTTCTTGGAAAGCTCTAAATATGTACTTTTTATTGTAAAAATTCTATAATTAAAAGATTATATTTGACCCTTGAAAAACTTTGAAGATCAGATTTGGAACAAGGGAAAATTTTGTGCATGATAGCTTTTCTGGGCCAAGTTTGGAAATTCATAAAATATTTTGTGGTGCTTTAAGAATATCAACTTTAGCTCATATTAAAATTCTATATGTCTTCTAAATAGATGCCAAATTTCAGCCTAAAATTCAACCTCTAAGGCTCTCAAATATAGACTTTAGTGCTCAAAAAATTGATTTAGGCAACTTATTATACCAACTTGCAAGTTCTAGTGAATTTCTTGTCATGGGCAAAATTCTTTTCGTACCACTAAGTTAATAAACTAGTTCATCACTTAACATTTGCCCTATAATTCATTTTGACCTTTCCACTTGCCATTTTCCCTTATGGCCTTACTCATAATGCATTATGTCAACTTAGGCTTCAATGTGCATTTTACCAAATTCAAATTCTAGGCTTCTAATTATTATTTTACATGATCTATATGACTCAAATGGAACTTATTGGAGCCATTACGAGCATGCCTAAACATGCCTAGCACCACATCGCCTTTCAATGGCCTTCCTTGAACCTTAAAGATTCAACTTCCAAAATGTGGCTCCTAAATTCATTTTGATGCTTCCATAAGGTTCATATTTCATGTCTAGGCCATCTAAAACCTTAGAATCAATGAAATAACTCCCTAGGTTCACCATCCACTACATGGCCGAATTGATGGTTAAAGTGCACTAACTTGGAGTTTTTCATAATTCAAGCAAAATCAAGCCTAGATTCTTATACCTTATGCACATCTAAATGCATTTAATGCACATCATAATAGCTTGAATACTAGCCCCTCTTAGGCTAGGCTGAAACCTTACTTCTCTTGCCCTAGATTGTTGATTTTAATAGTTCAAGCTAGAATCAAGACACTTTCATTTTAGATTCTTATTCTACCACCTTCTAAACCCTATAAACCAATAAGAAAACATCATTTCCTCCATTAATCTTTGATGGTTGAAATTATAGGAGCTTAGGCCTAAAAAAGTTTTAAAATTTGTAGTCTGATATATAACACCATATATTTCTAGCTCATATCATAACATTTACATGTCTCACATTCATAATTTCCATGAAGGAGTAAGAAAAGGAGTTAAAATAATTCAATTTCTTATGTTGCGTGTGTATAAAATTTTTGTTCGGTGTCATGTGGATCGTGTGAGCTTATATAATATACTCTCATATTTAATTACATGAATACAACTCATTTGTATCATACAATATGGCCCACAACTCATGGAACTCAAGGGAAAGCTTAAAATAGTTATGTGCATTTTTTAGCCAAAATTGGCCCCTTTTCTGACCAAAATTTGAAAATCATAACTAATTTTTAAAAAATTGAGAACATGCATTCTTGGTCATCTTGAAAAGCTACATATGTCTACTTCATAGTAAAAACATGTCCAAATATAACATCTATCACAGAGGACGTTTGACATCCAAAAAATTCTAGAGGTCAAACTGCCTCATGGAACTGTCACAGATTTCTACAGCAAATTTTGAAAATGTTCAATTAATTCCACAAAAATTCAATCCATGAAAATGATACCAATATAGAAAGCTGTGGATGTTAGCTAGAGGAAAAAAATATTTTCAGACCAGATCAGGCAACCAGACCTCAGAATTCAATAGAATAGTAACTTAGGTTAGGTAAAACTCCTGATACTGGATAGAATGTTTCAAAAATTCATATCTTCCTCTCTAGACCTCCAAATGAGGTGATTCTAGTTGGTACGAGTCATTGTGAATATCTAGTTTCTTTGTATAAAGTTTCATGGCAATTGGACATTATTTGAGCCCTATGTGATAGATTTCATTTTCGGACCAAATGAATAGTGCAGCAGACCAAAACCAAAAAAATTGTCAATTTTGAAAATTCATCAAATATTCTGTAGGCCTCTAAAAGTTTTAATATTTAGCATCCCAAAAATCTCTTAACAAGCTTTAAATGCATGCCAAATCTCAAATCAAGAAGAGGTCATTTGGCTAAAAAGTGATATAGGGTTATATTATTGTTAATTTTGGCTCCATATGAGGTACCAAAGTAACCAAATGGGTTTCCCTAGGGTTTGGCACCTTTTGGGCAAGTCTAAAAGCATGATTAAGACTTGTGTAAGCTACCCAAATGGTCCCAAACCTCATGCATCTCATTTTGGCCATTCTATCCATACATATGCATATTTTTATAAAGCCATTCATGAGACTATAATGCCTTAACATACTCAAATTACATTCCATCATTCACATAGCACATTCTTTCATTCCTACATCATATAATATCATACTTTCATATGTCCCAAGGGTCATAGACCATACATATCATTGGATTACATCATTTAACACAATTATGGCCTTAAGAACTAAAA
This sequence comes from Erythrophleum ivorense, assembly GCA_026724425.1. Lineage (NCBI taxonomy): Eukaryota > Viridiplantae > Streptophyta > Magnoliopsida > Fabales > Fabaceae > Erythrophleum > Erythrophleum ivorense. Next base: position 455,787 of record JAIUCV010000446.1, on the reverse strand, counting down.
ATTTGGCATTTTGTTGTGAAACTCTTTCCTTCAAGGTGGTTGGCCTCCATTACCTTGTCCACTTGGTCCACCTAACATGTGAGGTCATTGGAGAGGAGGGGATGAGATTTAAAGAATTCTAATAGCTCATCTCCCATTCAATCATACATAATGGATGCAAATAAGTCTCATAAATGCATGTATGGTCATGTTGACATGTGCAAACATTCAAGAAGCATTTTCATCACTTGAGAATATCATACATAGCATACAAAAGCATGCCAAGCAAGTGGATTGGCCTCACCTAATTTCTTATGGATATTAGACTTGCCTCACCCGTTCTTTAATGCATTCTTGGACTTATAAAACCATGCTCTTGGGAGCCTACTTTACTTTTTGGGAGACTCTTTGCTTTGTCTTAACTAATCTTAAGGGTTATTGGCTCATCCTCACCATGGTTAAGGGTTCTTAGTCTCACCATACTCAAGCAAACCCAAGCACACATCAAAAAATCATATGAAACATAATATGTCATCATAAAACCATGGCATATGACATCATGCTATCACACTTTTCATGACTTGAAAAATACATATACACACATTCTAAGACAAGCTAAGTATACATCCATGCATGAAAGAAGATGGAGAGAGTTACCTTGTACACAATCACACACTTTTCCTTTTGAAATTCTCTCCCTTGCTTCGGCCACACACCCACAGACTTGTGGAGATGCTTCCTTTTGGCCTAGACATATTTTGTGGGAGTCAATTAGGTTCATGAACTCAATTCTAAGGCCACATACTTGCTTAGACACTAGGTGGCTCTATAAACTCCATTATGGTCCATAAATGCACCTAATGAAACAACACCCCTCAAATAAATTCTAAGCTCCATTCTTTCCTTTCAAATATGATTCTTGACTCCTTTTAAGCCTCTTGGAGTCATCACACAATTAAAACAAAGAGCCTAACTACATGTTGCTTCTTTAGGTCATAATATGGACCTAAGGCACCAATTCACTTTCCATGGGTTCTAAATTTTTTTCAAGACCTCCCCTCATATCCATTCATCATATATGACACAAAATATTCTTGGAAGAATTTAAAACTCTCCCTAGCTACTCCATCCATGCTTGGCTGAGACATAACCCCTTTTTGGCCTCCTTGGAATTCTCTTTGTTTTCTTGGAGGAGGAAGCATGTGGGGAGTATCTTAGGGATCTTAGGAGCTCATTTAAACTCTTAATTAGACCTAGGAATTATCATATGAAATCAGATTTTGGAAGGTGTACACAAAACCCTAGAATTTGCATCTTGAAATCTAATAGTTTTTTGATAATTTTCTTTGCATATTCTTAATCTCCACACCCTTTTTCCTTAGATTCATGCTTGGTTCTGCCTAAAAATCATCTCCTCCTAGGGTTTTCTCAAGTGGGGCAAAATGGTGGAAAAGGGAACCAAAGATGACAACCATAGGAAGAGAAATTATCTTATTTTCTTGCTTTTTCTCACTTGAATCTTGTGTTCTTTGAGCTCCTCTCTTCAAATCCGAATTTTCCCTTGAATTTCTCCCTTGAATCAGATTTATAAACTCCATTTTAATCAAAGGAAACAAAGGAGAAAGGAGGAGAGGAGGTGTGGATGAAGAAAAACATGAAAAATTACCATGGAAACATACCTTAAGCTTAAATTTTCTCTCCCTTTTCTTCTTACCTTGGTGCACCACTCTCCTAGGGTTCTTCTTCTAATTTGGGACAGAATAATCTGAAGCTAAGTGAGGGAAAGTGTGAGGCACCCACCTATTTATAAGGGAGGAAGAAGTATATTTTTAAAAATTTTCATTTTGCCCTTTATTCTTGGCATTTTCGTTTCTCCTTCATTTTAGCTCCTTTTTTAGAACCATCTTTTTTATTATAAAATTTAGGTTCCCAATTAAATAAAATGATTTTGGAGTCACTCAAATCGGGGCTAAAACCTTCTCGAACGAACCCGTCAAAGTTCGGGTACACCAACGTTAGAAAACGTCCACTGGAGGGGTTCTAGTTGTCCCGGGGCTTCTCATGGTTTTTAGGACCTCTGAGAACCCTAGGGAACTCAAAACTTTCATTTAAAAGCCCTCTTGTGTGAATTCCAAAATGTGCTCAAAATTACAAAAATGTCATTACGTTTTGTAAGCTTTTCGTAAGAAATTGTTTCTTCATTCTAGCTCTATTTTTTTCTTTCCATCTAAGCCTGGAATTCTTATTTTTAGGAGTCTAGAATACTTTCCAAATTTTTTGGGACCTTAACTATCTCATTTTGGGGGACTTCCTTTTGAATCCAGTGAATTTCGTTTATTAACGGAGAAACGGTACGTTACATTTTTCACATTTTCTCTCATTTTCAGAAAATTGAATGTTACATGATACCCATCGCATTTTGAAGCTCTCTTCTCATAGATTCTTTTGTACCGATTGGTTTCTTAAAAGGATCCTTTTCTCTCACTGGGGTAATCTCAAATTTCATCATTTTAAGAAGAAAAATAGCTTATTAGAAAGCCTTTAATGTGTAGAGAAAATTTCTTATTTGGTGCTAGACGGATAAAATGTGTTTACTTACCCAAAGCAAAGCTTATTTCTTTTTTCTCTCCTACCTCTAATGGATGTCCATGGCTGTTGGTTGGAGTTGAAAAAGATGACACAAATGGAAGGTTGGAGAAGAGTCTTATTTTATTACAATTTTTCATAATGATCGTTTTGTTCCTGGGTAGTCTTTCGCTCTGTTCTAGCTCGTTTTGTAGGATTTTGAAGATCTTATTACTCTTTACATAATTTTTTATGCTCTTTCACATAAAAATACCATTTTCGGGGTCTCAATGACTTGAAACAGTAAAAAAATGACACTACTTATGGTCAAAACTCTAGCTATCTCATTTTTCACATAGAAAGAGTTTAAGCCAGTTTTGACCATTCCTATGGTTTTTAAAACCTCTAAAAACCATAATAAGCTTATGATAATCCATATATTTTCTATATTTTTACCCATTAATTATGAAATTTTTATTAATAATTTGATGATAATTGAACTTTATTAGATACTTTGTTGTATAAATTAGGCATTTTAATGATTTTATTTTCTAGGTGACAATTTTATTTCATAGGCCATTGATTTCATTTCATTTTGACTTAAGGAATTTCATTGAAGGAGGCTTGAAAGGAGAGGAGGAGCTTCATGGATCATTAATATATCAGATGTAGACTCTCCCATGTTGATACATAAACATACACAACCTATTATCACACAATATTCTCTCTTTCATGTGGGCTCACTCCATGATCCACACACAATTACACACACATACACTCATGTGGTGGCTCCAGGTTCTCTCGAAAACATAGATCATTCATGCACGAGCTCCCTCGTGGCACTCTTACTATTCACATGCATAGGATTTCACATTCCATGTCACTCATTCATATGCACGGAGATCCATTGCAATCTTATACACAAACTCACCAGATTCCTTTACTCACAAAGACACATAGGTGAATCATGGGCATGGCACATGGAAATGGGATGGAAGGACATGAGAAGGGGTTCTATTTTAGGAAATAAGGAGCATACCAGGTCATGTAGAGGGAGGAATGAAAAAGAGGAAGGTTTTATCACACAAGAAAGACTTGGGATTGATAGGGGCAGCACAAGGTCTAAGAGGCATACATGTATAGGGGAGGAATCATTAACTCCACTCACAGATAAGAGGCACGAGGGATGCATTAGAATCTTTCTCACTAGATACAATCATGCACATATATATTATCACATGGATTCATGAGAAGGAAGGCACGAACTCACATGAATCATGTGGGAAACACGTGAAAGACACATGTCTAGGCATGACACTCCATTTTCATATTCACACACATGGATTTTTCACGCTACCAAATGGTAGATTGCTCACTCATGAAATGTTCATAACATGTACATAGAACTAGATCATACATTCATGTAAGGAAGCATGGATCATTGTACATTCTTTAGGGCCTAAGAGCAAAAACATGCACAGAGTTGACATAGAGGAGCATAGTAGATCCATTTTTCACATATTGGCATGAGACTCTCACATGGGAAAAGAACACGGGTTTTAAGAAAAAAGGAAGCAGAATGTGATTAAAAGCATCATGATTTTCCTTCATTCTTAGAAGCTCTATGGCTGATGTTGCACCATATTTTCTCTCATTCATTTTCAATAAATGGCTACTTAATTCCATTAATGTAACTAGCTTGGATGAAGACCTTGATGTGGAGCTTGAATCCATGAAGATCATTTAGAGATTTGGCTAAGATTTCTACATTTGTTTTCCTCTCTTTTTTAGCACTTTTTCTTATTCTTTCACCAGGTTGGTTAAGTTTGTATTGGATTAAGATTAGTGTTGTTTATAATCGGTGGCTGGTTAGACATTAATTATGAGAGATTTTTTATGATTAATGGATCAACATTTTGACGGTTAAGTGTTGTAATTTTCATATACTCTAATTTTTTGCTTGTGCAATCAAAGTGTCTAATAAGATGCATGATGAAAATTTTTAACCTGAATGTTTAATTTGAAATTTCCTTAGAGTTTAATTGGTTAATCGAACCTCTTAAGATGAAAGTTCAGAGGCAAATTCAATTAATTAATCATTCTTTTTGAGTGTTTAATGAGCTTAATCACAAGAATTAATGTGAAGTTGAGATTCAATCAACATTGATTTGTTAGTTTCTTGAATCTTGTGTGGTAAGTCAAGATAAATTAGTATGAATACATGTAGGAATTCTTGGACTAGAACCATTAACAATTGAACTAGGATAAAGATAGTAAACATCAAGGGATAAATCTAAAGTTAGCTATACATTCATTGCTTGCTTATTAATTTCTTACATTTTAGTTTGTGATTTGCATTTTTAATTCATTTTAAATTTTAGCTAATTGAATTTGACGAAAATCCTTTGAATTTGGTAGCTTTTAGGTTTCTCTTAACACTTAGAAAGCTTTTTTAAATAATTGGAATTCATTTCCATGGGAAATGATGTAGGTTGTATCTTATATTATAATTTTTTATTCAACCTAGTTTATTTGAAGTTGCTCAGTACAACTATTAGCTTCATTTGGTATTTGAAACCCTTTTTCTTGAGTTTTTAAAACCTTGCTCAAAATTACAACTTTGCTACTGAACTTGCCAAAATTAAGATTTATGCCACTGGTGTACCATTTAGCCATTTATAGCCATTCTAGCGCTATTTTCACATTATGGGAAATCTCATAACCTCTATTAACCTCAATTTAGCATATAATACTTTATTTCCATGTCTAAATGATAATTTTTTAAAATTACTAGTATGGTATAACTAATCCGGTACTACTTTGACATCTTAAATGGACTTGTAACCCTTTCCTTTTCTTCTTAGTTGTTCTTTTATTTCTTTTATACCTTGTCTCATGTTGATATTAGGGTCTAGTCCACTTTAGAAATACCGAATATTATAGTTTCACTGCAGGTTAATATAGTATCGATTTTCATCCTTTTAACAAATTGTGGCCCTATATTCTTATTCTAATTAAGCTTTAGCCCTTTATACCTTAGCCTTGACCTCAGTTTTAGGGTTTAACCTTGTTTGAGGATACTAGATGTTACACATAGATCTCTCAGTCGATCTGCAATCAAAAAAAGCACACCAATGCATCTAAGCTCAATGTATGTTTGGAAAGAGAAGAGGAGGTAAGGAAAGGAAAATTAAAAAAAGAAAAAGGAAACGAGGAGAAAATGAAGGGTTATGAAACTATAAGTGACAAATTTTCTTCCCTTTTCTCAAAAGTATTATTTACCCTAAAAAAGGCACTCTTTAATAATCAATATACAAATTGCCAAATTTGTATCAACTAATACATCATCTTTCTTATACTAACTTCCATCTATAAAAGGATACTGTTGGGTGATCAAATCTAAGTGCAACCAAGTGCATATATGAGGTGGGAGCACAGGAAACTCCAAGATATGGTAGCTCATAATCCCTTTGTTAAAGCTTCTTCCATGATGATGATCAAGGATTAGAGGGAGAAAAAGAAAGAAGGCAATCCTCTTTAAGAAATAAAACTTACATGAAGTTTCTTAAAATGTACAATCTATATATATGTGCAAAAAATATAATAAAACTAATAATTTATATACTAATATAATATATGGCATATTTTAAATGGTATAATATTATTGATTGTTACTTAATCTTTGTGGATAATTAATAAGTTGCTTTAATAATTCTATAAGTCTTTTAAAATAATAAATTTAAAAACGACATACTTTGAAGGCTATACCATACCAAAGTTTAGAAATTGAGAAGTAAAAAGATTATTGTTTACACTTTTATGTTAGTAGACTAAAATTTAAAAAAGTAAAGATTACTATTTTTGCTCAATCTTTTTTATTTATTTTATTTTCATTTTCCCATTCTTTCACATTATTTGATATCTACTCTTTATAATTTTTTGAAGATATTTTTCCTCCTTTTTTTTAAATAATTTTCAACTTTCCTTTTGTATTTATATTATCTCTAACTCTCCTATCTTTTTTCACTTATAAGTTTGATAAATTGCCTTATTGATTATCAAATTATCAATAAGTCTTCATATATATATATATATATATAATACTTTAAATCATTTTATAATTTATAAAAAGTTAGCCAATAAGATGAATCATATAATATAAGACTATTTTTTTAGAATTTATGCTCTATTTTATGCATGTCTTATATTGTGGTGTTGCACAAGTAGTTGTTTTCATTCTGTCAACTTATTTAATTTCAATACAACAGATTGTCTCTCCAATTATGAATTTTCCTTCAAAATCTTTCAAATTGGTTAAGCTTAGAAGCAAGAAGGGGGGATAGTTTTTGGAAAGCTAATTAATAAAAAAATATTCATTATTTCTAATTAAACATAATAAAGATGTGTTCTATATTAATTACTCAAGTTTAAACCCTAATTAAGACTAACATTTAAGAAAATTTATTATTATAAACACACTATGGTTTGGGAAGAAATTTAGTCTCACTTAATGTATAAATGAAAATATTTTTTTTTATCCTGCCAAACGAAAGGTACTCTTTAGTAGTTAATATACAAATCTGCCAAATCTGTATCAATTAATGCTCGTACTTCTCGTACTAACATCCGTCTATAAAAAGGGTACTCTTGATAATCAAAACTAAGTGTAACCAAAGGCTTTAGGGTGAGAACACAGAAAACTCCAAGCTATGGCGGCTTATAATTCCTTTGTAAAAGCTTTTTCCATGATGATGATCACTTCCCTTTTGCCGGTAATTTTTCTTTGTTTCCCACTGTTCTCCTACTCAACAAAAACTATCACAGTCCAAGAAATTTGCTCAAAACACACAAATGCTTCCTTCTGCATTAATATTCTAAACCCGAAAGCAGGTTCAGATCTCGCAACCCTAGGCCAATACACCATAACCCTAGCTCACACCAATGCTTTCGACACTATCACCCTTATCCACTCCCTCATCGGCAAAACAACTGATCCTCAATTGAAGCAACGTTATACATCGTGTGCTATGGATTACAGCAATGTCCTGCTTAGCCTTAACGATGCTTCAAAATCCTTGAGCTCTGGAGATTACAATGGCATGAACTCTGCCGCGAATGATGTCACCAAAGATGTCGGAGATTGTGACTCGAAGCCACCGGCTACTGATCCATCCTCACTCCCAAAGAATAACAAGGATTTGGAGAACATTGCTTTGATCCTTGTGATTATAGCCAATTTTCTTAACCAGAATTAAATTAATTTTAGTTTGATTCAATAACTTGTATCTTTCTCTGGTAAATTTATGGAAAAGTTATGGTTCCTGCTTTATATTCTACATCTAATACGGTCCATTGATAGTATGAAATTCCATCTTTTTGGGTATAAATTAATAGCGTCCAACGAGAGTTATGAAATATACGCTTAATTTTGGTTTTTTCACAACATTAACGACAATTTTTTTTTTTAAATTAAATTGTGAAACTTACGACGAAGGAAAATAGGGTGTGTAGGTTTAATTGTACTTTAAGCAAATTTAATCTCGTTACAAAAATCTGTATCATTAATTTGTTTTGAATGCTATGGATTGCTCCAAAAGAATTAGAGTAATGATATTATGAACTTGTCTATTATAAATTCTACTTAAAGTGCAATAACTATTAAATATAGAATAATTTTTTATTTTAGACAAAAATACACTTTTAGTTTCTTAACTTTACTTCCAATTTTATTTTTCTTAATTTGGTTCATTAACTTTGATTTGGTTTTACGTTGAACCCCTTACTTTTAAAAAAAAAAAAAAATTAGTCTCATAACTTGAAAAAACAACTCAAATCTTTTTTTCTATTCAACACCGTCAATATGTTTAATAACAAAGTCATATATGTCTTATTGGTAACTTAACACTAATAACCTCTTACCAACTCATCTACCTATTATATATCCATCTATTTATTATCTATTATCTATCTATTTATATATTATATATATAAAAGTAGTTCCACTGCTTTCAAATGCTGATAAGTAGCAGCTCCAAATGTTGATAAGTGGCACCCAAAAACCATTTTTCACCTATTTTTTTTCTTTAAATTATAATTATCTTTGATTTAATTCATCTAAATTTGAGATGATAATAAAAAATTAATAATAGTTATGCTACTTGATTCTTTTATTTAAAATCTCTTTGCATTTGAAATTTCATTAATTACAATTATATTTGATTGAATTATGCATTCCTAATTTCCAATTACAATAAAGGCACACAATAAATTAAAATGGTGTATTTTTAATTCCATCACACTCTCCACATTTAATTTCAGATTCAAAATTTAAATATTCTAAAATTATTATCTTAATTAATACACTTATATTCAAATTTTTTATTTTTTTCTTCCACTATAAAAGGGATCCATCTACATTAATTAGAACATATCATCTTTTGTATCCATCAATCTTTTTGCTTATATATATATATATATATATATATATATGTATGTATGTATGTATGTATGTATGTATGTATTTCTTTTGTACTTTGCTTTTATAACTTATTTTTCTTTGTGCTTTACATTTATGGAATTAAGTGTTCTATCATAGTATACAGCAAGAGACAGTTGATCTTCTGATGATTAATCTACTACATATTTTGATCAATGATCCATGTATTAAGGATGGGGCACAAAACAAATAATGGATGTTTTATATATTATAACAGTCTTTCCCTTTCTCCTTTATCATCTATGTAACCCCTGGATACAGCCTCTTCAAGGTTGTAGTCAAGTGCTTTTGGAAAGTCTCAAGAGCTCTTGAAGATTCGAACTGAAGGCACCTAGAGCAATGCATTTGATGAAGAGCGCTCATGGCCTTCCTTCAAGGTGCTATTTCAAAGATTGTTATTACCATTTTGACATATCCTGCTATTAGGTGCATAGTAGCTCCATCCACCTTCTTTCACTTGCGAAGTATATATTTGACATCTTTCTGTATATAGGTGCAAGGTCATAATTCAAGCTATAGCAATCACTGAAAAGTGAGAAATTTTATCAACGTGCATTTTCATTTTCTAACTGAATTCATTTTTCCAAATTTCAAATTTTAAATTGTTACAATCTTCTAATTAGGCTCAGATAGAACTTTTTCTAAAAAAAGATTACAACGTTATATCTATTTTCACCCTTCCCTAATTCTATATTCCTTCTTTCTTTTGTACATATTTTAGTTTTGGAGCAAGAAGATGTTATGGTTGATTCCTCGAATGCAACTATTCTGTCTATGTTTGGATTTGACTCAAAGGACCCTCTGATTTAGGATGTTTCGGTAGTTGTCTCTGACTAGATTTGCACTCAACACTTGAACTCAATTTTCGTTTGGCTGAATACTAATATAGAACAAAGAAAAGATGATTCGATCTTATATATATATATATATATATATAAGCCGCAATTTGTACGTAATAATGCATAAAATCATAAAAAAAGTATTATACATGAGTGTGGAATTATCAAATTAATAATTTGTTTATTTTTCTCTCTCCTTTTCTCTCTCATAACTTAAATTCTCCTCTCTCCTCTGAATTATTCTATCATAATCAGCCTCAACAAATTTTTCTTTAATAAATATAATTAATCTGCATTTGTATAATTAATAAAAACATCGCCAACAAATTCTGCTCTAATAAATATAATTAATCTACATTTCTATAATAAGAAAAATTAATTCTTCTAAGAATTTTCTTTTTTTTTTTTCAAGAAATTCTCATTTTCCATCTCATAATAATTGATATTTTTTAATAAAATTAATCCTCAATGAAATCTTGGAACTTTCGCTATTCTAATTTAGCACCATGAATTTCAGATTTCTTACCGAACAATGTAATTAAAATCTCAACACTTTGAATGCACATTGTAACCGATGAAAATTAAATATACATTTGTTATCGTATTCAAATTCAAAATCCTTCAGGTATTGATTGACAAGCTACACTTTCTATCTTAGAAGGTTTATCAATTATAAAATTAAAAGAAAAGCTTATCCACAATTAGTTGGCAAATAAATATATGTTTAAAATGTGACAAATATTAGTGCCCAATAAAGTTAAAAAATCAAAATAAAGTATTAGTGCCCACTATTTTAGTATTACGGGAATATAATAATTAATTATTTATATGGGAGAGATTAACATATTTTTTCCTCTTTTAGTAGCATGTGATTATTATTTACTTGCAATATGAAGCTAGAGTATTTTAATTACAACAATAATCCTAATTATGTGCGTCATGATACTAATAACATGTGATGTATATATATATAGGCTATGCTTGAGTATGTTCTAGATTTTCAAATTTTAGAGTAATTTCCTTATATATACTTTTTCTTTGGATAATGTTAATGTTTTATAATAGAATAAATTACATAGGTTTATCTTGAGTTTTACTTTCATCTTTTTTCAAAATATACACAAACCTCCCTTAAATCAAAAAGCTGTGTAACATCCTATAAATAATTGATATGAATTGTTTAGGCAAAATAGATTTAATAAGGAGTTATTGAGGAAAATAAATAAATTAGCAATTTTTGGGAAAAGATAAATTCTCTTTTATGGGTCATTAATTAATTGAAAGAAAATTTAATAGGTGACCTTAAAATAATTAATTGAAGCCCATTATTCCTAAGATTTAGTTAAAACCTAATTAGAAAGGCCAAAAAATAAAATTTTGATAGAACCTAATTAGAGACTTGCAAAACCTATGACCTAGTACCTATAACCCAGCCTTGACCCATGACCCAACTCACCCAAAATTTGATTTTTAACCCTAATGCCTTCATTTTTTGGCCAGCACTACCACAACAGAGAGAGAGACATTGGGAAACACAGAAGAGAAGAGAAGGGAAAGTATGAGTTCATGACTTTGGAAAGAGGCATTTTTGGCTTAGTGAGTATTGAGAAAGATGATCTCCTCTTTCTCCTCTTTTCTTTGAACTAAGCATCTCCTAATTTTGTGATAATTGTGAAACCCTAGGTGGTGAATTTGGAGTTTTGGTGTGTTCTTGGTGAAGAAGTGGAAGAAGAAGCTTAAGCATCCATTAGGTAAGTGTTTCCTTCCTTTGTGATGTTATTTTGCCTAAAATTCATTTAGAGGACTAATTTTTGAATGGGTGACTCTACATGTGTGAAAATCTAGGGCACCCATTATGGAGGCTTGGATTATAGAGCTTAACTTGGTGTTTTGTAACTCTTGGAAGCTTGGGTAAGTTGACATTGAGTGATTTATTGGGTTTTTAATTGATTTAAGTGAGGGACTCTTTGAATTGATGAATGTGTATTGGTTATTTATGGTTGCTCGAAGCTTGTGATCCTCTTAGAAGGTGTTGGTACCTAATTGGAGAGTGGTAGATATCCTTTGAGGTCATATTAGTTGTGAAATCATGTTTAATAACTTGTATATGCATGAATGCATCTATATGATGCCATGATTAAGTTTGACTATTATGTTGTGTTTTCATCATGGACCTTGATGTGTGTTTTGGCTACTTGTGGAAAGTTGTGGACCTTGATGTGAGTCTTGTCCATTGATGAGTTATTGACCAATGACTATGATATTTTGCTATCAAACCTACTTTTATGATGTTTTGAACGTGACATGCTTGATGATTTTGCTATGTAAAGCCTTTACCTTGAATGTTCTATATGAATGTGAATTGAAATTGTTTTTGGTTATTAAGATTTTATATCTCACTCTAGTTGTTGGCTAACTATTTCTAAAGGAAGGTTCAGGTTCTAACAAGGATAAGCAAATGGAGAATTGATCCAGCCCTACTAGGAATATTTTGGATAGCTAATATTTTGGTAGCTTGTAACTTACTTACAACTTGTGATATGAAATGTCAAATGTAAGATTTTATATTTTGGTAAGTTGTACATTTGAAAAGGATAATTATGATTTTGGATGATGCTCAATTCTTTTGTAAAGGGATCTCACATGTAACTAATGTTTACTTTGGATTAGCTTGTAAATCATGATGGATTATATGCATGTATGACTCCTTTAGTTCATATGGCCTTATGTGGATGTTGATTATGATTTTATTGGCTATTTAGGAATGCTTTATGGTTGGTTTTATGTTGGTTTGGGAGTATTGGCATAGTAGCTATTGATGGTATGTTTAACAGTTCATAGAAGTCACTATGTCAAATTTTGTATAAATATTGTGGTTCCAAGGTTTGATAACACTTTTGTTTAGCATTTGAAGCTTGTCGGGCTTGATTTGTAGTCAAATGGTTGTGTGGTGAAAAGAGGTATGCCATTTGTTGGTTATATAATGGTTTGCTATCAAGTTTTTATGTTGTTGTCAAAATCTTAATGTTCTAGTGTTTGTGGAGGTTAGATTATCCATTTCTTGGTTCCTACATCATTGAAGACTACCTCTAGAACCATTGGAGAGGTTCCTTACTTTCTTACATGTTTTGGAAGTCTTAAGTTAGGTGTATATGGGTTGCATAATAGAAATTTCTAGTTTGATTTCGTTGGCAGAGTCTATGATGTTGTGTTGTGGCCTTATGGTGTTGCTAGGGTTTTCTTCTTCTAGTAAAAATAGAATTGCCAGCACCATGGTGTGGCTGTTTATAACGATGGCCATTACAAGAATATTAATAGATTTTGACTAATGACTTCCAACTGCTTTCAATTGACTTAAGTTTTTTTTTACTATTATTTGTTTTTTTTTACTATCTTGCAAATGCTAAATATTGAATTATGATAATATATATAGTATAAAAGTGAAAAAGTTGACAAAAATTGGTATAAACAAAATTTATCAATCAAGCCCAACTAAATGGTAGTTGGCCAAGACCAATGGCACTATAGTTGCCCAAAACTGATTGCATTACAGTTGGTCCATTGGTCCATGGACTGACTATAGTTCAATCGGTCCGTGTTTGACCAATTTGTAGTTGATCCCATAGATTGAGTTGCAATCAAATTTTTAACCATTTTTTAAATTGTTTTAAATTAACATGTAATAATAACAATTTTTAATTAATTAATATAGTTTTAAAATTAATAATTAATTATCAAAAACTTTTAGTTTTTAATTAATATAGGTTTTAATTAATTATTAATTAATTAATAGTCAATTAATAGAAGTTATATTACCATCGCCAATTTAGTTTTTATGTAAATTAATATTATAACCTTTTATAGTTTTAATATTAATATTTTTAAATCTTTTCTTTTCAATGAAATATTTTTGAACAATAAAATTGATAGGCCTTAAAAGTTTTCCCTCATTCTCTTCTTTCTCTCCTCTCACCATTCTCTCTTCTTCCTATCTTCTTATTTAGAATTCTTCCTGCAAATTTCTTTATTTCTGCGTGCATATACATTCTGCTTGCAATTAAGCATTAAGATTTCTACGTTTTAAATTTCAATTTTTCCCCAAAAAGTATGTATAAATAATTAATAATAATATTTTTTTAAAAATTATTTTTTATTTAATGATGTTATGTATTGATTATACCTATGATAATATATAAATAATTACTTAATAATATTTATATGAAATATGATTTGTTATTTAATGTTGTTATTAAATATGGTTATTATTGATTATTATTGTATGATAATGTTATTGAAAAAAAAATTGTTATTTGATAACATTCATAAATTAGAAATCGTTAGTGATATTTATTATTTTTCTAATGATAAAGCTAAGAAATTTTGTTATTTAATAATAAACATAAGATAATATTTAAATTATTTATTATAACAAAAAATGAAAATTCCTAATAATCAAAGGTAGATGTATAACATATTGAATCCCATAATTTATTGCTTTTGGCTTTGAAAAGGACTTAGTTCAAGGAATGTAAAAATTAGATGTCCTTATTCTAGATATAAAAATATAGCCTATCTTACTATTAATGAGGTAAAGTTGATCTTTATAAAAGAAAGTTTCAATTTGGATATTGATATCGGATATGTCAAGATAATATTGAATCATAGCCAACTAAGATAACCATTGGAACCACATCAAGTTCAGAACTAGTAAATGAAGAACAAAATACTAGACATGAAAGAATGATTTTGACGTAGCTAGACCTAATTTTATGTTGGTAGCAATTATGAAGTAAATTATGATGATAATATTAATTTTTTTTAGGAATCTCTAAATTTAAAAACCTATATATTTTTTGATTTATTAAATGTGTATCAGTGCAATATTTGGTACCTCCATAAATGTGAGAAACGTAATACCCAGTTTCTTTGTAAACGTATGCAATTCACTGGATATAAAAGGGAAGTCTCCCAGATAGAATGATTAGAGGTCCAATAAAATTAGAATAATATTCTAGACTTTAAATAATGATGATCCAAGTTCAGAGGTGCCCTGAAATCGAAGTTAGAATAATTAGATGTAATTTAACGAAAATGCAACAGAACATAATAACATTTTGTAATTTTGGGCACTTTTTAGAAAACTCAAAAGGAGATTTTTAAATGGAAAAAATAGGTTTCTTGAGGTTCTCAAAAGCTCTAAAAACCATAAGAACCCCTAGCATGGTTTAAACCCCTCCAGTTTACGTTTTAGAGCATTGGTTGTCTCGAATTTTGACCGGTTCATTTAGGAAGGTTTTTAATTCAATTTGAATAAAACCAAAGGCATTTTATGAATTAGAGGACCTAAATTTTATGATGAAAAAGATGGTTCTCAAAAAGGAGTTGAAATGAGCCTAAACAAAGCAAACATGTACGTAGGGGCAAAATGGTCATTTTAAAAAATTGTAAAAGAGGCTTCTTAAGTAAGATTACACCTCATCACCTTCTTCAAGCTTCCATTTGTAGAAATTTGAGCAGCCATGGCATGACATTAAGAGGGGAGAGAGAGAAGAAGTTTAAGCTTCTGTTTAGGTAAGTAAACGGCCCTGTTTCATCCCGCGCCAGTTAGAAAAGTTATTCCTCTCTCTAAGAGCTCTCTAATGGTGGTTTTTTTTTCTTGAAAACTTGAAGATTCAGCTCTAACCCAAGCCAAAAATGAACTCTTTTCAAGAAACTAATCAGCAAAAAATAATCTACGCGAAGAGAGCTCCGTTTTAAGGTAAGACTTTACTTGAAACACTTGTAAAATCTTGTAATTCTAAGTATTTAAGCTTTGGTCTAGAGAGAGAGTGAGGAAGAGAGTTTTTCTTCATGTGTTCTTGATGGAACCAAGGGTTATGGAGTATGAGGAACAATTATATGTAAAGAAATCCAAGAAAGAACTATTGATTTACAAGATGTCTAGTCTAGGGTTTCACTTACACCTTGGTTTGTAGGAAGCTTTCTAGCCATGATTTAAGGTGTCTAAGATTTTGTGTGAGTCCCTAAGATATCAAGGAAGCCTCCCACATGCTTCTCCCATCAAAGAAATCAAACAAACTCTATTGGTGCTAATTGGAAGCATAGCCTCGGCCTAAAGAGGTTCATGCACTTAAGGAGTGTTTTAATTTCTCTCAAGCTTAGTTTTATATCATGTATGATGGAAGAGTATGAGAGGAAGCCTTGGAAAACTTTTAGAAAGCTTAGAAAGTGTAATGTAATGGAGATATAGGTTCCATATTATAGCATAAAGAAGCAACACCTACCTAGGCTCCTTGAAATGATTGTGTGATGACTCCAAGAGGTCTAAATAGAGTCAAGAGTCATAAATTAATGGAAAGAATAGAGCCAAGATTATGTTTTCCTAAAGTTGCTTCAGTAGGTGCCTTATGGAACCATAATTGAACCATTTGAGCCATCTAGCTTTTCAAGTGCATGTTAGCTTTAGAAATTATTCCAAGAGTGTAATTGGCTTCCATGTAATGTGTTTAGGCCAAAGGAATCAAGTTTCACCTTTTTGTGAGTGCTTGGCCAAGGGAGAGGAACCATTTTCAAGGAGAAAAGTGTGTTGTTGTGTACTGAGGTAGCTCTCTCTTCTTTCTCTCATGCATGAGTGGATGTTTATCTTGTCTTTGAATGTGTATATGTATGTTTTAAGCCATGAAAAATGTTTTAGCATGTATCTAAATACCATGGTACCATGATGTTATGTTATGCATTCAAATGATGCTTTATGAATTTGCTTTGATTTGCTTGAGTGTGGTGAAGCCAAAAGTCTCCTAGCTATGATGAGGATGAGCCAAAAGTCCCCAAGAATAGTTGAGACAAAGCCAAAGGTCTCCCAAGAGTAAAGCTTAGTTAAAAGCTTTTATGAAAATGGATGAGGCAAGTAAAAAATCCCTAAGAAGAATGGGTGAGGCTAAACCACTTGCTTGGCAAGCCTTTGTATATTTTGTATGACTTCTTGAATGCTAAAAATATTTCATGAATAATTGCATTTTTCATGATAGCCATGCATGCATTTTTAGACTTGAATTTGCATTCTTTATGTATGATTGAAAGAGAGAAGAGCTATTGGGATTCCTAGAATCTCATTCCTTCCTCCCTATTTGTCTAACATGACTAGGTGAACCAAGTGAGCCAAGAAGTGGAAGCCATCAAGCATAAAGGAAGGAGGTTGACATCAAAATGTGTAGAAATGTCTATTTTGTAGCCATATGAATGGAATATGATGTAATCCAATGTTATATATGTTGTATGAGTCCATGAAAACTTGTAATTATATGAGTATTTGATGTATGAATGAGATTTGATGCCATATGGATGATATTACATGATTTAGACATTGAATGGCAAGAACTAACTTATGAAATCTTGTGTATATCTTGGGGTGAGAGTGTGAGTTTGTAAAATCTGGGTTTGTTCACCTTTGAGACATGTTTTGTAGACCATTTTGGTGCTTTCCCATGTGCTCAAGTATCCATGAAAGCCTTGGAAGCAATTTTGGACCCTTTGAGACCTATTGAAGACACAAAAAGTGCCATTTTACAATCCAATATCAAGATCTGACCAAATGAATGAATTTACCCATGAAATTTGGCATGCATATAGATATCATCTAGAGCTTTTTGGAAAGATAAATATCAGATTATTTAGAGCTCTGTGGAATTAATTATGATTTTTCAAAATTTCCATTTTTCTGTTATTCTAGTATAAACACTGTTCATATGGTCAGTTTCTTATGTTGTGTCATTCGAGAGCCAAATGGTATCCAATACTCATGAAAATTTATAGATATAAACTAGACATGATAAAATTTCTATGGCCACCAAGATCATCCCACTTGGATGTTTGAACAAAGAGATATGAATTTTTGAAATTTAGTGATACTACCAATAATGACAGGCAACCTTGGTTACTATTCCATCAATTTCCAGTAGCTAAATGTTTTAGTTGTGGTTTGGACTTATTTTTACTGTAAAGTAGACATCTGTAGCTTTCTAGAATGGTATAGTGTGCTTGATTTCAAATGTTTTAGGATTAGTTATGATTTTTCAAAATTTATGACAGAAAGCTAGACCATGAACCCGAGGCTGCACATGAAATTTTTGTGTATATGGTTCATGAGCTGGAGTTCTTGGGCATTGCTTGTGATGGTTATGAGTTTTATTTGTGTATTTAAATATGATAATAAGATGGATGATTTCATATGGTCCACGGGGCACGGAATGAAAAATTTATACACGATGCAACGCAAAATAATTGAATATTTTTATTGTTTTTTCTTGAGTAAATGTGCTAAACCAAGGAAAGGCAAGCTAGAATAGTATGAGATGAGGTAAATAAATATGTTGTTACATTTATTGGTATCAGAGCAAAGTTCCAAGACTTTTAAAAATATATATGGCTTGATGAAGCAATGATACAAGTATGTATGAACTTGTTTTGGGCATTTTGGGTGTGTGAATGTGGCATATGTCTATGTTTATGTTGAATAAGTTGTTAGAAAGGTATTTGAGTAGGTAGTGAACATTAGGATAGTTAGGCCTCTAGGATTGAGCCAGTAAGGCTAAAACAGAGTAGATTGATCCTATGGCTAGAGCTCTATAGGCTATGATAGCTTGTCGGGATCCGTGACAAGCTATGTGTGTTTGCAGCAAGAGGTTATTATCATGTAGTTGCAAGAGAGGCTTGCCCAAGGAGACCACGAGAGGCCTAATCCTCCCCAGTTGTCACACTCTAACCATTTCGAGATGTTTCACCTGAGGCAAAGACAGACAATAATATAGTGCAGTATGAGATGAAGTGGCTGCTGCCCAGGAATTAGTTAGAGGGGAAAAGAGAGAGAGCTATCATGCATGAAAATTTTCTTTGAAAGACTTTTTAAGTGCTATCTAAACTTTAATTTCATACCAAGAAACTAAGGTATCTTGCCATCTCCATGCTTGATCTTCCTTCCTCCTCCTCTTGTGTGTGTTACGCCTTAGGTAAGACCAGCTAAGATGGGTTGGATTTCGAGTTGAACCAAGGATGAATCTTAGGAAAATGAGGGAGGAGAATAAGAATATGCAAAGGAAACAATCAAAGAGGCATTAGATTTTAAGATAGCAAAGTTAAGGTTTCAAGTGTTTCACCAAAAATTTGATTTGATACAATAATCCCTAGGCCTAAATGAGTATTTAGATGAGCTCCTAAAAACCCTAGAAGGCTCCTAATATGCATCTTCCATCAAGAAAACAAAGCAAACTCACTCGGTACTCACATGGAGCATGGTTTCGGCCTAGGCTAGAAAGAGTACCAAATGAAAGTTTTAATTTGTTCCAACCTTATTTTTGAGTCATATATGATGGAAGAGGATGATAGAAAGTCTTGAAAAAATTTTAGAAGCCATAGATAGTGAAATGGTACCATAGGTTACATATTATGGCTTAAAGAAGCAACACCTAGTTAGGCTCTTTAATTTGATTGTGTAATGACTCCAAGAGGCTTAAAAGGAGTCAAGAATCATAAATGAATGAAGAAAATGGAGCAAAGATCATGTTTTCATAGGGTTGCTTCATTAAGTGCATTATGGAACCATAAAGGAGCCATATGAACTACCTAACTTTTTAAATGAATGTGTTTCTTTAGAATTTGGTTCAAGAGTATAATTGGCTTCCATATGATGTGTCTAGGCCAGGAGAAACAAATCCCACCTCAATGTGTGTGTGTGGCCGAGGAAGATAAGCTAAATTCAAGAAGAAAAGTGTGCTTATGTAACAAAGGTAGCTCTCTCTTCTTTCTCTCATGCATGAGTGGATATTTATCTTGTCTTTGAATGTGTGTGTATATGTTTTAAGCCATGAAAAAGTGTTCTAGCATGTAAACATATGCCATGGTACCATGATGTTGTTTTATGCATTCAAATGATACTTTGTTACATGAGTGTGATGAGGCCAAGAACACTCTAGCCATGGTGAGGATGAGCCAAGAACTTTTAAGAAATGGTTGAGACAAAGCTAAGAGTCTCCCAAGAGTAAGGCATAGTTTAAAGTCTTAAAGAAAATAGGTGAGGTAAGTCTAAAATCCTTGAAGAGTATGGGTGAGGCTAAACCACTTACTTGGCAAGCCTATGGATGTATTGTACGACTTCTTGAATATTAAAGATGCTTCTTGAATGATCACATGTTCCATAATGCTCATGCATGCACTTTTAGATATGGATTTGCATTCTTTATGTGTGATTGAAAGGAAGAAGAGCTATTGGGATACCTAGAATCTCAGCCCTTCCTCCCCCCATGCCTAACATGTCTATGTGGATCAAGTGAGTCGGAGAAATGGGAGCCACCAAGCTTGAAGAGGAAAATTTGACAACCAAGTGTCTGAAATTGCCAATTTGTAGCCATATGAGTGGAATATGATGTAATCCTTTTATTGTATATGTTGTATAACCTCATGAATACATGTAAATATGTAAATGTATTATGTACAAATGAGATTTAATGCCATATGTATGATATAGTGCATTTTGGGCATTGGATGACAAGACTTGACATGAATGCTCTTGTGTATAACTTGGCGGTGGATGAGTGAATTTGAGAAATCTAGGTTTGTGCACCTTTGAGACAAGTTTAGTAGACCATTTTGGTATTTTCCCACGTGCTCAAGTGGTCATGGTTGTCATAGAAGCAATTTTGGACCATTTGGAACCTTTACATGACACAAAATGAGCTATTTTGCAGTCCAACATCAAGATTTGAGAAAAAGTTGGCATGAATATAGATCTCATTTATAGCTTTTTGAGAAGCTAAAGATCAGATTATTTGGAGCTTTATGGAATTAATTATGATTTTTCAAAGTTGGCATTTTATGTTATTTTGATGCAAACACTGTTCATATTGTTAGTTTTACGTGCTATGTCATTTGAGGCCAAATAGTATCCAATGCTCATAAAATTTACACCATAAACTAGACATGATAAGATTTTCATGACCACTAAGATCACCCTAATTGGACATATGAGAAGGGAGATATGAATTTTTGAAGTTAGAGAACAGTGCCAGTAATGATAAGCGACATTTGTTACTGTTTCATCGATTTCCAGTGGCTAGATGTCCTTATTGTGTGGTCTAGAATTATTTTTAATGTAAAGTAGACATCTATAGATTTCTAGAATGGTATAGTGTGCTCTATTTTCTATTTTTTCAAAAATTAGTTATGATTTTTCAAAGTTCATGACAAAAATTTGAAATTTCAGCCTGAGGCTACACACTTCAGTTTCATGTATATACTTCACTTGCTCGAGTTTTAGGCCATTTCTTGAGATGGTTTTGAGTTGTATTTGTGTATTTAAATATGAGAATAAGATGGATAAGTTCATATGATCCATGGGACATGGAACAACAAATTTATATACGATGTAACACAATTTAATTGATTATATTTAATGGCTTTTCCTTGAATTCTTGCATTTGTATGGAAGGGAAACCTAGAAATAATATCAGATGAGCTAGATAATTATGGTGTTACATTGGATGTAATGTCTGGGTCTGTAAAAATGACGGAAATGAATATGTATTAAAAGTAAGTCTTCTGAAATGAAAGAGGTAAGGTTCAGAAAACTTAAGATAAAAATTTGCACATCAAATAATGAAAATAGGAGGGTAGAGGTACCTGAAACTGGAGCCAAAATTTCCACATAGAATTTTACGAAATAGTTACGAACATAATGGGCATTTTTGTAATTTTAGGAAATTTTTAGAATACTCATAGGAATGCTTTTTAAATAGAAAATTTGAGCTCTCCAGAATTCTCAGAGGTCCTAAAAATTATGGGAAGCCCTAGAGATAGTTAAAAACCCCTCTGGTGTACGTTTTTTTAACGACAGTTGATCTGAACTTTGACCTTTTTATTTAAGAAGGTTTTAGATCCAAATTGAGTGATTCTAAAAGCATTTTATATGATTAAGAACCTAAGTTTTATGATAGAAAAGATGGTTCTAAAAAAAAAAGTTAAAATGAGTCTAAAACGAAAATGCAAAAAAATGGGACGTACGGGAATTTTTAAGGAACAATTTTTAATCCCTTCTTATTTAAGTGATGCGTCCCACTTCTCCCTCATGTTAGCCAACCTTCTTGCTACCCAAACCAGAGAGTGAGACCAAGGGAGAGAGGTGCACAAGGGAAAAAGGGAGAAGAAAAAGACAACCAAAATGTATGAATTTCATAGAATTTCTTGGTCTTCCTTTTAGTAAATTTATCCTCCTTCTTCTTTTCATAGTTATATTGAAGTATTTGGTTCTGTTTTAAGCTCAGACTGGAGGGGAGAAGTTCAAATTTGAAGAGGAAAACCAACGCAAAAGAAAGAGCATCCAAGGAAAGCTAGAAAACTAAGGTAACCTACTTGTTTCTATGCTTCTCCTTGCTTTCCTTAGCGTTGTGCTTCGGCCACTATGTGGACAGCCAAGAGGGGATGAGTTTTAAACTAAACCAAGAGTGAATCTTAAGAATTAGGTAGTAGGAAGCAAGAATGTGCAAAGTGAACAAAGGAACAACCATGAATTTGCAAGATAGAAAAAGTTAGGGGTTTGTGAACATAACCTAAAATATAATTTTATCCAAGAGTTCCCAAACTAATGTGAATGTTTGTATGAGTTCCTAAGACCCCTCAGGAGCCTCTCATATGCACGTTCCATCCAAGTAGCAAAGAAAACTTCATGGGTCTCCTATAAGGTGCATGTCTCGGCCTAAGCTAGAGGGAGTACCTTGGGAGTGTTTTAATTTCTTCTAAGCCTAGTTTTGCATTATATATGATGGTAGAGTATGAGAGGAAACCTTGAAAAAAATTTTAGAAGTCATGGATAATGAGATAAAGCTATAGGTTCCATATTGTGACTTAAGAAAGAAATATAGAGCTAGACTCCTCAAATTAATTGTGTGATGACTCCAAGGAGTCTAAATGGCGTCAAGAACCATAGATGGAAGGATAAATGGTGCCAAGATCATGAATTCCCAAAGTTGCTTCATTAGGTACCTTATGGAACCATAATTGAACATTATGAGCAACCAAGTTCTTTTAGGGTGTGTGCAGCTTTAGTGAATGTTCTAAGAGTGTAATTGGATCCCATTTGATGTGTTTAGGCCAAAGGAATCAAGCTCAACCTCCTTGTGGGTGTTTGGCCAAGGGAGAGGAAAAAATTCCAAAGAGAAAAGTGTGTTCTTGCATATAAGGTAGCTCTTTTTGTGGGTGTCTTATTGTCTTTGAATGTGTGTGTGTGTATGTTTAAGCTATGAAAAATGTTTCTAGTATATATGTATATGCCCATGGTACCATGATACTTTGTTTATGTGCTTGAAAGATACCTTATGAACATATTTTGGCATGTATGAGCTTGATAAAGCCAAAAGCCCTTTAGCTAGGGTAAGGATGAGCAAAAGTCTCTAGAAGAGTAAAGCTTAGTCAAAAGTTCCTTAAAAATGGGCGAGGCAAGTCTAAAAGTCCTAAAAAGAATGGGTGAGGCTAAACCATTGTCTTGGCAAGCTTATGTATGTTGTATATGACTTCTTGAATGAAGGAAATGTTTTATGCATGTTTATGAATTTCAAGATAGCCATGCATGCAATTTTAGACTTGAAATTGCATCCATTATGTGAGTTTGAAAGGGAGAAGGGCTATTGGGATTCCTAGAATCCCACTCTTCCCTCTCCATTGCTTAACATGTCTAGGTGGGGCAAGTGAGCCAAGAAATGAGAGCCACCATACTTAAAGGCAAGGAGATTGGTTGGGAATTTGTTAAGTAGTTGTTTTGTAACTAACTTGTTGTCAAAAGTTGTAACCCAATGATGTATATGATGTATAAGCCCTTGAACACTTGTAAATGTATGGATATATGGTGTATGTATCAGAATTAGACCCATATGAATGATAGTGTATGCTTTTTAACATGTAAATGCAAAATGATGCATGTATGTTCCTTGTGTATATCATCAAGTGGGAGAGTAAATTTATGAGGTTTGGGTTTTTGGACCCTTGGGACATGTTTTAATAGGCTATTTTTATGCTTTTCCACATGCTCAAGTAGTCCTAGAAAAGCTAGAAGCCAAATTGAACCATCCTTGACCCTTAAAGAGGCATAAAAATGTCATTTTACAACCTTATGTTACAAATTGACCAAATGGATGAATTTCCCCATAACATTTGCCATGCATATAGATCTCATCTAGAGCTTTTAAGAAATCAAAGGCTAGATTATTTGGAGCTCTAAAGAATTAATTATGAATTTTCAAAGTTACCAAAAAGCTGCTGAACTGATATGGTTACCATTTATATGGTCAGTTTCTTTTCCTGTGTCATTTAAGGGCCAGATGGTATCCAATACTCATAAAATTTTACAAGCATAAATTAGACATAATAAGATTTCTATGACCACTAAGATCACCTCATTTGGAAGTCTGTGCAGAGTGATATGAATTTTTTATGTTTGGAGTCGATATTAGTAATGCAGCAGTACCTTTGGTACTGTTTCATCGATTTTCAGTGGCTAAACATTTTTGTTTTGATTTGGACTTATTTTTAGCCTAAAGTTAACATCTGTAGCTTTCTAGAATGGTTTTGATTTGTATGAATGTAATTTAATTGGAGGATGATGTGGGTGAGTTAATATGGTCTATGGAATACAAAATGAAAAATTTAAGCACTATGTAACGCAAATATTGCAATATTTTAATTGAATTTTTCCTTTGAGAATTGCTATGCCAAGGGAAGGAAGCTAAGATATGAATAAGGAAGGCTAGATAAATATGGTGTTACATTAGACTTCATTTGATCCTCAAGTGACATAGAAAAGCAAATTGATCATATGAACAGTAACAATAACAGTTTCTGCATAATTTGGCCAACTTTAAAAAATCATAATTTATTCTCTAAAGCTCTAAAAATAATACTCTTTAACTCTATGAAAAGCTCTAGATAAGACTACATTCATGCCAAATTCAAACGTCAAATAGTTCATTTGGTCAGTTTGTAGTTTAGCTCAAGAATATATCAATTTTTAGAACCACAATGGGGTCAAATGGTGCTCAATGGTCTCTTAGCTATCCCATGACCATTTGAGCACATTCCAAAGCATTGATGCAATATATAGAAGCATCCTAAATGATTCAAATTCTCGTGGAACTCAAAACCACATTCTTACTTGTTTATTTACACATGCATTTCAAGGCTCATGGATGTAAAAAACTCACATATGCATACATTTGGATCCAAAATGGATTCATACATCATATTTACATACTTCCAATGGTGCTCAATGATTCACATCTTATAAATTTCATATATATACAAAATTTTACATCAAAATACATAAATTCTCTATTCTATTTTCAGAGTCTCTTCTTTTAAGGTGCTTGGCTTCCATTCCTTGCTCCTTGAGCTTTACCTAGACATGGTTAGACATAATGTGGGGAAGAGTGAGATTTAAAGAGTCCCAATAGCTCTTTTACCCTTTCAAGGATACATACATGACATATTTTTCATGTCAAAGAATGCAAGCATGTCATAAAAACCTTTTGTAAAAATACATAAGCATATTTTCTTGTTACTTAAGCTCATACAATTCAAATGTTGGCTCTAAGGGTTCTTAGTCTAGCCTTTCCCAATTCTTTGGGGACTTTGGATTTATCTCACTCACTTTTAGGGACTTTTAACTTAGCTCACTCTTTCTTGAGACCTTTGGCTTTGTCTCACCCATTTTTAGGGATTTTTTGGCATTTCCTCACCTATTCTAAATGACCTTTGGCACAACCTCATCCATTCAAGCTACCTTGCATTCAAAACATATTTCAAGAAGCATAGTGGTACCATAGCATGTAATCAATAGCTATAAACATATCTTATGGTTCAAACATACACACAAGCATCTAATAACAATCAAACATCCAAGACATGCATGTAAGAAAGGATACAGAGCTACCTCAAGTCAAAAAGCACACTTTTTCCTTAAGTTTCTCCTTTTCCTTCATGGCCACACACACACAACTGGGAGAAGCTTGATTCACGTGGCCTAGACACATTAAATGAGATAAAATTACATCATTGGAATAAGTTCTAGCCTCACATAAACTCTATGCAAGCTTACTTTATCGTATGGCATCGTTATGGTTCCATATAAGTGCATAATGAAGCAACCCCTAGGATCATGATCTTAGCTCCAATTTCTCATTCAATCTAAGTCATATGAATCCATTCAAACTCATTAGAGTCATCACCGATTCAATTCAAGGAGCCTAGACTCAAGTTGCTTCTTTATGTCTTGAAAAGGAACTTAAACCTCCATCTGATAAACCATGGTTTCTAAATTCAAACCAATGCTTCTCTTGGAGTTTATTAATGATATCTAGACCATTCCTATCGTTAGAGTCAAAGAAAAATCTCCTTAAGTAGCCAAACTCCTTCTTAGCTGAGACATGGTCTAAGGTGAGCACCCATGGAGTTTGCTTGGTTTTTCTTAGGGAAATGGCACTTTGAAGCTTCATAGACCTCTTAAGAACTCATACATACTCTTACATAGGCTAGATTATCCTTAGAAAGCTTCAAGAATGACTAGGTACAACAAAATCCCTGGATTTTACAACTTGAATTATAAAGCTTTTCTTTTAAATCTAATTGCATATTCTTGTTTCTCATACTTTAAAACCCTTGTTTCTTCTTTGGTTTGGTCAGAAATCATCTTCTCTTAGATGGTCTAGGGTTGGCTAAAATTTCACCTAAGAAGAACAACTAAGAAGAAGTAAAGAAAGATATGGAAATTATCTTGGTTTCAAGCCTTTTGAGAGCACTTTCACTTGTTTCTAGAAGAAGCAAAGAAAGCTATGGAAATTACCTTGGTTTCAAGCCTTTTCAAGAGCACTTTCACTTGTTTCTACTCTCTTCTTCAAAGTCTCTCTTCCTTTGACTGAACCAGCCACAAATCAATCTTAAATCAATTATCAAAACTATAGGAAAAGAGATGAGAAAGAGGAGAATAAGGTTGGTGAAGAGAGAAGCATAAAATACGATAGATTTTCTTACCTTCCTTGGTTTTCTCTTCCTTTCTTCCTCCTCTTGGTGCGCCACTTTAAGGTGTCTAAGAATTTGGTTTGAGGCAGAGCAAAGTTTAGTTTAGGCATAAGGTAGAAGTGGGGCATGATATATAAAAGGGTAGGCTAAGTTATGACACTTTATCAAAATTCTCAATTTTTCCCCCTTTTCTTGGTTCTTTCTATTTGGGCTCATTTTAACTCCTTTTTGAGAATTGTCATTTTCATTATGAAATTTAGGTCTTCTAATTCATAAAATACCTTTGGTTTCTCTCAAATTGGATTTAAAACTTTTCTGAACAAATCGGTCAAAGTTTTAGTCAAACCAATACTCTAAAATGCAAATCAGAGGGGTTTAAACCATTCTAGGAGTTCCTATGATTTTTAGAGTCTTTAAAAATCTTGAGAAACTCAATTTTTCCATTTAAAAATTTCTCCTTTGAGTTTTCTAAAAGTTGTCCAAAATTACCAAAAATGCCACTCCATTTTTGTCTTATTTTGTTTGGCTATTTTGGCTCCTATTTTAGGGCACCTTTAGCCTTGTATCCCCATTTTTAGATGTTTAGATTATCATTCTAATTTTATTTAGCTTCTAATAATTCAATTTGGGGGATTTCCTTTTGTAATCTATTTAGTTTATGGCTTTTAGAATGACGGGTGTTACATGAGGCTGAGAAGAGAAGTTAGAAACCAAGAAGGAACTTGGTACATTCTTGAGAAAGGTAGCTCTTCATCCATTTATGTATGCTTATTTTAGTTGTTTGATTGTCATTGATTGCTTGCATGTGTGTTTGAACCATGAGTTATGCCTATTACAATTGGTTTGATGATATGATATCATTATGGTTCTTAAAATGTATTTGGAATGTGTATGGCTCTTAATGGGTAAGATTGTGCCAAAAGTTTCTTGAATTAGGTGAGGTGAAGCCAAAAGTCCCTAAGTAAGGGTGAGACAAGGCCAAAAGTCTTATAAATTGGGTGAAACTAAGTTAGAAGTCCCTAAAATAGGTGAGGCTATTCCAAAAGTCCCACATAATTGGGTGAGACTAGACTAAAAGTCCTTAGAACTTGTTTTTGACCTTGATGGATCCATTTGATTTATAAATGTAATTATGTTTGATGTTTAGATGAATATGATGCACTTTTTCTTTCTTTGACATAAAAATATGTCATATAAGTGTATTTGAAGGATAATTGAGCTATTGGAATTCTTGGAATTTCACTCCTCCCTATATTATTTCTAACCATGTCTAAGGAAATCTCAAGAGGCCAAGAATGGAAGTCAACATGCATGAATTGTGGAACTTTGACAATGGTTTTGATTTTCATGTATTATATTGCCAATGAGGAATTGTAATTGATATTTTTGTAATGTAAAAGCTCCAACATATGTAAACATGTGAGGTTTTGTTGTAAATGTCAATTATAGTGATGGAAATGCAAGATTATGTGATTTGGGTATGTATATGGCATAGGAAATGTGTGTATAATGGCAAGTGGATAGGTCATTTTAAGATGCATAGTGTTTGGGACATCATGGAATAGTCATTCATGCTGTATTTTATGTTGTGGACGTGCTCAAATGGGCACAAGTTATGTAATAAGTCATTTTGGACTATTTGATGCTACTTTGGTACCAATTTGACCCATAATCTACCCCTGAATGGCAACTAAAACCAATGAATGAATTTTGGCATGAAATTCAATAGGCATTTAGATATCATTAAGAGCTTTTCATAGAGTAAAAATAATAATTTTTGGAGCTTTGTAGAATTTCTTATGATTTTTCAAAGTTAGCTAAAAATGCAAATTTGCCCTATCACTGTTCATATGGTCAATTCTAGTTTTCTGTGTACTTAAGGGGCCAATTAACTCCAATGCTCACAAAATTTTATAGGAATCTAGTTAGCATTATAAGCTTTCCAAAGCCATCGAGATCACTTAATTTAGAGAGTTGTGTAGCTCAAGATATGTATTGCCAAAATTTCAAGTTTGCATATGCACAGAATTATGATAGTGTTACAGTTCCATTGAATTTTTATGGCTCATATGAAATTGTCTTGACCTAGAATTTTTACAGCATGTTGTTCATATCCTAAGCTTTCTATAGAGTCCTAATTTACATGATTTGAAGCCTTCTAGCTCAAGATATGAATTTTTGAAAACTGTGGCAGAATTATGGAACCATGAAAAATGATGTTATAATGCTAGTTTGTTAATGCATGGTTTGAACCCGAATACCTTGATTCTTTTTGTAATGTTTCCTTAGACATAGTTAGAAATAATATCGGGAGGAGTGAAATTCCAAGAATTCCAATAGCTCAATTATCCTTCAAATGCACTTATATGGCATATTTTCATGTCAATGAAAATAAAAATGCATCATATTCATCCAAACATTAAACATAATTATATTTATAAAATCAAATGGATCTATCAAGGTCAAAAACAAGTTCTAGAAACTTTTAGTTTAGTCTCACCCAATTATGTGGGACTTTTGGAATAACCTTACCTATTTTAGGGACTTCTGACTTAGTTTCACTTAATCCATAAGACTTTTGGCCTTGTCTCACCCTTACTTAGGGACTTTTGGCTTCACCTCACCCAATTCAAGAAACTTTTGGCACAATCTTACCCATTAAGAGCCATACACATTCCAAATGTGTTTTAAGAACTATAATGATATCATATCATCAAACCAATAGTAATAGGCATAACTCATGGTTCAAACACACATGCAAGCAATCAATGACAATCAAACAACTAAAATAAGCATACATGAATGGATAAAGAGCTACCTTTCTCAAGAATGTGCCAAGTTCCTTCTTAGTTTCTAACTTCTCTTCTCGACCTCACATAACACTCGTCATTCTAAAAGCCATAAACTAAACATATTACAAAAGGAAGTCCCCCAAATTGAATAATTAGAAGCCAAATAAAATTAAAATGATAATCTAGACATCTAAAAATGGGGATACAAGGCTAAAGGTACCCTAAAATAAAAGCCAAAATAGCCAAACAAAATTGAATGAAAATGGAGTGACATTTTTGGTAAATTTGGACAACTTTTAGAAAACTCAAAGGAGTAATTTTTAAATAGAAAAATTGAGTTTCTCAAGGTTTTCAGAGGCCCTAAAAATCATAGAAACCCTTAAAATGGTTAAAACCCCTCCGATTTGCATTTTAAAGTATTGGTTGACCGAAATCTTGACCGATTTGTTTGGAAAAGTTTTAAATCCAATTTGGGAGAAACCAATGACATTTTATGAATTAGAAGACCTAAATTTCATAATGAAAAAGACAATTCTCAAAAAAGAGTTGAAATGAGCTCAAATGGAAAGAACCAAAAAAAGGGGCAAACTGGGAATTTTGATAAAGTGTCATAACTTAGCCTTTATATATCATGCCCCACTTCTCCCTTATGCCTAAATTGACTTTGCTTTACCTCAAACCAAATTCTTAAACACCTTAAAGTGGCGCACCAAAAGGGAGGAAGAAGGGAAAAGAAAACCAAGGAAGGTAAGAAAATCTATAGTTTTTTATGCTTCTCCCTTCATCAACCTTGTTCTCCTCTTTCTCCTCTTTTTTCCTATAGTTTTGATAATTGATTTGAGATTGATTCAGGGCTGGTTCAGTGAAAGGAAGAGAGTAGAAACAAGTGAAAGTGCTCTTGAAAAGGCTTAAAACCAAGGTAATTCCCATAGCTTTCTTTACTTCTTCTAGAAACAAGTGAAAGTGCTCTTGAAAAGGCTTGAAACCAAGATAATTTCCATAGCTTTCTTTGCTTCTTTTAGGTGAAACTTTAGCCAACCCTAAACCATCTAAAAGAAGATGATTTCTAACCATACCAAGGAAGAAACAAGGGTTTTAAAGTATGAGAAACAAGAATATGCAATTAGATTTAAAAGAGAAGCTTTATAATTCA
Organism: Erythrophleum ivorense; assembly: GCA_026724425.1. Lineage (NCBI taxonomy): Eukaryota > Viridiplantae > Streptophyta > Magnoliopsida > Fabales > Fabaceae > Erythrophleum > Erythrophleum ivorense. Next base: position 424,911 of record JAIUCV010000446.1, on the reverse strand, counting down.
AGTTGTAAAATCTAAGGATTTTGTTGCACTTAGCCATTCTTAAAGCTTTTTAAGGATAATCTAACCTATGTAAGAGCATGTATGAGTTCTTAAGAGGTCTAGGAAGCTTCACAAGTGCCATTTCCCTAAGAAAAACCAAGCAAACTCCATGGGTGCTTACCATAGACCATGTCTCAACTAAGAAGGAGTTTGGCTACCTAGGGAGATTTTTCTTTGATTCCAAGGATGAAAATGGTCTAGATATGATTAATAAACTCCAAGAGAAGCATTGGTTTGAATTTAAAAACCATGGTTTGTGAGATGGAGGTTTAGGTTTCTTTTCAAGATATAAAGAAGCAACTTGAGTCTAGGCTCCTTGAATTGAATTGGTGATGACTCTAATGAGTTCAAATGGAGTCATATGACTTAAATTGAATGAGAAATTGGAGCTAAGATCATGAATCCTAGGGGTTGCTACATTATGCACTTATATGGAACCATAACGATGCCATACAATAAAGTAAGCTTGCATAGAGTTTATGTGAGGCTAAAACTTATTCCAATGATGTAATTGTGTCTCATTTAATGTGTCTAGGCCATGTGAATCAAACTTCTCACTCAAGGGAAAAAGTAGGCTTTTTGACTTGAGATAGCTTTCTATCTTTTCTTACATGCATGTCTTGGATGTTTGATTGTCATTGGATGCTTGTGTGTATGTTTGAACCATGAGATATGTTTATAGCCATTGATTACATGCTATGGTACCACTATGCTTCTTGAAATATGTTTTGAATGCAAGATGGCTTGAATGGATGAGGTTGTGCTAAAAGTCTCTTAGAATGGGTGAGGAAATGCCAAAAACCCTTTAAAATGGGTGAGACAAAACCAAAAGTCTCAAGAAAGAGTAAGGCTGAGGTAAATCCCAAAGTCCCAAAGAATTGGATAAGGCTAGACCAAAAATCCTTAGAGCCTACGTTTGAATTATATAAGCTTAAGTGACAGGAAAATATGCTTATGTATGTTTACAAAAGGTTTTTATGACATGCTTGCATTCTTTAACATGAAAATGGGCCATGTATGTATCCTTGAAAGGGTAAAAAAGCTATTGAGACTCTTTAAATCTCACTCTTGCCCACATTATGTCTAACCATGTCTAGGTAAAGCTCAAGGAGCAAGGAATGGAAGCCAAGCACATTAAAAGAAAAGACTCTAAAAATAGAATAGAGAATTTATGTATTTTGATGTAAAAGTTTGTATATATATGAAGTTTATAAGATGTAAATCATTGAGCACAATTGGGAATATGTAAATATGATGTATGAATCCATTTTGGATCCAAATGTATGTATATGTAAGATTTTGACATCCTTGAACCTTAAAATGCATGTGTAAATAAACAACTAGAAATATGGTTTTAAGTTCTATGAGGATTTGAATCAATTGGGATGCTTCTATATATTGCATCTATGCTTTGAGACGTGCTCAAATGGTCATGGAATAGCTAGGAGACCATTGAGCACCATTTGACCCCCTATGGTTCTAAAAATTGACATAATTTTTAGCTAAACCACAAATTGACTAAAGGGACAATTTGATGTATGAAATTTGGCATAAATATAAGTCTTATCTAGAGGTTTTCATAGAGCCAAAGATCACTATTTTTAGAGCTCTAGAAAATGAATTATGATTTTTCAAAGTTGGTTAAATTATGCAAAAATTGTCACTGTCACTGTATATGTGGTCAGTTTGCCTTTCTATGTCACTTGAGGATCAATTGAAGTTCAATGTAACACCAAATTTATCTAGCCTTCCTTATTCATATCTTAGCTTCCTTCCCTTGGCATAGCAATTCTCAAAGGAAAAATTCAATTAAAATATTGCAATATTTTGCATTACATAATATTAAAAATTTTCATTTCACATTCCATGGACCATATTAACTCACCCACATCATCCTCCAATTAAATTACATTCATACAACTCAAAACCATTTAGAAAGATACATATGTTAACTTTAGGCTAAAAATAAGTCTAGACCAAAATAGAAATGTTTAGCCACTGAAAATTCTTGGAATAGTACCAAAGGTATTGTTGCATTACTGATACCGACTCTAAAATTTAAAAATTCATATTTCTCTATTCAGACCTCCAAATAAGGTGATCTTAGTGGCCATGGAAAACTTATTATGTCTAGTTTATACCTGTAAAATTTCATGAGCATTGGATACCATTTGTCCCTCAAACGACATAGGAAAAAAAAACTGAACATATGAACAATAACCATATCAGTTTAGCAATTTTTGGAAACTTTGAAAATCCATAATTGATTCTCTAGAGATCTAAATAATATGGTCTTTGGCTTCCCAAAAATCTCTAGATGAGATCTATATGCATGCCAAATTTCATGGGAAAATTAGTTCATTTGGTCAATTTGTAATATAAGGTTGCAAAATGGCATTTTTATGCCTCTTTAAGGGTCAAAGATGGTTCAATTTGGCTTCTAGCTTTTCTAGGACTACTTGAGCACGTGGAAAAGCATAACAATAGTCTAGTAAACATGTCCCAAGGGTCCAAAAACCCAAACCTCATAAATTCACTCTCTCACTTGATGATATACACAAGGAACATACATGCATCATTTTGCATTTCCATGTCAAAAGCATACACTATCATTCATATGGGTCTGATTCTCATACATACACCATATATCCATACATTCACAAATTTTCAAGGGCTTGTACATCATATGCATCATTGGGTTACAACTTTTGACAACAAGTTAGTTACAAAACAACTACTTAACAAATTCCTTGCCAATCTCCTTGCCTTTAAGTATAGTGGCTCCCATTTCTTGGCTCACTTAGCTTGCCTAGGCATGTTAGGCAATGGGGAGGGAAGAGTGAGATTATAGGAATTCTAATAGCCCTTCTCCCTTTCAAACCTACATAATGGATGTAATTTCAAGTCTGAAAATGTATGCATGGCTCTCTTGAAATTCATAAACATGCATAGAACATTTCCTTCATTTAAGAAGTCACATACAACATATATAGGCTTTGCTAAGACAATAGTTTAGCCGCACCCTTTCTCTTTGGGACTTTTAGACTTGCCTTACCCATTTTCAAGGGACTTTTAACTAAGCCTCATTTTGCTAGAGACTTTTGGCTTTGTCTCACCCATTCATAAGGACTTTTGGCTCATCCTCACCTTAGTTAAGGGACTTTTGGCTTCACCAAGCTCATACAAGCTAAAACATGTTCATAAGGTATCTTTCAAGCACATAAACAAAGCATCATGGTACCATGGCATATACATATATACTAGAAACATTTTTCATAGCTTAAACATGCACACACATATTCAAAGATAATAAAACACCCAAACAAACCTGAGAGAAAGGAGAGAGAGCTATCTTGTATGCAAGAGCACACTTTTCTCTTTGGAATTTCTTCCTCTCCTCCTACCAAACACTCACAAGGAGGTGGAGCTTGACTCCTTTGGCCTAAATACATCAAATAGGATCCAATTACATTTTTGGAACATTCACTAAAGCTACACATACCCTAGAAAAACTTAGTTGCTCATAATGTTCAATTATGGTTCCATAAGGCACCTAATGAAGAAACTTTGGAAATTCATGATCTTGGCTCCATTCTATCCTTCCATCTATGGTTTTTGACTCCATTTAGACTCCTTGGAGCCATCACACAATTAATTTGAGGAGCCTAGTTATATGTTGCTTTCTTAAGTTACAATATGGAACCTATAGCTCCATCTCATTATCCATGACTTCTAAAATTTTTTCAAGGCTTCTTCTTATACTCTACCATCATATATGATGCAAAACTAGGCTTAGAAGAAATTAAAACACTCCCTAGGTACTTCCTCTAGCTTAGGCTGAGACATGCACCTTATAGGAAGCCCATGGAGTTTTCTTTGCTTCTTGGATGGAAGGTGCATATGGGAGGCTCCTTAGGGGTCTTAGGAACTCATACAAACACTCACATTAGTTTAGAAACTCTTAGATAAAATCAAATTTTAGGTTATGTTCACAGACCCCTAGCTTTTCTATCTTGCAAATTCATAGTTGTCCCTTTGTTCTCTTTCCACATTCTTGCTTCCTACACACTAATTCTTAGGATCTACTCTTGGTTTGGTTCAAAACTTATCCCGTCTTGGCTGTGCACATAGTGGCCAAACCACACCCAAAGGAAAGCAAGGATAAGTAAGCATAGAAACAAGTAGGTTACCTTAGTTTTCTAGCTTTCCTTGGATGCTCTTTCTTTTGCTTTGGTTCTCCTCTTCAAATTCAAACTTCTCCCCTTTGGTTTGAGCTTAAAATAGAACCAAATACTTCAATATGACTATGGAAAGAAGGAGGAGAAGGAGGAGGATAAGTTTACTCAAGGGAAGACCAAGAAATTCCATAAAATTCATACCTTTTGCTTAGCTTTTTCTTCTCCCTTTTTCCCTTCCCTTTTGTGCCTCTCTCCCTTGGTCTCACTCTCTATTTTTAGGCAGCAAGAAGGTCAACTAACATGAGGGAGAAGGGGGATGCATCACTTAAATAAGAAGGGATTAAAAATTGTTCTTTAAAAATTCTAGTTATGTCCCATTTTTTTGCATTTTCGTTTTAGACTCATTTTAGCTCCTTTTTTAGAACTGTCTTTGCTATCATAAAATTTAGGTTCTCAATCTTATAAAATGCCTTTGGAATCATTCAATTTAGAGCTAAAACCTTCCCGATTAAAAGGGTCAAAGTTAAGGTTAATCGTCGTTAGAAAATGTACACCAAAGGTGTTTTAACTGTCCCTGGGGCTTCCCATGATTTTTAAGGCCTCTGAGAACCCTAAAGAGCTCAAATTTTCTATTTAAAAAGCCATCCTATGAGTATTCTAAAAATTTTCTAAAATTACAAAAATGTCATTATATTCCGTAACTATTTCATAAAATTCTGTCTGGTCATTTTGGCTCTGGTTTTAGGGTACCTCTGGCCTCCTATTTTCATTATTTGATGTGTAGATTATTATCCTAATTTTTCTGGACCTTACCTCTTTCGTTTCAATGGACTTACTTTAATACATATTCATTTCCATCATTTTTATGGACCCGGACATTACATCCAATGCTCAAGAAATTTTATAAGCATATAGTAGACAACATAAGCTTTCTATAGCCATTGGGAACACCCCAATTGGAGCTTTGTAAAAGGAGAAGTGAATTTTGAAGATCCAAGTTTGCTGCAGGATGACCACTAGACTTGATATATTGTTCCATCAGTTTTCATGGGCTAAATGTGGTTATTTGTATTAGAAATTTTTATAGTAGCTAGATGACATCTTGATCTTTCTAGAAAGATATTTTTTGCATGATTTGGATTTTTCTAAAATTAGTTATGATTTTCCAAAATTCATATTAGAATATGGAATGTATGGCAAAATGCAAAGTGTAATGCAATTTTGTATTCTATGGCTTAGACCCAAATTTTGAGCTTCAATTTATGATAATTTTAGTTAAACAAATGTGTTATGGATAGAAAATGAATTTGGTAAGCTCATATCGTCCATTTAGCCAAGAATGAATTAATTGAGCTTTCAATGACGTAAATTTCTACTGTTAAAAGTTCTATCTTTGTGTAAATAAATGCTATAAGCCAATTGTGCCATGAATTGAGTCCTATATAAATATGGTATGACACCTCACACATGCATTTAGGAAAGGTTTAATTTGCTTAGCCTAGACAATCAAACAACATACAAAGGTATCAATGGAACCATTTCTAACCTCATACAAGCCTTATATAAGCTACTTCTAGTTTTAGGCTTCCAAATGGCTCCATATTGTAGCATAATGAAGCAATTCATATAATTCATTATCTTAGCTCCACTTTCTCACTCAATCTAAGTCACATGACTCTATTTAAACTCATTAGAGTCATCATAAATACAAACCAAGGAGCTTAGCACCAGGTTGCTTCTTTATGTATAATGGAACCTTAAACTTTCAACTTTCAAAATATGGTTCCTAAATCTAAACCAATGGTTCCTTTGGTGTTTATAATTCATATCTAAGTCATTTCTATTATTAAAATTAAAGAAAACTCTCCTTAGGTGCTTTATTCTCTCCTTGGCCAAGACACACATACATAATGGCACCCATAGAGTTTTGCTTGCTTTCTTAGGGAATTTGGCTTCTATGAAACTTCCTAGGTCTCTTATGAATTCGAACATGCTCTTACATAAATTAAATTATCATTTGAAAGTTTCATAAATCCCTAGGTGCAATCAAAATCCTAATTTTCATAACTTGTTATCCATAGCTTCTTTTTGAGTTCTACTTGTTCAATATGATTCTTCATGCTTCAAAACCCCATTTCCTATCAAGTTTGGACTAAAATCAAATTTCTTACATAGCACCATAGTTCTAGCTGAAACATACATGCAAGGAAAAGCCAAGGAGAAGCAAGTTTGGCCATGGTTTCATACCTTGTCTTAAAGCTTGTTAAGAGAACTTTCCTAAGCTTATAAACTTTCCTCCAAACTCTTCCTTTCCTCTACTAAACCTGCCATAAAACACCTCTTTTTAGAACATCAAAACTATGAAAAGAGAGAGGAGAAAGAGGATAAGAACATTAGTGAAAAGAAGAGCATGAAAAAGTAGCAAAATCTTACCAAAAAGCTTGTTTCCTTCATCATTTCTTCCTCTCCTTGTATGCCTCTTCAAATAGGTTGTGGTTTTGTTCTAAGACAAATTAGAGACAGTGGAAATAAGAGAAGGTGTAACGAACATAATTTTCGTAAAATGACAAAATAAGTTGTATAAAAGAAAGTCCTCTAAAATGAGCTAGATAATGTCCCAAAAAATTTGGGTAGAGTTCTAGACTCTTAAAAATGATAATTCCAAGCTCAAACGAAAAGAAAAATGGAGCTAGGACAGTGAAACAAATTGTGATAAAAACTGACGAAATGTAATGGCATTTTCGTAAATAAGTGTAATTTTTGGAAAAACACATAGGAGGGCTTTTTAAATGGAAAATTTGACTTGCCTAGGGCTCTCAGAGGCTCCAAAAATCATGGGAAGCCCCGAGACTAGTGAAACCCCTCCGGTGTATGTTTTTCAACGGCGGTGAGCCCAAACTTTGATAGATTCATTCGAGAAGCTTTTAACTCCAAATTTGAGTGATTCCAAAGGCATTTTATTCAATTAGGAACCTAAATTTTATAATGGAAAAGACAGTTCTCAGAAAAGGAGCTAAAATGAAGCTGAAACGAAATTGCCGTTATAGAAGGACAAAATTGAAATTTTTGAAAAAGCTAGCTTCTTGAATGTTCCATAAGCTTCTTGTCTCTTCTCCCATCTTCTTAAGCATGACCCTTTGTGCCCAAAATATAGAAAATCCTTTAGGTGCACCAAGACAAGGAGAAAAAGAGGAAGAAAAAGACAAAAAAGGTAAGAAAATCTAAGGAATTTCGTGCTCCATCTTCTTCCAATTCTATTCCTCTCCTTTCCTCCTCTCTTTCGATGATTTATTTAAGTGAAATGGTTCTATTTTGAGTGCAGAACAAGGAGGAGGAGTTCAAATTTCTTGATAAGGAACAAACCAAGAAGGAAAAGCCTTGAATACATACTTGAATCTAAGGTAAATTCTTGTTTATGTTGCTTTCTCCTCTTGCCTCTCCTTGGTGCATGATTTGACCCTAAATAGAACCATATGAGGGGGAGGTTTTTTGTTCAGAAACAAGAGAGGAACTAAGGTTTTAGACTATGAGGAAGAGGAATATGGCAAGAAATTCTAAGAAAAACTAATAGAAATCAAGTTAGGAAAGTGTGGTGTTTTCTAGGATTTTGGAAATTTTGATTTTGTGTGAGTAATTTCTTGGTTATTTGAATGTTTCCTTGAACTCCTAAGACCCCTAGAAACCCTCCCAAGTAGCTCTCCTATCAAGAAAAAATCAAGAAGCTTATGAACCTCCATTATGGTGCTAGTTTCAGCCAAGGCAAGAATACAAGGTTAGAGAGTGTTTTAATTTGTTCTATCCTTGGTTTGGGATGTTATAGGATGTTAGAAGATGGGAGGGACAATGGTGTCCATAATGGTGCTTTATGAAGTAATTTGATTCTAAGCTTGTGCAAATAATTGTGTAAGGGTTCCAAGGACTTTGAATGAGGCCAAGAGGCCTAGAAATGGAAAGAAATGGGAGCTTAGAGCTTGAATTGTGAAGGTTGCTTCAATATACCATTTATGGAACCATTATGCCACTTATGAAACCAAGTGTGTGTTCAAGAGTGAGTTTAATGTCTTAGCTTGCTTCAAGTGTGTAATTATGTGTTGTTTATGGTGTTTAGGCCAAGAGAACACTAACCCACCTAGGTGCACTTATGAGGCCAAAAAGAGGGAGGAATAAGACAAAGAAAAACTTGCAAAATTCAAGGTAGTTCTACACCTTATTCTCAATGCATTCTTGAGTGCATATATATGTCATTGTATGCTTGTGTGTATTCTTGTGACTTGATGACATGCCACTTGATGCCTTGACATTACATTGGTATCAATGTGTTTCCTTGAATGACCTTGGTTGTGGAAATGGCTCATAAGGGTGAGGTGATGCCAAAAGTCCCTTAATGAAGGTGAGGAGATGCCAAAGGTTTTATGGCATGGGTGAGACAAGGCCAAAAGTCTCTTGAAAGGGTAAGGCCAAGTCAAAAGTCCCTAAGCCAAGGATGAGGCAAATCTAAAAGTCTTAGAAATGGGGTAAGGCAAAACTAAAAGTCCCTAGAGCATGTTCTTAGTTTGAATGTGAATAAGTGGCATGAAAATTGTGACCTTGCATACTTTATAGTAGTTAAACCTTCCAAACATATGCTTTGATGTGTATATGCCATGAATGTGTGTGTGAATGGGTGTGTGAGCTATTGAGATTCTAAGAATCTCACTCCCTTTCCCTCCATTATCTTGAAATGCCTAGGTGATGTTCAAGAAGCAAAGAGTGCAAGCCAAAAACCTTGAAAGATTGAATTTTGTCTATTATATAACCTTATTTGTAGTTGGATGTCAAAGTGAGCTTGTACATGTAAATTTTGAGATCTAAGACCATGAACAATTGTAATATGATGTATGAACATTGTATAGCTCTTATATGGCATTAGATCAATGAGAAGGTAGAATTTAACACCTTGATGGCTTGTGATGATTATGCATTCTTGAGTGTGGGATAGCCAAATTAAGAAACATAGGGTTTAGGACCACTTGGGTAGTTCACACAAGTCATATTCATGCTTTTAAACTTGCCAAAGAAGTGTCAAATATTAAAGGAGGCCATTTGGATAGATTTAGTATCTCATATGGAGTAAAAATAGTCATTTTGGTGAGCTATACCACTTTTTTTCCAAATGAGCTGTTCTTAGTCTGAAATTTGGCATTCATCTAGAGCTTGTTGAGAAGCTAAAATGGGTATTATTTGGAGATATATGGAATATTTGGCAAATTTTTGAAGTTGAAAAAAATTTCTAGTTTGGCCACTGGTACTGTGCAATTGGTCCAAAAATAAATCTGTGTCAATCATAGGGAAAACAATGTCTAATTGCTACAAAATTTTATAGAAAGAAATTAGACCTTCGTAGAGACTTGTGCCAATTAAAACCACCTCATTTGGATGTCTAGAGAGGGACATATTAATTTTTGAAGTTATTGTCCAGTATTAGGCACCCAATCAGACCCGTGTTACTGTTTGATTAATTTTTTGGGTCTGAATATTCTTGGATTGGTTTAGAACTATTTTTCCCCTTTAGATAACATTTTTATCTTTCCAAATTGGTACAGATTGCATGGATTGGAATTTTTTGAAATAAATCATGAATTTCCAAAATTTATATCAGTAATCTATATTAATATCAGAGGGTATCCAGACCTTCCTACTTTTTCTATTGTCAAACATGATCCATATGAGATTTTCATGACTAGAAATTATTTTTATTGTAAATTTAACACCTAGGTCTTTCTAAAAAACTATAGTTTACTTGATTTCAATTTTTCTAGATTTAGTTATAATTTTTCAAAGTTGCCTCAAATTTTGCCACCTTGAAACCCGAGGCAAAACATGATTGTTTTGGATTTTTGGTTCTTGATCCATGGTTTATGTGAAATTTTGAGATTTTTATGACTTATATAGATGGAAAATAATTAGATAATGATGTTGGGGAACTCACAGGGTTTATATAAAGCGAATTGAAAAATTTTACCCCGACGTAACGCGATAAAAGTGTGTTATTTTCATACTTTTCCTTACTTTTATCTTATAAATGTGCACTAATTGCCCGGAATGGAAGAGTATGATAATAGAAATATAAGGTATGACATAAAGAGGTGGCGTGCAAATATAAGAAGGGAGGAAGGCATTTTATTTTCTCTGTTTGAGCTCATTTCAATTCCTTTTTTAGAACCATCTTTTTCATCATAAAATTTAAGTCTTTTAATTCATAAATAGATTTAGTTATAATTTTTCAAAGTTGCCTCAAATTTTGCCACCTTGAAACCCGAGGCAAAACATGATTGTTTTGGATTTTTGGTTCTTGATCCATGGTTTATGTGAAATTTTGAGATTTTTATGACTTATATAGATGGAAAATAATTAGATAATGATGTTGGGGAACTCACAGGGTTTATATAAAGCGAATTGAAAAATTTTACCCCGACGTAACGCGATAAAAGTGTGTTATTTTCATACTTTTCCTTACTTTTATCTTATAAATGTGCACTAATTGCCCGGAATGGAAGAGTATGATAATAGAAATATAAGGTATGACATAAAGAGGTGGCGTGCAAATATAAGAAGGGAGGAAGGCATTTTATTTTCTCTGTTTGAGCTCATTTCAATTCCTTTTTTAGAACCATCTTTTTCATCATAAAATTTAAGTCTTTTAATTCATAAAATGCCTTTGGTTTTAAATTAATTAGATTCAAAACAATCTTAAATGATCCAATCAAAGTTTTAGTCAACCAGTGACCTAAAATGTACACCAGAAGGGTTTTGGCCATTTTAGGGATTTTTATAGTTTTTAGGGTCTCTGAGAACCCTGAAAAACTCAATTTTTCTATTTAAAACTTTCTTTTTTAGGTTTTCAAAAAGTTACCCGAAATTATGATTTTGTCACTATGTTATTCTTTTAACTCATTTTGTTATTTTAGATTCAATTTCATGTCATCTTTAGGCTTTTACTCATATTTTTAGATGTTTTAATTAACATCTAATATCATTTTGCCTCAATTTTCTTTGCTTTAGGGTATTCCCATATCAATTTTTCAATTTTAGTTCAATTTCTGAAAAATTGGTTGTTACATACAGGAAAAGAAAAAGGACTATGACTAAGGTGAATCTGTAACACCCCATAATTAATTAAGGTGTTAATCACGAATTAGATTAATTAGGAATAATTAATATGGGTTGAGATTTAATTGAGATAGAAATCCTATCTAGGCTTCAATTAATAGATCATGATAAGAGGCTAATGGAGGCCCAATGGGTTAAGTGCAGACCCAATCCAATTTAGTATGATGGAGGCCCAAAATCCACCTTATATAGACTCTTCTAAGTGGCCCAATAACCCTTGTGCAGACCCACATTTTTTAGCTCTTCAAACTTGGCCCAAACTTAATTAAACTTCAGCAACCCAATGTATAAGAACTGGCCCAATAGAATTCTGTAGCCTAACACTTTAAAACTGGCCCAATAAGCTAAATTCCGAAGCCCAAATGAAGTTGGATCTTGGAGCAACCCATGACCCAACTTAAACCCAACTAAAACCCTAATACATCAGCCTCTTCCTCATACTTGCTGAAACACAAAACACAAAGAGAAAATTCGGTGCTTGGAGAGGAGGCTAGGGTTTGGGGCAAGAATTCTGCATTTTCTCACATCTAAAGCAAGATTCAGCCAAGATAATAGTTATACAACTTAATCCCCTCATCTTTCTCTTTAATTTGGTCTAATTAGTTTTTCATTGGGAGCATTTTCATCCTACTCAAAATCTGAAATGTGGGAATTTGGGGGTTTTCTTGGTGAAATTCGTAGGTTGAGGTTAGGGCTGACATTAGGTGAGTTTAAACCCTCCATTTTGATGCTTCATTTGTTAATTTGAGACCCCCATAGCTGACGTATAAAATGGGTATTAATTCTGTACGAATTTGCTTAGGATTTTGGGTGGAATATTGAGTTTTCTGGTGAAGGACACTTTAATCTGAATTTGGGATTTATAGTGGCTATTGCAAAGTTGTCTACAAGTGAGGTAACCGGGTTTATATCAATTCCATGTATATATTTGATTTAATTTCATATGTTGCTGTATATGAATGATTTGAAATGTTAAATGAATTGGTTAGCTATCTGTTGAATTATGATTGGACCTTGTGAGTCCATGGTGGAGCTGTGGTACGGCTACCACCCGTGCATGTGCTTCGATTGAGCACCGGGTTATAATCAAACCCAGATGCCGATTGTGCTCAATAGGGAGTAGGCACCGTGGATGGACCTCTCCCGATGTTAATGGCCTTTAACATATGATAATATGATTGCTAGTATGGGATAGTAATCATGATAGCCTAATTGTTTTATTTGCTGATATGATGGATATGATTCTGATGTTGATTTTGATTCATGCTTATATGCCAATTCAATTGGATATATGATGGAATTGCCTTGGTTACTGAGATTTATATCTCACCCCGTTTTATGGGATTAATATTTCAGGTGAAGGTTCCTCGGGTAAGGATAAGGAAAAGCAAGTGGATGAACATCCATGAGCTGAGGCCGGGTGTGGGGAGCTACACTTGGTCTGAGTAGAATAGGGTAGATGCAATTTTGTTATTAGTTTACATAGCATCATCATGTAATCATGTTGCCAAGTGTAGGCGTTCATATTTTGTTTGATTGAAATGTAACCGTTAAGGATTTAAGTCTCATTATAGTTGAATATTAATGTATGAACTTATAGTATCATATATGTAGTTTTATTGAAATTGTGATATGGATTACTATATGGAAATTTTAGTCATATGATGCCTTGGATATAGACATAAGCTATTGTTGAATGGAATCTCTATGGAATGTGCATGGGATGTCAATTGCTACTAATGCATGTGTTTTTGCTGTTATATATTCATGAATTTGCTAATATGAGCTAGTTGGGCAAATAGGAAGTAGTAATTAAGTTTTACAATGGTAATGGACGAATTGATGGGTAAATAGGGTAGATAAACACCATTAGAATCACATAAAATAAGGGAAGGTGGACCTGGAGTATTTCTAGGATGAGATTTGGAGTATAGGGGGCGAAATTTAGGTAATGTAGTCACAGGAGGGAGTCCTACTGCGGCTAAGAGGGCTTCGCCGTGGCCAAACGAGAGACAGAGCCGAAGGGCGCCGCAGCATGAACAATCCCACCGTGGCGCAAGGGAAGAAAATGGGCCCAGGGAGTGACAGTGGCGAGTCGCGCCGCAGCCTGATAAATCTCGCCGCAGCGAGAAGTGAAAAAAATTACCCAGGAAGGTAACAGAACCAAAACTCGTCGCAGCGCATTATGTCCCGCCGTGGCACGAGTCGAGAAAATAAAATAAGGGTTGGACAAAAGCAAAACTCACCACGGCGCAAATATATTGCGCCGAGGCGAGAATCATGAGGGTGGAGAACAGTAATTCCATGAAGCATTTCCGCCGCGGCATGACATAGGTTGGTCGTGGCGAAGGTCCAACTCGCTGCGAAATTGGTGAAATTTGCCCAATGATTCCAGAGAGCAATTTGGCCACGGCGGGGAAGTTATAGGCCACGGCGCAAGTCCTCAATCTACTCCTTTTAGACTAGAAACCACAATTTCGTCAATGGCAATGGTAAAAGATGATATAGGAACACTTGTGGGTGGTTATTGGGTATTAAAACTGATGAACGGCTGAATCATAAACCCTTTATGGTAGTAGGATTTCTTTTATGAAAATTTCATTTTGTTGTGGTGGTATGGTGATGACCCTAACATCAAGGTCCAAATTTCCTCATATTTTTGTAATGTGGTAAAATATAATGACCCCAAACCTTGATCATTAATTAATAATCTTGTATTTAACTATAATTACAATAATAAGAAGATAGGGTTGTCATAAAATCACCCGAAAGTGAGCATCTCACCTACTAAACACTATATTTTTGTTTTTTCTGAAAGTATGGGCAGCGATATGGTTTGACATTCATAGGTGAGGAGCCTTCCATTAAGTGAATGCGATGATTGTGAGCACAAGAAAGGGGCAATGCTATAAGTTCTTAAAAGAGTTGATGGAATTCTGCAGTAATGGTAACTCTTCTGAATGATCCTAAGGGTGGGCCATATGGGAAATAAATAGAACATGGCTATAACATAAGATGTAGATTGTAACTTGATGTATTGTTTACTAGGTAATAGTTTTTAATTGTATTGAGTTACCCCTTGCAAGCATGCTTGTGACCCTTATCATGAAATTCAATGCAAAATGTATTGTCATCTGTAAGGAAGAGACTGATAATTTATAGCTATTAAGCCATAAGTACAATATCCATTCCATTGAAACTGAAAACAAACAAGTCCATAATGATATGGTAGCCCTAAATAAAACTATCCATTACCTTGCATTTGGATTCACACTAAACATCGAATCTATTATCCATATATACCCTACACTTTACAATAGGGGTGGTTAACAATTTCATTTTCTTAGCAATGGTTTGTTTGATGAAATTAAGGGAGTTGCCACTATCAATCACAATGAAATTTGAGATATTATTGCACTTACCTAAAAGACATATAGCAATAAGATTGACATTACCATGTAAAGCATGCAAACTAATTTCAGGTTGATGATCAAATGGCTTCTTCAACTCAGGTAAGGCATCTTCCAATTGGAGACCATGACTAAGTACTTCCAAATCATCTTTCCTCACCACACAATAGATAGTGGGACTTACAATGATGATTAAGATGGAATTTTTCATCATAGTAATAGCAAAGTCCTTTCTCATGTTTAGCATAAATCTTAGTAGGACTTAGGTTACGAATGAAAGAAGGTAAAGTGGTAATGGTAAAGGAAGTTTGAATGGTGAACAATGTTGTGATTGTAGGTAGAGAAAGTACAATTGAGGAAGAGTTGGTATAAGAGATGATAGATAGTGCTTTGGTGCTAGAAGATGCCGGTGAGGTAGGTTTGACAAGTTGTGGGTATTTAAATGAAAAAGTACAAAAGGATGGAAAGGATTTTAAGCATTTCTAATCATACAATTTTGTTAAAGTGATACGCTAAAAATAACTAGATTGTTGAGCCATGATGATATCATTTTGAATGTCTTCTTTCAACTCTATGACAAAAAACTAGTAAGCCATTCACTAGTAACCTAAGTCAAGAGATTTTCAAAATGAGCTTGATACTCTACAATCGAATGTGATTGTTTCATATGCTTTAAAGTTATCTTTGGATCCTTACAAAGTGTCTTCCAAAAATGGTGATCCAATGCATCAAGACATTTAAGCCAAGGTACGCCTATCTTATTTTTCCAAAGCCATTTGTACCACCCATATGTACACATGTACTGAAGCAATAACTAACCATTGATCTTCTGGTGTGTTATACATAGCAAAGAATTACTAAATTTTGAAAATCTAGTCATTGTCATTAGTGCCATTATACTTGGGAATCTCAATCTTCATGCCTTTCATTAAGGATAAATTTGAATGATTCAAGTTGGGTGTGTTTACCTCTATCATCACATTGTAGAAGGGTCTTAATGTGGTGAAGTATAGATTCAATGTGGGTGAGACACTGGTCATTCGCAGCCTATGCAACTAATGAAGTGTGTTTGAATTTTTTTCATATCTTTTTTAATTTCACAAACACCCTAATTGAGTTTGGAAAATTTGGTACCCTTTACCATGGAGTTGGTTCTCTCAACAAAAGCACCAAATTGATGGGATATCTTTACTGAAAACTAAAGCAAAACAAAGTGGAAGTCCTTCTTCAAGTGAAAGATAACTCTAGGCTAGATGTATGGATTTTCTACTCAATGCATTAGCGACTAGATTAGCCTTACCCAGATAATATTTCAGGGTAAAATCATAGTTTTTTTAATAATTCTAACCATCTTCTCTGTCTCATATTTAATTCTTTCTACTAAAATAGGTATTTAAGGCTTTTATGGTCACTGTAAATTTCTATAATTGCACCATACAAGTAGTATCTCCATATTTTCAAAGCAAATACCACTATTGCTAGCTTTAAGTAGTGTGTGGGATAATTCTCTTCGTGAGGCTTTAATTGTCTAGAGGCATAAGCTACCACTCAGCCTTTCTGCATAAGCACACATCTTAACCTTTTCTTAGAGGCATAACTATAGACTACAAAAGTCTCTCTCGGGTCAGGAAGTACTAAAACTGGGGTTGTGGTTAACTTATATTTTAGTTCTTGAAAACTCTTCTCACATTTCTCATCCTACATAAATGGCACATTCTTTTTAGTGAGCCTAGTCAGTGGCATTGTTATTTGAGAAAAGTCCTAAATGAACCTCCTGTAATAACCTGCTAAACGTAAAAAGCTTCTAATCTTTGTCACTATCCTAGGTCTCTCCTATTGTAATATTGCCTCTACCTTATAAGGATCTACTATGACCTCTACTTTGGGGATCACATGGCCTAAGAATTGGACCTTAGTGAGCCAAAACTCACATTTACTAAATTTAGCATATAACTGTCTCTCTCTCAAGGTCTTTAGGGCTAATCTCACATGCTGCTCATGCTCTTCTCTTCTCTTGGAATAGGTGAAAATGTCATCTATGAAGACAACTATAAACCAATCTAGATATGGCCTAAACACTCTATTTATGTAATCCATAAATACTGTAGGTACATTCGTTAACCTGAAGGGCATAACTAAAAACTCATAATGCCCATATCTGGTCCTAAAGGCTGTCTTAGAAATATCTTCAGCCTTAATCTTGAGCTGATAATATCTCGACCTAAGGTCTATCTTAGAGAAGATTGATGCTTGTACTAACTAATCTAAGAGGTCATCTATTCGAGGGAGAGGGTATTTATTTTTAATGGTTATTATCTTATTAAGCTCCCTGTAATCTATACACACTTTAAGACTCCCTTCTTTCTTCTTTACGAATAAGATTGGAGCTCTCCACGATGAGACACTGGGTCTAATGAAACCCTTTTCTAAAAGCTCTTATATTTGTTTCTTAAGCTCAACTAACTCGGTGGAAGCCATTCTATATGGGGCCTTAAATACTGGACCCATCCCAGGTACAATGTCTATAGGAAACTCAACTTCTCTTATTGGGGGTAGTATGCTAATTTTTTTAGGAAATACCTTTAGGAACTCTCTCACTACTAGAATTTCCTCTATTCCCTCTTCTATTTTAGCTTAGACTAAAAAGAAAACTAAAAACCCTTGACAACCATGCTCTAAAGACCTCTCAGCCTAGGAGGTGGTCATAAGAGATAGCTCGGTCCTAATACTAGGCATAGTTCCACATTTTGGCAAAGTAACATATCTATGGTAGCAATCAAGTGTGGCATTATTTATAGACATCTAGTTCATATCAATAATCAGATCAATATCAATTAAGGGTATACATATCAAATCAAGGGTAGTATAATAATAATTAAATTAGACCACACAATTCAAACACACAAGAAAGGTAATGGCTCTATTTCCTATAGGGGTAGACACATGTAAGTCACATGGTAGTGTATGCATACTTAGACTTAACCAACTAGTATAGTCATATGATATGAAAGAGTGGCTAGCACCTGAATCAAATAAAGCAGTCATAGAAAAATCATTAATCTTAATAGTACCTTGAATTAGGCTTGAGGATTTGCTAACCCCCTGTTGTGTTAGGGTAAAGACTTTACTCTGGGTCTGAGATTTGGGTGCAGGAGGCATCTCCCTTTGCTAGGTAAACTGCTGGGTAGTTTGGGTGTAGTCCTTGGCATATGCCCTAGCCTACCACATCTATAGCATACATTCTGCCCCGCATAATACGATCTATTCCCGTGATTTCAACCACATTGATTACATACGATGGGAGTGGAACTGCCTCTGGTTGACTGAACTCTTCTTCTCTTACCCCCTCTATTCCACTAGCTCTTACCACCTTTTCTGCTATTGACCATGGCTTGTGTTTCTTCTCTTGGTCTCTTAGTCTCAATGAGGGGAGGTCTAGCATTGGAAGTGGTCTACATAGTCCTAAGGTTTATTTATGTAACTCTATAAACCTCAACTAGGCATTAAAGTCCCTAATCCTCTGTGGGACCACTTTATCTCTAATCTCTGGCAGTAGCCCTTTCTCTAACTTATCATGTATCCGTAAATATGAGGAATATCTGGAGAGCTCAACAAATTTGGCTACATATTAGTCCACAGACATTCCCTTAGCCTGTCCCAAGAGTATAAACTCCGATTCCTTTTGATCTCTGATACAGTTAGGGAAGTATCTCTCATAAAAGGCCTGAAGGAATGTCTCCCAAGTGAGCGTAAGGTTCCTCAATCTTAGAATTCACTCAGTACTCCTTCACCAGTAGTCTGCCTCTTTCTCTAACTGGAATACGGCCATCATAGCCTACAGCTCAGAAGTACACTTCATCACCCAAAAAATCTTCTCAAGCTGCATAATCCAGGTCTTAGCTTTCTCTGTATTCAATTCACCATCAAAGGTGGGAGGCCTGAATTTCCCGAACTGTGCTATAGTCTGCCTAATAGAAGACTGCTTCAGGATTGGAGGTGTCTAAGCTAGTGGAGTCTAAGACGTCCACTATATCTGTATCTATGGTTGTGGGTCAGAGTGACTCATCCCTGAATGCTCAGGAAGATCTGAGTGCTATGTTGGTTATGGGAGAGGAGGTATAGGGCCTTCACTATCTCTCTGAGCAAGCCATTCATGAAGCTGTATGATCATGGCTTGCTGTTGATTCAGGCGAGCCATAATAACCTAAAAGGCTCTAGCCATTGGATCATTGGGCTTGGCTCTATCCTTATCATGAGCCTCTCTGGAAGGCCTACCTCTCCATGTGTTCACCATCTTTCTAAAACATTATTAGCAAACTTTAGCATCAAATAGGAACACACCCACCACCTTCACACTTAATTCATCCATAAATAGTTCATGCAGAAAGGCAAACTCGTGTTCTCAAGCCACAACCCATATCAAAGTACCTAAACCTTTGCTTTGATAACAATAAAGTGTAACACCATATTCATCTAGTCTTTTCCCATCTCATTTCTAGTCATATCCCCTTAGAATACACAACTTCTCAACAAAACTCAAATAAAATAATAGATTATTTTTGTGTTGCGTAGTGGATAAAAATTTCATTTTGTGTCTCATGAACCATATGAGCTCATCCATCTAATTTTCCTATTTAAATACATACATATAACTTAAAACCATCTTAAGAAGTTGCCAAAAACTTGAGCTTGTAGCACACATACACAAAATAATATAAGGCTATCTCGGGTTCTGTTGCCAGATTTCTGGTGCCAACTTTGAAAAATCATAACTAAATCTAAAAAAATTGAAATTATGTACACTATTTTTGGAAAGCTATAGATGTTTTCTTTATGCTAAAAATAATTTCAGACTAAAACAGGAACGTCTAGCTACTAGAAATTGATGAAACAGTACCAAAGGTACTATTGCATTACTAATACTGATCCTAAAATTCAAAAATTCATATTTCTCTGATCAGATATCCAATTGGGGTGATCTCAATGGCCATAGAAGGCTTATCATGTCTAGTTTATTTTTGTAAAATTTCATGAGTATTGGACACCATTCAGTCCTCGAATGACACAGGAAAAGAAACTAACCATATGAATAGTAACCATATTAGTACAACAGAAAATTGGTAACTTTGAAAATTCATAACTAATTCCATAGAGATCCAAATAATCTTGTCTTTAGCTTCCCAAAAAGCTCTAGATGAGATCTATATGCATACCAAATTTCATGAGGAAATTTGTCCATTTGGTCAATTTGTGATATTGGGTTCCAAAATGGCATTTTTCAAGCTTCATTAGAGGTTAAAAGGGACCAAATTGGCTTCTAGCATTTCTAGGGCCACTTGAGCACGTAGGAAAGTATCAAAATAGCTTATTAAAAATGTCTCAATGGTCCACAAACCCAGATCTCACAAATTCACTCTCCCACTTGACGACATGCACATGGAACATACAAGCTCTATCTTGCCATTCAATGTCAAAAACATGTTATCTCATTCATTTGCTTCCAATTCTTATATATACATCACAAATCCATATATTTATACATGTTCAAAAGGTTACATATCATATACATCCTTGAATTACATCTTGTGATAACAAAGTAGTTACAAAAGAACAAAATAACACATTTCCTTGTCATTCTCTCATCTTCTAACTTGGTGGCTCCTATTTCCTTACTCATTTGGTCCACCTAGATATGTTAGGTAATTGGGAGGAAAGAATGAGATTCTAGGAACCCCAATAGCTCTTCTCCCTTTCAAGAACACATAATGGATGCAAATTTAAGTCTAAAAATGCATGCATGGCTATCTTGAAATTCATAAACATACATGAAATATTTCTTGCATTCAAAAAGTCACATATAACATAGATAAGCTTGCCAAGACAATGGTTTAGCCTCACCCATTTTTTCAAGGGACTTTTGACTAAGCCTTATTCTTTTAAAGACTTTTGGCTTTGTCTCACCCAATCTTGGAGACTTTTGACTCATCTTCACCCTATCTAAAAGACTTTTAGCTTCACCACACTCATGCAAGTCATTCATGTTCATAAAACATCATTCAAGTGCATAAGCATAGCATCATGGTACTATGGCATATAGATACATTATAGAAACATATTTCACAGCTTAAAGATACACACGCACATTCAAAGACAAGAAAAATACCCAATCATGCATGAGAAAAAGAAGAGAGACCTTGATTGCAAAAGCACACTTTCTTCCTTGAAAACTCTACCTCTCCCTTGGCCACACACTCACAAGGATGTGAGACTTGATTTCTTTGGCCTAACCACATTAAATGGGATCTAGTTATGCTCTTGGAACAAATTCTAATGTCACAAATACACTAGAAAAGTTAGATGGCTCATATGGTTCAATTATGGTTCCATAAGGCACCTAATTAAACAACCTTGGGAGAACATGATATTGGCTCCATTCTCTCCCTTAATTTATGACTCTTGACTCCATTTAAACTCCTTAGAGCCATCATATATCCATTTCAAGGAGCCTAACAAGGTGTTACTTCATTATGCTATAATATGGAACCTATACCTCCATTACACTGTCTAGGCTTTCTAAAATTTTTCTAAGACTTCCTCTCATACTTTCCCATCATATATGATACAAAACCAAGTTTGGCAGAAATTGAAACACTCCCTAGGTGTCACATCTCTTCTTGCCCAAGACTATGCCTCCTTTGGACACCAATGGAGTTGTTTTGCTTTCTTTGATGGGAGATGCATGTGGGAGGCTCTCTAGGGGTCTTAGGAACTCATATGAACTTGTAGACACCTTAATTTATGGGTAGGACTTATCTTACAAACCAAGGTGCAACTAAAACCCTAGGTTATACATCTTGGAAAATCATAGTTCTTTCTTTGCTTCAAATGCATATTCTTATTTCTTACACTCTAATTCCTAAGATTCATCCTTGGTTTGGTTCAAAACACAATCCCTCTTGGCTGCCCATACATGGGGCGAAACACACAAGAAGAAGAACAAGGAAGAGCAAGCTTGAAAGCAACCAAACTACCTTAGTTTCCTAGCTTTCTTTGGATGCTTCTTCTTTTACTTGGATTCTCCTCTCCAATTTCAAAATTCTCCCCTCTGGTCTGACCTCAAAACAACACCAAAAACTTCAATAAAACTATAAGAAAAAGGAGGAGAAGGAGGAGATTAAGTTTACTAAAGAGAAGACTAGAGAATTCATGAAATTCCATACCTTTCACTTAGTTTTTTTCACCTTTTTCTTCTTCCCTTGTGCGCCTTTCCCTCTAGGTCTCCCTCTCTATTTTTGGCTGAAGTAAAGTTGGTCAAGTGGGGGAGAGAAAGGGGACACATCATATATAAGGAGGAGAAATTAAAATTGTTCATTAAAAATTTTCATTATGTCTCGTAAATTTGGCAATTTCATTTCTAGTTTGTTTTAGCTCCTTTTTGAGAACCGTCTTTTCCATTATAAAATTTAAGTTCCCAATCTTATAAAATGCATTTGGAATAAGTTAATTTGGATCTAAAACCTTCCCGAATGAAAGGGTCAAAGTTTGAGTTAACTATTATTAGAAAACGTACACTGGAGGGGTTTTAACTATCTCGTGGCTTCCTATGGTTTTTAGGGCCTTTGAGAATCCTAGAGAGCTTAAATTTTTTTATTTAAAAAGCCCTCCTATGAGTATTTTAAAAATTACTCAAAATTATAAAAATTTCATTACGTTACGTAACTATTTTGTTAAATTTCGTCTGGTTATTTTGGCTTTGGTTTTTGGGAACCTCTTGCCTCTTATTTTTATTACTTAAGGTCTAGATCATTATTCTAATTTCCTAACCAATTCATTTTAGAGGACTTACTTTTGAAATGCATTCATTTCTGTCATTTTTACAAAAACTTAACATTGCAGGTGTTGAGACTTAAGGCAGAGCTATTTTTTTACCATTTTCAGCCATTTAAACCCTAAAAATAATGTTTTTATGTGAAATAGCACCCAAAAATTTGTAAAGAGCAATCAAATTTTGAAAAAAGTCTAGAAAATAAGTTCAAACAAAGCATATGTACAAGTAGGGGCAAAATGACCATTTTGAAAAATTATAAAATGAAACATATGAAAGCCACATCCTACCATCTTCTTCAAGTTTCCATTTTCAGATTTTGAGACGTTTAATGGTGTCACATGGTGTCACACTTGAGGAAGGACAGAGGAGGACTTTAAGCTTCCATTTAGGTAATCAAATGGCCCCATTTCATCTCACGCTAGTTGGGAAAGTTGTTTCTCTCTCTAAAAGCTTTCTAATAATTTTCTTTCCATGAAATCTTGAAGTTTAGATCTGGTCTAAGGCAAAAAGGAGCTCTTTTGTAGTTCATAGTAAGGTACCCAAAATACATGCAAAATTTTGTGTTCTAGGCTGTGTAAGCTTCATACAAGAGAGAGAAAAGTGAGGAGGAGAGTTTTTCTTCATAAATTCTTAATAGAACCAAAGGTTTTAGCATGCAAGGATTTCATATCTAACATTGATTTCCATTAAATCATGAAAAGAAGCTATTTAGACCATATTATGCTATAGGTTTGGCCAAGGCTATATGCATGGGTAATCATGTTATTTTCAACTCTTAATTAGTATATTTAGATGTTTTATGATATGAGGAACAAGAATCAAAGCTTAAAATTGATTAAAAACTTGAAATCTCTAAATTAGGGTTTTATGGTACCCTATTCGGCCTAGGAGAAATCCAAAGGGCTAGGAAATTGTTTAGTTGATTCTTAGGCTATAGATAGTCTTAAAATGATATAAGAACAATAATGGAAGCATTAGATTGAATTTAGAAGCTAAATTTTGGAAGTTGAAAATTTAGGGTTTAAGAAAAGGGTAATATGGAACCAATTGGTATTAAATTTGTGTGAGCAACCTTGTAATGCTCCTAATAGATCCTAATGTGACTATATAGATCATATATGATGAGATTTTGAAGCCTAGAAGTTATATTCTTGAAGTTGACTCTTGAAGCTTAAGATTACATAATGATTTCCATTATGTAGAAAAGTGAAAATGCCAAATGAATAATGCCAATGACCAAATGAATAGTAAATATGAAATTTGTGGCTTAAATTATGAATTCTAGAATTATAAGTTGCAACACTCCAAAATTAATTAAGGATAATCATGATTAATTGGGAATTAATAGGGGTTTAACTAGGAAAATTACTTAAAAGAGGTGGACATTAATTTGAGCCTTATGATTAATTTAATTATGCTTTGGGCTAAATGTAAAAGCTTAATCTTACCATTAGGGAGATCCAATTCCTTTTCTTAAATGCCCAATATTTATTTTCTACAGGTCCAACTCACATTTAACCCATTTAACACTAAAACCATGGCCCAACTAGCACCAACTTCTAAACCTACTTGGATTTGGGCCTTTAGGTCAGCCCACAATCCACCTAAACCCTAAAACCTAAAGTTCCTTTAGCCCTTTCCCTTTCATTTTGCAGAAATACTAGAGGCACAAAGCATTTTTAGAGGTTAAAGGTGGAGGCTAGGGCTCTTGGCATAAATCTATCATTTTTCACTTTTAGAGTCAAAATTAGCCAAGGTAATTGTTATATAACTTAACCCTCTCCTTGTCCTTTTCAATTTAACCCAATTGATTTTTCATTTGGAGCATTTTTACCCACACCTCAAATCTGATATGGGTTGTTTGATGTTTTCTTAGAGGATTTTCGAAAGTTGAGGCTAGAAGAGATATTGGGTAAGTATAAACTTCTCATTTTGATGCATTTTCTACTAGTTTAAGACTCCTATAGCTTATTTATGAGATGAGTGGTGATTTTGTGCAAATTTGCCCAGAATTTAGAGTGTTGTTCTGAGGTTACTAGTGTAGGTACAACCAAATCCGAATTTGGTTCCTGTAATAGCAGAGTAAGCATTCTCTAGGTAGTCCCTTATGGTTTAATTCTTTGAGTATTGGGTTTATTGTTATACATGATGATTACGAATAATAATAGTTTGGTTTTGTGTCTATAGGCTAAAGTAGCAATGTGGTTAGCTTTCAAAGAATTGTCTACAAGTGAGATAACTAAGGTTAATATTAATTCCATGCATATATTTACTTTAATTTTATATTTGTTGAACATGTATAATTTTGAATGCTAAATGAATGGTTGGCTATTTGATATATTATGATTAGACCTTGGGAGTCTATGGTAGAGCTGTGGTGCGACTGTCACTTATGCATTGTGCTTCGATCGGGCATCAGGTTATATTCAGACCTTTGTACACACTGAGTCCAAGTCGTGCTCACTGGGGAGTTGGTGCCATGGATGGGCCTCTCCCAATGTTAATGGCCTTTAACATGTAAAATGTGATTGCTAGTATGGGATAGTAGTCACCAATAGCTTAATTGTTTCATGTGTTAATATGACTATTATTTCTGATGCATATCTGATAAATTGCATATATGTTAATTAAATAGGAATTTATGAATGGAATTTGCCTTTGGTTATTGAGATTTGCATCTCACCCCATTTCATGGGCTAATTATTTCAGGTGAAAGTACTTCAGGTAAGAATAAAAGGAAGCAAGTGGATGAACATCCATGAGCTAAAACCATATATGAGAAATTCTACACTTGGATGGATCTAATCTAGGATAAATGCTAATTTTTGTTATTCTTGTATATAGCATCATCATGTAAATCATATCAAAAGATATTTTTGTAATTTGGTAAACAATGATGTAACTAATAGGGAGTTAGGCTTTTTACAATTTGGTGTCTGATGTATGCATTTAGTTATATCTGATATGGAACCTTGTTAGATGGATATATATATATATAACTTGTTTCTTGGAAGTATATTATGGTATTATCATGAATGATAATGTTAGTAGTTATGAATCCTTCTTGCTATCATTGATACATAAATTATTAATGTATTAGGAATTAACACTTAAGATCTGATTTGGCATGAGAGATATGTTGAGTAAATTAGGCAGTTAAATGCCATTAGAGTCCTACAAATTAAGGTAGAATGGTCTTAGAGTGTTGTTAGAGGGGGAGTTAGAGTGTATAGGACAAAATTGGGAGGTATAGATACAGAAGAGAGTTGAGCCACGACCAAGAATAGTTGAGTTACAGCTAGGAGTCAGTCAAAAGCAAGGAGCACCACAGCGCGAGATGGCTTACCATGGCAAAAGGCAAAAAATTCACCCAGGGAAAGTGACAAAGAGTAACCTCACTATAGCACAAGATGTTTAGCCATAGCGTAAGTAGAGGAAGTCAAGTAGGGAGTACCCTCAAGAGTAGATTTATCGCAATGCAACAGGATCAAGTCGTGGCGAGAATTGAGGGAGGAAAATTCTGAGTTCCACTAACCTACTTTGCTATAGCGGGGAAGGTCCAGGTCACAGCGAAGGTTCTCAAACTCCTATTTTTGACTTAGAAACCTTAAGATTTATTATGATAATATTATAAAATGACTTAAGAATATTTATAAAAGATTTCGAGAATTGAAATCAATATTTAGATGAATCGAAGGTCTTAATTGATAATTATGATTACTCATGGATTCAATTAGTTGTGGTTGCTTAGCTAATAGCCCTAATGATATCAAAGTTCAAATTTCCCCACTTTCTCCTATTTTAGTTCATTATAATGACTTTAGGCCTTGATTTATGATCATTAACCACATAATTAAGCATAATCATAGTAGTTAAGAATTAGGGTTGTTACATTTGACATTAGAGCAATGGTTTAGGAAATTATGTTAGACTTAAAACCTTGTGATTAGAAAACTTGGCAATCATGATGTATGCATGTTAGGAGCAGAAACATTGTGATTTGGTGATGACTCTTATACTTGTATATACCTATTGTAGGTGGAGTTGTGTTTAGATTACCTTTGGATTGTAGCTTAATGGGGGATGCTTTTGGTTGTGCTTATGGCATTGCAAAGTAATATGGTTGCATGTAGAGAAACTACTAAGATGCTAGGAGAAGTACAAGAGGCCATGACTGCAATGGCTAACCAAATAAGAGAACAAGCTGAGGCCCATGAAGTTATAGTTAAGGCAATGATGAACTGGCTTCAAGAGCAAGCTAGGGGCCATGCAGCCACTGTTCAAGTGTTGCAACAGCTGCATGAGACGATGAATAAGTAAAATCAAGAGGTGTTGATAGAGATTCGAGTTAGTGCTGGGCAGAACCTTGGTGTGGGACACCAAGAGAAAAATGGTGACCACTTTGTTATACTTGCTAAGTTTTGCAAGGATGATCTTCCATCGTTTATGGGGGAGTTAGACACTAAGAAAGTCGAGAAGTGATTGATGTAGGTAGAAATGAATTTTGAAGTCATGACATATACCACCAAGCAAAACGCAAAATTGGCCATCTATAAGTTGGAAGGTGAAGAGGTTTTCTATGTGCTTTACCTCTATTTTTCTTTAGTTTTTGCTTTGTTTTGGACTTGGTTTTTGGTCTTTTCGTTGTTGCATAACAATTGAGAATCCAATTTCTCTGGCAATAGCACCAAATTTGATGATTGTATTGTGTAATACCTTAGTTTATAACACTTTTCCTACTACAATTACCTTATATAAAACTTAGATGAGTCAACAAAAATCCTGAACTGATAAAAATTTTTCCTTTCAAAAACTTCCTCATACAATTTCATTATTCATTTGATCATTTCCAAATTCTTATCTAATTTTGAAAATACATAATTAATTATAGAAACATCGTATAAGGTCAGTTTAGGGCTCTACTTCAAGCCCTCTAAGCCCTTTACAAAGGAAAAATATTTACTTAGCGGAGCACATATAAATTCATATAAAGTTGCTCTTACGACAAACTAGGCAGTTTTACCCCTCATTGGTCATATTATTATTATTATTTTGCCTTTATATAGGCACAGGCATTCTTGCATCTTATACACGATAGTCATACTCTTTTTACTTCAGGATTTAGTATATACATGGCTTTCCATTTCATACCTGAGTACCTTACAGTGTCATAATATAACTCATACACGCAGTAATATAAAATATTTAATTACATAACAAAACGTAGTATATAAAAGTAAGGTCCTCAATTTATGTCTCCAGATTCTTTGCTCTTTCTTTGCTTGAACTCGAACCTAACATGGGTTATATTTGGGGTGAGGTTATGAAATCTCAGTAGTAGTAAACCAATCTCATTCACAAGCAAGCATGTAAGTACATAATATGATGCCAATCAAGATGCCACATATCGCATAGCAATACGAGGAATTTCATACAAGGCCAAGCACAATCTAAGCATACATGTCTCATCTTATAGCATAAATGACAACTTGATATAGCATAACACTCATCATTATACAAACATACAAGCTTAAGGAAAGAGAGAGAAAAACTACTACCTTAGCAAACTTTGCTCCTCAATCCTTGGGACTCGGTTTACTTGTTTTTGGAGTTCCCAAAACAACATCAAACCCTATAATCATAATGATAATTCATTACAATCAACACATAAACCTTAGCTTCTAAAATAGGATGACCCCTTTTAAACTTAATGGGACCATTGGAATTGGAAAAATCTAACTCCTTCCCTTCCCATTCACTATAGCCGGATAGTATGCCTTTCTTGACCAAAATTTAGGAATTTTATCCCATGAGATTTGGGAGCTTTCCCATAGGTATTACTAGCTAAAACCACCCTTTTGAATCCATTGGAATGGATAAAATCATCAAATTCTAGCCCTAACATCACGTTTTGGTCATCACATAATCTTGTTCCGTTTTAGGCTCAAAGTGCATTTCTTTGGTTCTAAAAATTTCATAGCCTTTTCCTTTATGTTTTAGGGCTTGAAATTCGGTATACATGACTCTAAGACATTAAGAAAACACCATAAAAGTTTTGGGAAAATTCGGACAGCATCTCCCCATGCTTTCTATTTTTCCAAAAATTACAGTCTTTGTGTTTCCAAAGTCTCAGCACATAACAACAATAACTAAGCTCATATGGCCTTCATGTTCAACATATAAACTTCATTTCAAGGCCTTCATTTTCAGCATATAAACTCATTTCTAATGATTCATATGCTGTCCAAAAATAACTCATAGCTAGGGTTTAACAAAACTAGCTTAAAGCATGTGATTTACAAGTATAAGATGGAGAAAACTTACTCTTTAAGCTTAAACTTTGCTTCCTTTTCTTTTCTCACACTAAAATCCTTTCTCTTCCCACTTAGAGCAACATTTCACCTTGAACAAAAGATGAATATGCAGCTTCCCTTTGGAGGAAAAGGTTGGAGGATGGAGAAGATGAAGAAATTTGGTGAAGAATGGTGGTAGTTTTGCTTGGTTTCACTTCATCTTCTACTTTTTCTCCCTCTCTCTCTCTCTTCACGTTTTTCTTTCTTTCTTCCTTGTGTGTGGTGTGGAAATGGTGGAATGGAGGTGAAGAAGATGAATCTAATGAAGTTAAATGGTCATACTAAATTTGGACCCTTGGATCAACCTTTTCAAGATCAAATCTTAACCTTCCATTCCTTTTTTTCTTTTGATTTTCTAATTTCATAACTAAATATCTTCTTCCAAAAATTCTTGGCCACACACTTGGAAGCCTTGCCTTAGCCCTTAAGTTATGGATAGTAACCATGGTTAATTTCTTAACTCAACCATGGTCAACTTTTAACTCAACCATAGTTAGTTTCTAACTTAACTATGGTTAATTCTTTAAAATAACTAAAATCCTTTTCTCCTTTCTTTTTCATTTTAAATTTATATTTGGGTTTCATCTTCTTTAAAACCTTAATTATATCTTCTTTTCTCTTTTGGGCCTTTAGAATAAACTATTGGGCCTTACAGCAGTCTAACAATCGGTATCTGGGTCCGATTAAGGCTTTATGGTACAATACCTACCTTTAGACTTTCTAAAATTTATAAATATTATTTCCTCTACTTTCTGGACATACTGAGCTTCAAACATGGTTCAGGGGCCCTTAACCTCAATCCTCACAAATTTCAGTGTCAATCGGACACCCGGGTCTATAGGTGTAATTTTCACCGTTATATATTATGATTGTGCTATAAACTTTTCATTTACTACAATTCTGTCCCTGAAACTCCTTCAGGGTTTCTTAGCCCTTTAGCTATTTTTATTTCTATAGTTCTTACAACTTATTTTTTCATTTTGCTCATGACTACTGATCGGGATAATCAGATCTCGAACCAGATCCCGCCCAACCAACTGGACAACTTGGTATCATTGGACTCGTCTCATCAAACTGAGTTTAACTGTGGGTCACGGATTTCTGAGATTCTTGCTCGATTTTTTGATATTCGTGCTTAAAGCCACGAATAGAGGGTGAAACTAGGGTTCCTTGAACTTTAGGGCAATTTATACATTTTGTCCAACATATAACTTTTCTTTTCATTTTAATCCCTCGCTCCTTCATACTTGACTTTGGAGGCTCTTCGGGACCTTTTTCTGATATCTTTTTTTTCATCTATTTTAGCCCCAATTTTAGGGCACCTCTGGCCTTGACTCATCATTATTTACGATCTAGAATATTATTCTAATTTTATTAGACCTCAATTTATTCTATTTGGGGGACTTCCTTTCATATTCGGTGAATTTCGTACGTTGACGGAGAAATCATATGTTACGTTTCTCGCGTTTCCTTACGTTTTCTTGGATTTTCAGAAAATCGGATGTTACATATTGCACAACCTCAAACAAACTAAGTTGAGCAAGATTTGTAATATAGGGTGCAACCTAGATCGTTTCTCTTGAAAATAGATTTCAATATTTAAAATTATCCCTCTAAGTATGAGATGAACCTAAAAATTACCTAATTAAAGGGCACTTTGATTTAATTAAACTAATTAGAATTTAAATTAAAATAAAGTCCTTAACTACTAACTAAATGCATGAATTAAGAAGCAATTAATGAAGATGTGACTAGCTTTGGATTCATCTCTTGATATCCACTATCCTTATCTTAATTCAATTATCAATGGTTCTGGTCTAAGAGTCCCTATTTGTACTCATGGCAATGTATCTTGAGTTACCACATAAGATTTAAGAAATTAACAATTTAATGTTGAATTGAAACCTTAACTTCGCATCAAATTATTAATTCTTGTCTTTAAGATCAAAGAACACTTAATTTGAGTGATTAATCAACTAATTAGTCTCTAAATTTTCACCTTAGAATGTTCAATTAACTAATTAAACTTAAAGGAATCCTCAATTCAAACATTAAGCACACAATTCTCTAACATGCATTTCATCAAACACCTTAATTGCATACATGGAGAATTAAAGAAAAATGAAAAATTCAGCACTTAATTCAATCCATTAATCATCAATTACTCTCCTAATTGATGTCTAACCAACCACCAATTGCAAATAACACAATCCTCATTCATTACAAGCTTAACCAAGCAAACACATGAATAAGGAAAATGCTAAACAAAGAGGAAAAATAAAATAGAAAGCTTAGTCAAAATCCCTTGCTAATCTCTAATGACTTAAGCTTTAATCAAAAGGATTCCACCTAGCTAGCCACCAAGTCAATTAAGCTTCCATGGAGTGGAGAAAAATGGAGGAGAATGGAAAGATGAACCACGACTTTTTAGAGGAAAAATGGATGGAATGGATGATGGATGGAATGAAGCATGAGATGGATGGATAAGATGATGTGTTCTCTGGATTAAGTGCTTCCTCCAACCAATGCCATGTGCTTAACCTCATTCTCTTCTCCTTAAACCAGTAACTTCACACATACCTTTTGCCCTTCTCCACGTCAGCTTCTTCTTGGATCTACCTGAGCTTATTATCCTCTTTCCTCTCACATGTTCTCTCTTTTTCTTTATCTATCATGTGCTTCCCATGTGAGCTTCATGTGTTACTTCCTCTTCTAGTCTCGTGGCTCCCTTTAACTCTTTCACATGCTTCTTATTTACTCTCTATCCACATTCTCATCTCTCACGTGAGCTGCTGCCTCTAAAAATCATATAGAGTATGGATCAACTGTGTTAGTGAACTATCCATGCAACTGCTATATAGGTTTGTGAGTCTGGTACATGCATGTAAATGGTTATGAACCTTGTGGCTCTTCTTTCATGTAGCAGCTACTGTGTGTAAGTGGTTATGAATCTATCTTTCCAGCTCATGTGTGTATATGTGTGAGGAAGTGCTAAACTTGTGACTCATATGTGTTTTTGTGACCAAGATGTGTGTGTGGGTCAAGTGTGTAGTCAGAGACTTGAAGAAGAGAGCCCATGTATTAACTTTCTTTTGCTTGGAACCATTCGTTCAGCTATGTGTTAGGGAATCTGTTAACTTGTGAATGTGATGAAGCATGAGTGAGCTGATCTACATGATTCCCTCATGCCACATGTATGCTATTTATGTTAGGAACCCATGCTTCTCGCTGTGATGTGAATGAATGCTTTGTGCAAGCTGGTCTTGTGCTTCCTCATCCACGTGTGTGTGAACTTGAGAGAAAGCCTTCATGCATGATTCATAAGAATGAAGCCTGAGAGTGTTGCTACATGTATGTGCATGTGTTTATGAAGTTAAGACTATGACCTAAACTCCTTCTCCCCAGCCAGTGACATGTGTGTTAGTGGATGAAACCTATGGCAATATGCTGGTGCTTCTTGTGATAGCCTAGACTCCCTTCGACATCCACGTACTTCCTTCATGAACCTATGTATGCTGACGTGAGTGAGGAAGAGCTAGATATGTGTGTTGCTACATGATCTCCCATGCCTTAAATGTGTTAGACATAAGTGAAGTGTATTGTGGCTTCCATGTGAACCCTCATCGCGTGCTTCTTTTATATCTCTCAGCTTCATCATGTGATTTCCTACATGTAACTTGAATGAAGTGTGTTGAATGAGTGAGTGAAGAAGCCATGCAAGTGTCAATGTGTTCCATGTGAGGGAGTGATTTGTGTATGTGTCTATATGAATCCTTTGCCCCTCTGGACATCTTCCCCAAACCATCCTCACATGCTAGCCATCTCATGAGTGCATGTGATTCCACGTGAAGTATGTATTAAGGAATGGGGCATGAAGTGTGTCAACAAGTGAATGGTGTGTCTAATCCAGGTGTTTAAGTGTGTTAGTGGGCCATTTGCATCATCTCCTTCTCACTTCTAAAATTCCCATCATCTTCCAAATTTCTTTTCTAACGTTTTGATTTTATTTGTCCAAAATCTACACAAAAAGAATAGAAATATTAAGTAGAAATTTTCACAAAATTATTTAAAAGAAATTTATGCCTTAAAATCCAAGAATTTTACAAATTAATTCTTAAAATGCAAATATGGTTAATAAAATCAAAATTCATTCAATTGAATCACTTAAGCTATATTAAATCCTTAAAAATGTTCAAATTAGGAGGATTAATATATATAAAAATGACATTTATCACTGAACATTAGTAGAGGAGTGCCTCTAAATTGTTGATTTCAAGGGGGATACCTTTGACTTGAGAAAGTTTTCAAACTACCTTTGAAGGCAAGTATTTCCCACCTTTAGTGAGGGCTAACAAGGAAGTCGAGTTTAACTTCCTTGAATAAAGAGATATGAATGTAGATTAATATGCAACCAAATTCATCTAATTGTCTTGCTTCTCCTCATGCCTAAGACGGTTCGATGATGAGCCATAGAAGGCCGACAATTTTGAAAGAGGCCTAAAACTGGAGTTAAAGGACAAGATTGTGTCCTTACAAATTTGGAATTTTGATGAATTGCTAGAGAAGTGTAGAGTGACAGAAATGGCTTTGCTTGAGAGTGAGGCCAAAAGGAAGAAGACCATAAAAGGTAAGCATGACCAGGGGATGGAGCCCTTTAGGGGTAGAAGTAAGAAGGGAGCTAGCAGTGGTAGTACTCTTACGATAAGAGACCACTCGTTAGGAATGTTACTTAGAGAAGAAGTATAGGACCTCTAAAGAGCACAGCAAGTGTCCCATCGACTTGTGGTAAGTGTGGGAAGAACCATGGTAATTGACCATGTTTGGCATACTATAATTATGGAAAGCCTAGTGATTAATGCTAATTTTATATACATGAATCCTCCTAATTTTGGCACTTTAATAATTAAATATGGCTTAATGGATGTAATTGAATGGAATTTGATTTTAATTGGCCATTTTTACATTTTAGGAATTAATTTGCAAATTATTAGTTTTCAATGCTTAAATTTATCTTAAATAATTTTGTGAATATTCCTATGTAATTTTTGTATATTATTATTGCAGAATTTTTTATGGGCAAATAGTATTTGAATAAGAGATTGGTTTGGAGAAGAGGTGGAAGTTTGCCAAGTCCAAGGAAGCCATGCATTCCATCCTCTCATTCTCACATCTCTTATTCACTTGGTCTGCACACACATATCACTCATGGGCCTCTCCAAGTAAGTAACTTCTCCACATTACCCACACACACGTTTAGCTTCATCTCATCATACACATACACGTAGAAGCTTCACATTAACACTCATCCAGCTCACACACACTTCCACATAGCTCTTATGCCTCCAGCCATGTACAGTCACTCATATAATCATGTGCACAACAAACACCACATTAAACATGTCCACTAACCCACGTTGTAGCCACACTAATACTTGTCCAGCCATTCACTCTATTTTTTAGCATAAACTCACGTTGAAATGCACACTAGTTCACTTGCACAAGTTGTCATGTAGCATGCATCATTCACACACTCTTCACGTAGCTTCATGTACTTCAAACACATATTCACTTGCACACACACAAAGCACGTTGAAAGGATGCAACTAGCCATGGGTTCCAACAAGAATGAACAAGTGGAATGAGAAAAAAGCTAGCTAAGGGGCAGCTCAAGTTAAGCACAAGCTAAAGACTAAAGCAATAGATTTGAAGGGATTAAAGAAGAAAGGTCTTGAGTTATCTTATGCAACAACCATAGGTGTATTCCTTCCACATCTAGCACATGACATATGGATTCTATTTGAGGGAAATGAAGAATAGAGCAAGCCATGGGTTCGTGAAGCAGAACATGATCAAGAAGCATGAGTTGGAGAAGAAGGTTTCATGTGGCAAAATGGAGAAGGTTAACATGAAGAAGCAACCACGGGTTAGCAAGACTTTGACATGGAAGTGAAATGAGAGCAACAAAGGGAGAACAACAAAGGGAGAGCACGTGAAAGAGCTTGGCTCTGACGTGGATAGCTATGGGTTATAAGAGAAGAAGCTTGTGAGCAGAAGAAGAGGTAGTTTTGAGCTTTTGGGAAGAAGCAAACTTGAGCTTAGGTGCATGAAGCAAGAAGAAGAAGGCTTGGGTTTTATATGGAAAGAGAAAATAGGGGGCTGAGTTAAATAAAGAAGCTGAAGTTAAGTGGAGAGAAGGAATGCTACGAGTTTTGGGACTCCATGAAGGAGGTTTGCATGGTTGGGAGTAAAACAAACACGCCAAAGTAATTTCACGTTAACATACATACAACAACTGGCAGAACATGCTGACGGGGGGCAAAACATAGGAAAAACATGGACTAAGTAAAACACGAACAGAAAAGGAGAAAAAGGGAGGAATAACAATGCAAAAAAGACGATAGAAGAAAATGTTGGGTTGTGACCTCCAGAGATGCAAAAAATGAGAGAAGAATTTGATTTAGGAGGTTCGATGATTTTAGCTTCTTCCCTCCTCCATTGTCTTCCATTTATCTTCTCCATAGTAGCTTGATTTTCTCTTGGTAGCTAGCTGAAGATTGGACCTCCCTTGATGCAGATTTAAGCTCCAAATTGCCTCTCCCAATTGGATAAATTCTCCTTCCTTTATCTTTTAATTTCAACATTGATTCCTTTGTTAATTTGACTAGGTTTAACTTATTAATTTAGGAATTTAATTGTTGAAATTTACTGGACTAATTTAAATTGTGGATTGATTGTAATTTCATATTTGAATGTTAATTTTGATCTTTAAATGTTTGTGAAAAGTCCAAACTTAATGGCTACACAATTTGCTATTAAATTCCTCTTATTTGTAAGTCGATTGATGCAATGTTTATTGAATTAAGTGGTTAGAGTTTATGTGCAATTGTTGTACATTGAGGAATTTATTAATCTAATTAGTTGATTAACATTTTAAGTGGATTTTCAATAGATTTTATTGAGCATTTAGGATTTGTTTTTGTGTGTTCTTGTTCCTAACTCAATTGATTAATTATTCAAGGTTCCTTGTGGTTGCAAAGTCCTTGAAGTATTACTGAATTGAGTCTTGGATGGTAATTCAAGAGTTCTTATGGAGAATACACTAATAAGCAAGAGTTTAAATCCAATTTTGGTACATTAGAAAGGGAGCAAGGATAATTGAATTCTAGGAAGTCCATCTAAAGGCTAGTTACCACATTTTCCTAATTGTTAGCTTTACTCAGTCTTAAGCTTTTAGCGCTTGCTATTTTTCATTTAATTTAATTAAAATTCAATAACTCAAAATCCCCTAAACAATTTTTATTTAGTGATATTTGGAATACTCTTTCACAAATAATTAGAGGTAAAAACTTCTTGGGAAATGACCTAAGTTGCACCATTATCTACAAGCCTTTTCCAACCTAGTTTTATTTGAGTTTGCATGACACAACCATCACCTAGACACTATGTATGAACTTGCATGGTGTCGAGAGAGTTAGCCTCATTTGTTAAACCACCTACACAAGGACAGATGTTCACAGTTTCACAGTAAAAGGTTAGTAGATCCCCTAGTTTGATCCAAGATACTCTGCTTGTTCATAATTATGTTGTAGATACATTATTTGATTTTGGTGTGGCCTACTCATTCATCTCATATGACTATGTTAAGCATTTAGGTCTTAAAATTAGCCTATTACCATTTGAACTATTTGTGTCCACCCCTACTAGATATTCTATGATTGCATTTGATGTGTACTTAAATTGCATTGTACAATTGGATAGCCGTTGTATTACCCTTGACCTGATTTATATCTATTTGTGTGACTTTGATATAATCATTAGTATGGATTGGTTGTCAACTAATAATGTAATATTTGATTGTAACTATAAGACTATTTCCTTACCTGTAAATATACCTAAAATATGTCATATGATTAAACTTGCTTATGTGTTGGCCGCCCAAGCCAAGAGGTACCTTAGGCATGGTTGCCAAAGGTTTCTAGTAATCTTTTCATTATATATTGAGGTTGATGATGGGATGGAGGATATACCTGTAATTAGGGAGTTTCTTGAGGTTTTTTCCTAAGGATTTTAGTGCACTACCTTTAGAGAGTGAGTTAGAGTTCTCCATTAATTTAGTACTCTGTACAAGTCCAATTTTCAAGGCTCCATATAGAATGGTGCCTATTGAGTTAGTTGAGTTGAAGAGTCAATTAGAGGGGTTGCTTGAGAAAGGATTCATTAGGCTAAGTGTGTCTCCATAGGGAGCACCAGTATTGTATGTCAAGAAGAAAGATAGTAGCTTTAGGCTTTGCATTGAATATAGGCAATTGAATTAAGTGACCATCAAGAACAAATATACTTTACTTAGAATTGATGATTTACTTGACCAATTAACTAGAGCATCGGTCTTTTCAAAGATTGATCTTAGATTATAATATCACCAACTTAGAGTCAAGGTTGAGGATATACTTAAAACTACCTTTAGGACTCGGTACAGCCATTATAAGTTCCTAGTTATACCTTTTGCATTAACCAATGCCCTGCTATTTTTATAGATTACATGAATAGAGTCTTTAAACTTTATCTAGACCAGTTTGTAGTAGTGTTTATCGATGATATTCTCATTTATTCTAAGAGTAGTGAGAGTATGAAAAGCATCTTAGGATAGTTCTTTAAACTTTGAGGGAGCATTAGTTATATGCTAAGTTGAGCAAGTCCTAGTTTTGGTTACGGGAGATTAAATTCCTAGGTTATGTGATATCAAAACAAGGGGTAGCAGTAAATCCTAGTAAGGTAGAAGCAGTACTGAATTGGGAGAGACCTAAAATGGTGACCGAAATCCGTAGCTTCCTAGGTCTAGCTAGCTACTATAGGAGATTTAGTAAGGGATTTTCTCAGTTAACCATGTCTTTGACTAAGTTAACTAGGAAGGACCAATGTTTGTGTGGGATTCCAAGTGTGAGATTTCCTTTTAGAAACTTAAAGATAGGTTAACCACCGCACCTGTGCTAGTGATACCTAACCTTAAAGAGCTCTTTACAGTCTATCATGATGCATCTAAGAAGGGATTAGGGTGTGTTTTGATACAATAAGGTAGGGTGATAATGTATACTTTTAGGCAACTTAGACCCCATGAGGAGAATTATCCCACTCATGACCTAGAGTTAGCAGCCATTGTTTTTGCTCTTTAAGATTTAGAGGCACTATCTTTATAGTGCACAATTTGAAGTGTATAGTGATCATAAGAGTTTGAAATACTTATTTGACTAGAAGAAATTGAACATTAGGCAAAGAAGGTGGATGGAATTCCTTAAGGATTATGATTTTTGCTTAAAGTATAATCTTGGAAAGTCGAATGTTGTTACCAACGCCTTGAGTAGGAAATCTATTCATATGACAATGATAATACTTAGGGAGCAAAATTTGATTGAGGATTTGAAAGATTTAAACTTATCCATTTTAGTACATCCTAGTAGCCTACTTTTGGGAGAATTGAGGATAGAAAATGACTTTAAGAAGATGATTAAAAGGCCCAAGAGCCAAATGAACATTTGAGAAGGATTAGAAGCTACTAGGGAGTGGAAAGGTTAGAGACTTTAACCTATCAAAGGATGGTTTTGGTAAGGTACTAGGGTAGAGTGTGCATACCCAAGGATGAAGAGTTAAGGAACGAAGAGCTATCTAAAGCTCATAAGAGTAGATATACCATTCATCCAGGCACCATGAAAATGTATAGAGATCTTAAGAAGAGTTTTTGGTGGCCTAGGATGAAGTTAGATATAGTTAAGTTTGTTGCAAGATGTCTAGTTTGTCAAAAGGTTAAAATTGAACACCAAAAACCCATAGGCTTGCTACACCCTTTAGAGATTCTAGAATGGAAATAGGATAGTATATCCATAGACTTTAGGATAGGTTTGCCTAGGACATCCTCGAGTTATAATGCTATTTGGGTGATCATGGATAAGCTAACAAAGTTTGCCCACTTTTGACTTATTAGAGCCACTTATCCTCTAGATAGACTAACACAACTATATGTTCGTGAGATTATGAGATTACATGGTGTCCATAATAGCATTGTGTTAGATAGAAACCCAAGATTCACATTAAAATTTTGGCGATCTTTATAAGAAACTTTAGGCAATAGTCTTAATTTTAGCACTGCCTATCATCCTCAGTCAGATGGATAGACTCAAAGGACCATTCAGACCTTTGAGGACATGCTTAGAGGTAGTGTTCTCGAGTTGAAGGGGAACTGGGATGTGTACTTGCCTTTTTAGCTGAGTTTTCCTACAACAATAGTTACCATTCCAATATCTAGATGGCATCCTTTAAGGCACTTTATGGGAGAAAATGTAGATCCCCTTTATGCTGGGTAGAGCTTGGTGAGAGAAGTTTCTTAGGTTTAGATATAGTAGACCAAACCACCCGTCAAATAGAACTCATTAGGAAGAAGTTGTTAGTAGCTCAAAGTAGACAAAAGAGCTATGCTGATAAAAGAAGGAGACCCTTAGAATTTGAGGCAGGAAACTATGTGTTCCTTAAGGTTACTTCAATGATGGGCATAGGAGGGTCTATCAAGGCAAAAAAGCTTAATCCTTGTTACCTTGGTACTTTCCAAATCCTTGAGTGGGTAGGACCCATGGCCTATAGAGTTGCCTTACCTCCAAATTTGGCCCAATTACATGATATGTTCCATATATCCCAGTTGAAAAAGTGTAACCTGGACCCTTTGCATGTCATTGAATATGAGAATGTGCATCTACAAGATGACTTATCTTATGTGATTGAACCAGAAAAGATTATGGACTTAAAAGTCAAACAGTTGCATAATAAGGACATTCTCTTGGTAAAGGTGGTATGGAAAAGACTTACTTTAGATGAAGCAACTTGGAAGATGGAGGAAGCTATGAAGAAGGATTATCTAGAACTATTTGAGTAAGGTATGTCTAATTTTGAGGACAAAATTCCTAAAAGGAGGGGAGAATGTAACGCCTCAAAATTAATTGAGAATAATCATGATTAATTAGGAATTAATAGGGGTTTAACTAGAAAAATTACTTAAAAGAGATGGACATTAATTTGAGCCTTATGATTAATTTAATTATGCTTTGGGCTAATTGTAGAAGCTCAATCTTAGCTTTAGGGAGATCCAATTATTTTTCTTAAAAGTTCAATATTTATTTTGTGTAGGTCCAACTCACATTTAACCTATTTAACACATAAACTATGGCCCAACTAGCACCAACTTCTGAACCCACTTGGATTTGGGCCTTTAGGTTGACCCACAATTCACTTAAACCTTAAAACCTAAAGTTGCTTCAGCCCTTTCCCCTTCATTCTATAGAAACACTAAAGGCACAAAGCATTTTTGGATGTTTAAGGTAGAGGCAAGGGTTCTTGGCATAAATCCACCATTTTTCACTTCTAGAGTCAAAATTAGCTAAAGTAATTGTTATATAACTTGACCCTCTCCTTTTTCTCTTCAATTTAACTTAATTGATTTTTCATTTGGAGCATTTTCACCCACACTTCAAATTTGATATGGGTTGTTTGATGTTTTCTTGGAAGATTTTCAGAGGTTGAGGTTAGGAGAGATATTGGATAAGTATAAACTTCTCATTTTGATATATTTTCTACTAGTTTAAAACCCCTATAGCTTATTTATGAGGTAAGTGATGATTTTGTACGAATTTACCTAGAATTTGGAATGTTGTTCTAAGGTTAATGATGTGACAACCCTAACTTCTAATCATTATAATTAAAGTTAAATACACGATTAATAATCATAAATCAGGGTTAAAAGACATTACGACTAATTATATTCAAAAAATGTGAGAAAATTTGAACCTTAATGTTATTAGAGTTATCAACCAAATAATTACAAATATTTATGTACACAAGGAAAACAAACACTCATTTATAAGCCTTTAATTCTATTACTCATTAATTCTAACACCCAAGAATCTTCTACCAGTGTTTCTAAGTCATCCCTTGAGGTTACTATAGGAAAAATCAAGGTTTCTAGGTTAGAATGAGAGTTTGGGACTGTTAGCCATGGCTAAATGTCTTTGTATCATGACCAATTGCTTTTGGGTTCACTCTGCAGTGAGTTGGAGCTTCGCTGCAGTGAGGAGACCTCCTAGAGTCTACCTCACTCACCTCTCGTAATTGGCCATGGCCAATTCTCCCTTTTGCCGCGGCTAATTCCTCTTTGGAATATCTGACACATTTTCATAAAAGTTTGTCGCAACCAATTCCCATTTAGCCGCAATGAATTACCCTCTGGACGACTTCCAGTTTGGCCTCTCACATTTCACCGCAGCTAATTCCACTTCTCGCTATAGCGAATTGCTCTTTGGTACTCTCCCTAGGAAACTTTGCCTCTATTAGCTGTGGTTAATAATATTTTAACCACGACGAAATGCCTTCTGATCCTACTACTTCTAAAGCTTGTCTCATACATTCCAATTCTTTCCCTAGTGATACCCTAGGGATACTCTACCTTAAATTGTAGGGCTCTAATGGCTTTCCCCTACCCAATTTACCCAACTTATCTATTATTACCAATCCAAGTCTTAAGTGTTAATTCCTACTCATCCAACTACTATATATTAGCAAGTTCATGGATTAATGATAGCAAGAATTTTATAAGCTAGCAACAATTGTCATTCAAATACGTATTCCATTAGAGATTTCATGCATCACTAGTCCAGGTTTACATCCAATGTATCATATAATTACATTTCCCAAATAGTAAACCATATCATAGATTTAACATAGTTCATAACAGAGGTTATAAGTTCATACATCCAATACCAAACCAAAATGAGGCCTAACTCCTCAATAGATCCATTATAAGTAATCAAAATACAGACACCTACACTTGGTAGCATGATCAAATGATGATGTTATACAAAAAGAATACAAAATTTAGCATCTACTCTATCTAAATTAGTCTAAGTGTAGCCTTCTCCACACATGGTTGGAGCTCATGAATTTTCATTCACTTGCTTCCCCTTATCTTTACCCGAAGAGCTTTCACCTGAAAGTATGATCCCATAAAATGGGGTGAAATGCAAATCTCAGTAACTATGGCAAATTTCATTCATATATTCTAGTTTAATTAACAAATATGCATGACTTCATATAAGTATCA
Source organism: Erythrophleum ivorense (assembly GCA_026724425.1). Taxonomy (NCBI): domain Eukaryota; kingdom Viridiplantae; phylum Streptophyta; class Magnoliopsida; order Fabales; family Fabaceae; genus Erythrophleum; species Erythrophleum ivorense. The sequence goes on along the minus strand of JAIUCV010000446.1, from coordinate 382,819 downwards.
GAAAATATACCAGTCATATCAATAAATGAAATAATTAGGCTATCCATAATCACTATCCTATACTAGTAATCACAATTTCACATGTTAAAGGCCAATAACACTGGGAGACGCCCCTCCATGGCACCCACTCCCCAATGAGCACAACTAGAGCTCAGTGCATCTGGGGTCTGATCATAACTCAGTGCCCGATCGAAGCACATGCACAGATGGCAGCCGCACCACATCTCCACCATAGACTCACAAGGTCCAGTCACATATAACAAATAGCCAACCAATTCATTTAGCATCAAAATCATAATCATGTAGTAAATACAAAATTAAAATAGACATATGCATGGAATTAGCATGAACCCCAGTTACCTCACTTGTAGCCAATCCTCTAAGAGCCAATTGGATGCTACTTCAACCTATGGACATAAAACTAAGCCATTACTATCCCTAGTCATAATTTATATTAGCAAACCCATTATTCAAGGAGTTAAGCTATATAAGACTACTCAGAAATACTTATCCAATTACCACAAGAACTAAATTCAGATTTGGTTGAGTCTACCCAAGAAATCTTAAAACAACACTTCAAATTCTGAGTAAATTCACATAAAAATAATACCCATATCATAAATCAGCTATAGAGGTCCTAAACTAGTAGAAAAAGCATCAAAATGGAGAGTTTATACTTACCTAATAACACCCTTAGCCCCAACCTACGAAATTTCACCAAGAAAATCCCAAACAACCACATTTCAGATTTTGGGTATGGTGAAAATGCTCCAAATGAAAAACTAATCAGGCCAAAATGAAAAGAAAGAGAAGGGGATTAAGTTATATAACAAGTACCTTAGCTGATTTTGAGCTTAAAAGTGAGAAATGGGAGATTTCTTGCCCTAAACCCTAGCCTCCCTCTCAAGGTGCGAAAATGCCTCTTATATTTGTGTTTTGTGTTTCAGCAGAATGGTAGGAGGGGGCTTATGTGTTTAGAGTTTTAGTTGGGTTTAAGTTGGATCTAAAATAGGTTATAGGCTAGCCCAAAGGTCCAATTCCAATTGGGTTCAGATTTTGAGTTGGTTTGGGCTGAGTTTCATAAGTTAGGCTATAGAATCTTAATTGGGTTAGGCCAAGTTTAAAGAACTTGATTGATTTGGGTTTGCACAAGAGTTATTAACCCATTTATAAGAGCTTATGTAAGTTGGGTCTTGGGTCTCTAATTCATTAAATTGAATTGGGCCATTGTTAGGTGGTCTCTCTCTTGGGTCAAGACTCACATTAAAAGGTTGGGCCTGCACCTAAAATCATTGGGGCCTCCTTTGGTCTCTAAACATGGCCTACTTAATTTAATTTTGGGCCTAAATGAAGTTTCTAACCCAATTAAATTTCAAACCCATATTATTAATTTACTTCTCTCTAGATTTCCATCCACATGGTTTGTCTAATTATTCCCTAATAATTATTCTTAATTATGTCTAATCTATGATTAACACCTTAATTAATTTTGGAGTGTTACAAATGGTGTAGACATAACCAAATCCAAATTTGGTTCTTGTAGTGGCTGGGTAAGTGTTCTCTAGGTAGTCTTTTGTGGTTTAACTCTTTGAGTATCGGGTTTGCTGCTATAAATGATGATTAGGAATAGTAATGGTCTAGTTTTGTATCCATAGGCTGAAGTAGCATTATGGTTAGCTCTCAAAGAATTATCTATAAGTAAGGTAACCAGGGTTAATGTTAATTCCATACATATATCTACTTTAATTTTATATCTGCTGCACATGTATGATTTTGAATGCTGAATGAATAGTTATTTATATGATATATTGTGATTGGACCTTGTGAATCCATGGTGGAGTTGTAGTGCGACTGCCACCCTTACATTGTGTTTTGATCAGGCACCGAGTTATAATCAAACCCTTGTATGCATTGAGTCCAGGTTGTGCTCATTGGGGAGTTGGTGCTGTGGACCGGCCTTTCCAGATGTTAATGGCTTTTAACATGTGAAATGTAATTGCTAGTATAGGATAGTAGTCACTGATAGCCCAATTGTTTCATGAGTTGATATGATTGTTATTTCTAATGCTTATCTGATAAATTGCATATATGTTAATTAAATTGGAATATATAAATGGAATTTGCCTTTACTTATTGAGATTTGCATCTCATCCCATTTCATGGACTAATTATTTTAGGTGAAAGTCCTTCGGGTAAGGATAAAGGGAAGCAAGTGGATAAACATATATAAGTTAAGACTATGTGTGGGAAATTCTGCACTTGGATAGATCTAATCTAGGATAAATGCTAATTTTTGTTATTCTTTTATATAGCATCATTATGTAATCATATTGCCAAGTGTAGGTATTCTGTGTTTTGGTAAATAATGATGTAACTAATAGGGAGTTAGGCTCTTTATAATTTGGTGTCTGATGTATGCACTTGGTTATATCTGATGTGGAACCTTGTTAGATGAATATATATATATATATGACTTGTTTCTTGAAAGTATGTTATGGTATTATCATGAATGATAATGTTAGTAGTTATAAATCCTTCTTACTATCATTGATACATAAATTGTTGATGTATGATAGTAGATAAGTAGGAATCAACACGTAGGATTTGATTTGGCATGAGAGACATGCTAAGTAAATTAGGTAGTTAAATGCCATTTGAGCTCTACAAATTAAGGTAGAGTAGTCTTAGAGTATTGTTAGAGGGAGAGTTGAAGTGTATGGGATGAAATTGGGAGGTATAGGTATAGAAGAGAGTTGAGCCACAACCAAGTATAGTAGAGTCATGGCCAGAAGTCAATTAGAAGTGAGGAGCATCGTGGCAAGGGATGGCTCACCATGGCACAAGGCGAAAAACTCACCCAGGGAGAGTGATAGAGAGTAACCTCGCCATAATGCAAGTCGAGGAAGTCAAGTAGGGAGTGCTCCAGAGAGTAGATTTGCCACAGTGTGAGAGGATTAAGTCATGGCAAGAATTGTGGGAGGAAAAGTCTAGGTTTCAGTAACCAACTCTGTCGAGGCAGGGAAGGTCCAAGTCGCGACAAAGGTTTCCAAACTTTTATTTTTGACTTTGAAACCTTGAGATTTACTATGATAATGTTATGAAATGACTTAAGAATATTTATAAGAGGATTTTGGGAGTTGAAATCAATAGTAGGATAAATCGAAGGTCTTAACCGATAATTATAATTACTCGTAGATCTAATTAGTTGTGGTTGCTTAGCTAATAACTCTAATGATATCAAGATTTAAATTTCTCCACTTTCTCCTATTTTTGTTAATTATAATGACTTTAGACTTTGATTTACAATCATTAATCACATAATTAAGCCTAATCATGATAATTAAGAATTACGGTTATTACATAAGTTGGCCTAGGATTTAAGCTTAGTGAAGAACCAATTATAGGGATTTAAATATCCAAAAGGATTTTCATAAATTTAGGCCATTGAATATGATCAAATTTGAGTATTTTAGATAGTATAATTACCAACTAATAAGCATGTGTCTTGCAAGTTTGTAAGAGGGGGTTTTAAGTGCATTTTAAGTAGCCTAAAGTATAGTTAAAAGTCAAAGAAGTTTAAGAGAAGTTGTTATAAGCTCTAAATGTCGATGATATATTTATGTGATATTTTTAGGACAAGCTAGTGAGGCACCATCTCATAGTAGTTGTAGAGCTGAGAAAGAAAAGGAAATAGAGCAAGAAAATAAGAGGTTTTATTAGGTTTCTATCATCTATACCCGGTAGCTTACTCTTCCCTATTTAGTTGTATGCAGACTTGTTTGAGCTTCATGTACATTATATTGTATTGGTTGTTTTATCACAACATATGCTATATTGCATTGCATCAATTATATGTCATATTTTACATATTATGTTTAATAAGCTAAGGCTATGAGATAAAAAGGGATAATAAGAATGAATGTAGTAGTTCTTCCAAGCCCAAGAGAAAAGCCTAAGTTGAGCTGAGATTTATAGCCATGATAGAGTATGTTGTAAGTATATAAAGCATTTATGTTAGTTTTATATGACTACGCATACTTGTATTATTCTTGCTTAACTATCTCATGCTTATTTTGGATTATTTGAGTATAACTACTGAGATTCTCCTAAATCTCATCCCCATCTCTATTTTTCCACTAACAAGTGCCAGGTGGAAGCTCCAATGCCAGCAAAGGAAAAGAGAAAGAATGATATTTGGATTTGCAAAATGATATGAATGTTTTGTACTTAATTTTTTTGTAATGTTACAATGAATGTAAGTATTAAGCTTTACTTCCTTAGTAATGTATTTATATACAATAGTATACTATTATCAGTGATGTAACTCCAACTAGAGTTATTTAGAACTAGATAATGTTATACGTCTTATTTATGTTATTTGATATTATTATTATCTATATTTTTCCATGTCTATGAGTTAGGGTTGACATGTGGCCATTTTATTGGTCTGGATAATCAATTTTATAAGGGAAAACTCTGCTGAATTTTCCTTTGAATGTTATGTGTTTTTTTTTTGTTTTATCATCAACATAAAATGGTAATAATAGATTACCAATGCATACATGAAATTATGGAAAAGGCAATGCTTGTCTTTTGGAAATTTTGGATTTTAGTATTTTCATTATTAGTAAGTGGACTTGCTATTGATCCATAATAATTAAATAAGAGTTAGATAGCTAAGGTGTTACAAAGGACAAATCCTTTCAAGGAGAGGGGGAATGATGGAAATCAAGTTAGTAAGTCAAATCCTTTGTACATTATGGAAGGACTAATCACTCGAGCTAGTGTAACAACCTTAATTCTTAATTACCATGATTAGGCTTAATTATGCAGTCACTGATCATAAATCAAGATCTAAAGTCATTACAATTAGTTAAAATAGGAAAAAGTGGAAAAATTTGAACCTTGGTATCATTAGGGTTACTAACTAAGCAACCACCACTAATTGAATCCACGAGTAATCATAATTATCAATTAAGACCTTTAATTCATCACACTACTAATTTCAACTCACAAAACCTCTTATAAATATTCCCAAGTCATTACATAACATTATCATAGTAAATCTCAAGGTTTCTAGGTCAAAAATAGGAGTTTAGGAACCCTTGTCATGACTTAAACCTTCCCCACCTCAGCTAAGTTAGTTACTAGACCTAAAAACCAAGTTTGGCTACTCCTATCGCGACTTGTTATACTCGCACAGTAGCGTAAGTGGCTACTATAACTCAAAATTAAAATTTTGCATCTCGCACTGACTTAAGTTTCCATGCTACGGCGAAGTGCCATCTGCAACTTAGGTTTCTATGTCGCAGCGAGAAACCCTCTTGGAGCATTCCAAGCTCACCTCTCGCTGCTCGCCGCAGTGAGCTTCTCATGCACCGCAGTGAGATTGCTCACTGTTACCCTCCTATGTGAATTTTTCACCCCACGCCATGGCTAGACAACTCATGCCATAGCGCTTCTCGCTTCTTACTGACCCTTGGGCACGACTTGAGTCATTGTAGCCACGACTCAATCCCATCTTGCACCTAGACTCTTATTTTTATGCTCTTTAATCAATTCCCACTAGTCCTAGATGGATTCTAGGATCTTAATGGCTAGCATACATGGCCTTTTAAACCTCTCATCTCCTATTGTATCATGATTCACTAATCCTCATTGTCTAGGGGTCTTAGATTGAATTAAAGCAATCAAAACTTAATTTCATATCAATTAATTCCCTTCCTATGACAGTAAAAGTGTTTCAACCACAAGATGTATAACTAAGCTTAATGGTTACATAATATCAAGTCATTCATCAAGTATTAGTTAGATACAATCACAATGTTCGATTCCATGGTAATTAGATTACATAGCTAGTTCCTATACTTGGCAATTCATAATGCAATATGCAAATACATAAAAACTAATATTCTTGTTACACAAATCCAAGTTTACAAGGTTTCCAAACCTATGTGCTACCAAGCCATACAATAGGCTTTCATTAATTTCTCGTTGCCATTAAGAGGTCTAATTCCTGAAAATATTAGCCCACAATTAGGGTGAGATATACAATCTCAATAACGAGAGACAAATTCTATATATATGTGCAATTTAATCAATATAATTCATTTTCATATCATCAAATATCAAAATCATCAATTTAATTAGCAAATGAACTAATTGAGCTACAAGTAACTACTATCCATACCAGCAATCACATCAAACATGTTAAAGGCAAATAACACCAAGAGAGGCTCATCCATATACCAACTCCCCAATGAGCACAACCTAGGCTCAGTGCATTTAGGGGTCTAATCATAATCCGGTGCCCAATCAAAACACAATACACAGGTCGCAGTCGCACCATAGCTTAATTATGGACTCAAAAGGTCCAATCGCAAAATATCAGATAACCAACTATTTATTTAGCATTCAAAATCATACATATATAGCAAAATATCATATTAAAATAAGCATATACATGGAATAAGGAAATTAACCTTAGTTACCTCAATAAAGCCAATTATTCTTTCTCTAGCTTCTATTATAATCCAAATGCACACCAAGCTTAAGATAAGCATAATTATCATCATTTCTAGCAACAAATCAGATACCCAAAAAGTTGAACTACCAATGACTACCTAAAGGTTACTTACTTAACCACCAATGGATGCCATTTTCGGATTTTAGCTTCCCCACACTAGAAAACATAATAGTTCACTCCAATTTCTGGGTAATTTCGTATAAAATACTATGGGGGTCTCAAACTAGTAGTAGATGCATCAAATGGGAAGATGATACTTACCTAACAAGACCCATAGCCTCAACCTCTGAAAATCCACCATGGAATCACCAAACAACATGTTTAAGTTTTGGGTGGAAAATAAAAATGCTCCAAATGAGAAACCAATTGATTCAAATTGAAAAGAAAGAAGAGAAGGTTAAGTTCTATTCATTTTACATTCGCTAAATATTGCTCTAGAGGTAGGAAATTATGGAAATGTGCAACGAACCCTATCATTTCCTTTGGACCTCTAAAAATGTCTTACTCTTCTTGTATTTTCTACAGAATGGGGAAGGGACTGAAGTGTATTTAGGATTTAGATGGGTTTAAGTTGGGTTATAGGTTAACCCAAAGGCCAAAGTCCAAGTAGGGTTCAGATTTTAACTTGTTGGACCAGATATTATGAGTTGGGCTATAGAATTTTTATGGTTAGGGATGAAATGTGCTTATCCAATAGCCTAAGACCCATTTGGACTCATTTCCCTAAGTTTGGGCTAAGGCTAAATGGGCTCTTGTCTCACTTAAATTCACTTTTAAGTTTTTGGGCTTCCAAAAAATTTAAGTTGGGCTGACAAGAAAACTAGCATTGGGTTCTTTTATTAAGCTCATGGCATAATTGTACTTCTATATTAGGTCCCAAGTTTACTTAAATTAATCATAAGACTCAAATTAATGCCTGCCTATCTTAATTAATTTTTTTAATTAAATCCATATCAATTCCTAATTAATCATAATTATCCTTAATTAATTTTGGGGTGTTACAGCTAGAGCCAAGAAAATGCAAAAAGCAATTAGAAGCTTCATTCAAGAGGTCTAGGCAAAATTGGAGTAAGGAGGCTTAAAGCTTGGAGCACGTGAAGAGCCCATGCATCCTATTACATGCATTTACATCAATGATGCTTGTATACATGTGTTGGAGTTTATTAGCTATTTAAATTAGCTATAGGCCAAGGCTTGTCTATTTAAGCTTGCATTATTTTATTCAAGTCTTTTTAGGATTAATTGTATTTTTAGGACTTTACTTAAGTATGAAGAAATAGGCTATTATTGTAAATGAATTATTAATCTTACTTGGACTTGAAATCTATATTAGTGTAGGTCTTTTCATATCAATCCTTTAACTATTATGATTTTTAATTGTTTAGGGTTTTAATTGTTACCATATATATAATGGAGGCTATTAGGGTTTTCATTTGTTGCCGATATATATATAGAGGCCTTATAAGACACTGTGATTTAGATCAACAATATTATTTTATGAGTTTTGTGAGGTTATATTTCAAGTAGATTATAAGGAGAATTATAATAAAGGATCCAAAGATGAAGAAAATTATTTTTAAGAACCTATTACCATTTATTTTAGGATGAGTACCACTGAATTTAGCAATAAATCGTTGAACCTAATAGTAAAAGTTCTTAACAATAATTTTTTTCATCTTTTGGTCCTTAAATATAATTTTTTCTAGATTTTATCAAAGACCTGACTTTTTATTCAAGAACGTTGTTTTTGTGAAACTTCTTTAATGTATCACATCAACTTGATCTTTTTGGTGTGTGGCCAACCCCTCTTCTTCTTACAGCCTTTATTTCACATTCTTATAATGCCAAAGTCATAAGAATTAGAAGAAACCCCACATTCTTGTTTGAAAAATATCATTGATAGTTGAGTCGAGGGTATTGGTTTTAGCATACCCTAGCATCATATCAAACATAATGCTAAGGATCATTGATGCATGTTGTCTGTTGCAAACTTATATGACTTTCTAGCCAAAATATTCGACTTATCAGCCATTTTATTTGATGTCATGCAACATTCACATTTTCCCACATGCAATATATTCATGTCCCGCAAAAACAAAATCTAAGACCAAAAAGTTGCTATTTTTTCGGCCATTCCCATTGACGACCCTTCATTTTACTCATAAAATGAGAATATCGCAAAAGAAAATCATGTGGAGCGGCAAACTTTCGATCTTACAAGAAGTGGGTATGTTGCTGAAATAACGAAACCATTCTTCTACTTCCCCCAAACGTTCATTTTCTATTCTTCAATGTATCTTGCAGTTCTTCAATTACATTTTCGCACAGAGCTATCTTTGCAAATGATCTTTTTTTTTTCCCTACATCTCTCTAGCATTGAATCGTTCGAATCATAATCAAACTTATGGATTGGGTGTATTATTATCAAAACTCCGAACGATTACCTGGAAAATCCGTTGCCTTTGATGATGACCCATCTAATGTCGAAAACGAAGAAAAAAGGAAGGTGAAAAAGAGAAACAAAAGGGTTCAGGGGAGGAAGTGAAGCCAAGGTTCTAAGTTACAATTGCAAAGGCCGCTATTGGTGAACTATGTTATTGTGGTTTTTTTTTTTTTATGGAGAAATTTAAAGGAGGGAGACAAGGGCAAGCAAGCGTCAATTCCTAATATGATGTGTATACATGTGTAGCAAAGTGTAGGTGACCTGAGGGTCATGTATTCCGCGTGTTTTAAAACTAGTTGCCACGTAATGCCAAGTAGGACTTTCGCTTGAGACACTTACACAAATCTGACGTCATTTTTACAATCTCTAATGATAGGGAGTATTTTACAAATATTTTGTAACTTGTAATCAAGTTAAAAAAATGAAGTGTAAGAACTAAATTAAAATTTTGATAAAATTATAAAGACTCAAAATTCATTTTAACCATAAAAATTCATTAAAATAAGTATCAGTAACTTTTATTTGTTACCTAAAGGGGTTAGAGGTAATATTTGATTTCATTAATATATATTCACTTTCTCATAAAGGCACTTTAAAAAAAATAAAATTTTAAATATACTAAATTATTATGAGAAGCGTAATTATAATAATAAGAAAATATGGACTACAGGAAGACTTGGCACTTATTTGTAGGGCAAAAAGTGAATTTTTTTTTCTTTAAATTTGATGCAACCAAGAGTTTTTTTTACTAATTCTTTAAATTATTTCATTATTTATGAGCTACAATACACATAATCTCTTGAACTTCATGTTATAAGTAAATAATTTTTTAACTTTTAAAATTTGATAATAGACTCCTTCAAACTTTTGTTTTTGTACAAATAATCCATGTTGGTAATGAATCTATTAATTTATTAACGGAAGGATAAAATGTCTGTTAATTTTTATGCAAATAACTTCTCTAGACTTTAAATTATATATAAAAACACTCTCTTAACATACCACCATTCTATTAATGAAATAACAAACTCATCAACAACAAAAAATTATCACAAAATCTTAAATTTAAAAGTTCAATGTCAAATTTTGAAAGTTATAAAAATTATCTTTATATAATTTAAATTTTAAGAATATTCTATGCACTTTATGCTTATTTGTACAAAGTATAAAGTAACAATAATTCCCAACCACATGCATTTGCCAACATTCTTCTCGCAAGCAGCAAATTAACAACTACACTCCAACAGGAATAGCTCGCAGAGGTTGAACCTTATGCAATGTAATCCCATAGTTCTGACTCATATCCATGTCCTCTGGCTTTAGCGCATCTGGGAGCTTCCAATCAAAGTGAAACAAAAGAGAGGCCAACATAAAGGCAACGGCCCTAGAAACCAAGGGTAACCCAGGGCAGATCCTCCTTCCAGCACCAAATGGAATATACTCAAAATCATGACCTTTAAAATCAATATCACTTTCCAAAAACCTTTCAGGGACAAACAAATCAGAGTTATCCCAGATGCTTGGGTCTCTTCCCATAGCCCACGCATTCACTAGAATTTGTGCATTTTTGGGCACTAAGAAGCCACATAACTCTACATCACAATTTGCCTTGCGCGGCAGCAGAAATGGAGCTGGTGGGTGTAGGCGCAAGGTTTCCTTTAATACTGCTTGTAGGAAGGGGAACTTTGAGACCAGAGACTCTTCAAGTGTCCCATTTTTGCCAAGAATTTGTTGAAGTTCCGTTCTGGCTTTTACCATTTTTTCTGGGTTTCGTATCAACTCTGCCATTGCCCATTCTAGTGTGCTTGATGTTGTGTCTGTCCCAGCCACAAATAAATCCTGGTATAATATCAAGCAATATGAATATGCATGAATATTTGAACAGATTAAATTTTAAATGTTGAATGGCTTTACTTATGATGTGTCTCTTTCTATTCGGAATTATCATGGTCAATTTATTTAAAAAATGCATAAAACCCTATTCCTTCAAATTTCAAGACAAAATATATAAGTAAAATACCTAATTGACTCTTCAATTATGTTTTTATTGTTGTGATTAACAACAACAATAATAATAGACTTTTTTTAACTGGGAATCGGTTACATGAATTAAACGACATTCTAAAATTCTATTGTGATTAAATTAAAAAAAATTTAAGCGCATTATTGTATGAGTTGATTGTGTAAATAACCGATAAAAATTCATTGAAATAAATATTTTAAATAATCAAAGTATTTCAAATGATGAGCACGAGTAGTTTAACTTGAAATTAGATTATAACAAGATCTACCAGTGGAGTACAGCCATCCTCTGCTTTATAAGACAAAGTCCAGCATACGAAAAAACAGAGTCATTGTTTCACCAATGAAGGAAACAGATCACGTTTCAAGCAGGGAAAGAAAACTTTTCTTTCGATCATTCTCTTTTTCATTTTAAGCAAAACACTAAATTAACAAATAATTAAATTATTAGATCTATTTAATTCAATATTTGAAAATTAAAAAATTTATACATATTAATCTACAAAATAATAAATATATTGTACATAAGTTCTTTCATCATTTTTGGATCATTTTGACAAAAGAATTAAGTTATAACAAATCAAATATTTTAAAAAATTAACCCCCACACATTAATTTTCACATATTATAACATAAATTTAAGAATTTAAGAACTAAATTGTTAATTTATCCATAGATAAAATACTCGAAGTAAATTTCGCAGTGAAATTAGCTATTATACTCACCATGAATAAATGCAGAACATCACAACGACTCAATTGCGAACTATCTTCTTGGATAAGATCAAGAAACGAATCCAACACATCGATGCACTCTCGGGTCTCCATTTTCGAACCTCTGAAACGCAGTCTCTCTTCCATTATACCATCAAAAAGCTTATACAACTTCTTATAGCAATTGTTCATTCTCGCACGAACGCCTTGCGGATCCAATAAACTCAAAACAGGAAAAACATCCGCAATATTAGGCCTTCCAGCTTCATCCACAACCCCCAGCACCAACTTCTTATACTCTTGAGCTTTACCAGAATCATAAGAAGCAAAATCCATAGAGAAAAAAGTGTTCGACAAGGAATTAAGCACCGTGGTAAAGGCGGCCTCAGCAAGATCTATAGCCTCACCTTTTCTGCAATATTCATAGACACAATCTACTAAGTCTCGAACCTTGCTATGGCGGAGAAGCTGCGTGGAGTCTAGCTGTTGAGGGGAGAATATTTTTGTGACACAGGCTTTTCTGAGGGCCCTCCACTGAGGCGAAACGGGAAGCCAGGCTACGGAGATTTTGTAATGGTTGAGAGCTCGAGTGCTGTCAGGAAAGGTTCGACCAGAGAAGGCTAGGTCGTTTTTGTGAAAGATTTCTTTGGCTATTTCTGGAGAAGAGATGACTATGGCTGTTCTGGTGCCTAACTTGAGAGCCATGATGGATCCATGAGCTTTGGAAAGGTGGGTGAGCGACGAGAGAGGGTTGGAGCCGAGCTCTAAGATGTTTCCGATGATGGGGTATGGACGAGGGCCCGGTGGGAGCTTGAGAGATTTGTTAGAGCTTCGTTTGGTGAATATGATGTAGATGACAAAGGATGCAAAGAGAAAGGAAGTTAGAAGCACTAGCGTAGGGTTGTCCATGGCTTCTTTCTTTCTTTAACTGAGTTCACCAATGAGAGAATTGATAATGGCGGCCTCTTTCTTCCCGGGGTCCCATCTGACAAAGGAAAATTATCGACCCTTCTTTCCCGAGTTTGGAGATAATTAAATTGTTGCGCTTGTAAAATATTTGATAGATTACGTTAATTATATATGAATATATTAAAATTAATAAATTTAAGTAAAAATCTATTTATACATTGATTTAATTTGATAAATTTTTTGATTAAAGTTATTTAATTCTTTATATTTTGGTAAAAGTAGTAAAATTACAAAAAATTTGTAGATAAATTGAATCCAAAAACATTTTAAAATAAATTTAATTCATAAAGCACAGATAGTCAAATCGCTGGAAGTGTGGTACGCCAGCTTTTTATCTTGTCGGGCTTCTACAATTTCTTTTTGATTTCCTCCCAGCTGTCATATTCCAATGAAAATTATTGCACAAAAAATTAAAATCAAGAATTTAAAATTAAAAATATTTACTTTATAAAATTTATCATTATTTTAAAATAAATTATTATTAATTTTAAATAAAATTTCTTAAACTTATTAATAATAGGTTCTTAAAAATAAATATTTTTAATTTTTGAACCCTTAAGTGCATGTTTGGTTTAGTTTTTTCTTCTCCCAAACTATGATTTTGGTCAAAATAACAAATTATAGCTTTTACATTTTGTGAGTTACAAACTATAGTTTTGGATGTCCTACTATTTTTTCTAAACACACACTAATTCAAATTCTCCCTTATTACACTTTTTTATTGTTCCTTTGGCACTAAATGTAATTAAACTTTTTAAATATTTTTGATATATTTTATTTATTAAAATTTTGTAGATTAATTAAATAATTAATAGATATATAAAGATATCAAAAATACATTTTAATAAATTATTGGAAATGCTTTATAGATAAAAAAATCAATATATATTAAATCAATAAAAAAAATGTATAAATGTTTAGGGTTAGGGTTTATTTCAAAAAGATCATAGTTGGAGGGGAGAGAGAATTCAAAGAAAATGAAAGATAATAAAGATATAATAACTTGTGTTAAGGGGTATTAGAAGAAAGACACAATAACAAACACAAAGTAAAGGGTGTGTCTATTAGGCTTAGTATGTGTAAAGTCTTGGTTGATTGCTCATTCTACCTAATTTTGTTAGGGGGGTCTATAGTTATAAGTTTCATGAGTGGTGTGCTGATAATGAAAATTAAGCCAAGTTGCTTAATAAAGCCATAGAAACTATCTAGTAAGAGTGGTTTGTCTTGTTGGTCCTATTTAAAGCAAGTTGGACAACTTATTGTATCAATTCCTTAAATGATGCTTGATGAATGGTGACTATTGGGCCTTTTAGGACTTCTATAATCAAGCTAGACTAGGCTAAGTGATCCAGATACTTATGGCTGGGAGGTCCTTATATCAATAAATAGGTAAGAAACACATTTTACTAAAATTTATATATAACATAATTATGTGAATCTTAATTAATTTATATTTTCCAAATAAAATGTATTCATAGGTGTTTTGGTTTAAGAGATTATTGTTATGGGTGTTTTGTAACCACCTCTTACTTATTCTTCTATTTTAGTTTAGTTATTAGTTCTTTTTCTAAGATTTTATTTTTTTTCTTTTATTTTTATGTTATTGGACATGAGCAAAAATTTGACAATACTATAAGTAAGATAAGAAAGAGCTACATCAAATGTTGTCATTATTTTTACTAAGGATAATGAAGTAGAACTTATTACTCTACTAGTATTACAAAGTTTAGCTTAGTTCATAAAACATTATTTAAACTTTCATGGAGTTTCATATGTACAATCCAAAAATGACTCCATAAATATTTTACTGCATCATAGCAGCTACATCACACATATCATAATATTTTTAAATAAAGGGTAGTGGTGGTGGTATTTGTGGTGGAGGTGGCATAGTTGGTGGCATGGGTGGACTATCATCAATGTTGACAATTGAGCAAATGTCAAGTAAAACTTGGACAATTCCTATCCAAGGATGTGAACATAAAGCTCATTCAACTTTTATCATAGAGTGTGTTATTAGCATTTTCTTTATTTGAACACAACAGTATCACACTGAGATTTCATAACTTTTAGTAAAAATACAAGGGATTTTTTTTTTTTTGAAAAATAGTGATAGTCTAGCTACAATGTGTATAGAAAACTCTTTCCTTACATTTACCCTTTTTTTTACACATAAAGATAAATTAAGCATGAGAATGCAAAAATAAAATATATATGCATCGTGAGTTCATTTATGTTACCTTTCTTTATTCCTACATATCAAAATATCAATTAATATCATAAAATATCATAAAATAGTGCATTATGCTAGATCGTTCCCTAAAGTGGATCCATAAACTTTCTTCGCAATCTAAGTTCCTATGGCCTTCTTATTAGACCTTGTAGCCATATAGGAGACTATCCTCCATATTATTAGTACTAACAATATTATGATATCATATACATCATGTGTTGTGAAATGCAACATGTATGATAAAATCTTATGCAAATACAAGACTTAAAAATTGCCATAAATCAATGAGTATAAAATTTAATTAAGGGATCTAGCTTGTAAATCCTTTCATTGGAATAAGATATCATTATTGGTTTATTCTAAGGGTTTTAAGAAAAGATTAATTATATTCTTATGAAGGAAAAATCCAAAACTTCGTATAATCTAGTTTTGGACAGGACCACTCAACTATTCCTAGGCTTCCAATCAACTGGTTAATGAGGACCGATCAACTATTGTGTTCCAAAAAGCGATTTATTTATTCACCTTAACTAGTTAACTGGTGGTGTCCAAAGATGACAACTAGTGGCCTAAGATTGGTTGATTGCTTGATGTTCTATTTTGAGTGTTCACATTTTTTATAGTTTCTTTCTTCCATTTCTTTCATTCCTTTTAATAGCAAACACCATAAGACTCTCAATATAGATTTAATAAGATAAAAGACCATAAAGAAAGTGTAATACTCGATCTTCTTAAATTGAACTAAAATCGATAAGAGATAAAAGGAAGTCTCTAGAATAAAATAAATTAAGGTTAATCAAGACTAAAATAATAATCTAGACATAAAAAAAATGAAAATATAAGGTTAAAGGTGGCTCACAACTGGAGCCAAGATGGCTAAATAAATTTAATCATATATGTAGTGGCAATTTTGTAATTTCAGGTAACTTTTTAAAAACTCAATGGAGGGAGTTTTAAATGGTAAAAGTGAGTTTCTCAAAGTTCTCAGAGATCCTAAAAATTATAAAAACCCTTAGAATGACTAAACCCCTTTTAGAATATATTTTAGGTCATCAATTGACTTAAACTTTAATTGGATGATTCAGGATGGCTCTGAACCTCATAAAATTGAAAGTAAATGTTTTTAATAAATTAGAAGACTAAATTTTTATATAAAAAGGACGGTTCTAAAAAAGGAGCTAAAATGAGCAAAAATAGGGGAATATAATTTAAAGGACAAAATAGAAAATTTGAAATTATTGTAAACCACCTCCATTCTCATATATATTTGTCACACCATGTCCTACCTCTCAAAACTGACTTATTCTGCCCCTAAAATAACAGCCATAGTTGCACCAAAGGAAAAGAGAAAAGGTAGGAGAAAAGCCTAAATAAAGATAAGAAATCTTGCTATTTTCATAGTCTTTCTTTTATCAAACTTGTTCTTCTCTCCATGCTCTCTTTCTTGGTAGTTTTAGTTTCCAAAAAAGAGAGTCTTCATAGTTGAACTTTTGGAAGAAGGAGAGGATTTAAGGAAACCAAGATTAGACCAAATATTTCTCTTGATAAGCTTTAAGATGATGTATGAATCATGGTAGAAATTAGCTTCTCCTTGGCTTCTTCTCTCCTTCCATAGTTCAACCAACTTAAGCCCATATAGAAGGGGAAGTATTTTGAATGAAAGCAAGGTTGAACCAAGGGTTTTGAGGCATGAGAAACAAGAATATGCAATTGGAATTAATTAAAAAGCTTTAGAATTCAAGGTATGAAAATTAAGGTTTTCAATTGTACCTTGAGAGTTTTGAAGCCTTAAGAGGGAAATTCAAGCTATATTAGATTATGTTTAGGTTAAAGAGAAACCAAGGAATGAATGAATGCATCAAATTCCCAAAGAAAAGGAACAAAACTCCATATGGCCTCCTTTGAAGTGGTGTCTTGGCCAAGAAGAGAATTGTGCACCTAGGGAGTTTTTCTTTGAGTTTTAATGAATCTAGAGACTTAGATGTGATGAATAAATAATTATGAAAGCATTAGATTGAATTTAGGAGCCCTAGAATAAAAGTTAAAATTTTAAGATGCTAAATGAGGTTAATGAAGCAAATGGATCCTAAACCCCTTTAACCAAGTATTTGATTATTCAAATGAGTTTCTTTAAAACTATAAGGCTCATAGCAAGTAAGAGTTTAGAGCTTAGAAAAGAAATTCTAAAAGTTGCTCCTTATAGCACCTAAAGCGGCTTAAATGGCAACCTAAGTCTTAATATATTTAGATGAAGGTAATATGAGTCTATATGGATTCTAATAAGTCATTCTATGTTATAATTACCATATGTAGGTCAAGCTATCCTAAACTCATTTTATGAGTGTCAAGCCAAAGAAAGTGAAAGAAAAGGAAGCCAACAAATGGGTTAGTGGTAGATTCAAGTTTCTAAAATCACAAGGTAGTTTTATTTCCCTTTCTTGATTACATTTGAATGCTTGAATGAATTAAAATGCTTGTATGTGTTGTTACTTAGTGCATTTATGAGATATGTTTTAGTATGATTTTCATAATGATTTATATGTATGAGTTTGACATGTTTTTCGGCTCCAAACTTCTCTAAAGCATGGAATTAAGCGTAGCAACTCATCTTAGCCTTAGGTAGAGATTAGTTTAGCTTAACAAATTTCTGATGATGCCATAGCTAAGAAATGAATGAATTTTCATGATGTATGATGCATTTGGTTTATATGAGGCATATGCATAGCATGTTTGCACCACATGCATTACATTTACTCATGGCATTCATGTGTGTATTGAATTGGTTGAGATTAGCTACTGAGATTCTCTCTGAATCTCACCCCGTCCTCCGAATAACTATTTTCAGGTTCACCAAGAAAGGACAAAGATGTAGAAAGAGCATAGACAATAAACATAATGTATTTAAGATGTTATTATGTACCAAATTTTTATTTATATATCAACTATGATATAGATGACACACATGATGTACATATGACCATTTTCATGTAATATAGTGTATAACATTATGTTTTAGAATGGAAATTCATGCATTAGCATGAGAATGTGAATGTATGATAGTTCATGTTGAATTATGGGCATTAGTAAAGTAAATGACCTGTTAAATGCCATGAGATACATATGTATTCTTGAAAGTGAAGAGGTCAAAATTTGATCCAACCCTTTTGGTATATTATGAAATAGTTAGAAATGTCATTTAGGATGAAAGAAATGTGCTCAAAAGTGGAAGAAAACTAATTAGACACCAAATGGTCCAAATTGAACCTAAGAATGGTCTTATAATTGTCATAAACAACTCCTATATCAAAAGTGGCCTAAATGACTTAGTTTGAGTCTAAAATTTGGCATACATTTAGACTCTTATTAAAGCTTTCTAAAAAGGTTAAGAATCAAAATTTTTGGAGTGGTAAAAAATATTTCATGAATTTATGAAATTTTGTAAGATTTTCAAACTGGTCTTATTATTGTTCACCTAGTGCTGGTCTAATGTTTCAGGTCTTTGAGGGCCAAATGAACTCCAATACTCATGAAATTTTATACACATATAGTTGACATTAATAGATTTCCGTGGCCAGTGAGATCACCTAAATTGGAGTTAGGTATCTTAAGATATGCATTTCCAAAATTTGGGTCGTTATATGCCTTCCAATCTAAACCAAGTTACTATTACATTACATTTCATGAGGCAAATGAATTCAATTTCATTTGAAATTTTTATAGCATGTACACATCCTAAACTTTCCATAGATACCTAATTTTCATAAATTGGAGTTATATAGCCTAAGTTATGAATTTTTAAAGTTAGTGTAGAATTTTGGGCCACTATGTCATTTCGAGTTGTAGACCTTTCTAAGGTGTCCCACGAGCTAAACTTGACACAATGGGTATGAACAAAGTATTTTATGATGAAAATGAATAAAGGAAAAGAAAGAAACAAATTTGGACCCCTATAGCTACATATGACCTATAAATGAGCCGAATTCATAATTGAAATACCTATAAATGGATGTGAACCTTGTCTTATACTCCATGCTTTGTATGAATGGGTTGGATAAAGTTAAGTATGACAGAAAGTTCATGATATGGATGAGTTTTGGTATTTTTCTATTGGATATGGTTGATGATATAAAAATGGAGAAAATCAAAGGATGAATGAAGAGGTGAAGGATTAGAAAGTTATAGGGTTACTCATGGTGATCATTGTTCATAAAATGGAGTCAAGATTGTTAAAGAAAAGTGCATGATATAACTTGGTTTATACATGAGTGTAAAAGGAGTGAAAAGGTGACAACTTTTGAGAGAAAGATAATAGAAGGAATGAAAGAAGAATGGTAGATTATAGGCATTGACTACTACATGCAAAGGTAAGAAAGGTGTTTTTACCTGAAAAGGTTAGCTTCTTCTTGGCTTATTGAACTCTCTAAATTCTCTTGCTCTTTTGTTTTATTTCAAGTGTTGTGTTTAATCTTGCATGTTTAGGGGGCCATTATAGAGCAGAAGTGGCAGGGAATAGCTGAAGATTTTTTCTATTTTGTTCCTTCAGATTTTTTCTTCTTCCTTGGCCATGTTTGTACTTTCCCAAAATATTGGTAAGAGATTTTCTCTAATTAAGGTGCCACATCCAACTTTTGTTAGAGATTTTCTTAACTTTCAAATTATTTGATGGCCTCTTAATTTGTAACTATAAGTTTGGAAAGTTTTGTTTCCTCAATCCCATCCATCCTTGACATGTTTTAAACAGAGTTGGCAGAGGAAAAAGTATATTTGACCATCATAACTAGCTTTTACTAGTTCATTCATGCGATATATGAAGATAATATCAAAGTTCACATTCATCCATAAGCTTTTAAACACCGAAATTGGGCCGTTTATGGGTCATTTTGGGCCATAGGGATCCAAACTTGATTCTAACCCTTCTTAAATTCATTTTTATCATAAAAAAGTTTGCTCATGCTCAAATTATGGTATATAACTTGTGGAATCCCTTTATACCCCATTGGGCTCGAAGTGACAGCATAAGAATCAAATTCTGCACAAACTTTGAAAAATCATAACTTGGGCTATACAACTCCAAATCATGCAAAGTGGGTGTCTATGGAATGCTTAGGAGGTGAAATAAATTCTGTAAAAATTACAAGGGAAATTGAATTTATTTGCTTAACCAAATGCAATGAAACAGTAACACAGGTAAAAAATGGAGGCATGTAAAAGACCTGAATTTTGAAATTTCATATTTTGAGTTACACAACTCCAAATTAGGTGCTCTCAGTGGCTTCAAAAAGCTTAAGATGAGACCTAATTGACATAAATGTTTCAAGAGCATTTGAACTCATTGACCCACAAAAACGATTGTATATCAGAGGTTGCTACAGTACTCGGACACAGTCAGACCCTTAACTTCAAAAATTTATAACTTCCTCTATAAAACTCCTTTTTATGCAAGCTCAGTGGCCCTAGAAAGCTTATAATGTCACTATATGCCTATAAAATTTCATAAGCATTAGACTTCATTGGCCCTTAAAAAATCCAAAACATCAAACCTGTTATGTGTGAATAGTACCATGACCTAAATAAATTTTTTGTCTAATTTTGAAAATTTGTAGAATATTTTGTACAACTCCAAAAATTTTGGTTCTTAGCTTGACAAAAAGCTCTAGGAAGGGTTTAAGTATATGCCAAATTTTAGGCCTAAACTAGATCGTCTAGGTCACTTTTGACATAGGAGTTGTTTAGGGAGAGTTTAAAACTATTTTAGGTACCCATTTGGACCATTTGGTGTCCAATTGGGTTCCTTCCACTTTGAGTACATTTCTTCCATCCTAAATGACTTTTCTAACCATTCCATATCATTCCACAATATTTGGATCAAGATTTGACCCTTGGATATCTAAGAATACGTGCATTCATCATATCATCCCATACATCAAATTCTACCATAATACATATACCTTGCCACAAATAGTCATATATTGCCATTCTTATACTCCTATACATAATTCCATCATAAAACATGAAGCAACACTATCATATACATCATAGGTGTGTCAATATACATGTAAGGCATAAATACATACATATATTAAAGTTTAGTACAAAATGAGATTATAATACATAATTTCCTACTATCTATGGCTTATCTTGGTCTTAACCTTGGCTTGGAGAACTTGAAATGGTTAGTGGGAGTATGGGGACTAAGATTCAGGAGAATCTCTGTAACTAATCTTAACCAACTCAATACGTACAAGAATGTCATGAATGTATGCCATGCATGTGGTATAGAAATGCAATGCTTATGCTTCATATGAATCAAATGCATCATAAAACATGAAAATCGTAATAACTGGTAATTCGGAAACTGAACTGAATCTGATAAATTGATATGAGAACACTCTAAAGTAAGGCAAATTAAGCCTAAATGAGATTAGGATATTAATTAAAACCTCTTAAAATGTGGTTTAGAACCTAAAGTTAGCTAAGAACTAGAGCCAAAATGGCTAAACAGAGAACTATAGAGGCGAATGACATTTTTGTAATTTTAGGTAACTTCTAGAAAACTCAAAGAAGGGATCTTTAAATGAGAAAATTGAGTTTTCCGGGGTTCTCAAAGGCCCTAAAATTATAGGAACTCTTATAATGGCCAAAACTCTTCTGGTATATATTTTTTAGTATCAGTTGACTAAAATTTTAATCAGACCATTCGGTAAGATTTTAAATCCAATTTCAGTGAAACCAAAGGTATTTTATAAATTACAGAACCTAAATTTTATGATGGAAAAGATGGTTCTAAGAAAGAAGTTGAAATGGGACCAAATGAAAAGAACTAAGATGAGGGGCTAAATTGAAATTTTAAAATATGTTATAAGTGAGCTTCCACCATTTAAAATCACATCCCACTTTTGCCCAGCATCCTAACCAACTTTGCTCTGGTCCAAAATAGATCTAAGAGCAGCTCAAAGTGGTTCACAAGAAGAGGGAGCAAAGGGAAGAGAAACAAGCCTTGAAAGTGTAAGAGTATGCTAACTTTTCATGCTTCTTCCTTCATTAAACTTCTTCTCTTCTTTCTCTCTCTCTTCTCATAGTTTTGGTGTAACATTCGATTTTTTTGAAAATGAGAAAAAACGTGAAAAACGTAACGTATGGTTTCTTCATAAATAAACAAAATTCATTGGATGCAAAAGTAAGTCTCCCAAAATGAATTATTAAGGTCCCAAAAAATTTAGAAAGTATTCTAGACTCCTAAAATTGAGAACCCCAGGCTCAGATGGAAGGAAAAATGGAGCTAGAATGAAGAAACAAAATGTAACAAAATATTGACGAAACATAAGGGCAATTTCGTCATTTTAAGCAAAATTTGGAATTCTCACAGGAGAGATTTTTAAATGAAAGTTTTGAGTTCTCTGGGGTTCTCAGAGGCTCTGAAAACCATAGAAAGCCCTGAAATAGTTAAAACCCCTCCGGTGGACGTTTTCAACGTCAGTTGACTCAAACTTTGACTGATTTATTTGAGAAGATTTTAGCTCTGATTTGAGTGATTCTAAAGACATTTTATTTAATTGGGAACCTAAATTTTATGATGGAAAAGATAGTTCTAAAAAAGGAGTTAAAATGAGCCTAAACAGAGCAAACAAGCGCGTAGGGGCAAAATGGTCATTTTAAAAAATTGTAAAAGAGGATTCTTAAGTAAGATTACACCTCATCACCTTCTCCAAGCTTCCATTTGCAAAAAAATGGACAGCAATGGCATGACATTAAGGGGGGAGAGAGAGAAGAAGTTTAAGCTTCCGTTTAGGTAAGTAAACGGCCTCGTTTCATCCCGCACCAGTTAGGAAAGTTATTCCTCGATCTAATAGCTCTCTAATGATGGTTTTCTTTTTTTGAAAATTTGAAGATTCAGGTCTAACCCAAGCCAAAAAGAAACTCTTTTCAAGAAATCAATTGGTGAAAAATAATCTACGCGAAGAGAGCTTTGTTTTAAGGTAAGACTTTACTTGAAACACTTGTAAAATCTTTTGTTTTTAAGCCATTTAAGCTTAGGTCTAGAGAGAGAAAGTGAGGAGGAGATTTTTCTTTATGTGTTCTTGATGGAACCAAAGGTTATGGAGTGTGAAGATTAAGAATATACAACTAGAATTAAAAAGGGAGCTTTAGAATGTAAGTTATAGAATTTAGGGATTTGATTGCACCTAAGCTAAAATGAAGCTTCCTAGTAGTAATTTAAGTTGTCTAAGAGTATTTATGAGTTCCTAAGACACCAAGAGAGCCTCCCACATACTTCTCCCATCAAAGAAATTAAAACAACTTCATTGGTGCCATATGGAAGCATAGCTTCGGCCAAGTAGAATTCATGCACCTAGGGAGTGTTTTAATTCCTTCCAAACTTAGTTTTGTATCATTTGTGATAGGAGAATATGAGAGGAAGTCTTGAAAAAATTTTAGAAACTATAGATAGTGAGATGGCCTTATATGTTTCATAATATGGCTTAAAGAAGCAACACCTAGCTAGGCTTGTAGAATTGATTGTGTGATGACTTCAAGAGGTTTAAATAGAGTCAAGAATCATAAATAGATGGAGAGAATGGAGCCAAGATGATGTTTTCCAAAGGTTACTTCATTAAGTGCATTATGGAATCATAAAAGAGCCTTATGAATAACCTAGCTTTTCTAGTGATTGTGTGGCCTTAGAATGTAATTCAAGAGTATAATCAGCTTCCATATAATGTGTCTAGGCCAAGAGAAGTGATCTCCACCTTCTTGGGTGTGTGAGGTTAAGGGAGACGATTCAAGACTCAAGGAAAAAGTGTGTAAATGCAAGTAAGGTAGCTCTCTCCATCTTCTCTCATGCATGGATGTGTGCTTACATTGTCTTTAAATGTGTGTATGTGTATTTTTAAGCCATGAAAAGTGTTCTAGCATGACTTTGATTCCATGGTGCCATGATGTTACAATATGCTTTCATATGATGTTTATGATGTGTGCTTGGGTTTGCTTGAATGTGGTGAGGTGAAGAACCCTTAGCCATGGTGAGGATGAGCCAAGAACCCTTAAGATTGGTTGAGACAAAGTAAAGAGTCTCCCAAAAATGAGGTTGACTCCCAAGAGCATGGTTAAGTCCAAAAACCTCTTAAAGAATGGGTGAGGTAAGGTCCAACATCCACAAGAAATTAGGTGACATCAATCCACTTGCTTGGCAAGCCTTTGTATGCTATGTATGACTTTCTCAAATGATGAAAATGCCTCTTGAATGTTTGCATATGTCAACATGACTATACATGCATTTTTGAGACTTGTTTGCATCTTTTATGTATGATTGAATAGGAGATGAGCTATTGGGATTTTTTGAATCTCATCCCCTCCTCTTCAATGTTCTAACACGCTAGGTGGACCAAGTGGGCAAGGTAATGGAAGCCAACCACCTTGAAGATGACATGAAAGTGCTTGAATTTTACTACTTTAAGGCCATACAAATGGCAAAAGATGTAACCAATGGATGTATATGTATTATGATATTATGAACATATATAATTATGATAATATGTCATGTATAAATAGGAGAATGTATTATGTGATCACTAGAATGCAATTTGAGCATGTTATGGCATTGTAGCTTCTTGAAAGGTATTATGGAATTGTGTATAAGTGTGAGTGAGATGGCCAAAATGAGATGCATGAGGGTTGAAACCATTTGGGTATCTCACACAAATCCTAATTATGCTTTTAGACTTGCCCAAGAGGTGCCAAATCCCAAGAAAAGCCATTTGGACATTTTGGTACCCTATATGGAGCCAAAATTGACCATAATGGAACCCTATATCACTTTTTGTCCAAATGAGCTCTTCTTGATCTAAGATTTGGCATGTAATTAGAGCTTGTTGAGAAATTTTTGTAAAGCTAAAGAACAAAATTTTTGGAGGTCTCTAGAATATTTGATAAATTTTCAAAGTTGGCAAATTTTCTAGTTTTGGTTATGCTACTGTTCACTTAGGTCCAAAAATGAAATCTGTCACACAGAGCTCAAATGATGTCCAATTGCCATAAAATTTTATACAGAGAAACTAGATATTCCCAGTGACCTATTCCAACTAGAAGAACCTCATTTGGATGTCTAAAGAGGGAGATACGAATTTTTAAAGAATATGTCCAGTACTAGGCTCTCCACCTGACCTCAGTTACTGTTTGGTGCCTGAACTAGTCTAGAGTTATTTTTTTTCTTTAGCTAACATCCACAGCTTTTTAGATTGGTATCATTTGTATGGATTGGACTTTTTTGAAATTAATTGGACATTTTTGAAGTTTGTTGCAAAATTCGATGACAGCACCAACGGACAGCCTGACCTCTTGACCATTTCGAATGTTAAATGTCCTTTGTGTTAGATGTTATAATCTAGACATATTTTTAGCATATAGTAGACATGTGTAGATTTCCAAAATGGCCAAGAATGCATATTTCATTTTTTTTAGAATTAGTTATGATTTTCTAAAGTTTGTGATAGAAATGAGGAAAATTGTCTGAAATATATACATGTATTTTATGCTTCTCTTTGATTTCCATGAGGTGTGAGCCACTTTTAGTGATGCAAATGAGTTGTATTCATGTAATTAAATATGAGAATATGATGTATAAGCTTACATGGTCCACGTGACATCGAATTGAATTTTTATATGCGACGCAACGCTAAAATAATCAGTATTTTTAATGCCTTTTCCTTGAGAAACTATATGATTGATGCAAATGAGTTATTTAAAGACATGAGATGAGTTAGATATTATGGCGTTACATTTGGTGTCTTAATTGGACATGTTTTATGGTTGGTTCAGTAGAGGAAAGAGAGAATTTAGGAGAACTCTTGGAAGCTTGTGAAAGCTCTCTTGGAAAGCTTTAAATTAAGATAAGGAACCATGGCCTAAAGTGCTTCTTCTTGACTTCCTCCATGCTTATTTGTTTGGCCAGAATTAGAGGTACATGTAAGGGACTTTATTTTGATTCAAACTGGATAAGAATTGGGATTTTGAAGCATGAGAAATCATATGGAACAATTAAGATTAAAAAAGAACCTATAGATAACAAGTTATAGCCATTAGGGTTTTGGTTGCACCCAGGATTTATAGAGCTTTCTAGTGATGATTTAGATTGTGTAAGACCATGTTTGATTTCTCAAGACATCGAAGAAGCTTCACAATTGGCAAATGTTCTAGGAAAATCTACAAAACTCCATAGGCTCTCACTTGGCTTCATGTCTCAGCCAAGCATGAAAGACAACACCTAAGGAGCATTTTTCTTAATTCCAAGGATAGAAATGGTCTAGATATGAATTATAGACACCAAACAGACCATTGGTTTGAATTTAGAAACCATATTTTGAAAGTTGAAAGTTTAAGGTTTTATTATGCATAAAGAAATAACTTAGTGTTAGGCTTCTTGAATTGAATTAGAGATAACTCTAATGAGTTTAAATGGAGTCATGTGACTTAGATTGAGTGCAAAATTGGAGCAAAGATCATAAATTATATGAATTGCTTCATTATGCTCTTATATGGTACCATAAGCATGCCATAAACTAGAAGTAGCTTGTGTAGAGTAAGGATAGAGGTGGTTCCATTAATATGTTTGTGTCTTGTTTGATGTGTCTAGGCCAAGTGTCTAGGCCAAGCAAATCAAGCCTCCTCCAACTTTGTGTGTGAGTCTGAACCAAGAGGCTAAAGGAATCAACGAAAAGATTGTGTTTCTTGAACCAAGGTAGCTTTTCATCCATTCTTGTGTGCATTTCTTGGTTTTTTGATTGTCATTGAATGCTTGTATGTGTGTTTGAATCATGAGACATGCCTAAAGCTATTAGTTTGATGCTTGATACCATTATGCTTCTTGAATTGTGTTTTGAATGTGAGATTGCTCTTTATGGGTAAGGTTGTGGCAAAAGTCCCTTAGATTGGGTACTATGAAGCCAAAAGTCCCTAAGAATGGATAAGATAAGGCCAAAAGTCTCAAGAATGAGTGAGGCTAAGTCAAAAGTTCCTAGAAAGTAGGTGAGGCTAATCCAAAAGTCCCAAATCATAGGGTGAGGCTAGACCAAAAGTTTCTAGAGCTTGATTTTAATCTTAATATGTCTATGTGATCTTGAAATATGTTTATGATTGATTCTTATAAGCTTTTAATGCATGCTTGTATTTTTTGACATGATAACATGTCATATATGCTTACTTGAAAGGGTGAATGAGCTATTGAGATTCTTTAAATTTCATTCTCCCCCACCTTCCATGTAATCTTATCTAGGTGATGCTCATGGAAGCAAGAATGGAGGCCAAGGAGTGTAATTTGTATTACTTTGACAATAAGATAACTTTTGATGTAATTTGATATCAAAGTGTGTATATATAAGTTATTTATGAATTGTGAACCTTTGATCATATGTAAAAGTATATGGATATGTTGTATGTAATGGATATGGAGACAAATACATGAGAATGTGAGTGTTTGACATTCTTGATAAATGTTATGCATGTGTATATGAATAAGTGGGATGGTGGATTTGAGTTCCATAATGATTTAGACCTATTATAATGCTTCTATATGCTATGTTTGAGCTTTTGGACATGCTCAAATGATCATGGTTCTTGTAGGAAGTCATTTTGAACCATTTGATACTATCTTGGTACCAAATTTGACCATAATCTTGCCCTAAACCAAAACCAGACCAAATGGACGAATTTTGGCATGAGATTTGGCTAGCATATAAATATTATCTATAGCTTTTCACAAATCTAAAGAGCATTATTTTTGGAGGTCCAGAGAATTTATTATGATTTTTTAAAGTTGGCTAAATTATGCAGAAACTGTTAGGGTATTGTTTATTTGGTCAGTTTGGTTTTTGGTGTCATTGAAGGGTCAAATGAAGTACAATGCTCATAAAATTTTACAAGAATATATCTGACATCATAATCTTTCCACCACCAAGATCCTTAATTTGGAGCTCTGTAGAGTAAGATATAAATTTTTAAAGTTGCTAATTTATTGCAGGATGAGAATAAGATCTAGTTACTGTTCCATTGGTATTTTGTAAGTCAAATGATATTGTTTTGATCTCAAATTTTTATAGTAGTTAGATGATATCTTGAGCTTTCCAGAGATTCTGAGTTTGCATGATTTGGACATTTTTAGCTCAAGTTATGAATTTCTAAAGTTTGTGACAGAATATGAAACCTATGGAAATTGAGAGTGTGATCTTGAATTTGATATTTATGGCCAAAACCTAAAATGCATGCTTTAAATTGTGATGTTTCTAGTTGAATAAGTATAATATGGAGGGAAGACGAGTTTGGTAAGCTCAAATGATTCATTTAATAAAAAATGAATTAATTTGGCTTTTGATAATGGTTTTTTTCCGCTGCTAAAAGAATTTATTTCATGAAATTGGATGTCATATGCCAATTCTAATGTAATTAAGGTGATATCCTAATACGGTATTACAAAAATTCATTCCTTTCTTAGCCATGGCATCATCATAACCTTGCTAGGCTCAACTCTTCTTAACCCAGGTGCCACAGAAAAGCTATTGCGCTCAATTCCAGGCCTTAGGGGAGCTAGGAGCCAAATCATATATCATTCTCATTCATATAGCTCAATGTGGAAGTTATGCTAAAACATATATCATGAATGCATCAAACAACATCACATACAAGCATTACAACTTATTCAAACATTCAAATATATACACGAAATGGAGATAAAGCTACCTTGTAATTCTAGGGACTTGGATGTACCACTAACCCATTTGTTGGCTTCCTTTTCTTTACTTTCTTTGCCTTGACACCCAAAAATGAGTGAGTTTGAGTTACCTTGACCTACATATGACAATTACAAGGCAAATCAATCTTATAGAACCCATTTTAGGTTCTAAGATGCTCACTTAATCTCATTAAGACTCAAGGCATCAATTATGACTAATTTAGGTCCATTATGAAGCAAACATAGGTTCTTGCTTTTCTAAACCCAAACTCTTGCTTTCTACACATCTTATAACTATTAAGAGACTCATTTGAATCATTACATACTTGATTAGAAAGTTTTAGAACTAACTTACTTTATTAGCCTCATTTAGGTCCTTAAAATTTCAATTTTGATTTTATGCTTCCTAAATTCAATCCGATGCTTCCATAATTCTTTATTCATCACATCTAAGTCTCTATATTTATTAGAACTCAAAGAAGCACTCTCTAGATGCTTTTTCTAGGCTTGGCTGAATTGATGCTCATATAGGCACAACTTGGAGTTTGGCTACTTTCTATTAGAAATTTGTTACATATTCTTGTTTCTTGTTTTCTCTAGAGTCTAGGCATGATTAAATATTGCTTTGGTTATCCTCCTAAAGTTCCAAAATTTTCAAGGTGCAATTGGAACCCTAACTTTTCTACTTTGTTTTCAAATGCTACTTACCTAAATCTAATTGCATATTTCAATTCTTCACACTAAAAAATCCTTGGTTCTGCCTTGTTACCCTTTAAAACATCCTCACACTTCATGGGCCCTATGGTTGCCGAACAAGAGAGGGAGGGAGAAGACAAGGAAAAGCCAAATTTGTACCTTGTTCCATACATCATCTTTCAGCTTATCAAGAGAGAAAATTGGTGCTAAGCTTGGTTTCCTCAAATCCTCTCCTTCTTCCATAAGTTTAGCCATGAAAAGCCTCCTCTTAGGAAACTAAAACCATGAGGAAAGAGAGCTTGAAGAGGAGAATCAACTTAGTGAAGGAAGAAACATTAAAATATGTCAAAATACATGCCTTTTCTTAGTTTGTTTTCCTCCCACTTTCTTCTTCCTTTGGTGTGACTTGGAGCTCTGGTTTAAGGTAAGGGAATTCTATTTTAGATGGTGGGAGACGTGCTAGCTTATTTTAAGAAGAGAGGAGGTGAGTTATAACATTTTTCATAATTCTTATTTTGCCTTTCAATTTCATTTTCCCCAATTTTGCTCATTTTAGCTCCTTTTGTATAACTGTCTTTTTCATATGAAAATTTGGATCCTCTAATTTATAAAATATCTTTGGTTTCACTCAAATTAGATTTAAAATCTTACTAAACCATCTGGTCAAAGTTCAGGTCAATTGATATCCTAAATCATACACGGGGGAGGTTTTGACCATTTTAAGGGTTCCTATGATTTTTGGGGCCTCTGAGAAGCTCGAAACACTCAATTTTCCCATTTAAAACTCCTTCCATTGAGTTTTCAAAAAGTTATCCAAAATTATAAAAATACCACTGCCTTTTTGAGTAATTTTATATAGCCATCTTGACTTCGATTTCAGGACATTCTTAGCTTTGTATCCTTATTTTTAGATGTCTAGATTATTATTCTAATTTTGTTTAACCTCTATTTCTTTGATTCTAGGGTCTTTCTTTTATAACTCATCGATTTTAGTTCAATTTTTGAAAGACCAGATATTACATTGACCCTTAAACTTCTATTATTTATACTCTATGCCTTATTTTAATTTTTTTTCTTTAAGATTCACCTAAAGGTATAAAGGGTTGAAAATATCCTTGTTTTGTTTATGATCTTCATATTATTTGTAACGGTCTTAATTGTTTCAAAATTATTTCAAATTTTCCAAAGTTCCTAAAACATTATTATTATTATTATTATTCTTATTTGCATTGGGCCTAGACTAGTCAACTACTATCACATTTGGTTGACTGTTAGGCCTTTTTCAAATTGAAATACATATATGTTGAACTGGTGATGATTGTGCTGAACAACCTTAAATAAACTAGGTTGAATAAAATTTGTAATATAGAGTGCAACCTAAATCATTTCCCTTAAAAATATATTTTAATATTCA
This sequence comes from Erythrophleum ivorense, assembly GCA_026724425.1. NCBI lineage: Eukaryota > Viridiplantae > Streptophyta > Magnoliopsida > Fabales > Fabaceae > Erythrophleum > Erythrophleum ivorense. The sequence goes on along the minus strand of JAIUCV010000446.1, from coordinate 352,083 downwards.
ATTGAGTCTTCTAAATGTAAGAGGAATCTAAAAATCACCTAATTAAAGAGGGTTTTAATCAAACTTAACTAACTAAAAATTAAATTGAAATTAAAAATTCAAACTACTAACTAAAATACATGAATTAAGAAGTAAATAATGAATATGTGACTAGCTTTGGATTTATCCCTTGATATTTACTATCTTATCCTAATTCAATTATTAATGGCTCTGGTTTTAGAATTCCTACATGTGTTTATAGTATTTATCTTGAGTTACCACACAAGATTCAATAAGCTAACAATTCAATATTGATTGAGACCTCAATTTCACATTAAATCATTAATTCTTATAATTAAGATCATTGAAAATTTAAATTGAATGATTAACAATCAAATTAGCCTCTAAACTTTCATCTTAGATGGTTTAATTAACCAATTAAATTCTAAGGAGACCTCATATTATACATTCAAGAACAAATTTTTTAACATGTATTTCACCTAACACCTTGATTGTATACATAAAAATTGAAAGTCTATCAAAATTACAGCACCTAAATTAATCAATTAATTATTAACCTCTCTCCTAATTGATGTCTAACCAGCCACCAATTATAAACAACACCAATCCTAATACATTACAAACTTAACCAAGCTAGTATATGAACAAGGATAAGTGTTAGAAAGAGAAGAAAAAGAAGGTAGAAATCTTAGCCAAATCCCTTAATAATCTTCATGGATTCAAGCTCCAATCAAGTCTTCATCCTAGCTAGCCACAATGATGGAGTTAATCTTTCATGGAGTACAACATGATGGAGGGAATGGAAGGATAATGAACCTTAGCCTTTAGCTCCCAAGAAGAATGGAAGAGAAAATTGATGATTCTTGTAACACCATAATCACCTAGCCTTTCCCCATCTCCATTTTAGTCATATTCCCTTAGGATAGCAACTTCTCAAGAAAAACTCAAATAAAATAATAGAATATTTTTGTGTTGCGTAGCACTTAAATTCTTCATTTCACATTTCGTGAACCATATTAACTCACCCATATTATTCACCAATTAAAATACATTCATACAACTTAAAACCATCTTAAAATGTCACAAGAATCCCGAGTTTGGATCATACATACATAAAATCACACAACTAGCCTCAGGTTTGACTATTAGATTTTTGGTGCCAACTTTGAAAAATCATAACTAAATATAAAAAAATTGAAATCATGCAAATTATACTATTCTAGAAAGCTACAGATGTTGAATAAGGCCAGACCAAAATAGGAATGTTTAGCTACTAGAAATTGATGGAACAGTACCAAAGGTACTGCTACATTACTAGTACTAACTCCAAACTTCAAAAATTCATATCTCTAGTTTGGACATCCAAATGAGGTGATCTTGGTGGCCATAGAAAGCTTATTATGTGTAGTTTATGTCTATAAAATTTCATAAGCATTGGACACCATTTGACCCTAAAATGATATAGGAGAAGAAAATGACCATATGAACAATAATCATATTAGTTTAATAGCTTTTTGGCAGCTTTGAAAATTCATAATTAATTCTATAAAACTCCAAATAATTTAGTCTTTAGTTTTTCAAAAATCTTTGGATAAGATCTATATGCATGCCAAATTTCATGAGGAAATTCGTTCATTTGGTTAGTTTGTACCATAGGGTTGCAAAATGTCACATTTTGGTCTCTTAAAGGGTCACAATTGGTTTCATTTAGCTTCTAGCTTTTCTAGGGCCACATGAGCAAGTGAGAAAGCATCAAAATAGCCTATTAAACATGTATCAAAGGTCCAAAAACTCAAATCTCACAAATTCACTCTCCCACTTGATGACATACACATGGAACATACAAGCTCTACCTTGCCATTCAATGTCAAAAACTTGCTATTCCATTCATTTGCTTCCAATTCTCATATATACATCACATAGCCATATATTTATACATGTCCAGAAGGTTATACATTGTATATGCAATTGAATTACTTCTTATGACAACAAAGTAGTTACAAAAAGAGCAAATAACACATTTCTTTGTCAATCTTTCATCTTCCAACTTGGTGGCTCCCATTTCCTTGCTCACTTGGTCTACCTAAACATATTAGGCAATGGGGAGGGAAGAGAGATTCTAGGAATCCCAATAGCCCTTCTCCCTTTCTACCATACATAAAGGATATAATTTCAAGTCTAAAAATGCATGCATGGCTATCTTGAAATTCATAAACATACATAGAACATTTCCTTCATTCAAGAAGTCACATATATCATGCATAGGCTTACTAAGACAATAGTTTAGCCTTACCCATTCTCCTTGGGACTTTTAGACTTGCTTCACCCATTTTCCCAAGGGACTTTTGACTAAGACTCACTCTTCTAGAGACTTTTGACTTTGTCTCACCCATTCTTAAGGACTTTTGGCTCATCCTCACCTTAGCTAAGGGACTTTTGGCTTTACCACACTCAAGCAAGCCATTCATGTTCATAAAAACATCATTTAAGTGCATAAGCAAAGCATTATGGTATCATGGCATATAAATACATGCTAGAAACATCTTTCATGGCTTAGACAAACACACACACATTCAAAGACAAGAAAACATCCAAAGATGTATAAGAGAAAGGAGAGAGAGCTACCTTATATGCAAGAACACACTTTCTTTCTTGGAAATCCTTCCTCTCCCTAGACCAAACACTCACAAAGAGGTGGGACTTGACTCCTTTGGCCTAAACACATCAAATGGGATCTAATTATACTCTTGAAACATCTACTAAAGCCACACATGCACTAGAAGAGCTAGGTTGCTTATATGGTTCAATTGTGGTTCCATAAAGCACCTAATGAAGCAACCTTGAGAATTCATGATCTTGGCTCCATTTTATCCTTCCATTTATGGCTCTTGACTCCATTTAGACTCCTTGGAGCCATCACACCTTCATTTCAAGGAGCCTAGTTATGTGTTGTTATATTACGCTACAATATGGAACTTATACCTCCATTACACTTTCTAGCTTTCTAAATTTTTTCCAATGCTTCCTCTCATACTCTCCCATCATATATCATGCGAAACTAAGCTTGGAAGAAATTAAAATACTCCCTAAGTCTATGAACTCTCCTTAGTCAAACCTATGCTCTTCATTTGCACCCATGGAGTTTTCAATTTTTCTTTAAAGAGGGAGACACTTGGGAGGCTCCTTAGGAGTCTTAGGAACTCAAATAAAAACTTAAATAGGCTAGGAAATTCTTGGATCAATATAGATTTTAGGTTATGTTCACAAATCCCTAGCTTTTTTATCTTGTAAATTTTTGGTTCTTTCTTTGTTCTCTTTGCTCTCTTTACATATTCTTGTTTCCCATGATCTAATTCCTAAGATTCACTCTTAGTTTGGTTCAAAACTCCTTCACTCTTGGCTAACCTAGGTGTGGCCGAACCACACATCCATGAAGATAAGAAGAAGTAAGCATGGAATCATAGGATTTCCTTAGTTTTCTAGCTTTCCTTAGATGCTCTTCCTTTTGCTTTAATTCTCCTCTCCAAATTTGAAATTTTCCCTTCTAGTTTAATCTCAAAACAGCCCCAAAAACGTCAATAAAACTATTGGAAGAAGGAGGAGAAGGAGGAGGAGATTAAGTTTACCAAAGGAAAGACTAAGAAAATCCATGAATTGTATACCTTTCTTGCCCTTGTTTCCTTCTTCCTCTTCCCTTCTCTTATGTGCCTTTCTCCTTTGGTCTCACTTCTGTTCGTAGGTAGATGGAAGGCCAGTTAAGTGAGGGAGAGAAAGGGGCGTCCATATATAAGAAGAAGGAATAAAATTTATTCATTAAAAATTTTTGTTATGTCCCGTCTTTTTGGCATTTTCATTTTAGGTTCATTTTAGCTCCTTTTTTAGAATCATCTTTTCTATCATAAAATCAAGGTTCTCAATCTTATAAAATACCTTTGGAATTACTCAATTTGGAGCTAAAACCTTTCCGAATGAAAGGGTCAAAGTTTGGGTCAAACGTCGTTAGAAAACGTACACTGGAGGAGTTTTAACTATCCTGGGGCTTCCTATGATTTTTAGGGCTTTTGAGAACCCTAGAGAATTCAAATTTTCCATTTAAAAATCCCTCCTATGAGTATTCTAAAAATTGCCCAAAATTACAAAAATGTCATTCTGTTTCGTAACTATTTCGTTAAATTCTGTCTGTTATTTTTGGCTCAGGTTTTAGGGCACCTCTGGCCTCCTATTTTCATTACTTAATGTTTAGAACATCATTCTAATTTTTTTGGGCTTTAACTAATTCATTTTAGAAGACTTACTCTTAAAATATATACATTTTTATCATTTTTACCAAAACTAGATGTTACAATTCTCACCTTTACTTGAGCCTCCCCCCTCTTCACGTGTTCTCCCTTCACCTTTCTCTCACATGATTCATTCATGACCAAATTAGAACCATGCATATGTCCTACACGATTCATAATCTACTTCCACATCTTCGTTCTTCTGGACCTCCTAAAACTTGAGCCACACTCATGTTCTTTCCCTTTTTAATCCCCAGCCAATATCATGTGTTCTAATATCTTTCTCAGCATCTCCCCATCACATGCTTTCTCATGCTCATTCAAAACCCATGCTTTCATCTCTTTTTTTCATGTGAAAATATTCCACATGAGTTGCTCCTTTAGTCAACCCAAGAGTCTCCATCCTTTTTCACGTGATTGTGTGTGTGTAATTGTGAAACCTCTCTCCTCTTGAATTAGTGAACCCCCTTGCATTAATGTGAGTCATCAACATGTGTATGAATGAGCTATCCCTGTGTTCATAATCTGTGCATGAATGTGAATGGCTAGACATGCTACATGTAAATGCATATGCACACAACTTCCTTTACATGTATGCATGTGAGAGTGGAGTGTTTATGTTCTAGTGTTGCCTTCTCCCCCCCTTTCACATCAGACTCATGCATGGATGTATATCAATGTGCAAGAAATGAATATTGTATGCCTTGGTGTAAGTGTCTTTGTGTATGACATCCATATGAATCCCTACCTCATGTCTATATGTGAATGAAATGAGTCACTGCATGAAAGAGAGCTCCTCTAGCTCGTGAGTGTGTGATTAGTGGGCTGGACATGCTTCTTTGTCCTTGTGAGCTCCTTTCAACCCGAGGCTCTCTCGTTCATTCCCAGCCTCCTCCATCCTACATGAGTCTCTTCTCAATAAAACCCATCTATCCTGAGACACCCTTGTGCCTACATGAGAGTGAATGAGAGAATCTCGTGTCACCCTTTCAATCATGTTCCTTAGACCATGTATTATCTTATCTCCCTAGCCTTTAAATCATATCACATAGGCTTATCTTAACACAATTACATGAATATCACACTTTCAAGTAGTAGGAAATTGCATAATTGGAATGCCATTTACATAATTCTTAGCTTTGGGGACCATGTGGACTTCCAAATTTCATTTTTCATCCATAACATATCTATTCAAATCAGAAACATCACAATTCTTCTCAAGAATCTCAGATTTGGAACCACATTTCAAGAAAACCAGAATTTGCTCTCGGGTTGGTGTTCCAGATTTCTGATATGAACATTGGAAATTCATAACTAATTCTAGAAACATTAAAATGATACATATGATAGCTTTCTAGAAATTTTTGGATGTTAGTTACTGATTAAAAATTGTTCTAGATCAAGATAATAGCATTTAGCCTACAAAAAACAATAGAATAGTATATAAGGTCTGTTCTCAGGCAACTACAGGGCCTAGAACTTCAAAAAAAAATTTCTCTCTCTACATAGCTCCAAATGAGGTGCTCTTGGTGGCTATGGAAAGCTTATGATGTCTAGTTTATGCCTATAATTTTTCTAGGCATTGGACTTTATTTGACCCGCAAGTGACATAAAAATGCAAACTAACCATATGAACAGTAACTTTGACAATTCTACATAATTTGGCCAACTTTGAAAAATCATAATAAATTCCCTTGAGCTCCAAATTAAGTATTCTTTGACTCTATGAAAAGCTTTAGATGAGACCTATTTCTTGGCCAAATTTTATGCAAGAAATCATCCATTTGGTTAAACTTTGGTTCAGTTTCAGAAATGGTCAGAATTGAAGTCCATAAAGGGTTCAACATATACCAAATGCCTTTCTTATCTTTTTACAGCCACTTGAGCAAGTCTAAAAGCATAATTATAGCCTATAGAAACATGCCAAATGATTTACATCATCATGGAGCTCATTCTCACCTTGCCACTTGTAATCATATACATGGACATAATGACATATGGATGGCAAAAGCTCACATATTCATTCATTTGACTTCAAAATGGATGCATACATCATATTTACATATATTTGAACTTGCTCAAAGGTCTACATTGTAACATCTGGTTTTCGTAAAAATGACACAAATGAATACGTTTTAAGAGTAGGTCCTTGGAAATGAATTGGTCAAGGTATAGAAAAATTAGAATAATGATCTAGACCTTAAGTAATGAAAATAGAAGGCCAGAGGTCCCTAAAATAGAAGCCAAAACAATCAGACAAAATTTAACGAAATGGTTACATAACATAATGATATTTTTATAATTTTGGGCAATTTTTAGAATTCACATAAGAGGGATTTTTAAATGAAAAATTTGAGCTCTCCAGGATTCTCAAAGGCCCTAAAAACCATGAAAAGCTCTGAGATAGTTAAAACCCCTCCAGTGTACGTTTTATAATGATGGTTGACCTAAACTTTGACCCTTTTGTTCAAGAAGGTTTTAGCTCCAAATTAAGTGATTCCAAAGGTATTTATAAGATTGAGAACCTAAATTTTGTGATGGAAAAGACGGTTCTAAAAAAGGAACTAAACAAACCTAAAACAAAAATGCCAAGAAATGGGACATAATGGGAATTTTTAATGAACAAATCTTTAGTCCTTCTTCTTATATTGGGACACCTAACTCTTCCCTTCCCTAAACTAACTTTACTTTAGCCAAAAATAGAGAAAGAGACCTATAGAGAAAGTTACATAAGAGAAGAAGAAAAAGGGGAAGAAAAACCCAGTGAAAGGTATGGAAATTCATGAATTTTCTTAGTCTTCTCTTTAGTAAACTTAATCTCTTCCTTCTCCTTCTATAGTTTTATTAAAATTTTTGGTGTTTTTTTAACGTCAAACTAAAGGGGAGAAGTTCAAATTGGAGGAAGAGAGTCCAAGCAAAAGAAGAAGCATCTAAAGGAAGCTAAGAAACCAAGGTAGTTTTGCTACTTCCATGCTTACTCTTCCATGTCCTTCTTCTTGTGTATTTCAGCCACTATATGGATAGCTAAGAGGGATTGAATTTTGAACCAAACCAAGGATGAATCTTAGGAATTAGAGTGTGGGAAACAAGAATATGCAAAGAAAACAAAGAAAGAACCATACTTTTTCAAGATACATAATTTAGGGTTTTAGTTGTACCTTGGTTTGTAGGATGATTCCTAGCCATAATTTAAGGTGTCTAAGAGTTCATATGAGTCCCTAGGACATCAAGGAAGCCTCCCATATGCTTCTCCCATCAAAGAAAACTAAACAACCTCCTTGGTATTAAGAATAAGCATTGCCTCAGCCTAGCCTAGAAGAGGCACTAAGGGAGTGTTTTAATTTCTTTCAAGCTTAGTTTTGCATCATATATGATGGGAGAGTATAAGAGGAAGCCTTGAAAAAAATTTAGAAAGCATAGAAAGTGTGATGGAAGTATAGGTTCCATATTATGACTTAAAGAAGCAGCCTATAACTAAGCTCCTAAAATTGATTGTGTGATGGCTCCAAGGAGTCTAAATCGAGTCAAGAACTATAGATGGAAGGATAGAATGAAGCCAAGATCATGAATTCTTGGTGTTGCTTCATTAGGTGCTTTATGGAACCATAATTAAACCATATGAGCAACCTAGCTCTTTTAGTGTGTGTGTGGCTTTAGTAGATGTTTTAAGAGTATAATTAGATCCCATTTGATGTGTTTAAGCCAAAGGAATCAAGTCCAACCTCCTTGTGAGTGTTTGGCTGAGGGAGAAGAAGTATTTCTAAGAAAGAAAGTGTGTTCTTGCATACAAGGTAGCTTTTTCTCCTTTCTCTCATGCATCTTTGGATTTTTTTTGTCTTTGAAATGTGTATGTGTATGTTTATACCATGAAAAATATTTCTAACAAGTGTTTATATGCCATGGTACCATGATGCTTGGTTTATGTGCTTGAATGATGTTTTTATGAATGTGTTTGGCTTTCTTGAGGGAGGTGAGGCCAAAAGTCCTCTAGTAAGGGTGAGGATGAGCTAAAAGTCCCTAAGGTTTAGTGAGATAAAGCCAAAAGTCTCTAGAAGAGTGAGACTTAGTTAAAAGTCCCTTGAAATGGGTGAGGCAAGTCCAAAAGTCCTAAAGAAAATGGGAAAGTCTAAACGATGGTTTTGGCAAGCCAATACATGATAAATATGTCTTCTTGATTGTGAAACATGTTCCATGTATGTTTATGGATTCCAAGATAGCCATGCATGCATTTTTAGACTTGAAATTGCATCCTTTATGTGTGGTTGAAAGGGAGAAGGGCTATTAAGACTCTTAGAATCTCACTCTTCCCTTCCCATTACCTAACACGTCTAGGTGGACCAAGTGAGCAAAGGAATGGAAGCCACCAAGCTTAAAGAAAGAGGATTGACATGGAAATGTATTATGTATTCACTTTGTAACTATTTTGATGGCATATGATGTAACCTTATGATGAATGTGATGTAAACCCTTTTGAACATGTGTAGGTATATGGATATTTGATATATATATATATACATATATATAAGAATTGGCACCATTTGAATGATATAGCAAGTTTTTGACAATGAATGGCTAGTGTTGCTCATGTATGCTTTTGTGTATACCTTGGAGTAGGAGAATGAATTTGTAAGGTCTAGGTATTTGGGCCTTAGGAACATGTTTAGCAGGCTATTCTTACACTTTTCCACGTGCTCAAGTGGCCTTGGAAGTCTTGAAAGCTAAATTGGACCTTTTGTGACCCTTTAAGAAGCACAAAACGACCAAATTGCAACCCTATGGCACAAACTGACCAAATGGATGAATTACCTTATGAAATTTGGCAGGCATATAGATCTCATCTGGAGCATTTTTGAAAGCTAAAGAGCAGATTATTTTGGAGCTCTATAGAATTAATTATGAATTTTCAAAGTTACTAAATTTCTGCTATACTAATATGGTTACTATTTATATGGTCAGTTTCTTCTCCTATGTCATTTGAGGGCTAAATGGTGTCCAATGCTCATGAAATTTTATAGGCATAAACTAGACATAATAGGCTTTCTATGGCTACCAAGGTCATTTGGATTTCTGAGCAGAGAGATATGAATTTTTGAAGTTTGGAGTTAGTACCAGTAATGTAGTAGTATCTTTGGTACTATTCCATTGATTTTCAATAGCTAAACGTTCCTGTTTTATTTTTAAATTATTTTTAGTATAAATTTAACATTTTTAGCTTTCCATAATGGTATAGTATGTGTGATTTCAATTTTTCTAGATTTAGTTATGATTTTTCAAAGTTGGCATAAAAAATCTAGTAGCAGAACCCGAGACAACCTTGTATTTTTTGTGTATGTATGCTATAAGCACAAGTTTTTAGAAATATCTTAAGATGGTTTTAAGTTGTATATATGTATTTAAATAGGAGAATGAGATGGATGAGTTTGTATGGTCCATGGGACATGGAATAAAATTTTTATCCGCTACGCAACTTCAAATAAGGCATTATTTTAATGGAATATTTTCTTGAAATTTTGCTTGGAAAAAAGAAATAAACTTGAAATGAGATGAGATAAGTAAGATAGATATGGTGTTACATACATCACATATATAATATATGGTTACAAATCTTGACATCAAAATGTCATCAAAATGCCTAATATTCTACTTCATTATCAAAGCCTTGCTCTTCAAGATGTTTACCCTTCATTTCTTAGTCCACTTGGTTCACCTAGACATAGTTAAACATATGTGAGAAAAGAGTGAGATTTAAAGAATCCCACTAGGTCTTTACCCTTTCAAACATACATAAAGGATACATTTATATGTCAAAGAATGCATGCATGCCATGTAAGCTACTAATGAACATATATAAATCATTTTCCTTGCTATATAAACTCATACATATCAAACATAAGCTCTCAAGGGTATTGATCTAGCCTCACCTAATTTTTTTGGGACTTTTAGATTTACCTCATCCACTTTCAAGAGACTTTTGACTTAGCCTCACTCTTCTTGAGACTTTTGGCTTTGTTTCAACCATTCTTAAGGACCTTTGGCACATTCTCACCAATGCTAAGGGACTTTTGGCATAACCATATCCATTTAAGCCACTTTATATTCAAACAACATTTCAAGAAGCATAATGGTGCCATAACATGTAAGTAATGGCTAGAAACATATTTCATAGTTTAAACATATACACAAGTATTCAAAGATAAGTAAACATTCAAGCAATGCATGCAGGAAAGGTTAAGGAGCTACCTTGAAGCAAGAATACAAACTCTTCTCTTTAATACTTCTTCCCCTTTTTGGCCAAACATATGCAACTAGGTGGGACTTGATTCTCTTGGCCTAGACACATCAAATGAGACATGATTCAATCATTGGAACAAGCTCTAGTTTTATAGAAACTCTATGCATACTTACTCTTTCATATGACTCCATTATGTTTCCATAAAAGACACAATGAAGCAACCCTTAGGATTTATGATCTTAGCTCCCATTTTTCATTCAATCTAAGCCTCTTGACTCCTTTTAGACTCCTTAGAGCCATCACAATTTTAATTCAAGGAGCCTAGATACAAGTTGCTTCTTTATGTCTCAAAATGGAGCCTACACCTCCATCTCACAAACCATGAGTCCTAAATTCATTCTAATGCTTCCTTTGATATTTATTAATCATATTTAGTCCCTTTCTAGCCTTAGAAGTAATTAAAACTCTCCCTAAGTGCATAAATAAGTCTTGACTGAGACATGCACAAGTCAATGAGCCCATAGAGTTTTACAAATTTTCTTTAGGGAGTTAGCACATGTGAGGCTTCTTAGGTGTCTTGAGAAGCCATACACACTTTTAGACAACCTAAATTACCACTAGGAAGTCTCATATTTGCCAAGCTGCAACTAAACCCCTAGGTTTTGTAACTTGAATTCTAATACTTCTCCTTTAAATTTCATTTTATAATCTTGTTTCTCATAATCTAAAACCCTTGTTCCTTGCTTGGTTTTGGTTAGAACTCATTCCCCTTTAGGTGTTCTATAGTTGGCTAAAACTCACCCTCTTAAAGAACAACAAAAAGATGCAAGGAGAGCCATGAAAGTTACATTGATTCCAAGCCTTTTCAAGAGCACTTTTACTTGCTTCTATCTTCTCCTTCAAATTCTAACTTTCTCCTATTAAACTAGTCCCAAATCAATCATTAAATCCATAGGAATAGAGAGCAGAAGAAGAAGAACAAGATTAATGAAGGAAGGAGCATGAAAATTCATAGTTTTCTTACCTTTTTAGTAGGCTTTTCTTCTTCTTCTTCTTCTTCCCCTCTTCTTATGCATCTTCCTTGGCTGAGTTCTCCTTTGGTTTGGGATAGAAAATAGGTTGGTTAAGAGAGGAGGAAAGGTGGGACGTGTAAATAAGACACAAGGGGCTCATTTAAGACTTTTTCAAAATTCTAATTTTGTCCTTTTTCTTAGTTCCTTTCATTTGGGTTCGTTTTAACTTCTTTTTGAGAACTATCTTTTCCATAATAAAATTTAGGTTCTCTAACTTATAAAATGTCTTTGGTTTCATCCAAATTGGATTTAAAACATTCTTGAATGAACTGGTTAAAGTTCAGGTCAACTGTCGCTCTAAAATGTAAATAGGAGGAGTTTTAACCGTTCTAGGCATTCCTATGGTTAAAACTCCAAAAGATTCAAAATTTTCATTTAAAGATCCCTCCTTTGAGTTTTCTAAAAGGTATCCAAAATTACGAAAATGCCATTAATTTTGTTGGATTTTGTTTAGCTATTTTGGCTTTGGTTTTTAGGTGTCTTAAACCTTGTATTCTCATTTTCAATTTTCTAAATTATTGTCCTAATTTTATTTGACCTCAAATCTTTCTTTTTAGGGACTTCCTTTTATAACTGATCCATTTCTAATGTTTTGAGGAAAACTGGACATTACATACCACAACCTGAGCCTCCTTGTGTGTAAGTATGTAAAGTTTTGCATGTGTATACATGAATGTATGTGGGGCCCTTCTTATGTTCATGTGAGTGAGTATATGGATGAATGGATTGTATGTGTAATTCCAAGCATGAAATCCATGTGTGTTGGTGCCTGCTTCTCACGTGAATTAGTGGCTGTATGACTTGATGCTTGGATGTGAAACTCCTTTCGTAAGCTCGTGTATTACATGGATGAATGAAGAGTGTGTGACGTGGTGCATGGAAGTGAATGAATAATGGAGTGAGTTGTGATTCATGTGGATGAGCTTGTGCATGAATGGAATGTATTACATGAATAATGGTGTGCATGGAGTGTGTGTTATGTGAATGGACATGATGCATGTTTTTGTGTGTGAGTAAATGAGTGGATGGCCATGTAATTAGATTGTCTCGTGTCTTCATGTGTGCATCCATGTGAGGGAGAATGGATGGGTGCAGTGACGTGTAAGTGTGAATGATCTATGGATGGATGGCCTGACACCTTCATTTGCATAAAACTCGTGCATGTATACATCTGTCCTTTCTCACGTGAAAGTCCATGCCTCTCCTCCAATTTTTTCAATTTCCATTTCCTAAAAATGAATTAAGAAAAATCTACACAGAATAAAAAATATATTAAGTAGGAAAAATTCACAAAAATCATTTAAAAAGAATTTATGCATTAAAACCAAGGATTTTTGCAAATTAATTCTTAAAGTGCAATAATTGGCCAATAAAATCAAATATCATCTAATTAAATCTATTAAACCATAATCTACCATCAAAATATCCAATTTAAGAGAAGTAAAATATATAAAAATTGACCTTTATCAATTAATTAGCTAGTTTGTCATGACTGATAAATTGGTGAGGCTAAAATTTTGCTAATTATTTTTATTTTGAATATAATTTTGTATTTCCTTTAATACTTTATATTTCACAGAAAATGAGGATATTACAATTCTTCTTTCCTTTTAGAAATTTTGTCCATGAAATTTAAAATTTCCTTATGTTAATGGTTTTGGATACTTTTACCAAATTGGTCTTCCACTTCCTAAGTTGCCTCTTTTGGGGTTAATCTTTCCCAAATCACCCTAATAAAGGGATTGCTTTATTTTTTTAATTATTTGTTATTAGTATCCACAATTTGTACAAGCCTTGGTTGATATGTCAAATTTTCCTGTACTTGCACTGACTTTTCCTTTATGACATGTGAAGGATTTGGGATATATTTTCTAAGTTGAGAAACATGAGATATTGGATGAAATTAGATAATTTTGGAATTAAAGTTATTTGATAAGCAACGGGTCCAACTTTCTTTAAAATTTGGAAGTGTCCAAAATAATTAGGATTTAATTTTTGGGATTTTAGAGGTTGGCCAATACTAGTAGTAGAAGTAATTTTGAGGAATACATGTTCTTCTTCAAATTCTAGAAGTTTTTTTTTCTTTTATTAGAATAATTCTTTTGTCAACTTTAGGCTATAAGCATTTTCTTCTTAATTAATTCGATTTGCTGAATAGTCTCTTTTGCCAATTTTGGTCCTAAAAGATTCCTTTTTCCTACTTCAAACTTGTGTAAAGGTGATATGCATTTCCTACCATATAGGGCTTCACAAGGGGCCATGCCTATACTAAAATGAAAAATATTATTATATGCAGATTCTATTAATGGTAGGTGCTTATTATTGTTCTAATGGTCTCTTAACTCTCTTTGCATTTGATGATTTCAAAAGCCTAATTTAGATAAAAAAGCTCAAAATTGACTTATTCTTGTTACTTTTTGTTTAGCTGTTTTTATGACATGCAAGAAAGACAAGAGCTTATATGTTTAACCATTTTGTCCTATTACTAAAAGTAAAAAAGCTATTTTTTAATTTGCTTATCTACCATCTTTGCTTATTGAATTTTGTTAAAGCAAAAGTCAATCTTGCTCCATTTTGTTTCTTAAGGTTTTAAATGCCTTAATGAGCGTTAACGAGGATAAGATAATTGAAGAAGTTACTACATGGTGCATCTCTATTAGACGCGCTCACTTTGTATAAAACCATGAAAGAAAATAGAAATGGTGGTATATTGGTCTAAAAATCATCTAAAGCTAGCCAAAAAAGAATAGTTACCTTACTCTTCCATGGGTACTCAAAAATCATGATGGCCTAGCTACTTAACAAACAAATATGGAGCTATTTCACAAGGATTAGAAAATTGGATGCCTATATAAGAAGAAGAAATGTAGAATAGCGACAACTAAGAACAACAAGAAAAGCTATTTCATTTTAGAATTTATTATAGTCCTCTTAATTCTAAGTTTCAGCTTTGCCAAGTGTCTGGTTTGTCTGACTATTTGAGAATTAACTGAAGAGCATACTTATAATCCCTTGATCTATAAAGGTCTTTAAAATTTCATATCTTTTCTACGTAAATCTTTCATTGGAGAGATGACTTAGTTGGTGTGTAAGTTGTTAAACCATTTGTAAAAAGTCTAAGGTGAGCTTGGAAACCTTACTACTTGATGTTGTGTACTTTAATAAAATAGTGAAAATCCCTTAGTGTTTACAGGAAGACTAGATGTAGGTCAAAATGATTGAACTAGGATACATTAGGTGAAATTTCTCTATCTCTCAATTGTTACTTATTGTCATTACATTTTGCTTGAAAAAACTTGTCAAAAAAGTTCTATTCAGTCTCCTTGATCTTTAATTGCTCAGTTATATTTTTTAACATCAAGTGAACAAGATCTTCATTTGTTTATAAGGTTTTTGATTTTGCATATTAGCTTAAACATTTAGTTAGTTATTTTAATTTTTGCAAAAGCATCTATTCACCCCCTTTAAGTGCATTCTTCAATTGGTATTAAAGCTAGTTTCACTAATTTTAGTGCTTAACTGCCTAAAGAAAAGATCTTAATTGTGTTTACAAAAAAATAATAAGCCTATGGCCACTTGAAAGATTCTATTTTCTAGAAGGTTTTTCAATTATAAAACCTCTATACTTTAATGACAACCACTAAACATACTAAAAGGCAAGTATGAGGATCTACATTCAATCTACAGGCTTTTAAGCTTGAGAAATCATTGAGAATGGTCCTAAGTTCCCCTCAAAGAAAGATGACAATAGAGAAACCATCGAGAAGCCTAGAAGTGAATGGATAAAGAATGATATCAAAATGGTAAAAAGCAATGCTAAAGCCATTAACATTCTATATTGTGCTATTAGTGGTTAAGAGTATGATAAGATCTTTAGCTATGATATAGCAAAGAAATGTGGAAGAAACTTAATATGTTTTGTGAAGAAATATCAAAAGTCAAATAAAGCAAGTTGAATATGCATACATAAGTCACTTAAGCATAAGAACGCAAGCATGCATAAAAATGTAACAACCCTAACCACTAATCACACTAATTTGGTCATAATTAACTCTTAATCTCCTTTGTTTGTTTGTTTGTTTGTTTGTTTGTTTTAGTTAAACATTATTAATGATCTATTAGGAAAGGAAATATAAAGGAAATTTGAACCTTATTATTCATGGCAATCATTACTTGAAAGGAAAACAAAAATAATTTAGACCTTCAAAGGATTTAAGTTATCAAATAAGTCCTTCAATTCATTTTATCTTTAACTCTACACCTTCAAAACTCTGTTATAATTGTTCCTAAGTCATTACATATCATTGACTTTATGAAAACTAAGTTCTAGGAGCAAAAAATAAAAGTTTGACATGTTAAGTTGTGACTTAGACCTTTTTGTTGCTGCTAACTTAGTTATTGGAACTTAAAAACTAAGTTATTGGACTTACGTTGCAACTTGGTATACCTGTGTCACGACTTAAGTGACTTTTAGAGCTCAAAAACTAGGTTGCGTGATGCTCACCGCTACTTAAGATTTTTAAACCACAGTGAGGTTACCCTCTGGACCTTATTGTTCAAAAAATTCCTGTGTCTCGCCACGGTGAGCCTACATGGCACTATAGCGAGAGTGCCTATTAGAATAGCCCCAACATCCTCACCTAATCCTCGTTGCAGCGAGATTACTCTCTAAAGCGCTCTTTTTCCAAATTTCTCAAGTTGCACTGTGTGACGACCCTAACTTCTAATCATTGTAATTAAGGTTAAATATGTAATTAATAACCATAAACCAGGGTTACATGACATTAAGACTAATTACATTCTAGAAATACAGGGAAATTTGAACTTTAATGTTATTAGAGTCATCAACCATATAATTACAAGAACTTACGTACATTAGGAAAACAAACATTCATTCATAAGCCTTTGATTCTATTACCTATCAATTCCAACTCATAAGAATCTTCTACTAATGTTTCTAAGTCATCCCTTGAGATCACTATATAAAAAACCAAGATTTCCTGGTTAATATAAGGGTTTCAGGATGTTTGCCGCGGTCAATTCCTCTCGGTTTCACTCCTTACTTTGTTACTGATATCCCCGCAGCATGTTGACCTTCGCCGCAGTTAACTTACATGGCACCGTGACAAGGAAACTTCTTGGAACCTACCTCGCTCGCCTTTCACTATTGGCTGCGGCCAATTACCTTGTTAGCTATGGCTAATTCCTTTCTGGAATACCTGGGACATTTTCACAAAAGTTCGCTGCGGCTAATTCCCCTTTTCACTGCGGTGAATTTCCCTTTGGACGACTCTCAATTTAGCCTCTCACATTTCACCGCAGCGAATTACTCTCTGGACCTCCCCCTAGGCAACTTTGCCTCTATTGGTCGAGTTAATCATATTTTGGTCGCGGCGAAATACCTTTTGATTCTACAGCTCTTACAATCTTGTCTCACACTCTCCACTTTCTCTCTAGGGCCACTCTCCCACTTGTTATGAGATTTTAATAGCATTTATCTAGCTGATTTAACCTAGCCATTGTATCATTACCCATCTATCATTTAAATGTGGATTTTCCTACTCATCTATTAGTCTTACGTAAGCAAATTTATAAATTTTTCACAATGGTCATTCAATCATACTTTCATTGGATATTTCATGTATCGCTAGTTCAGGTCTATGATCAATATATCATAGGATTTCATTACTCAAATAGTCAGTTATATCATAGGTTCACAAGCCATAAATAGTGTCAAAGCTCATACATCCATCAACAACTAATATAAAGCCTATTTCTCAATGGTTACATTCTATATTATCAAAATACAAATTCCTATACTTAGCAATACAGATACATGATGATGCTATACAAAGGTTAACAAAATTAGCATCTACTCTATTTCACTCAGACTAAGTGTAGCTCCCCACACCAGGCCTCAGCTCATAGATGTTCATCCACTTGCTTACCCTTATCCTTACCCGAAGAACCTTCACCTGAAATGTTTAATCCCATAAAACAGGGTGACATGAAAATCTCAGTAACCAAGGAAATTCCATCATATATTCTAGTTTAATTCACATATATGCATGATTTCATATAAGCATCAGAAAACATACCAGTCATATCAGTAAATGAAACAATTAGGCTATCATGATTACTATCCCATACTAGTAATCATATTTCCACGTATTAAAGGCCAATAACACCGGAGGAGGCCCGTCCACAGCACCTACTCCCCATTGAGTACAACCAGGGCTCAGTGCATCTGGGGTTTAATTATAACCCAGTGCCTGATCGAAGCACAGGTGGCAGCCGCACCACAGCTCCACCATGGACTCACAAGATCCAATCACAATACAATAGATAGCTAACTAATTCATTCAGTATTTCAAATCATTCATATACAACAAATATGAAATTAAAATAGATATATACATGAAATTAATATAGTCTTGGTTACCTCACTTATAGCCAATCTTCTAAGAGCCAATTGAATGTTACTTCATTCTATGGACACAAAACCAAGCCATTACTATCCCTAATCACAATCTGTATAAGCCAACCCATCACTTAAGAAAGTTAACCTATATAAGACTACTCAGAAATATTTACCCAATCACCACTAAAACCAAATTCGGATTCGGTTGCTCCTACCCCAGAAACCTCAAAATAACACCTCAAATTCTGAGTAAATTTGCACAGAAACAATACCCATATTATAAATCAGCTATAGGGGTCTCAAACTAGCAAAGAAAGCATCAAAATGGAGAGTTTATACTTACCTAATGTTAGCCCTAGCCTCAACCTACGAAATTTCACTAAGAAAATCCCAAACAACCATATTTTAGATTTTGGGTATGATGAAAATACTCTAAATAAAAAACTAATTAGGCCAAAATGAAGAGAAAGAGAAGGGGATTAAGTTATATAACTATTACCTTAGCTAAATCTTGCTCTAGAAGTGGGAAATGATGGATTTCTTACCCCAAACCCTAGCCTCCCTTCAAACCTCCAAATTTCTCTTTTGTGTTTCAGTAAAATGGGGAAGGGGTTGAAGTGTTGAGGGTTTTAGTTAGGTTAAGTTGGGTTAAATATGGGTCATGAGCTGCTCCAAAGACCCAACTCCAAATGGGCTTCAGATTTAAACTTTGTTGGGCTAGATCTTATGCATTAGGCTACTGAATTTTAATTAGGTTTGGGCTAAGTTTGAAGAACTTAATTTATTTGGGTCTGCACAAAGATTGTTGGGCCAATTATAAAGCCTATAAAAGGTGGATCTTGAGCCTCTATCACATTGAATTAGATTGGGCCTGCACCTAACTCATTGGGCCTTTATTAGCCTCTTATCATGATCTCCTACATTAATTTGGGCTTAGATGAAGTTTCTATCTCAATTAAATCTTAAACTCATATTAATAATTTATCTATCTAAAATTTATATTCACTTAACTTACCCGATTATTCCATAGTAATTATTCTTAATTATCCCAAATCCATGATTAACACATTAATTAATTTTAGGGTGTTACACACTGTAGCCTAAGACCCTGCGCTGTGGAGCTCTTGGCCTCTGCTACCCCAAACTCAAAGTTTAGCCATGACTTAGGTTGATTTGGCTGTGACTTAGACTCCTACTAATCCTAAAGTCTTCCATAATCGTCCTAATTCACTGATAGTTCTTCTTACTTAAGTCTTGGAGTCCCTCTAAGGCAAAACCATGATTTTATTGATATAGTTCCTCTTATACATCCTATTTACCAACTCTCATAACTTAGGGTTCTAAGATTGAATTAGAGCAATCAAAATTTAGTTTGTATCAGTAAATCCCCCTTTCCATGATAGTAAAAAGGATTTAAAAGTGCATCTTAATGGAATTGATGCACACACACCACATGACCTTAATGATACAATCCAATTCCAACCAAACATCCAATTCCTTTACACCAATGCTTCAATCACAAATGTTTACAATACTATTACTTAAGGGTCACAAATTATCAAGCTATTCATTAAACATTAGTTAGATACAATCACAAGGTTTAATTTCATGATACTTATATTACATAGTCAATCCTTATACTTGGCAATACATGATGCAATATGGCAATTATATAACATAATAGGTAATGCTAGTGTACTAACTTTATAAACCCAATTTAAACAAGGCATTCAAGCCTATACACTACTAAACTATCATGATAGGCTTCCATTAACTTCTTTTTGCTACTAGAGGTCCAGTCCCTAAAAATGATAGCCCACAACTGGGGTGAGATATATAATCTCAGTAACAAGAGGCAAATTCCATATATATGTATAGATTAATCAACATAATACATTTATATGGAAAGATATACCAAACATCAATATCATTAGTAAATGAACTAGTTGGACTATCAGTGACTACTATCCCATACTAGCAATCACACACAATATGTTAATAGTTAATAACATAAGGAAAGGCTCATCTATGGTGTCCACTCCCTATTGAGCATAACCTAGGCTCAGTGCATTCATGGGTTTAATTACAACTCGATGCCCAATCGAAGTACGATGCACAGGTGGCAGCCACACCATAACTTTACCATGGACACACACAGGGTCCAATTACAACAATCAAGTAGCCAACTAATCATTTAGCATTTCAAAATCATAAATGTGTGGTAAGTATCATATTAAAATGAGCATATACATGAAATTAGGAAATTAACCCTGGTTTCCTTAATGAAGCCAATTACTCTTCATCTAGCTGCCATCATGATTTAAATGCACACTAAGCCTAAGATAAGCTTAGTTATCATCATTTAACTATCATTAGCAAGGAATTTCCTATCCATTGATCAATTTCATCAAGAGTCTATTAATAATTACTTACCCAAGCTTTCAAAGAGTCTATTCACCAATTTAAGGTTAAGACATCAAAAACTCACAATGGGGCCCCCTTTACATCTCCTTTTTCGCATATGTGACAACCATGCCCTAAAAATCAATCTAAGTGATGGAAATTCAGCACATACACTTCACAAAAAGAAGATGAAACACTTACCCATATATCTAGGAGATCCAATAGACTAGGTTAAGCCTTAACTACTAAGAACACACCATGGGACATTAAAAAAACTTGAATTTTTGCACATACAATTAGCCATATACCAAAGCCAGCCTATAACATGAAATTTGAGCTAAGTTACACTGCAAAATGAAGGCAAACACTAACTTAATAGCTTCATTTAATCTAAACACCAAAAGTTTTGCAAGGAATCATCAAAATGTCCATATTTATATTTGAGAAGGAGATGAAAACTCACCAAACCAAAAACTAATTGGACTAAAATGAAGAGGATGATGAGAGGATTAACTTATGTAAAACTCACCTTAGCTAAATCTCCCTTTAAACTTCCAAATTGGAGCCTAGAAGGTGAGGAACCCTAGCACCCTTCTCATATGTGCGAATTTCCTCCTTTTGTTATACAGAACATTATGTTTTAGCACCCAAATGAAATGCAAATAGGCTTTTTAGGGTTTTAGTGCAGGTGGTCTAGCCTAATAGGCCTTATGTTCAAAGTGGGTTTGTCATACCTTATATTTCCTCTCATTATATCCTTCCATTCAAGGTAATTATCTGCATGTTTATAGGGAATTATTAAGAAAAAGCCACATTTTCATGCACTTTGTTACGTTACGTCAAGGTTAATTTTTCTCAACTCGCATTATGTGGGTCTCGTGGATTATCCAACAACATTCACTGGTCATTTATCATTGGAACAAATTACAATCAACTCAAAAGATCAAGCAATCCATAGTTTTCAAGTAAAAAACTCCAAAATTTTCACTTAATCTCGCGGACAACATATGGTAGATTTCAGGGGCGACTTTGAAAAAGCATAACTAAATGTAGAAAAATTGAAATCATACAAAACATAGTTTTCTGGAAAACTCTAAATGTCAAATTTACATTAAACATATTCCGAACTATGAAAATTTCATCTGGACCATGTTTGACAACAAAAAAGGCAGGGAGATCGAGTTGTCTAGAAATATGATATAGCTTACTGATATAAACTTTGGAAATTCATAATTAATTCTACAAAAAATCCAATCCATGCATTCTATATCAAGTGGGAAAGCTACAAATGTTAACTAGAGGGAAAAAATATTTAGACTAATCCAAGAGCATTCAGACCTCAAAAATTAATCAAACAATAATATGGGTCTAGAGGTGTGCCTAGAATATAATAACAATTTCAAAAATTCATATCTTGCTCTCTAGACATCCAATTGAGGTTCTTCTAGTCGGCCCAACTCACTGTGAAGGCCTAGTTTCTCCTTGTAAAATTTCATAGCAATTGGGAATCGTTTGCCCCATGAATGACACAGATTCATTTTTAGACCAATTGCACAGTACACTGACCGAAAACCAGAAAATTTTTCAATTTCAAAAATTCACTAAAAATTTCATAGACCTCAAAATATTCTACACTTTAGCTTTCTGAAAAGCTCTTACCAACGAGTACTTACTTTTAGAGGACTTACTTTTATACAACTCATTTTGTCGTTTTACAGAAATGACGTTCGTTACAGGGTTGATGCTTAAAATGCTGGGCCATGATATATAGGTTTGATTGGGTTCAAATTGGGTTGAGCTTCTATAAGAATTGTGTAATACCATATCTATCTAGCATTTAATATATACTAAAACTAGCTAGAAGTATCTATTTTCATGAAATTAGCACTTTAAGCAGCGATTTTGTCGTTATTAAAAGCCAAAATAATTCATCTTTGGCTAAATAGATCATGTGAACTTTCCAAACTCATTTTCCATCCATAACACATTTGTTCAATCAGAAATATCACAACTTGAACCATAAATTTTAGGTCCAAGACATACATCACAAAATAACATCACACTTACAATTTTTCACATGCTCCATATTCTGATATAAATTTTGAAAATTTAGAACTACTTTTAGAAAAATCCAAATCATAAAAATTATAGGTTTCTAGAAAGCTTAGGATGTATTATAATAACCATAAAAATTTCCAATCAAAACAACCCCATTTGGACACACAAAATCTGATGGAAGAGTACCTTGGGTCTAAAGGGCATTCTACAACAAACCAGAATTTTCAAAAATTTATATCTCTCTTTGTACAGATCCAAATTGAATGCTCTCAGTGGCTAGGGAAAGCTTATGACGTTAGCTATGTGTCTGTAAAATTTCATGATCATTAGACTTCATTTGGACCTTTGGATGACACCAAAAACTAAATTGACCATATGAACAATAATAATGACAGTTTCTGCATAATTTGACCAATTTTAAAAATTCATAATAATTCTCTAGAGCTCCAAAAATGGTGCTTTTTGGCTTTATAAATAGCTCTAGGTGAGACCTATATGCTTGGCAAATTTCATGTAGAAACTCGTCCATTTGGCTAGACTTTGGTTCAGGGTAAGAATATGGTTTTAAGGACTTTTGGTTTAGCCTCACTCAATTTTTTTGGGACTTTTAGATTTACCCCACCCACTTTTAGGAACTTTTGACTTAGCCTCACTCATTCTTGAGATTTTTAGCTTTGTCTCACCTATTCTTAGGGACTTTAGGCTTCTCCTCACCCATTCTAAGAGACTTTTAGCACAACCTCATCCATTAAGAGCCATCTTGCATTCAAAGCACATTTCAAAAAACATAATGATATCAAAGCATTCAATCAATGGCTATAGGTATATTTCATGATTTAAATATACACTCAAGCATCCAATAACAATCAAATATCGAAGAAATGCATACAAGAAAGGATAAAGAGCTACCTTGAGCCAAGAAACACAAACTTTCTTTCTTAAGCTTTACTTCCCCTTTTTGCCCTCATACATATACCTAGGAGGAGCTTGATTTGCTTGTCCTAGAAACATCAAATAAGATATAAACATATCATTGGAACTAACTCTAGCCTCACATAAGCATTACACAAGCTTATTCTAGCTTATGACATGATTATGGTTCCATAAAAGGGTATAATGAAGCAACCTTTAGAATTCATAATCTTAACTCTAATTTCTCACTTGATCTAAGTCATATGACTCCATTTAAACTCATTAAAGTCATCACAACCTCAATTCAAGGAGCCAAACACCAAGTTGCTTCTTTATGCCTAAAAAGGAGCCTAAGCTTTTATCTTTCAAACCATGATTTCTAAATTCAAACCAATGGTTCCTTTGGTGTTTATTATTCATATGTAGGCCATTTATATCCTTGGAATCAAAGAAAACACTTTCTAGGTAGCATTTCCTCTCTTTGGCTAAGATATGGACTACAGTGAGAGCCCATGGAGTTTTGTTAAGTTTTCTAGGGAATTTTCCACTTGTGAAGCTTCCTAGATCTCTTATGTACTCATACATACTCTTATATAAACTAGATTATTATTAGAAAGCTCCAAAAATTACTAGGTGCAACTAAAACCCTAATATCATAACTTGATTTCTAAAGCTTCTCTTTTAGTTCCAATTGCATATTCTTATTCCTCATGCTCTAAAACCCTTGTTCCTACCTTGCTATAACCTAAATTCCTTCTCTCCTTAATGGGCCTAGGTCTAGCCAAAACCATACATAGGAAAAGTAATCAAGGAGATGCAAGAAAACCATAGTAATTTACCTTGTTTTCAAGCTTTTCCAAGGAGCTTTCTAAAGCTTCCAATCACTCCTTTAAATTCTCTCTTCGTCCTACTGAACTAGCTATGAAATAGCCCCAAAATAATAATCAAAACCATGAGAAAAGAGAAGAGAAAGAGGAGAAGAAGTTTGATGAAGCATGAAGCGTGTAAAAGTGGTGATTTTTTACACTTTTAAGCCTTGGTTTCCTTCCTCTCACTCCTTCTTGGAGCTAGCTTGGGTTCTATTTGAGACCAGATGGAAGTCAGTTAAAAGAGTGAAGAAGAGAGGGACATGATTTAAGGGGCTAAGGGGGCTGATTTATAAAGTTTTCTAAAATTTCAATTTAGTCCCTAAATTTGGTTCTTTCCATTTGTGCTCATTTTGACTTCTTTTTTAGAATCATCTCTTCCATCATGAAATTTAGGCCTTCTAATTCATAAAATGCTTTTGGTTTCACCAAAATTAAATTAAAAACCTTACTGAACCATTCAATCAAAGTTTTGGTCAACCAACACTCTAAAATGCAAATTGAAAGGGTTTTGACCATTTTAAGGGTTCCAATAATTTTTAGGGCTTTTAAGAACTCTGAAAAACTCAATTTTTTCTATTTAAAGACCTCTCATTAGAGTTTTCAAAATGTTGTTTGAGATTACAAAAATGCCACTGCCCTTTTGTCAAATTTTATTTGGCCATTTTGGCTCCGATTTTCAGGTATCTTTAGCTTTGTATTCTCATTTTTAAATGTCTATATTATTACTTTAATCTTGTTTAGCCTTTAATCATCTCATTCTATGGTCTTTCTTTTATAACTTATCAATTTTAGTTCAATTTTAGAAAGACCAGGTATTACAAATAGAGTTAGGTTAGATTAAGATAAAGTTAAGTCTTCATAATAATGAGATTAGGCTTTTAATAATGTTCTTGGCACAGAACATTATTATACTTTCCTCAAAATTATCTAATTAATAATTATTATGTTAAGATACTTAAATTTGCTATTTTCGTTAAGATTCCTATCTCCTTAAAATTTTTCCTTAAATCCCTCTTAATAATTTTAAAATCCCACTATTAATTATTTTTGGGGTGTTAGAAAAAACATACCTCATAACATACTAGACTTGGTATAAAACATATTCAATTAATAGTCATGACTTCTTAAACATTGTACTGGTCTATATTCTACTTAGAGAAGAGCTATGCACTCAATCCCTCTCTGAGTATACTTAAGGAAGAGCTACTTTGCTCAACTCTCTTTTTGTACATAACTGATGTAATAGAGTACACTCTTGCCATATGGGCACATAAGACATAATCAAACAAGCCAACTTAAGCATAAAACATTATCATTATAAAGCCTATATAAAACATGCAAGCATCCAACACTCAAGTAACACATATGCATACATAAGGGAAGGAGATGCTACCTAAAAAACTTAAATCCAATGCCATGTAACTTTGAACATCTCTTACTCTACTTCAATTCATTCTCTACTCCAATGCCCAAGGATGCATTAAAAACCATTGAAATTGTCTAAATCATCAAAATAGGCAACAATATAAATAACTAGAACACTTACTAATTCAATTCATTACTTTTCCTTAAAATTATATTAATACTTTGTCTAAGTCCCTTACTTTAGAAAATCATATCTTGAGTTGGAGACTTCCAAATTTAGCAAATTATGACTTTTTAGAAAGCTCAACTCATGAACTACTATAAAAATTTCAATTCAAAATTAATCCATTTCATCCCTAAAATGCAACAAAAAATCAGATCTGGTATAGGACAAAAGTCTGATGCATGATAACTTTTCTAAACCAACTTTGAAAATTTATAACTTTAGATAGGAGTGTCCAAATTAGGCAAATTGAGACTTGTTTGAAAGCTATTGATGTGCCCTAGAAATTGTAAAAATTTCAAATTTAAACTAGATCACTTGGTCCTTAAAAAGAGTCAAAACTTAAGGCTATCGAGAAACTAAAAACTAATATAGGGAAAATTTGAAAATTCATGAAATATTATGTACTAAACTAAAAATTACAAACTATGTCTCATATGAAACTATGGGATTTCATATATATGTCTACCAAGTTTCATGATTAAATTCATCCATTAAAGCCTCCATGGATAGAGATATATTTTCAAATTCATTATGGGTTTGTTTGGGCCATTCATGGGTCCAAAATTGCCATATGAGATATTCATGTAATTTTCTCCTTTCAAGCAAGTTTCTTAACTAGAAACTAATTCACTTAACTTATTTCTAACATAAAATATGGCCAACATCAAAATATAGCCATGCCATTTATTTATTTTACTATTTTGCGCCCATAGTAGCCATATTGCATTTCATTGATTTTGTCTCTAATCTCATGACTTGCACATCATTCTTAGGTCATTTTACACTTGGTAGACCAACCATATGACCATGTCTCATTTTTTTCAAGCTTATGGAACTCATAACTTATTTTATGCTTAATTAAGGTTTATGGTTCCATAATACTACACACCATACTTTTTGTAACATCTAGAATCCTTAGGTTGGGCTAAATCTTAAGACTGGGGTTAAGGCTAAGATATAAAGGGCCAAGAGCTTAATTATAATAAGAAATAAAGGCCACTACTAGTTCAAAGTAAGAAAAAATAAAAAGGTACTAGATTAGATGCAATACAGAAAAGGGCAAAACTATAATTTTGAGAAAAAGTGTGGTATCTTCTATTTTAACAAACTAGATCGCAATATAATATGACATAAGGTATAATAAAAGTAGAGGAACAATTGACATGACAAGAAATAGGGTTATGAGATCAATTACGATGCAAAAATGATGGTGGAGTGGCTATATGTAGTTAAATGGTATACCAATAGCCAAAACGTAATTTTGAGTAAAATTTTAGAAACTCAAGAAAAATAGTTTTAAATGCCAAAATAAAGGTTATTAAGGTTTTTAGGAATCCTGAAAATCGTAGGAATAGTCAAAATGGGTTAAAACCCTTTCTACACCAAAAATGAGACAAATAGTGTTGTGACTTAAGTTAAGCAATTTTTTTACTATTTTAAGCCGTTGAAACCCCAAAAAATGATGTTTTTATATGAAAGAGCGCTTAAAATTGTATAAGGAGAAATCAAATCTTGAAAAGCCCACAAAATGAGCATGAACAAAGCAAAAGTGTATTTAAGGGCAAAATGGTCATTTTAAAAAATTATAAAGAGGCTTTCTTACTAAATGTAACAACCCTAACTTTTAATCAAAGTAATTAAGCATAATGGGGCTCTTAATAATCAACACTTAAGATCTAAAGCCAATACTAGTTATTAATGGATGAAAATATGAGAAAATTTGAACCATACTATGTTTAACAACTACTATTCCTATAAGTTATGAGATTTGAGTCCATCGGAAACTAAATTTTTCATTCAAGACTTCCAACTTAAACACAGATGGATCTAGAAGTGTAAAACTTCTATATTTTACTTTAGAAGTCATTACTTATCATTAGCATAGTGAATGTAAGAATTTGGAAGTTAAAAGGAGGATTTGGGGATTTACGCTACAACACAAAAGGTTGTAACACCATATTCATCTAGCCTTTCCCCATCTCATTCCTAGTTACTTTCCTTTAGTGTGGTACTTTCCAAGGAAAACTCAAATAAAATAATGGAATATTTTGCGTTGAGTAGTACTTAAAGTTTTTGTTTCGCATTTTGTGGACCATATTAATTCATTTATATCATTCTCCAATTAAAATACGTTCATAAAACTCAAAACCATCTCAAAATGTCACAAGAATCTCAAGTTTGGAGCATACATACATAAAACAACACAACTGGCATCGGGTTCTGCTGCCAAATTTTTGGTACCAATTTTGAAAAATCATAACTAAACCTAGAAAAATTGAAATCAAGCACAGTATACCATTTTGGGAAGCTACCAATGTTAACTTTATCTTACAAATAAGTCCAGACCAAAACAGGAACGTTTAGCGACTAAAAATTGATGGAAAGTTACCAAAGGTACTACTGCATTATTGGTACTGACTCTAAACTTCAAAAATTCATATCTCTCTGATCAGGCATTCAAATGAGGTGATCTTGGTGGCAATAAAAAAATTATTATGTCTAGTTTATGCTTATAAAATTTCAAGAGTATTGGACATTATTTGGCCCTCAAATGACACATGAGAAGAAACTGATCATATAAATAGTAACCATATTAGTTCGACAGCTTTTAGGCAAATTTGAAAATTCATAATTAATTCTATAGAGCTCCAAATAATTTGATATTTAACTTCTCAAAAAACTCTAAATGAGATTTATTTTCATGCCAAATTTCATGAGAAAATTTGTCTATTTGGTCAGTTTGTGATATAGGGTTGCAAAATGTCACAATTTGGCTTCTTTAAGGGTCACAAATGGTTCCATTTAGCTTCTAACTTTTCTAGGGCCACTTGAGCAAGTGAGAAAGAATCAAAATAGCCTATTGAACATGTCTCAAAATTTAAAAAATCTAGATATCATAAATTCACTCTCCCAGTTGATGACATACACATGGAACATACAAGCTCTATCTTGCTATTCAATGTCAAAAACATGTCATTCCATTCATTTGCTTCCAATTCTCATATATACATCATATATCCATATATTTATACATGTTCAAAATTTTATACATCATAAATATCATTGAATTACATTTTGTGACAACAAAATAGTTACAAAAAAGCCAAATAACACATTTCCTTGTCATTCTCTCATCTTCCAACTTGGTGGCTCCCATTTCCTTGCTCATTTGGTCCACCTAGACATGTTAGACAATGGGGAGGGAAGTCTGAGATTCTAGGAATCCCAATAGCCCTTCTCCCTTTCAACCATACATAAAGGATGCAATTTCAAGTTTAAAAATGCATGCAGGGCTATCTTGAAATCTATAAACATACATAAAACATTTCCTTCATTCAAGAAGTCACATAAAACATACATAGGCTTACCAAGACAATAGTTTTGCCTCACCCATTCTCTTTGGGAGTTTTATACTTACCTCACCCATTTTCTCAAGGAACTTTTGACTAAGCCTTACTTTTCTAGAGACTTTTGGCTTTGTCTTACCTATTTTTAGGGACTTTTATCTCATCCTCATCCTAACTAAGGGACTTTTGGCTTCACCACACTCAGGCAAGCCAATCACATATATAAAAACATCATTCAAGCACATAAGCAAAGCATCATGGTACCATGACATATAAATACTTGCTAGAAACATTTTTCATGACTTAAACATACACATACACATTCAAAGACAAGGAAACATCCAAAGATGCATGAGAGAAAGGAGAGAGAGCTACCTTGTTATGCAAGAACACATTTTCTTTCTTGGAAATTCTTCCTCTCCCGTGGCCAAACACTCACAAGGAGGTGGGACTTGATTCCTCTAGCCTAAACACATTAAATTGGATCTAATTATACTCTTGAAACATCTATTAAAGCCACAGACACTCTAGAAGAGATAAGTTACTCATATGGTTCAATTATGGCTTCATAAAGCACCTAATGAAGCAACCTTGGGAATTCATGATCTTGGCTTCATTCTCTCCCTTTAGCTATGACTCTTGACTCCATTTAAACTCCTTGGAGCCATTACACATTCATTTCAAGGAGCCTAACTATGTGTTACTTCATTATGTTACAATATGCAACCTATACCTCCATCATACTTTCTAGGCTTTCTAATTTTTTTCCAAGGCTTCATCTCATACTCTCCCATCATATATGATGCAAAACTAAGTTTGGAAGAAATTAAAACATTCCATTGGTGCTCCTTCTAAGCTAGGTCGAGTGACGATTGTGTCACGCTACCTTAAATAAAACTAAGTTGGAAAAGGCTTGTAGCTAATGGTGCAACCTAGGTCATTTCCTAAGGATTTTTTGCCTTTAGTTATTTGTGAAAAAATTTCCAAGTAACATTAAATGAAATTTGTTTAGGGGGTTTTGATTGAATTAAATTAATCAAAATGAAATTGAATTAAAGTTGCTAATTAGTACCTAAATGTATGAGCTAAAAGGCAAATAATGGACTTCTGACTAACTTTAAATTTGTCCCTTGGTGTAACACCATAACTTCTAGCTTATTTTATGCCATTCAAAAGCTTTAGATCATCAATTCCACAAGAGCATATGAAAAAGGGGATGAAAATAATAGATTTTTTCGCATTGCGCTATACTTAAGAATTTGCAATCGGTGTCACGTGGACCATGTGAGCTCATATTATATATCCTCATATTTAATTACATCAAAAAAACTCATTTGCATCACAAAATCATGCCCACAACTCATAGAAACCGAATGGGGCATGGAAAATGGAAGTTCATTCTTAGCCAGAATTGGCCTCTTTTCTGTGCAAACTTTGGAAAATTATAACTAAATCTAAAAAAATTGAAATCATGAAATCTTAGTCATTCTAGAAATCTTAGGATGTCTACTTCACACTAAAAATATGTCCAGATCATAATATTCATCACAGACGATGTTTGACATCCAAAATGGTCCAAAGGTCCGATTGAGTTCTGGAACTGTCACAAAATTCTGCAGAACACTTTGAAAATATCCAATTAATTCCACAAAAATTCAATCCATGCAAATGATACCTATATGGAAAGTTGGATGTTAACTAGAGAGAAAAAATATCTCCAGATCAGTTCATCAAGGCCAGACCTCGGAATTCAATAGAACAGTACTTCTGGTCGGGCAAAATTACTAATACTAGATAGAAACTTCAAAAATTCATATCTCCCCTCTTTAGACCTCTAAATGAGGTGCTTCTAGTTGGCACGAGTCACTGTGATTGTCTAGTTTCTCTATATAAAACTTCCTGGCAATTGGACATCATTTAGGCCTCGAGTGATAAAATGCAATTTCGGACCAAATGAATAGTGTAGCAAACCAGAAACTATGGAAATTGGAAACTTTGAAAAATCATCAAATATTTTGTAGACCTCCAAAAATTATGGTCTTTAGCTTCCCAAAAAGCTCTTAATAAGACCTAATTGCATGCCAAATCTTAGATCAAAACTAGCTCATTTGGCCAAAAAGTGATGTAGGGTTCCATTATGGTCAAATTTGGCTCCATATGAGGTACCAAACTTGCCAAATGACTTTCCCTTAGTTATAGCACCTTTTGGGCAATTCTAAAAGTATGGGTTGACTTGCCAAAATGAGATACATGAGGAGAAATGTGAGGCCAATCTAAACACTTGGTGAGCTCTTGAATGTCTTGTATGATTTGTTCATACACCATATTCATACATCTAAACATCACATAATATCATATTTACACATTCTTTAAGAGCTTTAGACTCAACCATACTCTTGGGAGCCCACTTTGCTTTTAGGAGACTCTTTACTTTGTCTCAACCAAGCTCAAGGGTTCTTGGCTCATCCTCACCAAAAGAAAGAGTTCTTGGCCTCTCCACACTCAAGCAAACTCAAACAAATATCATGTACTCATTTAGAAACATAACATGGCATCAAGAATCATAGCATATAAAGGCATGCTAGCATATTTTTCATAGCTTAAAAATACACATACACACATTCTAAAATAAGATAAACATACATCCATGCATGAGAGAAGGTGGAGAGAGCTACCTTGTGTGCACTCACATACTTTTTCCTTGAAATTCAAGCCTCCTCTTTTGGCCACACACCCACAAATTGGTGGAGATGGTTTCTCTTGGCCTACGATACAATATATGGGAGCCAATTAGGTTCATGAAACACATTCTAAGGCTACATAACTTGATAAAACACTAGATTGCTCTATAGGCTCCATTATGGTCCATATTAGCACCTAATGAAGCAACACCTTTCAAACAATTTCTAGGCCTCATTCTTTCCTCTCAAATATGATTCTTGACTCCTTTTAAGCCTTTTGGAGTCATCACATCATTAAAACAAAAGGCCTAACACCATGTTGCTTCTTTAAGTCATAATATGGAACCTAAGATACCAACCCACTTTCCATGAGTTCTAAATTTTTTCTAAGGCCTTCCTTCACTTTCATTCATCAAATATGACTCAAGAATAGCCTTAGAAAAATTTAAAACTCCCCCCACCTACAAGAACCTCACTTGGCCAAGACATAGGCATCAATTAAGCATATAGAGTTTTCTTTGTTTTCTTGAAGGAAGAAGCTTGTGGGAAGCATCTTAGGTGTCTCAAGAACTCATATAAACTTTTAATTAGACCTAGGAGGAATCACATAAATTCAGAATTTGAAAGGTGCACTAGAAACCCTAGGTTTTGCATCTTGAATCCTAATGCCTATTTCATGGTTTTCTTTGCATAGTCTTATTCCTCTCCATCAAATACCTAAGAATCATGCTTGGTTGGGCTTGAAAATCAGATCTTCCTAGGGTTATTAGTGTAGGTCAAAATGGAGAAGAAAGGGGGTTCCATATAGCTACCATAGGATGCATTTTTACCTTGTTTCCTTGCTTAGTTTGGCTTGAATCTTGCTTTCTCCAAACTCTTCTCTTCAAATCCGAAAATTCCCCTCTATTCTTCCTTCAAAACAGCCCTCAAAACTTCAAAAAAATCATGGAGAAGAAGAGGGAAAAAGAGGAGAAGAGATTGGTGGAGAGAAAGCATGAAAAATAAGCAAATTTTCATACCTAAAGGCTTGAATTTTTCCTCCTTCTTCTCTTCTCTTAGTGCGCCACTCTCCTAGGGCTTTGCTTTTGGTTTGGGGCTGGAAAATCTGAAGTTGAATGAGGGAGAGTGTGAGGCGCCACCTATATATAGCTAGGGCAAAGTGACTTTTTCAAAAATTCCAAGTTTGCCCTTCGTACTTTGCATTTTCGTTTCTCCTTCATTTTAGCTCCTTTTTTTGAACCGTCTTTTTCATTATAAAATTTAGGTTCCCAATTTAATAAAGTACTTTGGAATCACTCAAATTCGAGCTAGAACCTTCCCGAACGAATCAGTTAAAGTTCGAGTCAACTGATATTAGAAAACGTCCACTGGAGGGGTTTTAATTGTCCCAGGGGTTTCCATGGTTTTTAGGGCCTCTGAGAACCTCGGAGAACACAAAAATTTGGTTTAAAAAGTCATCCTGTGTGAATTTTAAAAAATTACCTGAAATTATGAAAACGCCATTACGTTTTAGTAAGAAATTGCTTCTTCATTCTGGCTCTATTTTTCTTTCCGTTTGAGTCTGGAATTCTCATTTTTAAGAGTCTAGAATGCTTTCCAAATTTTTTGGGACTTTAACTACATCATTTCAGGGGACTTTCTTTTGTATCTGGTGAATTTTGTTCATGTACGGAGAAACCGTACGTTACATTTCTCACATTTTCTCTGGTTTTTCGGAGAACCAAATATTACACTTGGTATCCACTATCCTTATCCTAATTCAATTGTTAATATTTTAGTCTAAGAGTCCCTAATTGTGTTCATGACAAAGCATCTTGAGTTACCACGCAAGATTCAAGGGATTAACAATCTAATGTTGAATTGAAACCTTAATCCCGCACCAAATCATTACTTCTTGCCTTTAAGATCGATGAACACTTAAATTTGATTGATTAATCGATTAATTTGCCTCAAAATTATCACTCTAAGATGTTTAATTAGCTAATCAAACTCTAAGGAATCCTCAAATTAGATAATTAAGCACACCAATTCTCACATACATTTCACCAAACACCTT
Source organism: Erythrophleum ivorense (assembly GCA_026724425.1). Lineage (NCBI taxonomy): Eukaryota > Viridiplantae > Streptophyta > Magnoliopsida > Fabales > Fabaceae > Erythrophleum > Erythrophleum ivorense. The sequence goes on along the minus strand of JAIUCV010000446.1, from coordinate 318,160 downwards.
AATTGCACACATGAAAAATTATAGGACAATGAAAATCCAGCACTAAAATTAATCAAATAATCATTCAAATTCTCTCATAATCAATGTCTATCCAGCCATCAATTATAAACTACATCAATCTCAATTAATTACAGGCTTGACCAAGCAAGTGCAAGAATAAAAATTGATGTAGAAAGAGAGGAAGTAATATAGAATTCTTAGCCCAAAATCCCTTGCAAATCTCTTGATTGAAGCTTCAACCATGGTCTTCATCCAAGCTAGCCACCAAGTGAATTAAAGATTCATGGATGTCGAAGGAGATGGAAAGGAAAATGGGAGATGGAAGCTACAGCAATGGATGAAGGAGAATATGATGGATAAACATCTAGATGAATGAATTGAATATGTTGAAGAATGAATGCCTTCTGGATGCCTCTGCTCGAGTCCTCTCAGTCATCCTTCTCTCACATGCTTCATTTATTCCTCATGTGTTCTGAATGATGCAATGAATTGTATTATGAATGGAATGGATGGATTGATTTGTGGATTGTTCTCTGGACAAATGATAAAGCATGAATGATGAAGCACTGGATTCCCCCTTTATAGCTACTGCCCGAGCCTCTATTTCTTGATTCGACCCTCATGTGGTTCTTTTTTTTAATAACCACGTGCTCTCTTGGTTCTGCCTACGTGTGAGCTCATGTTGAAAGCCTTCCATCCCATCACGTGTTCTAGCCTCTCCAGCTCAGATTCCTTCATGTGGTTCTCTTCTTTCCTTCATTCATTGCTACTCAAGCATATTTATTCTATTGTTCACCTATTCTTCTTACTCTTCTCTTTTGTGTCTTTTTCCCTCAAACTTGAGACCTCACTTTTATGTTTTCCAGCTCTCCATTTGCCCAAGTGTGCTATGTGTTGAACCGGAAGTTATTTCTTCATGAATGAGTGCCAACGTGGTTAGTGAGCTTGTGTATGTTATGAGAGGGTGACTGGAGGTATGTGTGTTCATGTTTGTGTGCTGCTAGATGTATGAAAGCTACATGGAAGTGTATGCATGGATTAGAGTGAATCAACATGAAAGGCTCATGGAGTGCAAGTGGTGTGAATGGTTGATGTAGCTAGACCATGAGTGAGTGAAGTTACATGCTGATTTGATGGGCTGTTACGTGGATTCAAGTATGTCTTGTGAAGCTCGTGCATGCCAAAGTGTTTTTTTTTTCATGTGAATGAATGGCTGCTCGAGTGAGGGGAATGGAGTGCACAACTTGCAAGTGAGTGCATGTTTTAGTGGCAGCCCATGTACATGTGTGATTCATGGAGTGAATAATGGGCTGGGCTCATGTTGTGTGTTTGAAGTATGTAAAGCTACGTGGAGGGTGTGTGAGCTGGATATGGATATCTTCGTGCCTCCTTTAGCTCGTATGTTCACTACTACACAAACCAAACTAAACCTCCCTGATTCATGTGTGAATGTGTGTTTACTACAAGTGGAGCCATACATGTTACTGTATGGGTTAGTGAGTGAATGCGTGCTCCCTGGATGTTGTTCTACCCAACCCAAGCCATGAGTGTGCAGCATAATGAATGTAGCAACCCATGTGTTTATATGTTGATGTTTTAATAAAAATGAAACATAGAAGAGTAGCTCCTTCAATGTGTTAATGAATCTACTATTCACGTGTGCATCAATATGAGTGAAAGAGTTACCTACATGTGTGAAGGGAGGCTTACAAGCAAGAATCAAGTGCTATATATGTGTGAGTAGAGAGGAGAAACATGTGTGATGTGGATGGAGATATATGCTACATGGAAGATGATGCATGAGTGAGTTGGTGTGATGGTGAGATGTAGCAACGTGAGTGGAGATGAATGAAATGGATGCCTCCCTAATGATGAATGGATGAGATGAAGCCCTTAATCAACATGTGAGCTACCCTTCTGCTATGTTCTGCACCTGAGCCTCCCTTTCTCCCTAACATTTAAATTCAAATGCCCAAATTCTACACAAAAATAATGGAAAAGATGAAGTAGAAATATCCATAAAATTATTTAAAATGAATGTAGCATAATGAATGTAGCAACCCATGTGTTTATATGTTGATGTTTTAATAAACATGAAACATAAAAGAGCAGCTCCCTCAATGTGTTAATGAATCTACTATTCACGTGTGCATCAATATGAAAAGATGAACTAGAAATATCCACAAAATTATTTAAAAGAAATTCATGCATTAAAATTCAATAATTTTGTAAATAAGTTCCTTGAATGCAAAAATAGCTACTAAACTCAAACATTATCTAATAAAATGTAGAAAGCCATATTCAATCATCAAAATACCTATGTTTAGGAGATTTAATATATCTAAAATTAGCATTTATCAAATTCCCCCACACTTAAACCTTTGCACTTTTGGGCAAAACTCAAAATCCATGGAAAAGCTAATAGAATGGCAAGTGGAAATGAAAATGAAAAAGAAAAGTGTAAAAATCACAAGTTAGAGACTAATCACAACTTATCAACACTTCAACAATCTAAGCTAACTTCACTTACATCAAGAAATCAAATTCCATGCAATTCCATTTGAAGAGAATGGATCAAAAATGCATAACCCCTCACATGGATTAGTGTTTACTTTCAAATCTCAAGCGTTTAAGCAATGTGTATCACTTAAGTTCCACCTATCAAAACTCACTACCATAAGCTTGTCTATTTTCTGAATCTCCACCACCCATGTCAAATGTAATGCACAAATTAAGAGGACTTTATTCAGGGTTGTAATGGGGCTAGGGAATGAAAAGAATGGATACACAAGGAAAGACAAACAAATGAATACCTTAGAACCTCAAGAGCAATCGATGAAGACCGATGATAAGAAAGAATATGCATTTAAGGCCTTATTTCTAACTAGCATAAGTAACTACAAACTCAAGTTAAAACACTTCTTTCTTTTGATTTTCAATTGCTTTCTTTTTTTTATTTTTTAAATTTCTCATTCATTGTTTTCCTTTTTCTTTTCTATCTCTTCTTTTCTTTGCAAAAATTTTTTTCTTTTGGAAAATCTTTCTCAACTTTTAATTACAATGACCTAAATTGATGTAAGATACACATTCATCTATCCTAATTAGATGTAATGCTCTTTGAAATCTATAAGGTATCTTAAAACAAGGTGGGAAACATTTTTTTTACTTTCCATGGCTATAGGTTTAACAAGAAAATAAACCAAGTCCAAAGTTCCTAAACAATGGATAAAATGCATGTAGGGGATGGCTTTTTGGCTCACTAGTTATAAAAGAAAAGAATGCCTTATCATTTTTATGCATGCAAATGAAAAAGTGGTCTCAACAAAGAATCAAGACAAGTTCTAGAGTGAAAGCAAAGATAGGTAAATACACATTAGAAATGAATAGATACAACTCAAATCCTCACTAGCTAATGGCTATCAAAATAATTCATTGAAATCAAATTCATTGCTGCTTCACTTGAATCAAAACACAAGATCCATCACTTATCATGTCAAAGTGAATCCAAGCTATGATTATCTCAACTTGCAACTTCTACAAAAAATAAGGTTTTAAAGAAAAAAACTAAAAAGCAACACAAAACTTGAAAAGTAAAACAAAAGACTAAAAACCAAGAAAAATCAACTAACCAAAACAAAGCAAAACTAAAAAATTTATTTGCATCCCCCCAAACTTAAACACTACATTGTCCTCAATGCCAGTACAAATTCTAATCAATAGAAAGACAACATAATATAAAAGGGGAAAGGGAAAGGGTACAACCAAGTAATCAGGGTGGGTCTTGAAATTGGAGCTCCTCCTTGTCATCCCTTAGAACTCCTTCATGAAAGTGCTTGAGCTTATGTCCATTGACTTTGAATTAAGCTCTAGTTTGCTTATCCAAATCTCCACTCCACAAAAAGGAAAACATCAAAGACTGTATATGGACCTTCCCATTTAAAATGAAGCTTACCTAGCATAAGCTTTAAGTGGGATTTATAAAGTAGAACTTTTTGGCCAACTACAAACTCTTTTCTTGCAATCATCTTATCGTGGAACACCTTTGTCTTTTCTTTATAAATCCTCGCATTGTCATAGGCTTCCAAGTGGATCTCTTCAAGCTCTTAGAGTTAGAATTTTCTGTGAGACCCCACTCCATTCAAATCCAAATTGCATTCTTTCATAGCCCAATAAGCTTTGTGCTCCACTTCTACTGGTAAGTGACAAGCTTTCCAAATACCAGGTGATAGAGTGACATGCCAATAGGAGTTTTGTAGGTAGTCCTATAGGCCTAAAGTGCATCATCGAGCCTCTTGCTCCAATCCTTCCTATTCGGCTGCATTATTTTCTCTAAAATTTGCTTCACTTCCCAGTTAGAAATCTCTACTTGGCTATTTTTTTGAGGATGATATGGAGTAGCTACCTTATGCACAGCACCATACTTGCTAAGCAAGCTTTGCATACTTCGGTTGCAAAAATGAGTGCCTTGGTCATTAATAATGGCTCTGGGGATACTAAACCTATAGAAAATATAAGAGTGAACAAACTTTACAACCATAGAAGAGTCATCAGTCTTAATGGGTTTTGCTTCCACCTACTTCAAAATATAATCAACAACCAATAAAATGTATGCAAAGCCAAATTAAGTAGGAAAAGGTCCCAGAAAGTTAATGCCAAACATTAAAGACTTCATAAAACAAGATGGGATGTTGTGGCATTTCATTTCTCCTAGATATGCTTTTTATTTGTTGACACCTAACACATCTTTTACAATAATCAAAGGCATCACAAAATAAGGTATGCTAATATAATCTACTATCTAGAACCTTCTTAGTTGTGCATTTTGGATTGAAGTAACCTCCACATGCAAGTGTGTGACAAAATTTCAAAACAAAATCAAATTCTATATCAGGCACACAACATCTAATCACTTGGTGACTATATAGTCTCCACAAATATGGATCATCCTAAATATAATATCTAGCTTCACTCCTAAACTTATTCAACTGATGTTTATTCAAATCAACAGGCAATTCAAAAGTAGTTAGATAATTCACTAAGTCAGCATACCATGGGTAGAAACTATGCACAACATACAAATACTCATTAGGGAAATTAACATCAATAGGTAAGGAATCTACCTTCGGAGCCTCAATTTGACTCAAGTGATTTGCCACTAAGTTTTTCGCTCCACTTTTATCTTAGATGTCAATATCAAACTCTTGAAGTAAAAGCATCCATCTAATCAATCTTAGCTTCGTGTCAGGTTTCTTCAGCAAGTACTTTAAGGCTGCATGATCAATAAAAATAATTACTTTAGTGTCAAGCAAATAAGATCTAAATTTATCCAAAGAAAAGATAATAGTAAGAAATTTTTTTTCTGTGGTTGTATAATTTACTTGGGCCCCATCTAGAGTCTTGGATGTATAAACTATCACATGGGACCTTTTATTCACTCTTTGGCTTAAAACTGCACTTAACAGCAAAATTAGAAGTATCACATAAGAGCTGAAATGTGAGATTCCAATCAGGATGCTAAATAATGGGTGGGAAAGTCAATTTTTTTCTTAAGATTATTAAAAGCTACTTTACATGCATCATCAAAATAGAAATCAATATCTTTTTGTAATAGCTTAGATAATGGCAAAGCAATTTTACAAAAATCCTCTATGAATCTTCTATAAAATCCTGCATGACCTAAGAAAGACCGGACCTCCTGAACACATGTCGGTATGGTAGAGAAGTGACAACATCTATCTTAGCCTTATCAACCTTTATGCCCTATTCAGATACAACATGACCCAATACAACGCCTTTCTGAACCATAAAATGACACTTTTCAAAATTAAATACAAGGTTCTTCTTTATGCATCTCATTAAGACTCTATCTAGACTAGATAGGCAGTCATCAAAAGAGTTCCCATATACAGTGAAATCATCCATAAAAATTTCTATGCTGTGATCTAGAAAATCACTAAAAATGGAAATCATGCACCACTGGTAAGTTGCAGGGGCATTGCAAAGACCAAAAGGCATTCTTCTATAGGTAAATGTTCCAAATGTGCATGTAAATGTCATCTTTTCTTGATCCTCTGGGGCTATGCATATCTGGAAATAACCTGAAAATCCATCAAGAAAATAGTAGTGAGACTTCCTAGCTAAATGTTCAAGTATTTGATCAATGAAAGGGAAGGGATAATGATCCTTTCTAGTGACTAAATTATGCCTGATGTAATCAATGCAAACCTTCCAGCTATTTTGTACATGGGTGGGCATGAATTCATTATTTTCATTTCGAACCACTGTGATCCCTGATTTTTTTGGAACCACCTACATAGGACTAACCCACTGACTATTAGAAATAGGATATATAATACTAGTAGAGAAAAGTTTAAAAACTTCCTTTTTAACCACATCCATAATAAATGGGTTCAGTCTCCTTTGAGGTTGCCTCACTGGCTTTGCCCCATCCTCTAACAAAATTTGGTGCATGCAGGTGTCAGGGCTAATGCCAAGTATATCTACCAAAGTCCACCCTATTACTTATCTTCCTCTAGAAGCTTTTCTTTCTCTTCTGGGATAATTTCACTAGCTACAATCATTAGAAGCTTCTCATCTTTCTCTAAATAAGTATACTTGAGATTGTCTGGCAGCAGCTTGAGCTCTAAGGTAGGAGCTTGCTTAACCGAAGGTATGAGTAGTTTGATTTCAATCTCTTCCATGCCAAATACTTGTTCAAATAACTCACAGACAGAAAAAATAACTTTTCCATCATTGGGAACATCAATAGCATGGGAAGAATCAAAAGAATCAGTAGTCAAGTGAATATCAGTATCATGATTACCCAAACTATCCATATCAGCATGTAAAGACTCATCAGAACTAGGCAAAGCAAAAAAAATAGTAAAATCAATAGATGTTCTAGATGAAACAAAATCAATCTAATCAGCAATAGATTCTCTAGAGTCAATACCGTCATATAAGCTCAAAAATTCATCAATTTTCTACATATAGTACAAAGAATGAGAATCATCACAAATGTGTCTTAGATAATCATCAAGATTAGTAATATCATAAGAAACAGTCAATATGTTATCCCTAAACTCAGCATTGGCATCATCAACTAGCATATCAATCAAACTCATACTAAAAATAGAGTTATCATCACATGGGTATTTCATGGCATCAAATATATTAAATTGTATCACATTGCTAGGAAATTCCATTTAAAGAGTGCCCTCATGCACGTTTATAATTATCTTTGCAATGTTAAGAAAGGTCTACCTAAGATGAGTAAGGCATGTCCACGAAACCTATATCTACCATCCTTTAAGTTAAGGACATAAATATCAGTTGGAAATATCAAATCCTTTACCTTAACTAGGACATCCTCTAAAACTTCTAAAGGATAAGTGATGCTCCTATTTGCAAGTTGCACAACCACTCCAATAGGTTTCAACTCTTCCATCTGCAAAGACAAGTACATTGATTTAGGCATAACATTTATTGCAACACCAAGATCAATTAAAGCATCAAAAAATTCAAAATTGCCAATAGTGTATGGAATTGTAAAAGTGCCCAGATGTTGACACTTAGTGGGCATTGTTGGATGTATAAGTGCTAAAACATTCTTGCCAAAATTGACTTTCTCATTCCCTCTTAGCCGCCTCTTGTTGGCACATATTTCCTTGAGAATTTGGCGTACTTAGGAATGGTCTTGATTGCTTCCAACAAAGGTATGTTAACCTCAACCTTCTTGAAAGTTTCAAGAATTTCCTTCTCAATTTTTGCTTCAGTTTGCCTCTTCCTAAGGTAGGTCTATGTAGGAAAGGCAAAATCTTCTTTGGCTTCTCTTCTTTCTTAGGCTCATCTGGTGCGACATGTGATTTTAATGACATCGACTTATCCATGGTACTGATATCTGAGGATCCCTAAATGTCATTTCACTCCTAAGAGTGATGGCACTAATATTGCTACTATTTCATAGATTGACAATCGTCTGTGATGGTAATTGACCTGAACCCTAAGATTTCACCTTACTGAGAGAGGTAGCAAACTAACCTAACTGAATGTCAACCTCTTCTTTCTAAGTTTTGCATGCTCATTTGCAGCTATTGTTGTTATTGTTGCAATTGTTGCATAAGTTTTTGCATTACTCTCTATAAGCTGCTTCATCATGTCCTTCATATTATTTCCTTTCTTTGGTTCCTTCTATATAGGGACTGACTGTTTCATAGGGTTGGAAAAACTGTACACTAGGTCCTGTAACATTATATCTATTCTACCCCATATCTCAAGTTAGGGTGATCCTTCTATCCTAGATTGTATGTGTTAGAGTAGAGATCATACTTTTGCTGCCCTTGTTATGTTAGCCTGACTAGAAACATCTTAGCACAAGTCTCTACCCTGTCCTCTAACATCGGGCACTAATCAGAAGCATGTGTGGCCAAACAGCATATGTCACATAGGGGTCCCACCAAGGCAATAGAGGTAGATGGTGCCTAGGTGTATAGCATTGTGTATAGGAATGCATATGAGTAGCATAGGGTTGTGGTGCACAAGTCTGAGATGGAATAGAGGATGACTGTGGTTGCTGCTGAGCTAAGGCAAGCTGTCTAAGCACAGATGGCATCTTATCAATCTTGCTCTCAATTCTCTGATCATAGTGTGGAGTATACAACTCACTGACTCCTCTCATTGTCTGTCGCACACCAAACTATTGTGTATTCTAAGCCATCTTGTCAATCAACTCCCAGGCTCTTATAGGTGTCAGATCACCCAAAGCTTCACTGGAAGTAGTATCAATCATATTTCTATCCATATTCAGTAACCTCTTATAGAAATACTGAATAAGTAGCTGATCAGAAATTTGATGGTGAGGACAACTAGCTAACAACCTCTTGAACCTTTTCTAATATTCATACAAGGTCTCTCTACCATTTTGTCTGATCCCATATATTTCCTTCCTTATTGATGTAGTGTGAGAAGTAGGAAATAATTTTTCCAAGAAAAGCCTCTTTAATTGATCCTAAAAAGTGATGGCACCAAGGGGGGTAAATAGTACAACCAATCTTTGGCTACACCATCCAAGGAAAAAGCAAATGCTCTAAGCTTAATTTATTCTTCTGAGACTCCCTGTAGCTTCATTGTGGAGCAAACAACATGGAATTCCTTTAGATGCTTGTGAGGGTCATCTCCTACAAGTCCATGAAATTTAGGAAGTAACTAAATCAAATTAGATTTAAACTCAAAATTTGCATCTAATTCTGGATATTGTATACAAAGATTTTGATAGTGCACATTAGGAGCTGTCAATTCTCTAATGGTTATTGCATGCATGTTATCATTCAAATTGCATTTACATTCAAGTTAGCCTAAACATGCATATTCATGTTAGCATTCACTTGTTCTTGTTCAGTCATATTATCACTAGCAAATTGAAGTACACAATTAATTCCTTACACACAATCAAAAGCAAAGGAAGTATTACTACTATTTCCTACACTATCACTATTTTTCTTAATCCTTACTTGTTTTCTAAAGGTTCTTCAATTGCCAGACCCAAATCAATTAATTTCTCACTAGAGGACCTTGTCATAAACCAATAGGCAAGCAAAAACTAAGAAGCAACATAAAAAATAGCAAAGAAAAATCAAAAACAATAAGTCTAGAAAAATAGAGAAAATAACTAAAAAATTAGAAAAATTTTCTCACATTAAAAGGTAAGAAGATTAATTCCAAATCAAACTAACAACTACCTAGCATATATAAACACTCAAAAACAAAGAAAAATCACACAAAATAAGTTCACAAAAAATAAAAAAATAAATCTAGAAAAATCCTAAAAAATTTGAGAAAATATTAAAAAATTAGAAAAAAGTGCCTTAAACTTGGAATTTGGCCAAAAAATGGTGTACCTAATAGTGTTGCTATTAGTTTTGCTTAAAACACCCAAAAACCTTAGAAAACAATGTTTGAGAATTTTCTAGACACATCAAACAAAAGTTTTAGCAAGCAGCACAATTGATTCAAACAACCGAAAGACTAAAATCCAAGCTTAAAATAGAACAAAAGCCAAACAAAGACAGAGCAAAAATAGAGTAATAACACTAGGAAATCCTTTCAAACAATTAACAAACCAAAATCCCCGGCAACGGTGCCAAATTTGATAGTTTGTATCACACAACCTTAAATAAAACTAGGGTAGGGTGTTGGAAAAGGCTTGTAGCTAATGGTGCAACCTAGGTCATTTCCCAAGGAGTTTTTGCCTTTAGTTATTTGTGAAAGAGTTTTCCAAGTAACATTAAATGAAATTTGTTTTGGGGGGTTTAATTGAATTAAACTAATCAAAATGAAATTGAATTAAAGTTGCTAATTACTACCTAAATGTATGAGCTAAGAGGTAAATGATGGGCTTGTGACTAGCTTTGGACTTGTCCCTTAGTATCCACTATTCTTATCCTAATTCAATTGTTAATGTTCTAGTCTAAGAGTCCTTAATTGTATTCATGGCAAAGCATCTTAAGTTACCACATAAGATTCAAGGGATTAACAATATAATATTCATGGCAACATTTAAATTTGATTGATTAATCGATTAATTAGCCTTTGAATTATCATCCTGGGATGTTTAATTAGCCAATCAAACTCTAAGGAATCCTCAAATTAGACAATTAAGCATAACAATTCTCACATGCATTTCACCAAATACTTTAATTTCACACATGAAAAATTGTAGGACAATGAAAATCCAGCACTAAAATCAATCAAATAATCATTCAAATTCTCTCCTAATCAATGTCGAACTAGCCATCAATCATAAACTACATCAATCTTAATTAATTACAGCTTAACCAAGCAAGTGTAAGAATAAAAATTGATGTAGAAAGAGATGAAGTAATATGGAATTCTCAGCCCAAAAATCACTTACAAATCTCTTGATTCAAGCTTCAACCATGGTCTTCAGCCAAGCTAGCCACCAAGTGAGTTAATGCTTCATGGATGTGGAAGGAGATGGAAAGGAAAATGGGAGATGGAAGCTATGGCAATGGATGAAGGAGAATACAATAGATGAATGTCTAGATAAATGAATTGAATGTGTTGAAGCGTGAATACCTTCTGGATGCCTCTGCCCGAGTCCTCTCAGTCATCCTTCTCTCACGTGCTTCATTTATTCCTTATGGTGTTTTGAATGATGCAATGAATCGTATTATGAATGGATTGATTCGTGGATTGTTCTCTAGATGAATGCTGAAGCGTGAATGATAAAGCATTGGATTCCCCTTTTATAGCTACTTGCTCGAGTCTCCATTTCTTGATTTGGCCCTCGTGTGGTTCTTTTCTTTAATAACCATGTGCTTTCTTGGTTCTGCCCACGTGTGAGCTCATGTTGAAAGTCTTCCATCCCATCACATGTTCTAACCTCTCCAGCTCAGCGTCCTTCATGTGGTTCTCTTCTTTCCTTCATTCATTGCTACTCAAGCATATTTCATTCTACTGTTCATGCATTCTGCTTGCTGTTCTCTCTGTGTCTTCTTCCCTTAAACCTGAGACCTCACTTCCATGTTCTCAGCTCTCATTTGGCCAAGTGTGCTATGTGTAGAACCTGTAGCTTATCTCTTCATGAATAAGTGCCAATATGGTTAGAGAGCTCATGTATGTTATGAAAGGGTGATTAGAGGTATGTGTGTTTGTGTTTATGTGTTGTTGGACATATGAAAGCTACGTGAAAGTGTGTTCATGGGTTAGAGTGAATCAACATGAAAGGCTCGTGGAGTACAAGTGGTGTGAGTGTTTGACGTGGCTGGACCATGAGTGAGTGAAGTTACATACTGATTTGATGGGCTGTTACATGGATTCAAGAATGTCTTATGAAGCTCGTGCATGCCAAAGTGTTTGTTTCATATGAGTGAATGGCTACTTGAGTGAGGGGAATGAAGTGCACAACATGCAAGTGAGTGCATGTTTTGGTGGCGGCTCGTGTACATGTGTGATTCATAGAATGAATGATGGGCTAGGCTTATAATGAATGTAATTTTTGTAAAATTATGAAATGAGTCATATAAAAGTAAGTCCTTTGAAATAAGTTAGATAATGTCCCAAAAAATTTACGTAGAACCCTAGACTCTTAAAAATGATAATTCCAAGCTTAGATGGAAAGAAAAACGAAGCTAGGACGGTGAAACAATTTGTGATAAAACCTAACGAAATGGAATGAAAATTTCGTAAATAAGTGCAACTTTTGAAAAAACACATAGGAGGGCTTTTGAGTTGCCTAAGGTTCTCAGAGGCCTCAAAAACCATAAGAAGCCCTAGGATTGGCAAAGCCCCTCTGGTGTACGTTTTCTAACTGCGATGAGCCAAAACTTTAATAGATTTGTTCATTAAGGTTTTAGCTCTAAATTGAGTGATTCTAAAAGTATTTTATTAAATTGGGATCCTAAATTTTATAATGAAAAAGACAGTTCTAAAAAAGGAGCTAAAATGAAGCTGAAACAAAATTGCCATTATGGAAGGACGAAATTGAAATTTTGGAAAAAGTAAGTTTCTTGAATGTTCCATAAGCTTCTTGTCTCTTCTTCCCCTCATATAGCACGACCCTTTCTATGCAAAATTCAAAAAAAAAGAAGCTCTCTCTTAGGCACACAAGAGAAGGAGAGAAAGGAGGAAGAAAGCCAAGGAAAAGTAGCCAATTTTAAGGAATTTCATGCTTTTTCTTCTTCCAATTTTGTTCTCCTCCCTTCAAACTTTCTTTCCATGGTTTTATTAAATGGTTTTGGTTCTGTTTTGAGTCCAAAACAAGGAGGGATAATTCAAAATTCTTAAGGAGAAGCAAATCAAGGAGAAAAGCTCTTGAAAGCAAGCTTGAATCCAAGGTAATTTCTTGTTTTGGTTACTTCTTTCTCTTGCTCCTTCCTTGTGTGTATTTTGGCCTAAACCAGAACCATATGGGGGAGGGATTTTCTGTCTAAAAACAAGAGAGGAATTAGGATTTTAGACCATAAAGAAGAGGAATATGGCAAGAAATTATAAGAAAAACCTATGAAAAATAAGATAGAAAAGTATAGACTTCTTTAGGGTTTTGTGAAATCTAATTTTGTGTGAGTAATTCCTTGGCTAATTGAATGTTTCCTTGAGCTCCTAAGACCCTTAGAAACCTCCCTAAGTGGCTCTCCCATCAAAGAAAACTCAAGACATCTAAGAACCTTATTTATGGTGCTTGTCTCAGCCTAGGCTAGTTCTATGGGCTAGGTAGTGTTTTAAATTGTTCTAGCCTTGGTTTGAGACTTCCTATGATGCTAGAAGATGGGAGAAACCCTTGGGAAAAATTTAGGAGCCATAGATTGGAAGATAGAATAATGGTGTCCATAATGGTGTCTTAAGAAGCAACTTGGTTCCCAATTGTGCAAGTGAATATGTGAGGGCTCTAAGGACCTTAAATGAGTCTAAGAAGTCTAAAAATAATGAGAGAATGAAGCCTAGAACTTGAAATATGAGAGTTACTTCAATAGACCATTTATGGAACCATTATGCCACTTATGGAACCAAGTGTGTGTTTAAGAGTGAGTTTAGCATCTTGGCTTGCTTCAAGTGTGTAATTGTGTGTTGTTTATAGTGTCTAGGCCAAGAGAACATCCACCCACCTAGACGTGCTTGTGGGACCGAAAAAGGGAAGGAAAAGGATCAAGAAAAGTTTGCATAAATTCAAGGTAGCTCTCCACCTCATTCTCCTTATATTCTTGTGTGTATATATATGTCTTTGTATGTTTGTGTATGCTCTTGTGACTTGAGAACATGCCATTTGATGCCTTGACATGACATTGGTACCAATGTGTTGCCTTGAATGGCTTGGTTGTGGAAATAGCTCATAAGGGTGAGGTGATGCCAAAAGTCCCTTAATGAAGGTGAGGAGATGCCAAAAATCTCAAGACATGGGTGAAACAAGGCCAAAAGTCTCTTGGAAGGGTGAGACCAAGTCAAAAGCCCCTAGGCCAAGAGTGAAGTAAATCCAAAAGTCCTAGAAATGGGGTGAGGCAAAACCAAAAGTCCCTAGAGTATGTTCTTGGCTTGAATGTGAATAAGTGGCATGGAAATTGTAACTTTGCATACTTTATGGTTATCAAACCACCCACACATATGCTTTGATGTGTATATGCCATGAATGTGTGTGTGAGCTATTAAGATTCTAGGAATCTCACTCCCCTTCCCTCCATTATCTTGAAATGCCTAGGTGATGTCCAAGAAGCAAGGAATGCAAGCTAAGAGCATTGAAAAGCCATGCTTTGTTCATTATATAGTTTCTTTTGTACCTAATAGTCAAAGTGGTTATGTAAATGTCATTTTTGAGATGTAAGCCCATATACAAATGTAATATGATGTATGAACATTGTATAGCTCTTATGTGGCAATAGATTAATGAGAATGTAGAATTTGACACATTGATAACATGTGATGATTATGCATTCTTGAGTGTGGGATGGTCAAATTAAGATGCATAGGGCTTGGGACCACTTGGATAGTTGTTACAAGTCATATTCATGCTTTTAAACTTACCCAAGAGGTGCCAAACATTAAAGGAGGCCATTTGGACACATTTGGTATCTCATATGGAGCAAAAATGGTCATTTTGGTGAGCTATATCATGTTTTATCCAAATGAGCTCTTCTTCATATGAAATTTGGCATGCATCTAGAGCTTGTTGAGAGATTTTTAGGAAGATAAAGTGGGTATTATTTGGAGGTCTATAGAATATTTGGAGAATTTTTTAAATTGGAAATTTTTTTTGGTTTAGCCAATAGTACTGTTCATATAGTCCAAAAATTGTTCTCTGTCATTCATGAGGCAAATGATGTCCCATTGCCACAAAATTTTACAAGAAAAAACTAGACCTTCCAGAGACTTATGCCAATTGGAAGCACCTCATTTTGAAATTGCTATCCAATACCAAACACACAGTCAAACTCGTGGTACTGTTTGATTAATTTTTGGGGCCTTAATGCACTTGGATTAGTTTGGTATCATTTTTTCCCTCTAGTTAAAATCTATAAATTTTCAAATTGGTACATATTGCATGGATTGGATTTTTGTGGAATTACTTGGACATTTTTGAAATTTATGACAATAAATTGTATCAGTATCAAATGACAGTCGAATCTTTGTAGCTATTTCATTATCAAACATAGTCCATATGGGATTTTCTGGCTGGGACTTATTTTTAGTGTAAATTTGACATCTAGAGCTTTCCAAAAAGCTATGGTTTATATGATTTTGATTTTTCTACATTTAGTTATGATGTTTCAAAGTTGCCCCTGTAATCTGCCACATGCTGTCTGAGAAGAAATAATGGAATTTTGGGGTTTTGACTTGGAAACCATGGATTGCTTGATAATTTGAGTTGATTATGATTTGTTCCAATGATAAATGACTAGAGAATGTTGTTTGATGATCCACGGGGCCCATGCAACATGAATTGAGGAAATTAACCTTGACACAACGCAATAAAAGTGCATTTTTTCATATTTTTCCTTACTTTTGTCTTGTGAATGTGCACCAATTGCCAAATAGAAGATTATGGTAATAGAAATATAAGGTGTTATAGGGCTCGTGTTGTGGGTTTGAAGTATGTGAAGCTACGTGGGGGTGTGTGAGCTGGACATGGATATCTTCATACCTCCTTTAGCCTGTATGTTCACTCCTACACAAACCAAACTAAACCTCCCTCATTCATGTGTGAGTGTGTTTGCTACAAGTGGAGCCATGCATGTTGCTGTGTGGGTTAGTGGGTGAATGAGTGCTCCTTGGATGCTATTTTGCCTAACTAAAGCCATGAGCATGTAGCCTAATGAATGAAGCAACCCATGTGTTTATATGTTGATGTTTTAATAAACGTGAAACATAGAAGAGCAACTCCCTCAATGTGTTGATGAATCTACTATTCACGTGTGCATCAGTATGAATGAAAGAGTTACCTACATGTGTGAAGGGAGGCTTTCATACAAGAATCAAGTGCTATATATGTGTGAGTAGAGAGGAAATGTGTGTGATGTGGATGGTGATATATGCTACATGGAAGATGATGCATTAGTGAGTTGATGTGATGGTGAGGTGTGGCAACATGAGTGGAGATAAATGAGATGGATGCCTCCCTAATGATGAATGGATGAGATGAAGCCTTTAATCAACACGTGAGCTGCCCTTCTGCCATGTTATGCACCTGAGGTTCCCTTTCTCTTACATTTAAATTCAAATGCCCAAATTCTGCAGAAAAGCAATGGAAAAGATGAAGTAGAAATATCCAAAAAATTATTTAAAAGAAATTCATGAATTAAAATTTAATAATTTTGTAAATAAATTCCTTGAGTGCAGAAATGTCCACTAAACTCAAATAATATCTAATAAAATGCAAAAAGCCATATTCAATCATCAAAATGCCTATGTTTAGGAGGATTAATATATTTAAAATTAGCATTTATCACTGAGGCATGGCTTCTTCTTGACACCAAGGAAGTTTTTTTGTTTCCTTTGATGGGAGATGCATGTGGGAGGCTTTATTGATGTCTTAGGAACTCATACAAACTATTAGACATCTTAAATTATGGCTAGGAATCATCCTATAAACCAAGGTGTAACTAAAACCCTAGGTTATGCATCTTGAAAAATCATGGTTCTTTCTTTGTTCTCTTTGCATATTCTTGTTTCCCACACTCTAATTCCTAAGATTCATCCTTGTTTTAGTACAAAATTCAATCCCTCTTGGCTATCCATATAGTGGTTGAAATCTACAAGAAGGAAGACAAGGAGGAACAAGCATGGAAATGACAAAACTACCTTGGTTTCCTAACTTTTCTTGGATGATCTTCCTTTTGCTTTAATTCTCCTTTCCAAATTCAAAATTCTCTCCTATGTTTTTAGCTCAAAATAGCACCAAATACTTCAATAAAACTATAGGAAGAAGGAGGAGAAGGAGGAGATTAAGTTTACTAAAAGAAAGACTAAGAAAATCCATGAATTTTATACCTTTCTTACCTTGTTTTTTCTTTTCCTCTTTCCTTCTCTTGTGTGCCTCTCTCCCTTGGTCTCACTTCTGTTCTTGGGTAGAAATAAAGTCAGCTAAGTGAAGGAGAGAAAGGGGACACACCACTTAAGTAGGGAGAAATTATTGTTTCAAGAAAATTCCATATACATCTCGTCTTTTTGGCATTTTTGTTTCTGGTCCATTTTAGCTCCTTTTTTAGAATTATCTTTTTCATCATAAAATTTAGATTCTCTAACTTATAAAATGCCATCAGAATCACTCAATTTGGACTAAAACCTTCTCGAACAAAAGGGTCAAAGGGTCATAGTTTGAGTCAACCATTGTTAGAAAATATATATCGGATGGGTTTTAACTGTCCCAAGGCTTCCTATGGTTTTTAAGGCCTTTGAAAATCTCGGAGAGCTCAAATTTTTCATTTAAAAAAATCTCCTATGAGTATTCTAAAAATTACCCAAAATTACAAAAATACTATTATATTACATAACTATTTCGTTAAATTCTATCTGGTTATTTTGGCTTCGGTTTCTAGGCACCTTTAGCCTCCTATTTTCATTACTTAATGTCTAGATCATTATTCTAATTTTTCTGAACCTTAACTAATTCATTTCCAAAGACTTACTCTTAAAACATATTTCTTTCTGTCATTTTTTACGAAAACAGAACATTACAGTCTCCATTGCAGTTAAGTCAACTATTGGAACCTCTAAAAGCATCAGGTTATACTCACATCATGACTTGGACACTCCCCACTATAACTTAATTCAAGTCTGTAACTTTGGAACTAAAATATCAAACTTGTGCTATGACTTAAAACACTCACGCCACGACTCAACTCACTACTATCAAAAACACAAATTTTCTTAATCCCTGCCGTGACTTGAGATTTCCACACCGCTATGAGAAATCCTTCTCGGCCTCGCTATTCAAATTTCCCAAGTCCTGCCAATATGAAGCTCCTTAGCACTACGGCAAGCTTATGTATTGTAACTCTCCCTAGGAAAAATTTGTGGCTCATTTTATGATAGACCTTGCAATGTTGCGATTCAACTCAGTTCTGTAAGACACTTGGGCTAATTTTTCAACTGGTGCCATGGCGCTCCTTGCTTCTGTATGATCTTTGGCTATGACTTAAGTAGTTTTGGTCTCGAATCATTTACCCTTTGGACCTAAACTCCTCAATACTCATCCCATTTGTTTGATACACCCATTAATAAAGTTCTAGGGTCTTCCTCTGGCTAATTTGCATGGTTTTAATGACCTACCAACTCCTATACACTTCAACTCACTAATTCTCATTGCTTAAGGACTTTAAGATGGTTTATTAATATTTCAATATTATTATATTTTACATTCATCATATTTAGTCTTAGTGATAAATTATTATGGGTAATTTGATGATTTTAAGCTTATTTTATATTAAGTGGGCTTAATTTCGATTAATTGACTTTAATTGCATTTTTACTATATTTATCCAATAGGGGCCTAATTATTTTTTAATTATATTTTAGAGGATAGAAGATTCCTAAGGAGATTGGGTTAGAAGACTCCTACAAGGATTTGGATATTACTTCAAGATTAGTATTAGAATTCTTATAGGAGAAGGCAACTTCGCCTATTTAAGGAGGAGAAGGTGTCACCATAGAACACACCTTATCTTTTCTAATTCTTATTCTTATTTTCATCTTTTTCTATGGCTTACTAATTTTCTTGGTGATCAATCCAGAGTCTGAACTAGATAGAGAACTTGAGTATATATTTGTATAGAATTCTACTTGAATTTTGATTTCAGAATGTATTTCATTTTTATTTTCTTTGTTTTCATGTAATTTATATTATTTGTTAGATGATTTTTGTTACATGAATTCTGATTCATTTGATTTATCTAAGAACTTGTTTTTGATTTAATCAGTTGATTAATCAATTAAATTCATTTTGAACCACGTTAGGATTCTGTGTATATCTTTGGTCAAGTGTGAAATATTTTGGCTTCATATAGTTGATAGAAGCACAATTACATTCTGATTAGCAATACGTAGCAATAAAAATCCTGAACGATAGTTTAGAAACATTCATTAAAATAACTAAAGGATTAAAAATCAAACCAAAGGTATTTTTAGGTGACACGGATAGGGAACTATCAGAGGAAGAATTTTGGATTGGTTACGCATCATTCTAATTAAATTCATTTTGTTTTGCTTTCATTCATTGATCTACTATTCGATTTAATTAGTGAAACTTCATATTCGAACCCTCAATCATTATAATTCTAGTTTTGTCACTCTTAAACTAATTGATTTGATTAAAGCTCTGTGGGAGGTGACTTGGTAGGTATTATACTGCAAACTAACAAAAATCACTAATCTGGGCTAGTTTAACAACTGTAAGTGAACATAAATTTATTTACCAAGATTTTGGCACTATTTCCAAGGAGCCAACTAATCATAATTAATTAGAATAAGAAATTCTTTAGTTTCAATTTTGATTTTAGTATCTTTACATAGTGTTTGTGATCAATTTTTGGTGTTTTTTGGTGTTCTACGACTATTTTGAGCAATACTGGTATAAGAAGTGACTAACTCCGATTGAGTTGAAAACTTGGTATATAGGTTCTAGGTGCTGTTAGAAATCAAAATCATAGTATAGCTACGTGCTAGGCTACTTTTTGGCCAAATTCTATCGTTTAGATCACTTTTTCAATTTTTAGTATTTTTTGCTTTGATTTTTTGTGATTTGTCTAACTTTTTTTTAATTTATTTTGATTTTTCTTGGTAATTTTGGGGTGTTTTCTTTTATTTTAATTTATTCATGATGTATGATAAGATCTTCCAATAGGGATTTGATTGAGTTTGATCTAGAGATTGATAGGAGTTTTCCTACACAACTTAGAAACTGTAAAATTAAAAAAGCTGTAGTTATTGAGTTGGTTTTAGAGATAATAAATAACACAAAATAATTTTGAATTGAATTTCAATTTAGATTTAGATTTAGATTTTGAAGTAGTAAATATGGCTTGTAATAATGATAGAACTCTTAGAGAATTATCTACACCTAACATTAATTACAACCACTGTGTATTCAATATCCTAAATTTGATGCTACTTTTGAACTTAAATCTAGATTAATACATTTGCTTCCAAAGTTCTATGGTTTTGCAGGTGAGATCCTCATAAACATCTTAAAGAGTTTCACGTGGTTTGTTCCACCACGAAGCCATATAGGAGTTTCAGGAGAGCACATTAAGCTTAGAGCATTTGCTTTCTCACTAGCTAGGGCGGCCAAAGATTGGCTTTATTATCTTCAACCACAAGTCATCACTTCATGGAATGAATTGAAGAGGATATTTCTAGAGAAATTCTTCCTTGCCTCAAGAATTGTTGCCATCTAAAAAGAGATTAGTGGTATTAGATAGATGAAAGGAGAAACATTGTATGAGTACTAGGAGAGGTGTAATACCATAATTTCTTAGCTTCTTCCATGCTACCTTTACACCTCATATCAATCAATACATATAAGAGACAAGAAAATGGCATTAAAATATTAGTTATTTTTGCATTGCATCGAGTATGGAAATTCTGTTCCGTGCCGTGCGAGCCAAGTGATCCCATACTATACTTTCCCATATTTAATTACATGTATACAACTCATTTGCATCATAAAATTATGCCCACAACTCATGGAAAGCTACGGATGTCTACGTCACAGTAAAAATATGTACAGACCATAACACCCATTACAGAGGGCGTTTGACATCCGAAAATGTCTAGGGGTCAAACTGCCTCCTGATGTTGTCACAGATTCTGCAGCAAACTTTGAAAATGTCCAATTAATTCCAAAAAAATCCAATCCATGAAAATGATACCAATATAGAAATATGTGGATGTTAGCTAGAGGATAAAAATACTTTCAGACCAGTTCAGGTACCCAAAGTCTCGAAATTCAATAGAATAGTACATCAGGTCGGGTAAGGGTCTTGATACTGGATAGAATATTCAAAAATTCGTATCTCCCTCTCTAGAACTCCAAATGAGGTGCTTCCAGTTGGAACAAGTCACTGTGAATGTCTAGTTTCTCTATATGAAATTTTGTGGCAATTGGACATCGTTTGGCCTATCCGTGACAGAATTTAATTTCGGACCAGTGCTACAGTACCAAGGACCAAAACCAGCAAATTTTCCAATTTCAACAATTCGCTAAATATTCCACAGACCTTAAAAAATTACCAACCTTATCTTTTCAAAAAGCTCTCAATAAGATCTATATGCATGTCAAATTTCAGGTCAAGAAGAGTTCATTTGGACAAAAAGTGATATAGCCTCATGAAATTGTCATTTTTGCTTCCTACCAAGAGTCACTTTGCACCAAATGGCCTCTTCTTCAATTTGGCACCCCTTGAGTAAGTTTCAAAGCACAAATATGACTTGTGGAGGCTTTCCAAGTGATCTCAAACCTCATGCAACTCATTTTGGTCTCTCAACATCTATTTATGCATAGTTACATCAAGCCATCAAAGAGCCAATTTGCACAATACTATTGATTTAGTGTCATATAAAGTCTACATCATATTCATACATCATTTTACACTTGTCCATGGTCTTACATCACAAAAATATTACATACATCATTACTTTGACATTTAACCACCATTTAAAGTACATAATACACCAAAACAAAGATGTTCAATGTCCTTGGCTTGCATCTCCTTGACTTGGAACACCACCTAGACAATTCAAGGATGAAGGGGAAAGGGGGTGAGATTCCAAGAATCTCAATAGCTCACAAACCCATTCAACCACATTGAAGGCATACATATACCAAATGCATAACCATACAAGCATAAAGTGTGCAATAAATTCCATTCCATGCCACATTCACATGTCAAGGTTACTTTCATGGTCTAGGGACTTTTGGTTTAGCCTCACCCCATTTCTAGGACTTTTGGATTTGCCTCACTCTTGGTCTAGGGACTTTTGACTTTGCCTCACCCATTCAAGGGACTTTTGGCTTGTCTCACCCATGCCATGAGACTTTTGGCATCTTCTCACCTTCATCAAGGGACTTTTGGCATCACCTCACCTTTATGGGCTCTTTCCACAACCATAGTCATTCAAGACAACACATTGGTACCAATGCACAACAAGGATCAAGTGGCATATTATCAAGCATCAAGAATACATGCAAGCACACTAAGACATACATATGCACACAAGAATGCAAAAAGAATGAGGTGGAGAGCTACCTTTTTATGTATGCAAGCTCACTTTGCAATTTCCTTCCCCTCCTTGGTTTCACAAGAGCACTTAGGTGGAGTATGGTTCTCTTGGCCTAGACATTACAAACATCACACAATTACATATTTGAAGCAAACCAAGACATTAAACTAAAGCTTATTACACACTTGGTTCCAAAATAGACATATTGGTTCCATAAATGGCCTATTGAAGCAACTCATATTATTCAAGTGCTAGGCTCCATTCTCTTGTTCTTTCTAGACTTCTTGGACTTATTTAAGGTCCTTGGAGCCATCACACATTCAATTGCACAATTGGAAAACCAAGTTGCTTCACAAAGCACCATTATGGACACCAGTAGGCCATCTCCCAATCTATGGCTCCTAAATTTTTTCCAATGGTTTCTCCTATCTTCTAACATCATATAAAGTCCCAAAATAAGGTTAGAACAAATTAAAACATCCCCTAGCCTAATGAACTTAGCTTGGCCGAAATATGCACCATAATGGAGGTTCATAGACTTTGTGATTTTTCCTTGATGGGAGAGCCACTTGGGAGGCTTTCTAAAGGTCTTAGGAGCTCAAGGAAACATTCAAATAGCCAAGGAAACATTCACACAAAATCAGATTTTGCAAAACCCTAGAAAACACTACACTTTTCTAACTTGTTTTCTATTAGTTTTTCTTAGAATTTCTTGCCATATTCCATCTCCCCATGGCCTAAAACCCTTGTTCCCTCCTTATATTTGGACAGAACATCCTCCCCTCCTTTGGTTCTGTTCTTGGCTGAAATACACACAAAGGGAGGGGGAAGACAAGATGCAACAAAAAGCAAAGATTACCTAGGGTTCAAGTGAGCTTTCAAGTGTCTTTCTCCTTCATTCTCTTCTCCTAAGCAAATTCAAAATTCTCCCCTTAGTTCTGGGTCAAAAACAGAACCAAATCATTCAAAAAATCCATGGAAAGAAAGGAGGAAGAGAGGAAAACAAGATTGGAGGAAGATGGAGCAAGAAATTTCATGAAATTACTTAGTTTCTCCTTGGCTTTCTTCCTCTTTTTCTCTTCCCTTTGGTGTGCCTAAGAGAGCTAAAGATTTTCTATATTTTGGGCAGAATGGGTTGTGCTCATTAAGGAGGAAAAGAAGGGAGAAAAGTGTGGAATTCTTAAGAACATTCAAGAAACCATAAATTTCAATTTTGCCCTTCCGTAATGGCAAGTTCGTTTCGGCTTTGTTTTAGCTCCTTTTTGAGAGCTGTCTTTTCCATCATAAAATTTAGGTTCCCAATTTAATAAAATGCCTTTGGAATCACTCAAATCGGAGTTAAAACCATCCCGAACGAATCGGTCAAAGTTCGGGTCAACCGATGATGAAAAGAGTACACCGGAGAGGCTTTACCAGTCTCGGGGCTTCCCATGGTTTTTGGGGCCTCTGAGAACCTTGGCCAACTCAGAATTTCCATTTAAAAAGCCCTCCTAGGTGTTTTTCCAAAATTACACTTATTTACGAAAATGCCACTGGCCTTTCGGCAATTTTTTTGAATCACTCCGACCCCAGTTTTTAGGCAAGTCAAGGCTTAAATCCTCATTTTCTATTATTTAAAATTTTATTGAAATTTTATTTGGCCTTGAATCACTCATCTCAGGGGACTTGCTTTTCAAATCGACTCGTTCCAGTGATTGTACAATGTACCCGGGCGTTATAAGAGGTTTAAGAAACTACGTGCAAGCTGTCCTCACCATTGTGTGACATTTGTTTGTTAACCACACATGCCACAAATTAGTGTCCCTAATTACAAGATAATACAAAATCATGTGCTAGCATCTTCCCTGGTAAACTTTTACAGCAGCAACAAAATAGATACGACCCTTATGTAGCAACATACAATTCCAAATGGAGAGATTATCTGAATTTAAGATTGGTAGTAGGTCTAATGAACAATAGCAGCAATAGAAATTCAATGTCCCTGGCTTAAACAATCAACAACCTATAAGACAACCCATGCAACAGATGAACAAGTCAAAACCAAGTCTAGAAGATATAGTGAAGCAATTGGCAACAAATGCAATCTAATTCCAAAAGCGAATAAAGACAACAATCTAGAGTTTGGAGACCCAGATTGGCCAACTTGCAACAAATATCAATAAGTTGAGAAGTCAAGGTTCTAGCCAATTACCTTCACAACTTGTGACTAACCTAAGGGGCAATGTTAGTGCAATAACTTTGAGGTGTGGTAAGTAAGTGAATGGGTCCATCACATCTCTAACAAAAGTGTTGCAAGAGAAAGAAAGTGACAAAGAACAATAACCTTCATCAATCCAAAGTAAGAACACCATAGAAAAAGGAGAGAATTCCACATACACCAGACTCCTTCCATTCCCTAACCAAATTACACAATACAAGAAAATCGCAGAGGCTAAATTGGATAAGGAAATTATGGAGACATTCAGAAAAGTGGAAGTAGATATCCCTCTCGTAGAAGCAATCAAACAGATTCCTTAAGGAGCTCTACACACATAAAAGGAAGTTGAAAGGCAATGAGAAAGTTAGCATGGGGAAAAACATATCAGCTTTGATTCAACCAGCTATCCCTACTAAATGTAAAGATCCTAGCACATTCACCATTCCTTGCATAATAGGGAATATGTAGTTCAATAATGCTATGTTAGATTTAAGAGCTTCCATTAATATGATGCCTAAGTCTATGTATTTCTTTTTTCATATTAGAGAATTAAAGCTTACGGGAGTGGTGATTCAGTTAGCGCACAAAAGCATAGCCTACCCCGCAAGAGTAGTTGAAGACATTCTAGTAAGGGTAAAAGATTTAATTTTCCCTGTTGATTTTTATGTTCTAAATATAGAGGATAATAATATACATGGACATGTACCATTGATTCTAGGTAGGCCATTCTTGAAAATTGCTAAAAAAATAATCAATGTGCATGATGGTACTTTATCAATGGAATTTGGTGGTAAGGTTATTCATTTTAATATTCTTGATGCCATGAAATACCCTTTAGAAGAACACTCCATGTTGCATGTAAATATGATAGACCTGCTACTTACTGATGCTTGTGTGGACATGGATACTAAGGTGGTTGGATTTATAGATGTAATTCAATATTCAAAATGTTGTGATATACTTAATAAATGTACTACTTGTTCTGAAATTGATGCATATTTGAATTCTGATTCCACTTCTGATTTTGATCCTGATTCTGTCAATTTATTTTATATTATTTCCTCTTTTGAAAAAGATGAACAAGTGGAGGCTATTATACATTTAAATTCATAAAGATTAGTAACTTCCATATAGCAACCACCCACACTTGAACTTAAATCTTTACCCAACAATCTCAAATATGCTTTCCTAGAAGAAGAAAATAAATTACCAATAATAATAGCAAATAACCTTCCACCTAATCATGAAATGAGGTTGTTAGAATTGTTAAGGGAAAAGAAAAAAGCAATAGGTTGAACATTGGCAGATATTCTAGGGATTAGCCTTTCCACATGTATGCATAGAATTTTATTAGAGGAAGGAGCCAAACCAATGAGGCAATCACAAAGAAGACTCAATCCCATGATCCCAGATGTCATGAAGAAAGAGGTAAGTAAATTACTATAAGCTAATATTATTTACCCCATATTTAACAGCAAATGGGTGAATCCAGTGCAGGTAGTTCCCAAGAAGACCGGTATCATAGTGGTGCCTGACAGGTCTATCGCGCAACCCTTAAAATAAACTAGGTTGGATATTATATGCAATATAGGGCATAACCTAGGTCATTTTCCTTGGAAATGGGGTTCAATGCTTAATTGGGTTTTCTAAGTGTATAAAAGGCTCTAAAAATTTCTTAACTAAGGGGGGTTTTTTTATCTAATTAAACTAAGTAAATTGAAATTGAAATAAAATTCCTAATTGCTACCTAATTATTTGAATTATGGATGAATGATGGTCTTGTGACTAGCTTTGGAATTGTCCCTTGGCATCCACTATCCTTATCCTAATCTAATTGTGATTAATTCTAGCCTAAGAATCCCTAATTGTGTCCATTGGCAAATGATCTTGAATTACCACTCAAGATTCAAGAAACTAGCAACTTGATGTTAATTGAAACATCAACTCCCATTAAATTACTAATTCTTGTGATTAAGATCTTTGAACACTTAAATGAGTGATTAATTAATCAATTAGCCTCTGAATCAACACCCAAGGATGTTTAATTAACCAACCAAACTTCAAGGAATCCTTAAATCAAACAATAAAGCTCATAATTTCACTCATGCATTTTATCGAACACCTTCGTGGCATACATGGGAAATTAATGGAAAGTGTAAAATTCAATGTTTAATCTAACTAATTAATCAACAAAAAGGTTTCCTAATTAGTATCTAACCAGCCACTAATTACAATTACACAAATTTCTAATCAAATACAACTTAACTAAGCTTGTACAAGAAAAAGAATAAATGTCGGAAAGTAGAAATTCTTAGCCTAAAATTTTGAGTTCTTCTCCATGGATTCAAGCTTGCACCAAGGGTCTTCCTCCTAGCTAGCCACAAGGGGAATTAGAGCTTCATTTGAGTGGAGATGGAATGGGAATGGAGGAGATGGCGTGGAGTGGATGAAGTGAATGACGATGGGAGCGTCTGGATGAAATGTAGCGTAGGATGAATGAATGGATGATGCCTTCTGTATCCTCGTGAATTCCCTCTGCCTGAGCTTCCCTCCATGTCCATATCACGTGCTACATTTTTATCATTCTTTTGCCTGAGTTATTTTCTTAAATCACGTGCTATCATGCTTCATTTTAATTTATTTTCATGTGGAAAGTTCCTTGTCCAGAACGTGCCATTCACGTGCATTTTATTTTAGTTGCCCATAACTTTGTTTATTACGTGTTGCTTGCTTGTTTCTACTACAGCCATGTCATTTCCCTTCTCAGCTAATTGCTGCTACTCACGTGGATTTCTCATGTAACTTCTACGTGCCTTCTTTTCTTGTGAACTCGTAGCTTTATCTTCTCGATGCTCTGTTTCTTCCTTCTATTTCTGCCTGTGCTCAGTCAAGCATCATCCATATTCTACCCCTTGTGTATTTTATTCTTTCTCTATTCTGCTCCTTCTACCCTCAATCCAAAGCTTTTGTTCACGTGAGCTTCTTCATGTAACTATGCTTCAATCATGTTCTCCACGTAAGCTTCTCCTTCATTTACTTTCATGTCAAGCCCATTCTTCAGTTGCTGTTTTACTCACGTATATCCTCCACAACCCGAGAGAGTGTGCTACTGTTGGCACTTCATCTTATCTTAACACGTAGCTTCTATGTGTAGGTGTTTAACGTGATTGTTGCTCCATGCTTCTCATGTTCTAGAGCTTCCAAAAATTCCAGCTTCTTTATGAATTCATGGCTATTTTGCTTGAGTGTGTTCTCTTCATGCAGCTCCTTTAAAATCTGCTCATGCAGCTCGTTTTTCTTCTCGAGAAGCCCCCATGTCCAGAAACCCATGCAAGTAAGCTACATTCTTCTATGTTCTGCATGTATGTGTGTGCATGGAAGCTTGTGTGAGCTTATGTGTATGTCTTCCACATGGGAACAAGGGAGCTAGAGCTTGCTTCTTCTCAAAATCCAATTACTCCATCAATCTCCTTCCATTCCAATTTTATTTCCTCCAAACTGTACACATGAAGCCTTTATCTCTTCTTCTTCTTTTCTTTAAATCAAATGCTCATTCAAGCATCATTAGCCCATTAAAATCTATAGAATAATAGACAAAAATCACATAGGAATATCCACAAAATTATTTAAAAGAAATTCATACATTAAAACTCAATAATTTGTGAATTAATTCCTAAAATGTGGAGAATGGCCAATTAAAATCAAATTCAATTCAATTGCATTCATTAAGCCATATTTAATTATTAAAATGCCTAAGTTAGGAGGATTCATGTATATAAAACTAGCATTCATTAGTGCCCATTGAAAAGAATGAACTTATTCATATGAGAGTTCAGAATAGTTGGAGAGTTTGCATTGATTACAGAAAGCTGAATCATGCCACTAGAAAGGACCATTTTCCTCTTCCTTTCATAGATTAAATGTTAGAGAGATTGGCAGGAAAATCTCATTACTATTTCTTAGATGGCTTTTCAGTTATTTTCAAATTCATATTGTACCAGAGGACTAGGAAAAGACCACATTTACCTGCCCATTTGGTACCTTTGCATATAGGAGGATGCCGTTTGGACTTTGTAACAACCTAGGTACGTTCCAGCGGTGTATGGGGAGCATCTTTTCTGATTTCCTTGAACATTGCATGGAAGTTTTTATGGATGACTTTACTATTTATGGCACCTCCTTTGATGATTGTTTAATAAGTTTAGGAATGGTTTTAGAAGGATGCATTGAGAAAAATATGGTTTTAAGTTTTGAAAAATGTCATTTTATGGTAGAGCAAGGAATTATTTTAGGCCATGTGATTTCTAAAAATGGCATTGAAGTTGATAGAGCTAAAATAGATGTGATTTCTTCTTTATCTTACCCCATCTGTGTGCAAGAAGTGCATTCTTTTCTTGGCCATGCAGATTTTCATAGGCAATTCATCAAAGACTTTAACAAGATTTTTCTACCACTTTCTAGACTTCTTCAAAAGGATGTAGATTTTAATTTTGATGAGTCATGCAAATTAGCATTTGATGAGTTGAAGAAAAGGCTAACCACCCCACCTATCATCCAACCTCCTATTTGGGAATTCCTATTTGAACTGATGTGTTATGCATCCAACTTTGCTGTGGGTGCAATTCTTTCCCAAAGGAGAGACAAGAAGTCTAATGTGATCTTTTATGCATCGTGCACCTTAGATGAGGTTCGGGCTAATTATACAACCACTGAAAAGAAGCTTTGAGTTGTTGTTTTTGCTTTAGTTAAGTTTCGTTCTTATTTGTTTGGTTCTAAAGTAATTGTTTATTCTAATCATGCAGCTTTAAAGTTCATACTCAAGAAGTCTGATGTGAAACCAAGACTCATTAGATGGATACTGCTCTTACAAGAATTTGACATAGAAATCAGAGATAAGAATGGAGTAGAAAATCTCGTGGTTGATTATTTGAGTAGAATACCTCACTCTTTAGATTCATATACTATCAGGGATAGTTTTCCAGATGAGCAGTTGTACTCATTGCATGGTAAAGATCTCTAGTATGCAGATATGGTGAATCTCTTAGTAACTTCTGAATTGCCTACTTATTTTAAAAAGCATAAAATTAATAAACTTAAGAGTGAGAAAAAATATTATGTTTGAGATGACCCTTATTTGTGGCACATGTGTAGTGACTAAATTATTAGGAAATGTGTTTTTGACCATGATTTTACATTTGTTTTGCATTTTGTCATACACTTGCATGTGGTGGCCATTTTGGTCTTTAGCATATTGCTAGGAAGGTTCTAAACTCTAGACTATTATGGCCTACCTTATTTAGGCATGCATATGCTTTCTGTAAGAATTGTACATAATGTCAACAGACAAATAATATTTCTCGTAAGAATGAGATGTCTCAACAACCATTATTTTTCTGTGAGATATTTAATGTTTGGGGTATTGACTTCATAGGACCATTTCCTATTTCTTTTAGTTTCATGTATATTATTTTAGTTGTTAATTATGTCTCAAAGTGGGTGGAAGTAAAAGCCACTAGGACTAATGACTTTTTCTGTGGTTGTGGACTTTGTGATATCCCACATTTTTTTGTAGGTTCGGTATACCTAGAGCAATCATCAGTGATCAAGGCTCTCACTTTTGTAGCAGAAATATGCAAGCCATCCTTCATAAGTATGGTGTACTCCATAAATTAGCCACTGTAACACCATAATTTCTAACTTTCTTCTTATCATTTCTAAGTTTCACATTATGAATTGCACAAGGGGAATGGAAAAATGGCATTAAAATAATACATTATTTAGCGTTATGTCGTGCATAAAAATTCTATTCAATGTCACATGGACCATATGAGCTCATACATCACATTTTCATATTTAATTACATGAATACAACTTATTTGCATCACCAAAAGTGACTTACATCTTGTGGAAATCAAAGGGAAGCATAAAACTCATACTTATATTTTCGGCCAAAATTTTGCCATTTTTGTCACAAATTTTGAAAAATCATAAATAATTTTAGAAAAATCAAAATCATGCATTCTTAGCCATTTTGGAAAGCTACACATGTCTAATTTATGCTAAAAATACATCTAGACCATGAAACACAACAGAAAAGACGTTTGAAATTCAGAATGGTCCAAAGGTCGGGCTGTCCACTAGTACTGTCATAGGTTTCTGTAGCAAACTTCAAAAATGTTCAATTAATTCCTCAAAAATTCAATCCATGCAATTGATACTAATCTCAAAAGTTACAAATGTTAGCTAGAGGTGAAAAATAACTCTAGTTCAGGCATGCCCAAACCTCAAAACCTAATCAAACAGTACCTGACGTCAGCTTGAGTGTCTGATACTGGGCAGAATCTTTAAAAATTTACATCTCCCACTCTAGACATCCAAATGGGGTGCTTCTAGTTGGCAAAAGTCACTAAAAATGTCTAGTTTCTTTGTATAAAATTTTGTGGTAATTGGACATCATTTGAGTCCTGTGTAACAGAAATCATTTTTGGACCAGTATGAACAGTAACATGACCAAAACCAGAAAATATCTCAACTTTGAAAATTCATCAAACATTCTCTAGATGTCCAAAAATTATGTTCTTTAACTTCTCAAAAAGCTCTCAACAAGCTCTAATTGCATGACAAATCTTAGAGCAAGAAGAGCTCATTTAGATAAAAAGTAATATAGGATTCCATTATGGTCAATTTTGGCTCCATATAAGATATCAAAGTATCCAAATGCTCTCTCTTAATGTTTGGCACCTCTTGGGCAAGTCTGAAAGCATGATTATAACTTGTGTGAGCTGCCCAAATAGTCCCAAACCCCATGCATCTCATTTTGACCATCTCACTTACACTTATACACATTTGCATAAAACCATTCAAGAGGCCAAATTGCCATAACATACTCATTTTATATTCTAATGGTCACATAACATAATTTCTCATTTATGCATGACATATTATCATAATTACACATGTTCATATCATCCTAGGGCATATACAATTATGGATTACATCAATTGCCATCCATAAGGCCTTAAAGTAACAAAATCTCTCCATTTTGATGTCAAGCTCTCATCTCTCATATGGTTGGCTTCCATTCCCTTGGTCTCTTGATCCACCTAGCATGTTAGATCATTGGAGAGGAGGGGATGAGATTCAAAGAATCCCAATAGCTCATCTCCCATTCAGTCACACATAAAGTATGCAATACAAGTCTCACAAATGTATGCATGAGCATATTAACATGTGCAATCATTTAAGAAGCATTCTTGGCATTTGAAAAAGTCATACATAACATACATAGGCTTGCCAATTAAGTGGATTAGCCTCACCCATTCACTTGTGGGTTTTGGACTTGCCTCACTCGTTCTTTAAGAGGTTCTTGGACTCAACCTTACTCTTGGGAGTCAACCTCACTTTTGAGAGACTCTTTAGTTTGTCTCAACTAATCTTAGGGGTTCTTGGCTCATCCTCACCATGGATAGAGGGTTCTTGGCTTCACCACACTCAAGCAAACCAAAGTAAGCATCATAAACATCATTTAGAAATATAATGCATCATCATGGTACCATGGCATATAAAATCATGCTAGAATACTTTTTATGGCTTAAAATATACATACACATGTTCAAGACAATTTAAGCACACACCTATGCATGAGAGAAGGTGGAGAGAGCTACCTTGCTAGCATTTGTACACTAATTATTCCCTTGGAGATAAGTCTAAGGCCACACAACTTGCTTAAACTCTAGCTTGACCTATAAACCCTTTTATGGTTCTAAAATGCACCTAATGAAGCAACACCTCTCAAATAAATTCTAGGCTCCATTTTTTCCTTTCAAATATGATTCTTGACTCCTTGTAAGCCTCTTGGAGTCATCACACAATGAAAATAAAAGAGTTTAACTAGATGTTGCTTCTTTAAGTCATATTATGGAACATAAAACACCAAGTCACTTTCTATGGTTTCTAAATTTTTTCCAAGGCCTCCCCTCAGCTTCATTCATCATATATGACTCAAAAATGGGTTTAGAAAAATTTAAAACTATCCCTAGCTATATAAACCCCTTTAAGCTAAGGCTATGGAAGACTTTGGCTTCCATGGAGTTTGCTTTATTTTCTTGATGGAGGAAACACATGGGGAAACTTCTAGGGTAGGAGCTCATTTAAACTCTCAGTTAGGCATAGAAATCAAGGTACCAGATCAGATTTTACAAGGAACATATGAAACCCTAGACTTTGCATCTTGAAATTCTATAATTTTTTGTTAATTTTCTTTGCATATTCTTAATCTCCACACCCTTTTTCCTAAGAATCACCCTTAGTTTTTCCTAAAAATCAAATCCTCTTATGGTTTTTTAAGTGGGGCGAAATGGTGGAGGAAGAGGAGCAAGGGTAGCAACCATGGAAGAAGAAATTATCTTATTTTCTTACTTTTTCTCACTTGAATCTTGTCTTCTTTGAGCTCCTCTCTTCAAATCCAAATTTTTCCCTTAATTTCTCTCTTAAAACAGATTTATAAACTTCATTATAATCATAGCAAACAAAGGAGAATGGAGGAGAAGAGGTTTTGAATGAAGAAAACATGAAAAACTATGAAATTCCATACCTTTTCCTTGCTTTTTCTCCTCCTTTCTTCTCCTCCATGGTGCGCCTAAGAGAGCTGGTGTTTTCTCTGGTTTTTGGGTAGAATGGGTCATGCAGATGAAGGGGATAAGAAATGAGAAACTTAAAGAGTGTTCAAGAAGCTTCCACTTTCTTAAAAATTTTAATTTTGCCCTTCATTTTTAGCATTTTCGTTTCTAACTCATTTTAGCTCCTTTTTGAGAACTGTCTTTTTCATTATGAAATTTAGGTTCCCAATTAGTCAAATGCCTTTGGAATCACTCAAATCAAAGCTAAAACCTTCTCGAACGAATCCATCAAAGTTTAGGTACACCGACATTGGAAAAACATCCACCGGAGGGGATTTAACTATCCTGTGGCTTCCTATGGTTTTTAGGACCTCTGAGAACCCTGGAGAACTCAAAATTTTCATTTAAAAAGCCCTCCTATGTGAATTCTAAAATTTGCTCAAAATTACGAAAATACTATTACATTTCGTAAGTTTTCCGTCAAAATTTGTTTCTATATTCTAGCTTCATTTTTGTTTATGTTTGAGCCTGGGATTCTAATTTTTTGGAGCCTAGAATGCTTCCCAAATTTTTTGGGACCTTAACTATTTCATTTCGGGGGACTTGCTTTTGTATTCGGTGAATTTTTTTAGTTATCGAGAAACTATACGTTACATTTTTCACGTTTTCTCTTATTTTTAGAGAACCAGATGTTACAGCCACCCCCTACCATCTACAAATGAATACTTAAGCAGAAGTTTCAAATAGAGAGATAAAATAAATTCTAGAGAAAATAGTGCAACCTACCAGAAAGGATTGGAGTATAAGATTGGAAGATGCACTATGGGCTTACTATATTGCTTACAAAACTCTTATAGGCATGTCATCCTATAGGTTGGTTTTTGGTAAAGCATGTTACTTACCAGTTAAGGTTGAGCATAGAGCATATTGGGCAATAAAGAAGTGTAATATGGATCTATCTCAAGCTAGTTTTTAAAGAAAATTGCAACTTCAAGAGCATGAAGAAATTCAGTTGAAAGCCTATGAAAACTATAGAATTTACAAGGAGAAAACCAAAGCCATGCATGATAAGATGATTAAAAGAAGAGAGTTTTATGTTGGTGAAAGAGTCATCCTCTACAATTCTCACTTAAAGCTAATACCATGTAAGTTACATTCTAGATGGATTAGTCCATTTGTTGTTACTCATGTTTTTCCTTATAGTGCAATTGAGATTATGAATGAGTCAATCAACAAGTGCTTCATGATGAATAGGCAAAGGCTTAAGCATTTTTATAAAGGATTTCAAGTGTAGACAGTGGAGGAGCTACATCTTTATAATGCTTCATACACTTGAACCACTCAGTTGTATTTCTTTCCCTCTTCTTTTCCTTTCTTGTCTTCTCTTTAATTGATGAATTATATTGTTGTTACATTGAGGACAATGTAAAAATTAAGAGTGGGGGGGGGAGAAATCACTCATTCTGCTTTCTTTTTAGTTTTGTTTTTTGAAATTTTTGCTTTTTTTTGTTTCTTGTTTTTCTTGCAATTTTTTTTTGTGTTCTTTAAAAAAAAAGTTGAAGTAATTTAAGCTTGGAAATATTTCAACATAATTAGGAATCAATCTTGTTCTCTGGAGTTTAAGTAAATTAGCAATGAATTTGATTTCAATGGATTCATGTGATAGTTTTAAACCCATGAGGATTTTGGACCTTATATTGTTTCTTTCTTGTGAGAGCCTTCATCTATCATGATTTTCACTCTAGAACTTGTTTTGATTCTTAATTGAAACTACATTTGCATAAGCATTCATAAAAATGAGTAAGGCGTTCTTTCTTCTTTTCTTTTATTGTAAATAGAGCCAAATAGCTATCCCACCTATGTTTTATCCTTTGTTTTTGTTCCCTTTTTGAGCTTTTTATGTTTTTTTAACCCTTTAGCCATGGAAAAAAAATTCCACCCTGTTTAGGATACTTTTGATTATTAAAAGTATTTTATCTTTATAGGATGGATGAATGTGTAGTTGACGTCAATTTTAAGCCAATTAACTTTTTCACTTTAAAGATGTCCAAAAAAAAGAAGAAAAAAAAAGAAAATCTTTATGAAAGAAGAAAAAAAAAAGAAGTGGTAAAAAAATGAATGAAAAAAAAATTGCGAAAAGAAAATCACTTTGATTTTTGTTGAGCTTTTCGTTGAACATGTATTATTGATTTACAACAAATAAAACCTTGAGATGCACATTTATTCCATCTTATATTTTTTTTATTGCTCTTAATGATTTTAAGTGCCCGTTTTGTGTCTCTTGTTGCGTCCTTAGTTTTTTTTATTACCATTTGTTTTGTACCTTAACTCTATTACAACCTTGAATAAAAGTTCTTTTAATTTATATATTGCTTGTGATTTAGTTAGTAGAGATTGAGAAGATATACAAGCCTACAATAGTGTTATTGTGAAAGGTTGAATTTGAGAGGAATGCTTAACCTAAATACTTGAGAGAATTGAGAGTAAATACATAACTAGTGAGGAGCTACCACTTTGATTCATTTTTTTATCAATTGGAGTTGCCATACTAGTTCTTCCTCGATTAGCAAGAAAGATTGTCTTGAAATGTTGAATATCTAAAAAAAATGAATTGTGTTTAACTTGGCAATTTTGTATTTTGATTTTGTTTTCTTTTTTATTTTTTTATTTTGGCTAGGAGTGTAAAATCCTAAGTGTGGAAAAATTTGATATTTAAATATTATTATATTTTATATTCCTCATAATTAGTCTTAATGATAAATTATTATGGGTAATTTGATGACTTTAGGTTTATTTTATATTAAGTGGGTTTAATTTAGATTAATGAACTTTAATTGCATTTTAATTATATTTATCCAATGGAGGCCCAATTATTTTTTAATTGTATTTTGCAGGATAGAAGATTTTTAAAAGGATTGGGTTAGAAGACTCCTACAAGGATTTGGATATTACTTCAAGATTAGCTTCAAAATTAGTATTAGAATTCTTATGGGAGAAAGCAACTTTGCCTATTTAAGGAGGAGAAGAAACCACCATAGAGCACACTCCATCTTCTCTAATGCTTGTTCTTATTTTCATCTTCTTCTATGGTTTGCTAATTTCTTGGTGATCAATCCAGAGTCTAAACCTGATAGGAAACTTGAGTCCATGTTTGTATAGAACTCTGGTTTGAATTTTGATTTCATAATATATTTTATTTTTATTCACTTTCTGTAACACCATGATTCTATGACTCATCTTATGCCATTTGTAGGTTTATTTCCATGAAGCACATGGATTCTCAAGAAAAAGGCATTAAAAATATTGAATAAATTTGTATTGCATAGGGGATAAAATTTTCATTCGGTGTTTCATGGACCATATGAAGTCTCTTAACTCATTGTTATATTTAATTACACTAATACAACTCAAAACCATCTAAGAAAGTGGCCTAGATTGCGTGCAAGTGGATGGAGTACAAGAAATTCAAGAGTTCAGCCTCAGCCAGAAATTTCAGTTTACTGTCATAAATTTTGAAAAATCATAACTATTTTTAGAAAAATTAAAATTATGCATTCTTTACCATGTTGGAAAACAAAGATGTATACTTTATGCTACAAATATATCTAGACCTCAACAAGGGCTGCTAGTTACTAGAAATTGATGGAACAGTACTAGAGGTCAACTGTCATCTCTGGTACTGATCTCTAACTTCAAAAATTCATATTTCCCTGCTCAAAGGTCCAATTGGAGTGATCTTAGTGGACATGGAAAGCTTATCATGTCTAGTTTATTCTTATAAAATTTCATAAGTATTGGACATTATTTGGCCCTCGAATGACACAACCCAAGTTTTTGACCATATGAATAGTGTCTACATCAGTTCAGCAGAAAAAATGCCAAATTTGAAAATTTATAATTAATTCCATAGAGCTTTAAATAATCTGGTATTTAGCTTCTTGAAAAGCTCTAGATAATATCTACTTGTGTGCCAAATTTCATGGGCAAATTCGTTCATTTGGTCAGATCTTGACATTAGGTTGCAAAATGGCTCATTTTGCGTCATCAAAGGGGTCCAAATGGTCCATATTAAGTTCTAAAGCAATCATGAACACTTGAGCACATGGGAATGAACCAAAATGACATTCTAAACTTGTCTCAAAGGTGCATAAGCCTAGAATTTGAAAACTTAGTCTCTCACCCCATGCCATACACAAGAACATACAAGGCTAGTCTTGTCATTCCATACCGAAATTGCACTATATCATTCATATAACATTAAATCTCATTTGTATATGATACATTTGCATAATTACATATGTTCATGACGTCATAGGGCATATACAATAAGGGATTTCAACATTTGCCACTCATATAGCCATAAAGAAGCAAAAATCAAGGCATTTTGTTGTCATACTCTCATATTCAAACTTGTTGGCTTCCATTGCCTTGTTCACTTAGTCCACCTAGCATGTTAAAGTATTAGAGATGAGGGAATGAGATTCAAAGAATCCCAATAGCTCATCTCCCTTTCAATTATACATAAAATATGCCATTCAAGTCTTAAAATGCATGCATGGGCATATTGACATGTGTGAGCATTCAAGAAACATTCTTGGCATATGAGTAAGTCATACATAGCATACATAGGCTTGCCAAGTAAGTAGATTAGTCTCATCCATTCACTTATGGATTTTGGACTTGCCTTACTCATTTTCTCTTGAGGTTTTAGCTCAATCTCACTCCTAGGAGACACTTTGCTTTATCTCAACCATTTCTAAGGGTTCTTGGCTCATCCTAACTATGGCTAATAGTTCTTGGCTTCTCCACACTCAAGCAAACCTAAGCAAACATGTTAAACATTATTTGAAAGTATAATGCAAAATCATGGTATCATGGAATAAAAGCTCATGCTAGACTACTTTTTATAGCTTAAACCACACATACACACATTCAAAGACAAGTCAAGCATACATTCATGCATGAGAGAAGGAGAAGTGAGCTACCTTTATTGCAACCACACACTTTTCCTCTTGAAACAATGCTCCCTTCCTCGGCCTCACACACACAAGGGTGTGGGATTGATTTCTCTTGGCCTAAGCATAATATATGGAAGCCAATTAGGTTCATGGAATCAATTCTAAGGCTACACATCTTCCTTAAGCACTAACTTAGTCTAATAATCCCTTTATGGTCCCAAAAGTGCACCTAATGAAGCAACATCCATCAATTGAGTTCTAGGCTCAATTCTTTCCTTTAATTTATGATTCTTGACTCCTTTTAAGCCTTTTGGAGTCATCACACAATTAAAATAAGGAGCCAAACTAGGTGTTGCTTCCTTAGGTCATATTATGGAACATATAAGGCCATCTCACTTCCTACAGTTTCTATATTTTTTTCCAAGGCTTCCTCTCATCTTCACTCATCATATTTGACTAAAAAAGGGGCTTAGAAAAAATTAAAACTATCCCTAGGTATATGGAATCCTCTTGGCTGAACCTATGCATGTTCTTGGCACTCATGGACTTTTCTTTGTTTTCTTGGTGGAAGATGCATATGGGGAGCCTTCTAGGGATCTTAAGAGCTCATTTAAATATTCATTTAGGCCTAAGAATTATGGTATCAAATCAGATTTTACAAGGAACACTAGAAATCCTAACTTTGCTATCTTGATTTTCCATGGTTCTTTTGTTATTTTCTTTGCATATTCTTATTCTCCTCCCTTAAATTCCTAAGATTCATCCTTGGTTTAGCTAGAAATGCAACTCCCTAGGGCTGGCCATATATAAGTCGAACCAAGAAAGAAAGGGGAGAAGAAGTAGCTACCATGGGATGGAAATTTTATCTTGTTTTTCCTTGTTTTCTTGCTTGGTTCTTCCTTTCTCTGACCTCCTTTCTTCAAATCCGAATTTTCCCCTCTATTCGTCCCTTCAAACAGACCCAATAACTTCAATAAAATCATAGGAAAGAAGGGGAAATGGAGAAGGAGAGGTTTGCTAAGGAGAAAACATGAAAAAATCCAAGAAATCCATACCTTTTAGAACCTCTGAGAACCCCAGAGAACTCAAAACTTCCATTTAAAAAGCCCCCTTATGTGAATTTTAAAATTTGCTCAAAATTACAAAAATGCCATTACGTTTCGTCAATCTTTGTTCAATTTCATTTCTCCATTCTAGTTTTGCTTTTCTTTCTGTTTGAGTCTAGGATTCTTATTTTTAGGAGTTTAGAATGTTATATAAATTTTTTGAGACCTTAACTAACTCATTTTAGGAGACATACCCGTTTTTGTCGTTTAACAAAAACTGGATATTACACTTTGTTTTCATGTAATTTATATTATTCTAGTTAGATGATTTTTGTTACATGAATTCTGATTCATTTGATTTATTTGAGAACATGTTTTGATTTAATTAGTTGATTAATCAATTAAATTCATTCTGAACCACGTTAGGATTCTGTGTGTGTCTTTTGTTAAGTGCAAAATATTTTGGCTTCATATTGTTGAAAGAATTGTGGTTGCGTTCTGATTAGCATTATTAACCAATTAAAATCTTGAATGGTAGTTTAGAAACATTAATTGAAATAACCAGAGGATTAAAAATCAAACTAGAGGTATTTTTAGATCACAAGGATAGAGAACTATTAGGGGAAGAATTTTGGATTGGTTACACATTATTCTGATTGAATTTCATTTTGTTTTATTTTTTTTCATTGATTTACTATTTGTTTTAATTAGTGCAATTTCATATTTGAACCCCAAATCATCATAATTCTAGTTTTGTCATTCCTAAACTAATTGATTTGATTAAAAGTGCTGTGGGAGACAACCTAGTAGGCATTATACTGCAAACTAGAAAAAATCACTAATCTTGGCGAGTTCGACAACTGTGAGTGAACATAAATTTATTTACCATTTTATATTAATTGATTATCACTACATATCACCAAGTTGACTCATTATGACAGCAAGAAGTGCCTAAGCTACTAGTGACAATATCAAAATGTATATTTCCCTACCATCTAACCTCAGACCACTTTGGACATGTTTCAATAATTTGATTAAACTTGCTCTTGACCCTTAAATTATCCAAATATCTTTAAGTATATAATATGACTACAATACTTAACCCAATCCACACCCAAGGCATAAATAATAGTAAAAATCTCCATACATCAGCAACTTAGGCTGAATATTCATATAATAAGAACATACTTATTCATGGTTTAACCATTCAAACTCCATACCTCCACAAAAATCCATAATAAATTACCATTAGGTAATTACATCAAAATTCTTATAAATCAAAGCCTAATATTAGGGGAATGCATCATAAATTACAAATGATCAAAATGCCTACACTTGGCAAAA
Organism: Erythrophleum ivorense; assembly: GCA_026724425.1. Lineage (NCBI taxonomy): Eukaryota > Viridiplantae > Streptophyta > Magnoliopsida > Fabales > Fabaceae > Erythrophleum > Erythrophleum ivorense. The sequence goes on along the minus strand of JAIUCV010000446.1, from coordinate 277,773 downwards.
ATGGATGCATCACAATGCTATACAATTTAAGTTAAACAAAATTTAGCATCTACTATAAGTCAAAAAGGCCCAAGTGTAAAAATCCCAACAAAGGTCTTAAATTAGGAATGTTCATCCACTTGATTCCCCTTAACCAAGGAACCTTCATAAAATAGGGTGAGATGTGAATTTTAGTAACCAAAGGAAAATTCCATACATATGAACAAATTAATCAATATAAATGCATTTTATGTCAATAAATATTAGAAGCATCAATTCAAATAGCAAATGAACTAATTAGACTACCAATGACTATCATCCTATACTAGCAATCACATATAACATGCTAATGGCCAATAACAAAGGAAAAGGCCCGTTCACAGCACTAACTCCCTATTGAGCATGCTCATGACTCGATGCATTCATGAGTTTGATGATAACTCAATGCCTGATCATAGCATAATGCACAGGTGGTAGCCAAACTACAACTCCACCAAGGACATGCTCATGGTCCAAACAACAATTATATAGCCAACCAATCATTAGTATAGAAAAACATTTTATGCCATAAATATCATATTAAAAATGAGTATATGTAAAGAATTAAATTTAACCCTAGTTACCTCACTGAGTAGCATCAAATTTTGAAGCCGAGATTAATTTCTAATTCTTTAAAAGTCTTAATTTACCAAAACCAATTTCTTAGTCAACATCTAATACAAAAATCAATTACCCATCATTCTTAGCATTAAGAACTATCTAAGAGGCACTTACCCAGACTCCAATGAACTCAAATTCGGACTTAGGTCTTCCTATACAAAAAACCTCAATGTCCTTCTCTCAATTCTCAGCAATTTCATGTAAAATCAAAGTCCATTATATAAGTCAATGATTGGGGCCAATATCCAGTAGAAAATACATCAAAATGAAGAGAAGATGCTAACCCAAGAGTCCCTCTAGGCTCAAACTCTGAAAGTCAACCAAAAACCACCAAAACAAGTTTCAGATTTAGGAAGAGGGTGAAAATTCTCCAAGCCTAAAATCAATTGGTCTAAAATGAAGAGGAGGATAAGAGGGTTAAGTTTTATATATTTTACCTTGGCTAAATCTTCCTCTAAAAGTGAAAAATGGCAGCAAGATACTAAGGAAACCCTAGCCTCCTTCCCAAGCATGATTTTCTCTCTTTGTTTTGCTATCCACACTTTACTTTAACATAAGAATAATAATGGCAGCCTCCTTTTTAGGTTTTTAAGCAATATAGGCTGACCTAAGAGCCCTTGGTTTAGTTGGGTCCATAAATCTACATGTTGGGCCATGGGTGTTAGAGTTCAACTTGATTCAAATAAGTTAGGCCTTCATAAAATCTAAGATTGGCCTTCTATAATTTGTTCTTGTCATAAATAAATTAATTATAAAACCCAAATTAATTGTTCACCTTCGCTTAATTAATTTTTCTTAATTAACCCAAATCCACTATTAACAATTTATTTTCACTCAATAATGGCTAATAGTTATTATTTGTCTCAAAATGACCAAAATAATTTATTTCCTTAAAAATTCTTATTTTTCATAATTTCCTTAAATTCCTTTTAATAATTTCCAATAATTACTCTTAATTAATTTCTGATTGTTACATTCTCCCCTCCTTTTAGGAATTTTATTCTCAAAATTAAGCGTACCTTTCTCAAAATGTGCTAGATAGTCTTTCCTTATTACTTCCTCCATCTCTCAAGTTGCTTTATCAGGAGTTAGTTCTTTTCATACTACTTTTAGTAGGAGGATGTTCTTATGACGCAACTATTTGGCTTCCAAGTCCACTATCCTTTTCAAATTCTAAGGGTCTCCTTCTTTTATCTATATAACTCTTCTGCTTACTCTAGGTAGTCAACAATTTTTTCCTAATGAGTTCAATTTGACATGTGGTTTGATCCACAATATCCAGTCTTAAGAGGTTCTTCTCACCAAGTTTTACCCATCACAAGGGTGATATGCACTTTTATAAAGTGCCTCAAATTGTGCCATCTAGAAACTAGAATGGTAACTCTTATTGTAGGCAAACTTGGTTAAAGGCAAGTACACATCCCAGTTCCCCTTTAACTCTAGCACACTAGCCTTAAGCATATCCTCAAGAGTCTAAATAATCCTCTCAGTCTATCCATTTAACTAAGGGTGATAGGTAATGCTAAAGTTAATACTGGTGCCTAAAGCTCCTGTAAAGATAACCAAAATTTTAATATGAACTTGGAGTCTCTTGCTAACATAATGCTATTAAGGATATTGTGTAACCTCACAATCTCAAAAACATAAAGTTATGCTATTCTATTTAGAAGATAAGTAACTTTGATGGGCAAAAAGTGGGCAGACTTCGTTAGTCTATCTATAATCACCTAAATAGCATCGTAACCTAAGGATGTCCTAGGCATCATCATAAAATTCATAAATATACTACCCATTTCCATTTCGGAATCTCTAAAGGTTGTAACAAACTTTTGGGCTTTTTATGTTCAATTTTAACCCTCTGACAAACCAGACATCTAGCAACAAAATCTACTATGTCTAACTTCATTCTAAGTTACCAAAAACCCTTCTTGAGGTCTCTACACATCTTAGTGGTGCCTGGATGGATGGTGTACCTACTCTTATAGGTTTTAAATAACACTATATTCCTTAGTTCCTTATCTCTGGGTATGTACACTCTATCCAGATACCTTATTAAACCATCATTTGATTGGTCAAAATCCTTAACCTCTCCATTCCTTAGTTACTCTTTAATCTTACCCAAATGTTCATCTAGTTCTTGGGCCTCCTTAATTCTCTTCTTAAAATCACTCTCTATGTAATTACCAGTAATTCAAAATTTGAACTAGACCTAATAAACTGAAATGAGAACACCCTAAAGCAAGACAAACTAAGTCTAAATGAGATTAGGATGTTAATGAGGGTATCTTAAAATGTGGATTAGAGCCTAAGGTTAGCTTGGAACTAGAGCCAAAATGGCCAAACAAAAAGCTATAGAGGCCATTGGCATTTTTGTAATTTCAAGCAATGTTTAAAAAATTCAAAGAATAGGTCTTTAAATGAAAAAATTAATTTTCTTGGAATTCTTTAAAAACCATAAAAACCCTTGAAATGGTCAAAACTCCTCTGATTTGCATTTTAGAGTGTTAGTTGACTAAAAATTTGACTGAAGTAAGGTTCTTAATCCAATTTGGGTAAAACCAAAGGCATTTTATGAATTAGAGGATTAAAATTTTATGATGGAAAAGGAAATTCTCAAAAAGGAATTGAAATAAGCCTAAATGGAAAGAGCCCAAATGAGGGACTAAATTGAAATTTTAAAACAATGTCTTAATGAAGCCCTCACCTCCTTAAATCACTCCCTTCTCTTCTTCAACCCTAATAACTAACTTTCTCTAGTCCAAAACATATCCAAGCTTTGCTCAAGAAGGTGCATCAAGTGGGAGAGCAAAGGGAAGAGAAAGAAACTTTGAAAGGGTAAGAAATCATCACTTTTTTATGCCTTCTCCTTCACTAAATCTCTTCTCCTTTTTCTCTTCTCTTCTCCCATGGTTTTAATGATTAATTTAGAGATGTTTCATGGTTGGTTCAGTTGGAAGAAGAAAGAAATTAAAGGAGAAAGTGAAGGCATATAAAAGCTCTCTTGAAAAGCTTATGAATAAGGTAAGGAACCATAGCTATTTTGCTTCTTCTTGGCTCTACTTACCATATCTATATAGGACTCAGTTCATGACACAAATAGCTTATGGCATTGAATTTCACTAAAATAACACTTTTAGTAGCAAAAATTTGCAACACTGAAAGCTCAATTAATTCATTCTTGGCTTAATAGATCATGTGAGCTTACCAAATTCATTTTCCATCCATAACACATTTGTTCAACTAGAATTATCACAAATTGAAGCTTAAAATTCGAGTCCAAGCCATAGAACTTGAAATTGCATCACACCTTGCATTTGGCCATACATTCCATATTTTGATATGAACTTTGGAAAATCATAACTAATTCTAGAAAAATCCAAATCATGCAAACGATAGCTTTCTGGAAAGTTCAGGATGTCATCTAGCTGCCATACAAATGTTAGGAAAAAAACCACATTTGGCCTATGAAAATTGATGGAAAAGTACATTAGGTTAAGTGGTCATCCTACAGCAAACTTAGAACTTCAAAAATTCATTTCTCCCTCTACAAAGTTCCAAATGAGGTGCTCTTATTGGCTATAGAAAGCTTATGATGTTTACTATATGAATGTAAAATTTTATGAGTATTGGACTTCATTTGGCCCTTGAGTGACAGAAAAGAAAACTAACCATATGAACAGTAACAATGACAATTTTTGCATAATTTGGCCAACTTTGATAAATCATAATACATTATTTAGAGCTCCAAAAATAGTTCTCTTTAGCTCTGTGAAAAGCTCTAGATGAGACATATTTTTCTTGCTAAATTTCATGCATAAACTCATCCATTTGATTAGTTTAGGGTTCAAGTCAGGAAAGTGGCAAATTTGGAGACCATAATTAGGTCAAGATGCACCAAATGGCTTTATCATTATTCCATAACCATGTAGGCACGTCCAAAAGCATAAATATAGCACATAGAAGCATCCCAAATAGCCCACATCATCATGGAACTCAAACTCACCTTCCTAGTTGTTCATTTACACATGCATCTCAAGGCTTATGGATGTCAAAAACTCACATATGCATACATTTGGATCCAAAATGGATTCATACATCATATTTACATAATCTTAATTGTGCTTAATGATTTACATCTTATAAAATTCATATATATACAAACTTTGGCATCAAAATGCATAAATTCTCTATTCTATTATTAATGTCTCTTCTTTCAAGGTGCTTGGCTCTCATTTCTTGCTTCATTAGTTCACCTAGATATGGTTAGACATAATGTGGAGATGAGTGAGATTCAAAGAATCCAATAGCTCTCTTACCCTTTTAAGCATACATACCTGGCACACTTCCATGTCAAAGAATGCAAATATGTCTCAAAAACCTCTTACAGACATATATAAGCATACTTTCATGTCATTTAAACACATACATGTCAAACATAGGCTTTAAGGGCTGTTGGTTTGGCCTCACCTAATTCTTTGGGACCTTTGGATTTTTCTCACCCACTTTTAGGGACTTTTGAGTTAGCCTTACTTCTTCTTGAGATTTTTGGCTTTGTCTTATCCATTCTTAGGGACTTTTGACATCTCCTTACTTATTCTAATGGACTTTTAGCATAACCTTACCCATTCAAGCCATCTTACATTCAAAAATGTTTCAAGAAGTATAATGGTACCATAGCATGTAATCAATAGCTATAAACATTTCTTATGGTTTAAACATACACACAAGCATCCAATGACAATCAAACATCCAAGACATGCATGTAAGAAAGGATAGAGAGCTATCTCAAGTCAAGAAGCACACTTTTCCCCTTGGATTTCTCCTTCTCCTTCTCGGCCACACACACACAACTAGGAGAAGCTTGATTCACTGGGCCTAAACACATCAAATGAAACACAATTACATCATTGGAACAAGTTCTAGCCTCACATAAACTCTATGCAAGCTTACTTTATCCTATAACATGGTTATGGTTTCATATAAGTGCATAATGAAGCAATCCCTAGAATTCATAATCTTGGCTCCAATTTCTCATTCAATCTAAGTCTCTTAACTCCATTTAGACTCCTTAGAGTCATCATAAATTCAATTCAAAGAGCTTAAACTTAAGTTGCTTCTTTATATCTTAAAAAGGAACTTAAACCTCCCTCTTACAAACCATGGTTTCTAAATTCAAACCAATTCTTCCCTTGATATCTATTAATCATATCTAGACTATTTCCATCCTTGGAATCAAAGAAAAATCTCCCTAGGTGCATTAACTCCTCTTGGCCAAGACACGTGGAAGGTGAAGGACCTATGGAGTTTGCTTGATTTTTCTTAGGGAAATGACACTTGTGAAGCTTCTTAGATGTCTTAGGATCTCATACATACTCTTACATAGGCTAGACTATCCTTTAAAAGCTTTAAGAATGACTAGGTGCAACAAAATCCATAGATTTTACAACTTGAATTCTAAAGTTTCTCTTTTAAATCTGATTGTATATTCTTGTTTCTTATACTCTAAAACCCTTTTTTCTTCCTTGGTTTGGTCAAAAATCATCCCCTCTTAAATGCTCTAGGGTTGGCCAAAATTTCACCTAAGAAGAACAACCAAGAAGAAACAAAGAAAGTTATGGAAATTACTTTGGTTTCAAGCCTTTTCAAGAGCACTTTCACTTACTTCTACTCTCTCCCTCAAAGTCTCTCTTCCTCTTACTAAACTAGCCATTAATCAACCTCAAATCAGTCATTAAAACCATTGGAAAAGAGAGGAGAAAGAGGAGAACAAGGTTAGTGAAGGGAGAAGCATGAAAAACCATAGATTTTCTTACCTTTTTGCTTGGTTTTGCTCTTCCCTTCTTCCTCCCTTCTTGTGTGCCACTTTGAGATGAGTAGAAATTCATTTTGAGGTAGAGCAAAGTTAGTTATAAGGAGGAGGAGAAGTAGGACATGTTTTAACGGCAAGGGAGCTTCATTAAGTTACTTTTTCAAAATTCCCATTTTGCCCTTTCCTTGGTTCTTTCCATTTGGGCTCATTTCAACTCCTTTTCGAGAACCATCTTTTCCATTATGAAAATTGGTCCTTTAATTCATAAAATGCCTTTGGTTTCATCCAAATTAGATTTAAAATCTTCCCAAACAAATATGTCAAAGTTTCAATTGACCAACACTCTAAAATGTAAATTAGAAGGATTTTAACCATTCTAGGGCTTCCTATGGTTTTTAAGGCCTTTGAGAACCCTAGAAAACTTAATTTTTTTCATTTAAAGATCCCTCTTTTAAGTTTTCTAAAGGTTACCTAAAATTACAAAAAATACCACTACCTTTTCATCAATTTTTGTTTAGCTATTTTAGCTCTGGTTTTTAGGTACCTTTAACTTTGTATCCCTATTTTTGATGTCTAGATTATCACTCTAATTTTATTTGGCCTCTAATCATTCAATTTAGGGGACTTGCTTTTGTAATCAGCTTAGTTTTATGGCTTTTAGAATGATAGGTGTTACACTTGTCCCCCTTTACGTGTTCAGCCAAAATAAGGGTCATATATAAAGGACCTTATTTTGATTCAAACTTGATAGGAATTGAGGTTTTGAAGCATGAGGAATCATATGAAACAATTAGAATTCAAAGAGAATCTATAACTTGTACCTAGGGATTTATGGAGCTTTCTAGTGATGATTTGTATAAGACCATGTTTGAGTTCTCAAGACATCTAAGAAGTTTTATGGATGGCAAATTCCCTAGGAAAACCAAGAAAACTCCATGGGCTCTTTACCTTAGTGTGTATCTCGACCAAGAGGGAGTTCATGCACCTAAGGAGAGTTTTCTTTGATTTCAAGGATACAAATGACCTAAAAATGAATAATAGACACCAAAGAAACTATTAGTTTGAATTGAGAAATCATATTTTGAAAGTTAGAAGTTTAGGTTCCTTTTAGGCATAAAGAAGCAACTTGAGGTTTGGCTCCCTAGATTGAATTTGTTATGGCTCTAATGACTTTGAATGGAGTCATATGACCTAGAATGAGTGAAAAATTGGAGCCAAGATCTTGAATTATATAGGTTGCTTTATTATGCTCTTGTATGGAATCATAACCATGGCATAAGCAAGATGTAGCTTGTGTAGAGATTATATGAGACTAGAAATGGTTCCATTGATGTGTTTGTGTCTTGTTTGATGTGTTTAAGCCAAACAAACCAAATTCCTCCTAGGTGTGGTTGTGAGGCCAAGCCAAAGAGATAAGGAATCAAAGAGGAAATTGTGCTTCTTGAATCAAGGTAGCTCTTCATCCTTTTTTATGTGCATTCCTTGATTGTATGATTGTTATTGAATGCTTGTATGTATATTTGAATTATGAGAAATGCCATTTACTATTGGTTTATTGCTCTGGTACCAATATGCTTCTTAAATTGCATTTTAATTGTGAAAATTGCTCTTTATGGGTGAGGTCATACCAAAAGTCCTTTAAAATAGGTAAGGTGAAGATAAAAGTCCCTAAGGATGAGTGAGACAAGCCAAAAGTCTCAAGAATAAGTAACGCTAAGTCAAAAGTCCTTAGAAAGTAGGTGAGGCTAACCCAAAAGTCCCTAGAGCTTGATTTTGATCTTGGTATGCTCATGTGATTTTCAAAACATATTTATGTTTGGTTCTTGGAAGCATTTGATGCATGCTTGTATTCTTTGAGATAAATATATGTCTTGTATGCTTACTTGAAAGGGTGAAAGAGCTATTAAAATTCTTTAAATCTCACTCTCCTCTACTTTCCATTTAGCCATGTCTAGGTAAAGCCCAAGGAGCAAGGAATGAGAGTCAAAGAGCATAAATTGTATTGTTTTGATAATAAGATAGTTTTTTATGTATATTGATGTCAAAGTTTGTATGTATAAGTTATATATGGGATGTAAACCCTTGAGCATATGTAAGAGCACGTAAAAATGTTGTGTGAACCAAATTTGGGACCAAATGAATAAGAATGTATGGTTTTGACACCTGGAGCCTTGATATGCATGTGTAGATATGCAAGTACATAGTGAATTTTGAGCTCTATGATGATTTGGACCATTTGGAATATTTATATATGCTATGTTTATGCTTTTGGATGTGCTCACATGATCATAGTATGGTTAGAAGGCCATTTGGTGCAATTTGACCCCATTATGGTCCTAAACTTTGCCATATTCTTGACCTAAATCACAAACTAACCAAATGGATGAATTTGCACATGAAATTTGGCAAGAAACTAGATCTCATATAGAGATTTTCATAGAGTTAAAGAGTACTATTTTTGGAGCTCTAAATAATTTATTATGATTTTTCAAATTTGGCCAAAGTATGCAAAAACTGTCATTGTCACTGTTCATGTAGTTAGTTTGCTTTTCGATGTCACTCAAAGGGACAAATGGTGTCCAATGCTTATGAAATTTTACAAGCATATAGTAGGTGTCCTAAGATTTCTACAACCACTAAGAGCACCCCATTTGGAGCTCTGTGAGGGAGATATAAATTTTGGAAATTTTTGGTTTGCTGCAAAATGTCCTCCAGACTAGAATCATTATTTGATTAGATTTCATGGGTTAAATGATGTGTTTTTTATCTAAAATTTATATTGTAGTTAGGGGATGTTCTAAACTTTCCAAAAAGGTATAATTTACATAATTTTAATTTTTTTAGAATTAGTTATGAATTTTCAAAATTCATATCATAATATAGAACTAAGAAAAAAATGCAAGTTTGCTTCTTCAAATTGTGTTACTTGGTCCAACCTGAATTTCATGCTTCCATGTAATACCTTAACTTCCTAGCCCTTAAACAAATGTCACATAGGCTATCTTAACACACACTTGGCATATGGATATACATTTGCGAGGAAGTGGCACTTTTATCCATGGTTATTTGCATAGTTAGATAGCCATATACATCATTCTTGGCTTTAGGGACCATGTGGACTTACAAATATCATTTTCCATCATAAAATATTCATTCAAATCATAAACATCATGATTCATCTCAAGAATCTACGATTTGGTACCACATTTCAAGAAAACCAGAATTTTCTCTCAGGTTGGTGTTCCAGATTTCGAATATGAATTTTGGAAACTCATAACTAATTCTAGAAAAATCAAAATCATGCATATAATAACTTTTAGAAAGTTCTAGATGTTAACGAATGACTAAAATAGTTCCAGACCAAGACTACGCATTTAACCCATGAAAATTAATAGAACATTACATCAGGTCTATTCTCAGATAGCTACAGGACCTGGAACTTCAAAAAATAATTTCTTCCTCTACAAAGCTCCAAATAAGGTGCTCTCAGTGGCTATGAAAAGCTTATGATGTCTAGTTGATGTCTATAAAATTTTATAAGCATTGGACTTCATTGGCTCCATGAGTGATAGAAATATAAACTGACCATATGAATAATAACTTTGTCAATTCTATATAATTTGACTAACTTTGAAAAATCATAATAAATTCTCTAAAGCTCCAAATTGAGTGCTCTTTAACTCTGTGAAAAGCTCTAGATGAGACCTATTTGCTAGCCACATTTCATGTAAAAAAATCATTCATTTGGTTAGAATTTGCTTCAACTCAAGAAATGGTCAAATTTGAAGTCTATAATGGGATAACAAGGTACCAAATGACCTTCTTATGATTCCATAGCTACTTGGTCATGTCCAAAAGCACAATTGCAGCATATATGAGCATGCCAAATGGTTCACATCATCATGGAGCTCATTCGCACCTAGCCACTTGCATTTATGTACATAAGCATAATTGCATATGGATGGCGAAAACTCACATATTTATTCATATGGTTTCAAAATGGATACATACATTATATTTACATGCATTTGAACTTGTTCAAAGGTCTATATCATATATACAACATATGATTACAAATTTTGACATCAAAATGCCATAAAAAAGCCTAACATTCTATTTCATTCTCAAAGTCTTGCTTTTCAAGATGGTTGGCTTCCATTTCTTGGTCCACTTGGTTCACCTAGACATTGTTAGACATATGTGGAGGAAGTGTGAGATTCAAAGAATCCCAATAGCTCTTTACCCTTTCAAACATATATAATGGGTGCACTTATATGTCAAAGAATGTATGTGTGGCATTTAAGCTACTAATGAACATATATAAACTATCTTTCTTGTCATATGAACTCATACATATCAAACATAGACTCTCAAGGGTAGTAGTCTAGCCTCACTAAACTTTCTTAGGACTTTTAGATTCGCCTACCCACTTTTAAGGACTTTTGACTTTGCCTCACTCTTCTTGATGCTTTTTGGCTTTGTCTTACCTATTTCTAAGGACTTTTGGCTCATCCTCACTTATGCTAAGAAACTTTTGGCATAACCAAATCCATTCAAGCCACTTTGCATTCATAAATACATTTCAAGAAATATAATGGTACCATAACATGTAATAAATGGCTAGAAACATTTCTCATAGTTTAAACATACACACAAGCACTCAAAGGTAAGTAAACATCCAAGCAATGCATGTGAGAAAGGTTAGAAAGCTACCTTGAAGCAAGAACACAACTCTTCCCTTTACTTATTCCTTCCCTCTCTTGGCCAAACACTTGCAAATTGGTAGAGCTTAATTCTCTTGACCTAGACACATCAAATAGGACATATTTCAATCATTGTAATAAGCTTTAGCTTCTCACAACCTCTATACAAGACTATGTTGTTCTAAGACACCATTATGGTTCCATACAAGACCTAATGAAGTAACTTTTGGAATTCATGATCTTGGCTCCTATTTCTCATTCAATCCAAGTCTTTTGACTCCATTTACACTCCTTAGAGTCATCATAATTTCAATTCAAGGGGCCTTGACACAAGTTGCTTCTTTATGTCTTAAAATAAAACCTACACTTTCATCTCATCAACCATGATTCCTAAATTCATTCCAATGCTTTCTTTGATGTTTATTAATCATGTTTAGTCCCTTTCTAGCTTTAGAATGAATTAAAACTCTCCCTAGGTACTTGGAGAGCTCTTAGCTGAGACATGAGCATGCTTAAGGACCGATGGACTTTTGCAAAGTTTCTTTAGGGAGTTGGCCCATATGAGGCTTCCCAACTGTCTTGAGAACCTATACACACTCTTACACAACTTAAATTACCACTAGAAAGTCTCATATTTGCCAAGGTATATAACACCATATTTAACTAGGCTATCTCATATTATTCCAAGCACATTTCTTTGGTCTAGCATCCTTCCTCAAAAAATGAAATTAAATAATAGATTATTTTGCGTTATGTCGTAGATAAAATTTTCATTTCATGCTCTGTGGACCATATGAACTCATCCATCTCATTTTCATATTTAAATACATGCATAAAAATCAAAACCATCTTAAAATGTGGCCAAAAACTCAAGCTCATGAACCATATACGTACAAATCACATGTTAAGCCTCGGATTGGTGTGCTAGGTTTCTGTCATGAAACTTTGGAAAATCATAACTAATTCTAGAAAAATCAAAATCAAGCACATTATACCATTATGGAAAGCTAAATATGTCTACTTTATGATAAAAATAAGTCTAGACCAAAAAAGGAATGTATAGCTACTATAAATTGATGGAACAATACCTAAACTCATCTAGCACTACTTGTACTATCATAGAACTTCAAAAATTCATATCTCCCTACTCAGACATCCAATTGAGATGATCTCAGTGGCTATAGAAAAATTATCATGTCTAGTTTATGTTTGTAAGTTTCATGATCATTGGATACCATTTGGCCCTTGAATGACATAGGAGAAGAAACTGACCATATGAACAGTAACTATACCAAAATAATTGAAATTTGACAACTTTAAAAATTCATAATTAATTTCACAAAGCTCTAAATAATTGAGTCTTTAGCTTTCAAAAAATCTCTAGATGAGATCTATATGCATGCCAAATTTCATTGTTAAATTCATTCATTTGGTCAAATCTTGACATTAGGTTCCAAAATGGTCAATTTTGTGCCTTCAATAGGTCTCAAATGATCCAAATTAACTTCTAAGACATTCATAGCCACTTGAGCACGTGGGAAAGCACTAAAATGGTCTATTAAACATGTCTCAAAAGTGCACAATTCCAAATTTCACACACTCACTCTTTCACCCTAAAGTATACATAATAATACATAAGCTTATCCTTGGCATTCAATGTCAAGAACTTGCTACAACATTCACATGGCATCAAATCTCATATATACATCAAGTATCTATGTAATTACATATGTTCAAATGGTTATACAACATATTTATCATAAGTTACATCATATGCCATTGAAATGGTTACAAAGTAAGCAAAATGACACACTTTCTTGTCAAGCTTGGTGGCTCCCATTTCTTAGTTCACTTAGTCCACCTAGGCATGTTAGGCAATGGGGATGAAGGAATAAGATTTTAGGAATCCCAATAGCTCTTCTCCCCTTCAACCATACATAAAGAATGTAAATCCAAGTCTAAAAATGCATGCATGAATATCATGGCTTTCATAATCATTCATGAAACATTTCTAGCATTCAAGAAGTCATATAAAATATACATAGGTTTGCTAAGAAAATAGTTTAGCCTCACCCACTTCTCTTGGGAGATTTTGGACTTGCCTCACCCATTTTCTTAATGGGTTTTTGACTAAGCCTCATTTTTTAGAGACTTTTTGGCTTTGTCTCACCCATTCTTAGGGACTTTTGGCTCATCCTCACCCTAGCTAAAGGACTTTTGGCTTCACCACACTTAAGCAAACCAAAACAAGTTCATGAGACATCATTTAAGTAGATAACATAGCAACATGGTACCATGGCATATAGATACATGATAAAATATCTTTCATGACTTAAAATATACATACACACATTCAAAGACAAGATAAACATCCACTCATGCATGAGAGAGAGAAGAGAGAGCTACCTTGGTTACAAATTCACACTTTTTCTTTCAAGAATGCTTTCTTTCCCTTGGCTACACACTCACAAGGATGTGAGACTTGGTTCCTTTGGCATAGACATATCATATGGAAGCTAATTTCACCCTTGTAAAAATTTCTAAAGTCACACATTCATTTCAAAAGCTAGATGGTTCCTATGCCACATTTATGGTTCCATAATGCATATAATGAAGCAATATGTAATATCCAGTTCTTGCTAAAATATGGAAATAGGTGTGTTTTTAAAGCAAGTCTCCCAAAATGAATTAGTTGAGGTCCCAAAAAATTTGAATAGCATTCTAGACTCCTAAAAATGAAAATCGTAGGCTCAAACGGAAAGAAAAATAGAGCTAGAATGAAGAAACGAATTTGAACAAAAGGTTGATGAAACATGATGGTATTTTCGTAATTTTGAGCAAATTTTGAAATTCTCATATGAGGACTTTTAAAATGAAATTTTTAAGCTCTCCGGAGTTCTTAGAGGCCCTAAATATCATGGGAAGCCCCGAGACAGTTAATGGAAAAGATGATTCTAAAAAAAGAGCTAAAATGAACCGGAAATGAAAATGCCAAGACAAAAGTGCAAAATTAGGATTTTTGAAAAGTGTTTCTTAAACCCACCTATATATATAAGGCGCCCCACCTCCTCAGTCATTGAGCTCATTTAGTTTCTGCCCTAAATCAGAGAAAGAACCCTAAGAGTGAGGCACACAAGAAGGAGAAGAAGAGAAGGAAAGAAATAAGGTAAAAGATATGGAATTTCTTGGTTTTTTTCATGCTTTCTCTTTAGTAAACCTCTTCTTCTCCATTTCCCCTTCTTTCCTATGGTTTTATTGAAGTTTTTGGATCTATTTTAAGGGAAGAACAGAGGGAAAAAATCAGATTTGAAGAGACGATGCCAAGGAAAGGAAGAATCAAGCAAGAAAATAAGGAAAAATAAGGTAAATCTTCCTTCCATGGTAGTTATCCCTTACTCTCTTCTTCTCCTTGGTTCATCCCACTCATGGAGCTTCAAGAAGGCTTGGATTTTTAGTAGAACCAAGGGTGAATCTTAGGAATTTAAGGCAAAAGAATAAGAATATGCAAAGAAAATTAACAAACAACCATGGAAAATCAAGATAGCAAACCTAAGGTTTCTAGTGTTCCTTGAAAAATTTGATTTGATGCAATGATTTCTAGGCCTAAATGAACCTTTAAATGAGCTTCTAAGATCCCTAGAAGGCTCCCCATATGCATCTTCCATTAAGGAAACAAAGTAAACTCCATAGAGGCCAAGAAGGTGCATAGGCTCGGCTTAGAAGGGTTAAGGTACCTAGGGATAGTTTTAATTTGTTCCAAGCCCATTTTTGAGTCATATATGATGAGTGAAAATGAGAGAAAGCCTTGGAAAAAAATTTAGAAATCATAGAAAGTGAGATGGCCTTATATATTCCATAATATGACCTAAAGAAGCAACACCTAGTTTGGCTCCTTGTTTTAATTGTGTGATAACTCCAAGAGGCTTAAAAGGAGTCAAGAATCATAAATGAAAAGAAAGAATGGAGCCTAGAACTCAATTGATGGATGTTGCTTCATTAGGTGCATTTTGGAACCATAAAAGGGCTAATAAACCAAGCTAGTGTTTAAGGAAGATGTATGGCTTTAGAAATGATTTCAAGAACTTAATTGGCTTCCATATATTGTGTTTAGGCCAAGAGAAACAAATCCCATACCTTTGTGTGTGTGAGGCTGAGGAAAGGAAAGCATTTCCAAGAAAAAAAGTGTGTGATTGCAACAAAGGTAACTCACTTCTCCTTCTCTCATGCATGAATGTAAACTTAACTTGTCTTTGGATATGTGTATGTGTGTTTCAAGCTATGAAAAGTGTGCTAGCATATGCATATGTATTATGATACCATGATGTTGCATTATGTCTTCAAATGATGCCTAGTATGTGTGCTTGGTGTTGTTTGAGTGTGGTGAAGCCAAGAACTCTTAGCCATGGTAAGGATGAGCTAAGAACCCTTAAAGTTAGTTAAGACAAAGTAAAGAGTCTCCCAAGAGTGAGGTTGAGTCAAAAACCTCTTAGATATAATGGGTGAGGCAAGTCTAACATCCATAAGAGAATGGGTAATGTAACGCCCGGTACGTTGTACAATCGCTGGAACGGGCTGGTTTGAAAAGTAAGTCCCCTAAGATGAGTGATTCAAGGCCAAATAAAATTTGAATAAAATTTTAAATAATAGAAAACGAGGATTTGAGCCTTGAGTTGCCCAAAAACTAGGGTCGGAGTGATTCGAAAAATTTGCCGAAAAGCCAGTGGCATTTTCGTAAATAAGTGCCATTTTAGAAAAACACCTAGGAGGGATTTTTAAATGGAAATTTTGAGTTGCCCAGGGTTCCCAGAGGCCCCAAAAACCATGGGAAGCCCCGAGACTGGTAAAGCCCCTCCGGTGTACTCTTTCCAACGTCGGTTGACCTAAACTTTGACCTGTTCGTTCGGGAAGGTTTTAGCTCCGATTTGAGTGATTCCAAAGGTATTTTATTAAATTGGGAATCTTAATTTTATGATGGAAAATACGGTTCTAAAAAAGGAGCTAAAACGAAGCCAAACCAGAAATGCCATTATGGAAGGGCAAAAATGGAAACAAAGTGCACAAAAGAAGCTTCCAAACTCCCTTTTTAAGCCACATTTAGCTCCCCCCTCTCTAAACCGACTTTCTTCTACCCAAAACTCAGAAATGGAGTTGCTGTCTTAGGTGCACAAAGGGAGGAAATTTTGGAGGAAGAAAAGGTGAGAAAGTGTAAGGTTTTCATGCTCTTTCCTCTTGAAACTTCATCCTCCCCTTCTTGCTTTATCTTTCCATGGTTTTAATGTATTTTTTGGTGCTGATTTGGGTCCAGATCAGAGGAGGAAAATTCGAAATTTAAGGAGGAGAAAGAGGGAAAAGGAAGGGCTCTTGAAGGAAGCTTGATTGCAAGGTAGTTTCTCTCCTTTTGTTGCTTCTTTTTCTCCTTCTCCTCTTCCATGGTAGGATGTCTCAACCAGAACCATGAAGAGGGAAGAGTTTCTGTTTTATAATCCAAAAGAATCCATCAATCTAAGGCATGGGAAGATGGATTATACCAAAGAAATGCATGAAAAACTAGTAAAACTCAAGTTGGAAAAGTGTAGGGTGCTTGAACATAAGTTAAAATCTGGGTTGATTCAAGACTTCCCCATCATATGTGAGTGTTTGTTTGAGTTTCTAAGACTCCTAGAGAGCCTCCCAAGTGCCCCATCCATTAAGGAAAAATCCCAAACTCCATGGGTTTTTAATGGAAGTATAACTAGGTCAAGACCCTTAGAGATAGCTAGGGAGTATTTTAAATGGTTCCAAACTTGATTTGGGATTTTATATGATAAAAGAAGATAGGAGAAACCCTTGGAAAAAATTTAGAAGCCTTAGGTTGGGAGATGAGGTAATGGCTTCCATAATGTAACCTTATGAAGCAACATGGACCTAGGGTTGTGAAAGTGAGTGTGTGATGACTTCAAGGACCTTAAATGAGGTCAAGAGATCTAAATATGGCAAGAGAATGGAACCAAGAATGTTAATTATGGTAGTTGCTTCATTAGGTCCTTAATGGAACCATATTGTGACAAATAGACTAAAGTGTAGTCTTAAGAGTGAGTTGAATGTCATAATTTGTTCCAAGAGTATAATTTAGTGTTGTTTATTATGAATAGGCCAAAGATATCCAACCCCACCGTCTTGTGTTTGTGGAACCGAAAAGGAGAAGAAACAAGCAAAGTAAAGCTTGAATTTGCACCAAGGTAGCTCTCCACCTTTTCTTATTGCATTTTCTTGTTGCATATGGTGTCATTGTGTGCTTGTGTGTATGTTTATATGTTTGAAACATGCCACTTGATGCTATGTTGCTATTTTGGTACCAATATGCTTTCTTGAATGTCTTTGAATGATGGAAATGGCTCATAAGGGTGAGGTAGTGCCAAAAGTCCCTTAATATGGGTGAGAAGATGCCAAAAGTCTTATGGCATGGGTGAGACAAGGCCAAAAGTCCCTTGGATGGGTGAGACTAAGTCAAAAGTCCCAAGAACCAAGAGTAAGGCAATCCAAAAGTCCTAGAAATGGGGTGAGGCCAACCCAAAAGTCCTTAGAGCTCATTCTTATTCTTGACATGTGTTTGTGACATAAAAATGTGGAAATTGAATGCTTCATCGATTGAGTAGTTGCATACTTGTACCCTTGACATGTTATATGCCTTGAAAATGTAATTGAATAGGTGTATGAGCTATTGAGATTCAATGAATCTCACCCCCTCCTTTCTCTCATCTCATATGATCTAGGTGGAGTTCAAGACCCAAAGGATGGAAGTCAAGGAGCTTAAATCTCCATCTCTTGGAAAACTTTTATATTTTGATATACTATGATGACTAGAATGTAAAAGTAGATATGTAAATGTTATTTTTGAGCCATGACACTTTGAACAAGTGTAAAACTATGTAAAGTTAGTGTATGTATCAAGAATAGAGTCTAATGAGTAGAATTATGTATTTTGACCACTTGGGAGCCCATTTGTGTATGTATCTTTATGGAAGTGGCATGGTGAATTTGAGTTGCATGAGAGTTCAGACCTTATGAGGGACTTATTTATGCTATATTTATGCTTTCTAAGTTGCTCAAATGTGTGTGGAACCATGGATGGCTCATTTGAACTAAAGTTGCCTCTTGTTGGGACCAAAATTGCCATAAGCTTGAGCTATAGAAAAATCTGACCAAATGACCTCTTCTTGACTTGGAATTTTGCATGCAAGTAGATCTTGCCTAGAGATTTTTGGAAAGCCAAAGATCAGGTCATTTGGAGGTCTGTGGAATTTTCTATGATTTTTCAAAGTTGGTATCAGAATTTCGGATTTGCACTGGTACTGTTCATTTGGTCAGTTTTGAAATTGTGTCATCCGAGGGGCAAACATGGTCCAATGGCTACGAAATTTTATACCTAGAAACTAGGCATTCACAGTGACTTTTAGCAACTAGAAGCACCTCATTTGGAGGTCTGCGTTGAGAGATATGAATTTTTGAATTTCTAAGACATTAGCAGTAGCTCAGCACGACCTGAGTCACTGTTCCATTGAATTTGAGTAGCTAAGCGTGCCTTCTCTGGTCTGAGTCTATTTTTACCATAAATTTAACGTTCATAGATTTCCAAATTGGTATTATTTGCATGGATTGGATTTTTTTGAAATTAATTGGACATTTTCGAAGTTCATAGCAGACACTTGCATCAGTACCAGTAACTGTCCGAACCTTAACCCCTTTTTGCGTGTCAAACGTTTTCTGTGTTATGTTTCATGGCCTGGACATATTTTTAGAATAAATTAGACATGTGTAGCTTTCTATAATGGCCAATAATGAACGATTTCAATTTTTCTAGAATTAGTTACAAATTTTGAAACTTTCTATCAGTAAACTGAACCAGTGGCCCAGACAGCAGCAACCCCAGTGGCTTTTCGGATGTCAAATGTTCTCCCCTTAATGTTTCATGAGCTGAAACTATTTTTATCATGGGGTAGACATCCAGATCTTTCTGTAATGGTAAATATTTTTGGATTTCTAATTTTTTGGATTTAGTTATGAATTTCTGAAGTTGTGACAGAAAAACTGAAATTCTGGCCGAAAATAAGAGTGTGAATTTGATGGTCCCCTTTGAGTTCCACGAGTTATGGGCCAACTTTGGTTATGCAAATGAGTTGTATGTATGTAATTAAATATGAGAACGTGTTGTATGAGCTCATATGGTCCGTGTGACACTGAATGGAATTTTTATATGCGATGTAACGCGAAATAAGGCATTATTTTAATATCATTTTCCATTCCCTTTGTTCAAGTGCCAAAAATGCTTCTTGAATGATCATGCACTTCATGATGCTCATGCATGTATTTTTAAGACTTGTTTTGCATTATTTATGTGTAATTGAAAAGAAGATAAGCTATTGGGATTCTTTAAATCTCAGTCCCTCCTCTCCAATGTCTTAACATGCTAGGTGGACCAAGTGAGCAAGGTAATGAAAGTCATCAACTTGGAAGATTAGAGCTTGACACCAAAATGCCTAGTTTTATCTCTTTTGTAGCCATACACATGGCATATGATGTAATCCTATTATGGAATTGTGATCTAACCTTTTGAACATATGTAATTACCCAAATGTTTGATGTATGCATGAGTTTTAGTGCTAAATGAATGGAGGTGTGCATTTTGGGTAGTGAATGGCAAGGTAGAGCATGTGTAATCTTATGTATGGCATGGGGTGAGAGAGTGAGTTTTTTATTTTTGAGTTTATGAACCTTTGAGACAAGTTTAGAATGTCATTTTGGTGCATTCCCACATGCTAAAATGGTCATGGTTGGTTTAGAACTCAAAATGGACCATTTGGACCCCTTTGGTAACATAAAATGAACCATTTTGCAACCCAACGTCAAGACCTGACCAAATGAACGAATTTGCCCATGAAATTTAGATCTCATCCAGAACTTTTTAAGAAGCTAAAGACTAGATTATTTGGAGCTCTGTGGAATTAATTATAAATTTTTAAATTTGGCATTTTTCTGCTGAACTAATGCAGACACTGTTCATATGGTTGGAAACTTAGGTTGTATCATTCATAGGCCAAATAATGTCCAATACACATGAAATTTTACAAGCATAAACTAGACATGATAAGCTTTCGATGGCCACTGAGATCACCCCAATTGGACCTTTGAGAAATGAGATATGAATTTTTGAAATTAGAGGTCAGTACTAGGGATGACAGTCGACCTCTGGTATTATTTCATCAATTTCCGGTGCAGCCCCTATTGAGGTCTGGACATATTTTTAGCATAAATTAGACATATATAGCTTTTCAGAATGGTAAATACAATGACTTTAATTTTTCTAAAATTAGTTATGATTTTTCAAAATTTATGACAGAAAGTTGGAAATTCTGGCCGAGGCAGCACCTAGTATTTTTGTGTATTCCATCCACTTGCACAAGTTTTAGGCCACTTCCTTAGATGGTTATGAGTTGTATTTGTGTAATTAAATATGAGAATGAGAAGTGTGAGTCCATATAGTCCATGGGACACCGAATGAAAATTTTATTCGCTACGTAATGCAAATATATTCATTATTTTAATGCCATTTTTCTTGCTTCCTTATGAGATGCATGGTATGAGACACGGAGATAGCATGAGACAAGCTAGAAATTTATGGTGTTACATTTATTAGTATTAAAGCAAAGGTTTAGGTTCTTGACATGGGTTATGGCTTGTGTTTATAAGTTTCCTTAGTGTATATGAGCTATTTTCGGATAAATTGAGTGTGTGATGGTTGTGAAAGTGTTCCCTTTGATGCTAAAGTTTGTTATGATGTTTCAGAGCCATGGTGAACACTAGAAAATGTAGGCCATCTAGAGAGGATCATGCAGATGATACAACCGAGCCTAGTGATCTAGTGGCTGGAGCCTTATAGGCTATTATGGCTCGCTTGGATTAGCAGCAGGCTGTGATCATGCAGTTACAAGGACGGCTTGCTGAGAGAGATAGCCAGGGCCCTACACCTCCTCCTCCATAGTCACTTTACTACTAAGATCATCTCGAGCATTCAAGGGTAACTCACCCAGATCTGTAGCCATAAATACATATGGTTGCCCCTATTCCACTAGCTCAGACACCTCCAGCCCTGGAGCGACCTTCTACCAGGAAGATCATCACTCAATTCAGGAAATTTGGGTCTCTTACCTTTGATGGTGAGATGAACTCAGAGAAAGTCGAGGCCTAGATTATGCAACTAGAAAAGATCTTCCAGGTGATGGAGTGTATGTCTAAGTAGAAAGCCACTATGGTTATTTTTTAGTTACAGAGAGAGGCAGATTATTGGTGGAAGGGCACTGAGCCTATCTTAAGGGTGAGGAACCTTCCAATTACATGGGAGGCATTCCTCCAGGCTTTTTATGAGAAATACTTCCTTAACTCAGTTATAAATAAGAATGAGTCAGAGTTTGTACTCCTGAGACAGACAAAGGGGATGTTTGTGGACCAGTACATGGCCAAATTCATAGAGCTCTCCAGATATTCCTTGTATTTACAGAGGCATGATGACAAATGTTGGAGAGCAGACAAGTTCAAGAAATGTTTACTTCCTGAGATTAGAGATAGGGTAGTTCCACAGAGAATCAGGAACTTTAATATCCTAGTTGAGATATACAGAGTGACTGAAGCAAACCTCAAAACTATACAGCCTACCTTTAGTATCAGACCACCCTTCCCTGAGCCCAAGAGACCTAGAGAGGAATCACAGGCCGTAGTTACTAGTAGGAGAGGTGGTAGGAGTCAGTGGAGCAGAAAGGGCAAGAGACAGAGAACTCAATCTAGCAAAGGCAGTTCTGCGCCTATGGTATGTCCCCAGTGTAGTAAGAACCATGGAACTAGACCCTGTTACGCAAGGCAGAATGTGTGTTATCTATGTGGTAGGCTAGGATATATGGCTAGGGACTGCACACAGGCTCCTCAGTAGTTCACACAGCAGAGGGAGATAGTCCTACTCCCAGACCTCAGACCCAGGGTAAAGCTTTTGCCCTATCACAGCAGGAAGCTAGCCGGTCCTGAGTCTGATCTAAGGTACTATTAGAATAAATGATTTTTCTATAACTGCATTATTTGATTCGGGTGCTAGCCATTCTTTCATATCATATGACTATGCTAGGAGGTTGGGTCTAAGTATGTATACACAACCATATGACTTGCATGTATCTACCTCGATAGGAAACAGAGCCATTACCTCTCATGTTTGTTTGAATTGTGTGATCCAATTTAATCATTACCTTACCACCTTTGATTTGATTTGTATGCCCTTTGTTGACATTGATCTGATCATTGGCATGAACTAGATGTCTGTTAATAATGCCATACTAGATTGTAGCCACAAATGTATTAATTTTCCTAAGTGTGGGACTATACATAGTATGAGAACTAAGTTATCTGTTATGACCACCTCCCAAGCTGAGAGGTCTCTAGGGCATGGATATCTAGTTTTCTTTTCAGCCCATGTTGAGGTAGAAGAGGGTATAGAGGAAATTCCAATAGTGAGAGAGTTTCTAAAGGTATTCCCTAGAGAGATTAGTGGACTACCGCCAGAGAAAGAGAGATAGAGTTTCCCATAGACATTGTACCTAGGGTAGGTCCAGTGTCTAAGGCCCTGTATAGGATGGCTCCCACCGAGTGTAACATCTGATTTTCTGAAAATCCAAGACAACATAAGGAAATATGAGAAACGTAAAATATGGTTTCTCCGTCAACGTACAAAATTCACCGGATATGAAAGGAAGTCCCCCAAATAGAATAAATTAAGGTCTAATAAAATTAGAATAATATTCTAGACCATAAATAATGATGAGTCAAGGCCAGAGGTGCCCTAAAATTGGGGCTAAAATAGATGAAAAAAAAAGAGATCAGAAAAAGGTCCCGAAGAGCCTCCAAAGTCAAGTATGAAGGAGCCAGGGACTAAAATGCAAAGAAAAGTTATATGTTGGGCAAAATGTATAAATTACCCTAAAGTTCAGGGAACCCTAATTTCACCCTCTATTCGTGGCTTTAAGCATGAATATCAAAAAAATCGGACAAGAATCTTAGAAATTCGTGACCCACGGTTAAACTCAGTTTGATGAGACGGGTCCAATGATGCCAAGTTGTCCGGATGGCTGGGCAGGATCTAGTCTGGGATATGGTTATCCCGATTAGTAGCCATGAGCAAAATAGAAAAAAGGAAGTTGTAACAACTATAGAAATAGAAATAGCTAAAGGGTTAAGAAACCCTGAAGGAGTTTTAGGGACAGAATTGTAGTAAAGGAAAAGTTTATAGCACAATCATAATACATAACGGTGAAAATTACACCTATAGACTCGGGTGTCCGATTGACACCGAAATTTGTAAGGATTGAGGTTAAGGGCCCCTGAACCATGTTTGAAGCTCAGTATGGCCAGAAAATAGAGGAAATAATATTTGTAAATTTTAGAAAGTCTAAAGGTATGTATTGTACCGTAAAACCTTAATTGGGCCCAGACACCGATGTTAGACTGCGGTAAGGCCCAATAGCTGATTCTAAAGGCCCAAAAAGAGAAGAGAAGATATAATTAGGGCTTTAGAGAAGATGAAACCCAAATATAAATTTAAAATGAAAAAGAAAGGAGAAAAGGATTTTAGTTATTTTAAAGAATTAACCATGGTTAAGTTAGAAACTAACTATGATTGAGTTAAAAGTTGACTATGGTTGAGTTAAGAAATTAACCATGATTACTCTCCATAACTTAAGGGCTAAGGCAAGGCTTCCAAGTGTGTGGCCAAGAATTTTCGGAAGAAGATATTTAGTTATGAAATTAGAAAATCAAAAGAAAAAAAGGAATGGAAGGTTAAGATTTGATCTTGAAAAGGTTGATCCAAGGGTCCAAATTTAGTATGACCATTTAACTTCATTAGATTCATCTTCTTCACCTCCATTTCACCATTTCCATGCCACACACAAGGAAGAAAGAAAGAAAAACATGAAGAGACAGAGAGAGAGGGAGAAAAAGTGGAAGATGAAGTGAAACCAAGCAAAACTACCACCATTCTTCACCAAATTTCTTCATCTTCTCCATCCTCCAACCTTTTCCTCCAAAGGACAGATGCATATTCATCTTTTGTTTAAGGTGAAATGTTGCTCTAAGTGGGAAGAGAAAGGATTTTAGTGTGAGAAAAGCAAAGGAAGCAAGGCTTAAGCTTAAAGAGTAAGTTTTCTCCATCTTATACTTGTAAATCACATGCTTTAAGCTAGTTCTGTTAAACCCTAGCTATGAGTTATTTTTGGACAGCATATGAATCATTAGAAATGGAGTTTGTATGTTGAATATGAAGGCCTTGAAATGAAGTTTATATGTTGAACATGAAGGCCATTTGAGCTTAGTTATTGTTGTTATGTGCTGAGACTTTGGAAAACACGAAGATTATAATTTTTGGGAAAAAAGAAACCATGGGGAGATGCTGTCCGAATTTTCCAAAATTTTTTATGGTGTTTCCTTAATGTCTTAAAGTCATGTATACCAAATTTCAAGTCCAAAAAATAAAGGAAAAGGCTATGGAATTTTTAGAACCAAAGAAACGCACTTTGAGTTAGATTATGTGATGACCAAAACGTGATGTTGGAGCTGGAATTTGATGATTTTATCCATTCCAATGGATTCAAAATGGTGTTTTTATCTAGGAATACCTATGGGAAAGCCCCCAAAGCTCATGGGATAAAATTCCTAAATTTTGGCTAAGAAATGCATACTATTCGGCCATAGTGAATGGGAAGGGAAGGAGTTAGATTTTTCCAATTCCAATGATCCCATTAAGTTTAAAAGGGGTCATCCTATTTTAGAAGCTAAGGTTTATATGTTGATTGCAATGAATTATCATTATGATTATAGGGTTTGATATTGTTTTGGGAACTCCAAAAGCAAGTAAACCAAGTCCCAAGGATTGAGGAGCAAAGTTTGCTAAGGTAGTAGTTTTCCTCTCTCTTTCCTTAAACTTGTATGTTTGTATAATGATGAGTGTTATGCTATATCAAGTTGTCATTTATGCTATAAGATGAGACATGTATGCTTAGATTGTACTTGGCCTTGTATGAAATTCCTTGTATTACTATGTGGTATATGGCACGTTGATTGGCATTATGTTATGTACTTACATGCTTGCTTGTGAATGAGACTGGTTCACTACTACTGAGATTTCATAATCTCACCCTAAATATAACTCATGCTAGGTCCGAGTTCAAGCAAATAAAGGGGCAAAGGATGTGGAAGCATAAATTGAAGACCTTACTTTTATGTATCACATTTTGTCATGTAATTAAATATTTTAGATTACTGCGTGTATGAGTTATATTATGACACTGTAAGGTACTCAGGTATGAAATGGAAAGCCATGTATATACCTAATCCTGAAGTAAAAAGAGTATGACTATCGTGCATAAGATGCAAGAATGCCTGTGCCTATATAAAGGCAAAATAATAATAATAATATGACCAATGAGGGATAAAACTGCCCAGTTTGTCGTAGGGGTAACTTTATATGAATTTATATGTGCTCCGCTAAGTAAGTATTTTTCCTTTGTAAAGGGCTTAGAGAGCTTGAAGTAGAGCCCTGAATTAACCTCATACGATTTTTCTATAATTAAGTATGTATTTTCAAAGTTAGATAAGAATTTAGAAATGACCAAATGAATAGTGAAATTGTATGAGGAAGTTTTAAAATGAAAAAATTTTTATCAATTTAGGTTTCTGTTGACTCCTCTAAGTTTTATATGAGGTAATTGTAGTAGGAAAAGTATTATAAAATAAAGTATGACATCGAGCTAGCTGAGCTTAAAAAGCAAATAGAAGAGCTCTTAGAGAAGGGTTTTATCCGACCCAGTGTCTCACCGCGGGGAGTTCCAGTCTTATTCATAAAGAAGAAAGATAGGAGCCTTAGACTATGTATAGACTATAGGAAACTCAATAAGATAACCATTAAGAATAAGTGCCCTCTCCCTCACATAGATGACATCCTAGATCAGTTAGTAAGAGCGTCTGTGTTTTCTAAGATAGACCTCAGGTTGGGATATCACCAGCTTAGAATAAAGGTTGAAGATATTTCCAAAACAACATTTAGAACTAGATATGGGCATTAAGAGTTTTTAGTTATGCCCTTTGGGTTGACGAATGCACCTACAGTGTTCATGAATTACATGAACAGAGTATTCAAGTCATACTTAGACAGATTTGTAGTTGTCTTCATAAATGACATTTTCATCTATTTCAAAAGTAGAGAAGAATATGAGCAACATTTAAGATTAGCCTTGGAAACCCTGAAAGAGAAATAGTTATATGCTAAACTTAGTAAATGTGAGTTCTGGCTCACTGAAGTTCAATTTCTAAGTCATGTGATCTCTCAGACAAGGGTCGCAGTAGATCCCCATAAGGTAGAAGCAATATTATAGTGGGAGAGACCTAGGACAGTGACAGAGATCAAGAGCTTCTTAGGTTTAACAGGCTATTACAGGAGGTTTATTCAGGGCTTTTCTCAGATAACAATGCCACTGACCGTGCTCACTAGAAAGAATGTGCCATTTGTGTGGGATGAGAAGTGTGAGAAGGGTTTTCAAGAGTTGAAGCACAAGTTAACCACGGCCCCAGTTTTAGTACTCTTTGACCCTAGAAAGACTTTTATAGTCTATAGTGATGTCTCTAAGAAAGGGTTAGGATGTGTGCTTATGCAAAAAAGCTAAGTGGTAGCTTATACTTCTAGATAGCTAAAATCTCATGAAGAAAATTACCTCACAAATAACTTAGAGCTAGCTATAGTGGTGTTTGCTTTGTAAATATAGAGACACTACTTATATGGGGTAGCCATAGAAATTTATAACGACCACAAGAACCTTAAATATTTATTTAAACAGAAAGAATTAAATATGAGACAGTGGAGATGGTTAGAATTTTTGAAAGACTATGATTTCACATTGAAATACCATCCCAGCAAGGCTAATGTGGTAGCTGATGCCTTGAGTATTAAATTCATACCTATGGCTTGTATGATGATTCGAGAGCAAGAATTGATTGAGAGATTTAAATATATGAATCTCAAATGTGAGGTGCATTCAGAAAAGCTATTAATGAGTGAAACCTGAACAGAAAATGACTTGAGGGATCGGATAAGAGAGGCTCAGCAGACAGATGACCATGTAAGTAAGATTAGATCCTAGATAGCCTAGGGTAGCATTCAGCAATTCAATCTGTCTGAGAATGATATAGTGAGATACAAGGATAGGCTATGTGTACCTAGAAATACAGACATCAGAGAGAGAATATTAGAAGAGGCACATAAGAGTAAGTACACCATTCATCCAGGCAGTAATAAAATGTATTAGGACTTAAAAAAAATGTTTTGGTGGCTGGGATGAAAACAAATATAGCAGAGTATGTCTCTCGATGTTAATATATCAGAAAGTCAAAATAAAGCATCAGAAACTAGCTGGGTTACTATAGCCCCTAGATATCTCGGAGTGGAAATGAGATAGTATAGGGATGGATTTTGTCATGGGTTTACCCAGGACATCATCGGGGTATGATGCAATATGGGTAATAATGGATAGATTAACAAAGTCAGCACACTTTTTAGCCATGAAAGCCACTTATACCCTAGATAAATTAGCCTAGTTGTACATCCAGGAGATAGTTAGATTACATGGTGTACCTAGAAGCATAGTGTCAAATAGGGATCCCAGATTCACTTTAAATTTCTAGAGATCATTACAAGATGCTCTAAGTACTAGGCTTAGATTTAGCACAGCTTATCACCCACAGACAGATGGACAAACAGAGAGAACTATCCAAACCCTAAAGGACATGTTGAGGGCATGCGTCCTAGAGATGAAAGAAAACTGAAATACATAGTAGCCTCTAGTAGAGTTTGCCTATAATAACAGCTATCATATAAGTATACAGATGGCACTGTATGAGGCATTGTATGGTAGGAAGTGTAGGTCTCCGATGTGTTTGGTTGAGCTAGGAGAGCGGAGCCTGATAGGCCCAGAGTTAGTGGACTAGCCTTCTAAACAAATTAAGACCATCAAAAAGAAACTGCTAATGGCCCAACGTAGACAAAAGAGTTATGCAGATAAACATAGATGACCGTTAGAGTTTGAGGTTGGGGACCATGTCTTCATTAGAGTGTCTCCAGTCACAGAGATAGGTTGGTCCATAAAAAGTAAAAAAGCTTAGTCCAAAGTACATAGGTCCATTCCAGATTTTTGATAAAGTAAGACCTGTGACTTACAAACTCGCCCTTACCCCAAACCTGAGCTAAGTATATAATGTATTCCATGTTTCACAGCTTAAAAAGTACCAACCCAACCCCTCACATGTCATAGAGTATAAGAATGTGCAGTTACAAGATGATCTATCATATATATAGTATCACCAGATTGGATCGTGGACATTAAACTCAAGCAGTTACGGAATAAAACGATACTGCTGGTAAAAGTAGTTTGAAAGGGGTTATCTCCCGAAGAAGCTACCTGAGAACTAGAGGAAGAAATGAGAAAGAAGTATCTAGAACTCTTCCTATGAGGTATGTTATCTAAACTTTAAGGACAAAATTTATTTAAAAGGGGGAGAATTGTAATATTTGATTTTCATTAAATGACGAAAATGGGTACATTTTCAAAGCAAGTCCACCAAAATGAATTAGTTAAGGTCCCAAAAAAATTGAGTAGCATTCTAGTCTCCTAAAAATGAAAATCCTAGGCTCAGAAGAAAAGAAAAATGGAGTTGGAATGAAGAAATGAATTTGAACGAAAGGTTGGCAAAACATGATGGCATTTTTGTAATTTTGAGCAAATTTTGGAATTTTCATAGGAGGGCTTTTTAAATCAAAATTTTGAGCTCTCCGGAATTCTTAGAAGCCCTAAAAATCATGGGAGGCCTTGGGACAGTTAAACCCCCTTCGATGGACGTTTTCCAATGTCAGTTGACCCGAACATTGACAGATTTATTTGGAAAGGTTTTAGCTCCGATTTGAATGATTTCAAAGGCATTTTATTAAATTGGGAACGTAAATTTTATAATGGGAAAAGATGGTTCTAAAAAAAGAGCTAAAACGAATCGAAAAAGAAAATGCCAAGACGAAAGGGCAAAATTAGGATTTTTGAAAAGTGTTTCTTAAACCCACCTATATATATAAGGCACCCCACCTCCTCACTCATTTAGCTCATTTAGTTTCTACCCTAAATCAGAGGAAGAACCCTAAGAGTGAGGCACACAAGAAGGAGAAGAAGAGAAGGAGAAAAATAAGGTAAAAGATATGGAATTTCTTGGTTTTTTTATGCTTTCTCTTTAGTAAACCTCTTCTTCTCCATTTCCCCTTCTTTCCTATGGTCTCATTGAAGTTTTTGGATCTATTTTAAGGGAAGAATAGAGGGGAAAATTCAGATTTGAAGAGAGAAGGCTAAGGAAAGGAAGAATCAAGCAAGAAAATAAGGAAAAACAAGGTAAATCTTCCTTCCATGGTAGCTATCCTTTGCTCCCTTCTTCTCCTTGGTTCATCCCACTCATGGAGCTTCAAGAAGGCTTGGATTTTTATCAGAGCCAAGGGTGAATCTTAGGAATTTAAGGGAGGAGAAAAATAATATGCAAAGAGAATTAACAAATAACCATAGAAAATCAAGATGGCAAACCTAGGGTTTCTAATATTTCTTGTAAAATCTGATTTGATACAATGATTTTTAGGCCTAAATGAATCTTTAAATGAGCTTCTAAGATACCTAGCAGGCTCCCCATATGCATCTTCTATTAAGGAAACAAAGCAAACTCCATGGAGGCCAAGAAGGTGCATAGGCTTGGCTTAGAAGGGTTGAGGTACTTAGGGATAGTTTTAATTTGTTCCAAACCCATTTTTAAGTCATATATGATGAGTGAAGATGATAGAAAGCCTTAGAAAAAATGTAGAAATCATAGAAAGTGAGATGGCCTTATATATTCCATAATATGACCTAAAGAAGCAACACCTAGT
Organism: Erythrophleum ivorense; assembly: GCA_026724425.1. Taxonomy (NCBI): domain Eukaryota; kingdom Viridiplantae; phylum Streptophyta; class Magnoliopsida; order Fabales; family Fabaceae; genus Erythrophleum; species Erythrophleum ivorense. The sequence goes on along the minus strand of JAIUCV010000446.1, from coordinate 247,610 downwards.
TTGGCTCCTTGTTTTAATTGTGTGATAACTCCAAGAGGCTTAAAAGGAGTCAAGAATCATAAATGAAAAGAAAGAATGGAGCCTAGAACTCAATTGATGGATGTTGCTTCATTAGGTGCATTTTGGAACCATAAAAGGGCTAATAAACCAAGCTAGTGTTTAAGGAAGATGTATGGCTTTAGAAATGATTTCAAGAACTTAATTGGCTTCCATATATTGTGTTTAGGCCAAGAGAAACAAATCCCACACCTTTGTGTGTATAAGGCCGAGGAAAGGAGAGCATTTCCAAGAGAAAAAGTGTGTGATTACAACAAAGGTAGCTCACTTCTCCTTCTCTCATGCATGAATGTATGCTTAACTTGTCTTTGGATATGTGTATGCATGTTTCAAGCTATGAAAAGTGTTCTAGCATGTGCATATGTATTATGATACCATGATGTTGCATTATGTCTTCAAATGATGCCTAGTATGTGTGCTTGGGTTTGCTTGAGTGTGGTGAAGCCAAGAACCCTTAGCCATGGTAAGGACAAGCTAAGAATCCTTAAAGTTGGTTGAGACAAAGTAAAGAATCTCCCAAGAGTGAGGTTGAGTCGAAAACCTCTTAGAGATAATGGGTGAGGCAAGTCCAAAATTCATAAGAGAATGGGTGAGGCTAATCCACTAACTTGGCAAGCCTATGTATGCTTTGTGTGACTTGTTCAAGTACCAAGAATACTTCTTGAATGATCATGCACTTCATGAAGCTCATGCATGCATTTTTAAGACTTGTTTTGCATCATTTGTGTTATTGAAAGGGAGATAAGCTATTAGGATTCTTTGAATCTCATTCCCTCCTTTCCAATGTCTTAACATGCTAGGTGGACCAAGTGAGCAAGGTAATGAAAGCTATCGACTTGGAAGATCAGAGCTTGACACCAAAATGCCTAGTTTTGTCTCTTTTATAGCTATACACATGGCATATGATGTAATCCTATGATGGAATTGTGATCTAACCATTTGAACATATGTGATTACCTAAATATTTGATGTATGTATGAGTTTTAGTGCCAAATGAATGGAGATGTGCATTTTGGGTAGTGAATGGCAAGGTAGAGCATGTGTAATCTTGTGTATAGCATTGGGTGAGAGAGTGAGTTTTTAATTTTGTGGTTTATGCACCTTTAAGACAAGTTTAGAATGTCATTTTGGTGCATTACCATATGCTCAAGTGGTCATGGTTGCTTTAGAACTCAAAATGGACCATTTGGACCCCTTTGGTGACACAAAATGAACCATTTTGTAACCCAATGTTAACATCTAACCAAATGAACGAATTTGCCCATGAAATTTAGATCACATCTAGGGCATTTTGAGAAGCCAAAGACTAGATTATTTGGAGCTCTATGGAATTAATTATGAATTTTCAAAGTTAGCATTTTTTGCTGAATTGATGCAAACACTATTCATATAGTCAAAAACTTGGGCTATGTCATTCATAGGCCAAATTATATCCAATGCTCATAAAATGTTGTAAGCATAAACTAGACATGATAATCTTCCCATGGCCATTGTGATCACCCTAATTGGACCTCTGAGCAGAGAGATATGAATTTTTGAAGTTGGAGGTCAGTACCAAGGATGATAGTCGACCTCTGGTATTGTTCTATCAATTTCCAGTGACTAGCAGGCCCTGTTGAGGTCTAGACATATTTTTAGAATAAATTAGACATCTGTAGCTTTCCATAATGGTAATAAATGCATGATTTTAATTTTTCTATAATTATTTATGATTTTTCAAAATTTATGACAGAAAGTTGAAAATTCTGGCTGAGGCTGCACCTAGTATTTTTGTGTATTCCATCCACTTGCACAAGTTTTAGGCCACTTCCTTGGATGGTTATGAGTTTTATTTGTTTAATTAAATATGGGAATGAGAAGGGTGAGTCCATATGGTCCACAGGACATCGAATGAAAATTTTATCCGCTACACAATGCAAATATATTCATTATTTTAATGCCATTTTTCTTGCTTCCTTATGAGATACATGGTATGAGACATGGAGATAGCATGAGACAAGCTAGAAATTTATGGTGTTACACAACACCCATAATTCATGATCTTGGCTCCAATCTTTCCATCTATTTATGATTTTAGGCTCCATTTAAGCCTTTTGGAGCCATGACACAATTAATTTAAGGAGTCTAACTACATATTACTTCTTTAAGTCATAATATGGAACCTATGATACCATATCACTATGTATGACTTCTAAAATTTTTCCAAGGCTTCCTCTTATCCTCTCCTATCATATATGATACAAAACCAAGCTTGGAATAAATTAAAATCACTCCTTGATGCTTCTTCTAGCTTAGGCCAAGGCTATGGTCATTAAAGAAAAGCAAGGAGTTTGTCTTGTTTTCTTGATGGGAGATGCATGTGAGAAGCTTTCTAGGGATCTCTAGAGCTCATCTAAACACTCATTTTGGCCTAGGAACTCTTGCATCAAAACAGAATTTTAGTTAAGTACTTGAAACCCTAACTTTGCTATCTTAGAATTTCATGGTTGTTTTTGTTATTCCCTTTGCACATTCTTCTTCTTCTCCCTCATTTTTTTAAGATTCACTCTTGTTTTGACTCAAAACTCAACCCCTTATGGCTGCTCATATAAGGGACAAAAAACTCAAGAGAAGGAACAAGGAGGATCAAGCATAAAAGTAGCAAAATACCGTGGTTTCTTGGCTTCCTTTGAATGCTCTTCTCTTTGTTTGGCTTCTCCTCTCGAAACTTGAAAATTCCTCCCTTGGTCTAACCTCAAAATATCTGCAAATACTTCAATGAATCCATAGGAAAGAAGAGAAAGAGGAGGAGAAAGAAGTTGCTAAAGAGAAACTAGGAAAATCCATACCTTTCTCTTGTTTTTTCATCTCCCTTTTCTTCCTCCCTTATGTGCCTCACTCTCTAGGTCTTTTCTTTGGTTTAGGGCAAAAATGAAATCATCCAAATGAAAAGAAGAATGGAGCGTGGGGTAAATATAGGTAGGGTTTAGAAATTGTTTCTAAAAATTCCATTTATGTCCCTTAAACTTGACATTTTTGTTTCCAATTCGTTTTAGCTCCTTTTTTAGAATCATTTTTTCATCATAAAACTTAGGTCCTCAATCTTATAAAATGCCTTTGGAACCACTCAATTTGATGCTAAAACCTTCCCAGATGAAAGGGCCAAAGTTTAGGTCAACTGACATTAGAAAACATATACTAAAGGGGTTTTAATTGTCTCAGGGCTTCTCATGCCTTTTAGGGCCTCTAAGAACCTCAAAGAACTCAAATTTTTCATTTAAAAAGCCCTCCTATGAGTATTCTAAAATTTACTCAAAATTACGAAAATGCCATTACATTACATAACAATTTTGTTAATTTTCATTTGGTTATTTTGGCCTCTGTTTCAGGGTACCTTTGGCCTCCTAATTTCATTACTTAATGTCTATATCATTATTTTAATTTTTCTAGACCTTAACCAATTCATTTCAAAGGGCTTGCTTTTAAAATGTATCTATTTTCATTGTTTTTATGAAAACTAGACATTATAAGGTACAACTAAATCCCTAGGCTTTGTAATTTGATTTCTAATGCTTCTTATTTAATTACAATTGTATATCTTTAATTCCCATACTCTAAAACCCTGACTCCATGCTTGGTTTTGGTCAAAACTCATTCCCTCCTAGGTGTTCTATACTTGGCCGAAACTATCCTCTTGAAGAACAACAAAAAAGAAGTAACAAAAGTCATGATTCTTACCTTGGTTTCAATCCTTTTCAAGAGCTCTTTTCCTTGCTTCTATCTTCTCCTTCAATTTCTAACCTTCCCTTACTGAACCAGTCCTAAAATAATCTCAAATCAAACATTAAAACTATAGAAAAAGAGAGGACAAGGAGGAAAACAAGATTAATGAGGGAAGGAATATGAAAATTCATAGTTTTCTGACCTTTTACCAAGCTTTTCTTCTTCTTCTTCCCCTCCTCTTGTGCACCTCTCTCTACTGGTCTCTCCTCTATTTTGGGTAGAACTTAGGTTAGTTAGAATGTGGATAAGGAGTGGGATGACACATATAAGAAGGAAGTTTCTTAAAATTCTTTTTAAAATTTCCCTTTTTATCCCCTTTTCTTGGCTCTTGCTATTAGGTTCATTTTAACTCATTTTTAAGAACCATCCTTTCCATCATAAAATTTAGGTCCTCTAACTTCTAAAATGCCTTTGGTTTCACCCAAATTGAATTAAAAACCCTCTCGAACGAACCAGTCAAAGTTTTAGTCAATTGACACTCTAAAACTTAAACTGGAGGGGTTTGAACCATTCTAGGGGTTTTTGTGATTTTTTGGGCCCCTAAGAACCCTGGGAAATTCAATTTTTCCATTAAAAATCCTTCCTTTAAGTTTTCTAAAAAATACCCAAAATTACGAAAGTGCTACTGATTTTCGTCTAATCCTAAATTGTTATCACACTTGCCATTTTTCTTATCATCAAACTAGGATTTAAGCTTCTTCCCATTTTGAAAATTCACATGTGATTTATTGTTAGATTCATGAGAATGAAATGCATAATAAGAGCAAAAGTGTTATGCTTTTTCAAAGATTCCTCTTCTTAACAAACACGAGCTATCAACTGATTGATTGTCCACTCACTTTTTTAGGTATTATACAAAGTCTTTAGTAATTAAAATTGTGATGAGAAAGATTCCAAAATACACTAGACAATACCAAAGGACTTCAACTTGTTACTATAATGGGCAAGCTTCATAATATGTTCTTTGATACCTAACACTTTATCATAATAAGTGTTTTCTAGCAAGGACAAGTAATGAGTCTTGTAAGCCTTATCAAACCTTTTAAACTTCTCTCCAATAGCTTTAATAAATTCCCCTATGATCTCCTTTTGAGGAATTCTTTCCTTAATGGTTTTGTTAATTGTGTACTTCATGAACATCAGATAGACACTATTATTAGGAACATTAGTAAAAAATTACTAGGGGGTTAAAATCAAACCAGAGATATTATTAGGTGACAATGATGGGGAAAATATTAAGGGAAGAATTCTGGATTGGTTGCTTTCCATCTTGATTGACTTTTATTTTGCTTTGTTAATTGAATTGCTATTTCATTTAATTAATGTGCACTTTTATATTCGAACACCCAGTAAATTTTGATTTCAGTTTTGTGGTTCCTAATTAATTGATTTGATTAAGAGCTCCCTGGCAAATGACCTAGTGGACATTATACTGTAAATCAGCTAAAATTTACTAATCTTGCCCAATTTAACAACGGCGAGTGAACAGTTTTTTCTTTACCAAGATTTTGGCACCGTTGTTGTGGAGCCAACTGATCATAATCAATTAGAATAGGAAATTCCTTAGTTTCAATTTTGATTTCAGCATTTTTGCTTAGTGTTTATGGTCAATTTTCAATGTTTTATGACTATTCTGGGCAATACTATTTTTGGTGTTTTGTGACTAATTTTAATTGAGCTGAAACTTGGTATATAGGTTCTAGGTGTTGTGAGGAACAAAAATTATAGCTATTCTATAAGCTAAGCCACTTTTTGGCCAAATTCCATCGTTTAGACTACTTTTTCAATTTTTTAGTATTTTTTACTTTTATTTTTAGTGATTTTTCTAATTTTTTTATTTTATTTTGATTTTTCTTGGCAATTTTTGGGTATTTTCTTTCATTTTATTTCATTCTTAGTGCATAACAAGATCCTCCAATAGAGATTTAGTTGACTTTGATCTAGAGATTGATAGGAGTTTTCATAAGCAACTTAGAAACTGTAAGATTCAAGAAGCTATAGTTACTGAGTTAGTTTATGAGATAATAGATAACAAGAAGTAATTGTTAACTAAATTTGGATTTTGATCTTGATTCTAAAGTGGTAAATATGGCTAGTAATGGGAATAATGATAGGACTCTTAGGGAATTGGCTGCACCTAATGTTAATTACTAGCAATTGTGTATTCAATATCCTAAACTTGATGCTACCTTTGAACTTAAATATGGATTAATACATTTGCTTCCAAAGTTCCATAGTCTCATAGGTGAGGATCCTCACAAACATCTCAATGAATTTCATGTGGTTTGTTCCACCATGAAAATCACAAGGATTTTCACAGGAGAACATTAAGCTCAAAACATTTCCCTTCTCACTAGATGGAGCAGCTAAAAACTGGCTTTATTATCTTCAACCTCAGGCCATCACTTCCTGTAATGAGTTAAAAAAGGTCTTTTTCGAGAAATTCTTTCCTACCTTAAGAACTACTGCCATCTAAAAGGAGATTTGTGGTATTAGACAAATGAGTGGGGAAAACATTGCATGAATATTAAGAGAGGTTTAAGAAACTGTGTGCAAGCTATTCTCATCATTAGATCGGTACCAACTTCTGATTTAGTACTTTTATGAAGGCTTGCTACCTATGGATAGAAGTATGGTTGATACAGTTATAGGTGGAGCATTGGTTAATAAAACCCCAGTTGTTGCTAGAGACCTTATTATAAATATGGCATAGAATACACAACAATTTGGTACCGGGATAAACACATCAACCAAAGGTGTAAATGAAATTTATTCTACTTACATGGGTCAACAAAGAATAGAAAATAAACTTGAGGAGTTTGGTTCTATGGTCAAATAGCTAGCACTTGGACAAAAGCAACCTCCTACATCTTTGTGTGGTATTTGTTCATTAACCACACATGCCACAGATCAATGCCCACAGTTGTAAGATAATACAAAATTATATGCTGGCATCTTTCTTGGTAAACCTTTGTAGTAGCAGTAATAGAATAGATATGACCTTTATGCAGCAACATACAATCTCGAATGAAAAGATCATCTAAATTTGAAATATGGCAGTGGATCTAACCAATAACCACAACAATAGAAATTCAATGTTCCTAGTCTAAGCAATCAACAACCTATGAGACAACCTATGTAACAAATGAACAAATATAAACCAAGTCTAGAAGATATAGTGAAGCAGTTGGCAACAAATACACTCCAACTCCAGCAATAAACAGAGACAACAATTTAGAGTTTGGAAACCTAGATTGGCCAACTTGCAATAAAAATCAATAAGTTAAGAAGTCAAAGTTCGGGCTAATTACCCTCACAACTCGTAACTAATCCAAGAGGTAATGTTAGTGCACAACTTTAAGGAGTGGCAAGGAAGTGAATGGACCAATCATACCTCCCATAAAAGTGTTACAAGAAAAAGAAATTGACAGAGAACAACAGTCCCCTCCAATCCAAAGCAAAAGTAGCACAGAAAAGGGAGAGAGTTTCACATACACTGGACCCCTTCCATTCCCCAAAAGAATTACACAATCCAAGAAAATCGCAGAGGTTAAATTAGATAGAGAAATTATGGAGACGTTTAGAAAAGTAGAAGTCAATATCCCTCTCTTAAAAGTAATCAAATATATTCCAAAATATGCGAAGTTTATTAAAGAGCTGTGTACACATAAGAGGAAGTTGAAGGGAAATGAGAAAGTTAGCATAGGGAGAAATGTATTAGCTTTGATTCAACTCGCTATGCCTACCAAATACAAAGATTGTGGAACATTCACCATTCCTTACACAATAGGGAATATATAGTTTAATAATGCTATGTTAGATTTAGGAGCTTCCATTAATGTAATGCCTAAGTCTGTGTATTCCTTTTTGTAGATTAGAGAAATAAAGCCCACAAGAGTGGTGATTTAGTTAGCAAATAAAAGCATAACCTACCCTGCAGAAGTAATTAAAGACGTGCTAGTAAAAGTAAAAGATTTTATTTTTTCTACTGATTTTTATGTTCTAAACATGGAGAATGACAATATACATGGACATACACCCTTGATTTTAGGTGGACCATTCTTGAAAACTACCAAAACAATAATTAATGTGCATGATAGTACTTTGTCAATGGAATTTGGAGGTGATGTTGTTCATTTGAATATTTTTAATGCTATGAAACATCCTTCAAAAGAACACTCCATGTTGCATGTAAATATGATTGACTTCTTAGTTGTTGATGCTTGTGTGGATATGGTCACTGAACTTCCTGACATTGTTAATTTTATAGATGCAATTCAATTTTCATAATGTTGTGTTGAACTTCATAAATGTGCTGTATGTTCTGAGATTGATGCATTCTTAAATTCTAATTCTGATTCTACTTCTAAGTTTGATCCAAATTTTGTTATGTTATATGATATTGTTTCCTCTATTAAGAAAAATGAACAAGCAAAGGCTACTGTAGAATTAAATCCACATAGATTGGTACCTTTCATGTAGCAATGCCTCATACTTGAACTCAAACCTTTACCTAATAATCTCAAATATGCTTTTTTGGAAGAAGATAATATATTATGAGTGATAATAGCAAATAATCGTCCACCTAACCATGAAATGAGATTATTGGAATTGTTAAAGGAAGAAAAAAAAGGCAATAGTTTGGACATTGGTAAATATTCCAGGGATTAGCCCTTTCATATGCATGCACATAATTTTATTAGAGGAATGAGCCAAACCAGTAAGGAAACCATATAAAAGACTTAACCTTATGATTCTAGATGTTGAGAAGAAAGAGGTGAGTAAATTACTTTCAGCTGGTATTATTTACCCTATATCTGATAGTAAATAGGAGAGTCTAATCCAGGTAGTCTCTAAGAAGACTGACATCATGGTGGTGCCCAATGAGAAGAATGAGTTTATCGCTATAAGCAATCAGAATAGTTAGAGAGTTTACATTTATTACAGAAAATTAAATAAAGCCATTAGAGAGAACCATTGTTGTAACAATCCTAATTCTTAATCATAGTGATTAGGCTTAATTGCATAATTAATGATTATAAATCAGGGTCTAAAATCATTACAATTAATTAGATTAGGAAAAAGTGAAGGAATTTAAACCTTGATATTATTAGGGTTATTATCCAAACCCTCATAACTATTTAAGTTCACAAGTAATTCTAGTTATCAACTAAGAACCTTCAATACATGTTGCTATTTATTTACAATTCACAAAATCCTCTAATAATATTCCCAAGTCATTACATAACCTTAACATAGTAAATTTCAAGGTTTCTATGTCAAAAATAAGAGTTTGGAAACCTTCACCACAACTAAGTTGGTTACTGGAACCTAAACACCAAGTTTGAGGACTCATGCTATGACTTGGTATATTCGCATCGCGGTGTAACTAACTACTAGAGCTCAAAATCGACAATGCAAACCTTCTACTGGGACTCTAGTATTTCATGTTATGGTGCAGGTGGTCTTGGGACCTACTATTTACATACTTTGCGATTCTCACCGAGGCGAGTTGGACCCTTGCCGTGGCAGGTATGCCTCCTAAAACCTTCTACCTAAATTATTTGAATTGTGCCGTGATGAAAGTATTTGCATCGTGGTAAACTTAAATTTTGTTACTCTCCCTAAGTAAAATTTTCATCTTACGTCATAGTGCTCCTCGCTTCTGACTGACTCCTGGCCGCAACTTAGCTAATCTTAGCTGTGGCATAACCCTCTTCTACACCTATACTGCCCAAATTTTGTCCCATACACTCCAGCTCTCCCTCTAGCAACACCCTAGAGCCACTCTACCTTGATTTGTATAGCTCTAATGGCATTCATCTACCTAATATATGTAACAACCCTAATTCTTAATTATTGTAATTAGGTTTAATATCATGATTAGTAATTGAAAATCAAGGTCTAAAGTCATTATGATTAATTAAAATAGGAGAAAGTGGGGAGAATTTAAACCTTGATATCGTTAAGGTCATTAGCTAAACAACCACAACTAATCAAGTCCATAAGTGATCATAGTTATCATTTAAGACTTTGGATTCATCTTGCTATTAATTTCAACTCACAAAAACCTCATATAAAGACTCCCAAGTCATTACACAACATTAACATAGTGAAATTCAAGGTTTCTAAGTCAAAAATAAGAGTTTGGGAACCTTCGCCACAGCTTAAACCTTTCTCGCATGGCTAAGTTAGTTACTAATACCTAAAAATTAAGTTTCGCATCTTGCATCGCAGCCTAAGATTTTTGCACCACAGTAAAGTTGCTCTCGGGTTTAACTTCTCGCATTTTTTCAATCACCACTGTGGTTTGCTCTTGGGTTCAACTTCTTGTATTTTTGCAATCACCGTGGCAAGCCTATGTGGCGCCATGGTGGAAAACGCATCCTAGAGCTACTGTAGCAATTTTCACAATTTGCTATGGTGGCTATACCTATGCTACGTCGAAACTAGCTATTGGAACCCTCATTCCTTGACTTCCTCAACTTGCACTGTAGCTAAAGAGTTTGCATCGTGGTGAGGTTGCTCTCTGTTACCCTCTTTGGGCAACTTTTCATTTTGCACCACGGTGAGACACCTCACACCGTGGTGCTCCTCGCTTCTATCACTCTCTTGGCCATGGCTCAGCTCTTCTTGGCTGCAACATGACCCTCTTTTATACTAATTCTTCCTAAGTTTCGTCCCATGCACTCTAACTCTTCCTCTAGCAATACTCTAAAGCCACTCTACCTTAATTTGTGAGGCTTTAGTAGTTTTCATCTACTTAATTTACCTAACTTATCTATCATTACTAGTTCAAGACTTAAGTATTAATGATAGCAAGTTCATGGATTAATGATAGCAAGGAATTCATAAGCTACCAAAATTTATCATTCAAATATATATTCCAGTAGGGGTTCCACGCATCACTTGTTTAAGTCAACATCTAATGTATCACATGATTTCATTTCCAAATAGTAAATCATATCATAGGTTCAACGAAGTTCATACTAAATGTTATAAGTTCATACATCCAATACCAATTTAATATAAGGCCTAGCTCTTCAATAGATACATCCTAAGTAATCAAAATACAAACTCCTACATTTGGCAACATGATTACATGATGATGCTATACAGGATGAAATACAAAATTTAGCATCCACTCTACTCAAATGTAATACCATATTATTTTTAACATTGATCCTCTTGTGTGCAAGTGGGATTATACACTGCTTCAAAGAAATCCCAAAAAAGGCATTAAAATAATGAATTAAATTGAGTTGTGTAACAGATAAATTTTTCCATTTCATGTCTCTGGGACCTCATGAACTCACCAACAACATTCTCTAATTATTTTTCATTCATACAAATCATAACATTCTTAGAACTTAGCACAAACCAAGGATCAAGAGTCATAAATCCCAAAATTCTCTTCATTCTTCGCGATTGTACAATTTTTTAGTGGCAACTTTGAAAAATCATAACTAAATTTAGAAAAATTAAAATCATGCAAACCATAGCTTTCTAGAAATCTCTAGATGTTAAATTTACAATAAAAATAGTTCTCAACCATTAAAATCTCATCTGGACCATGTCTGATAATAGAAAAGGCAGGGAGGTCGAGCTACCTAAAAATATTATACAACTTACTAATATAAATTTTGGAAATTCATAATTAATTTCATAAAAATTCAATTCATGTAATCTATACCCATTTAGAAATCTACAAATGTTAACTAGAGGGAGAAAATAGTTCCAAACTAATCCAAGAGCATTCAGACCCTGAAAATCAATCAAACAATAACACGGGTCTGGAGGTGTGTCTAGAATAGAATAGCAAATTCAAAAATTCATATCTCCCTCTCTAGGCATCCAAATGATGTGATTCTTATTGGCACAAGTCACTAGGAAGGTCTAGTTTCTACCTGTAAAATTTAGTAGCAATTGGACATCATTTGGCCCATGAATGATAGAGAACAAATTTCAAACCAGATAAATAGTACCAGTGGCAAATTCTAAATTTTCAGCTAACTTTAAAAATTTACCAAATATTCTATAGACCTCCAAATAATATTCACTTTATCTTTCCAAAAATTTCTTAACAAGCTCTAGATGCATGCCAAATTTTAAACCAAGAAGAGCTCATTTGGATAGAAAGTGACAACTCACCAAAATGGCCATTTTTGCTCCATATGAGGTACCAACTTTGTCCAATTGGCCTTCTTTAATGTGTGGCACCTCTTGGGCAAGTTTAAAAGCATAAATATGACCTGTGTGAACTGCCCAAGTGGTCCCAAACACCATGCATCTCAATTTAGCTATCCCACATCCATTAATGCATAGTCACATACAAAGAGTCAATTTGCATAATTCCATTGATTAGGTGTCATATAAGGTCTACATCATATTCATACATTATTTTACATTAGCTCATGGTCTTACATCAAAAAAATAATATGTACAAGCTCACTTTGATATTCTATTACAATTAGAACTACATAAGGGACAAGTATGGCTTTTCAAGGCTCTTGGCTTGCTTTTCCTTGACTTTGGATACCACCTAGACATTTCAAGAGGAAAGGGGGAAAGGGGTGAGATTCCTAAAATCTCAATAGATCACACACCCATTCATACACACATTCAAGGCATATATACATCAAGTGTATAAGTAAATAAGCTACTTGGATCATGAATGCACATTTTCAAGATTTCCGTGCCACACTTTCACAATCATGTCATTAAGAAGCTCTAGGGACTTTTGGTTTTGCCTCACCATATTTCTAGGACTTTTGGATATGTCTCACTCTTGACCTAGGGACTTTTGACTTGGCATCACCTATCTAAGTGGCTTTTAGCCTAGTCTCACCTATGCCTTGAGACTTTTAGCACTTCCTCACCCACATTAAGAGACTTTTGGCATCACTTTACCCTTATGAGCCATTCTCACTATCAATAGCATTTAAAACAACACATTGGTACCAATACAATCTCAAAACATCAAGCAGCATGTTCTTAAATCACAAGAGCACACACAACAACACAAGGACATACATATGCACACAAGAATGCAAGGAGAATGAGATAGAGAGTTACCTTGAATTTATGCAAGCTTTTCTTTGTCTTATCCTTCCCTCTTTTCGACCTCACAAGTACACCTAGGTGGGTTGGTGTTCTCTTGGCCTAAACACCATAAACAACACACAATTACACATTTGAAGCAAGCCAAGACATTAAACTCACTCTTGAACACACACTTGGTCCCATAAGCGGCATAATGATTCCATAAATGGCCTATTGAAGCAACCTTCATAATTCAAGCTTTAGGGTCCCATCTCTTTCCATTTCTAGGCCTCTTAGCCTTATTCAAAGTCCTTGGAGCCCTCACACAATCATTTACACAAGCTTAGAATCAAGTTGCTTCACAAAGCACCATTATAGATACCATTATCCCATCTCCTAATTCATGGCTCTTAAATTTTTTTCAATGATTTCTCCCATCTTCTAACATCATATAAAGTCCCAAACCAAGGTTAGAACAAATTAAGACATCCCCTAGCCCATGAAACCTTGCTTGGTCGAACCATGTACCATAATGGAGGTTCATGGAGTTCTTGATTTTGTCTTGATGGCAGAGCCACTTGGGAAGGTTTCTAGAGGCCTTAGGAGCTCAAGAAAACACTCATATAGCTAGGAAATTACTCACACAAAATCAGATTTTTCAAAACCCTAAAGAAACCTACACTGTTCTAACTTGATTTCTATTAGTTTTTCTTGTAATTTCTTGCCATATTTCTTTTCTTCATAGGCTAAAACCCTAGTTCCTCTTTTGTTTTTAGGCAGAAAACTCCCCCTCATATGGTTCTGTGTGAGGCCAAAACACACACCAAGAAGAACAAGAGAAGAAGGCAACCAAGGTGTGATTTACCTTAGATTCAAAAGTGTTTTCAAAGCTTTTCCTTCTTAGTTTGTTCCACCACAAGGAATTCAAACTCTTCCCTTATGTTTTGGACGAAGAACAGAACCACTCATCTCAAATAAACCATGGAAAGAAAGCATGGAAGGAGAGGAGCAAGATTGGAGGAAGAAGGAGCATGAAATTCTACAAATTTCCTTACCTTCTCTTTGATTTTTCTCCTCCTTTTCTTCCTCTCTTGGTGCACCTCAAGAAGCTAATCATTTATTGTATTTTGGACAAAGGAAAGTCGTGCTATATGAGAGGGAGAAAAAGGGGGAAGTGTGTGGAAGCTTCAAGAAACTCACTTTTTCAAAAATTCTAATTTCATCCTTCTGTAATGGAAATTTTGTTTTGGCTTTATTTTAGTCCTTTTTGGGAATCGTCTTTTCCATTACAAAATTTAGGTTCCCAATTTAATAAAATGCCTTTGGAATCACTCAAATTAGAGTTAAAATCTTCCTGAATGAATCCTTCAAAGTTTGAAGTCACCAATATTGGAAAGCATACACAGAAGGGGCTTTACCAGCTCGGGGCTTCCCATGGTTTTCGGAGCTTTTGAGAACTCTGAGCAACTCAAATTTTCCATTTAAAAAGCCCACTTGTGTGTTTTTCCAAAAGTTGCACTTATTTATGAAAATGCTATTATGTTTCGTCAGTTTTTGCCACAAATTGTTTCACCGTCCTAGTTCCATTTTTCTTTTCATCTGAACCTGGAATTATCATTTTTAGGAGCCTAGGACTCTACCTAAATTTTTTTGGGCATTTTCTAGCTCATTACAATAGACTTTCTTTTATACAGCTCATTTTGTCATTTTACAGAAATTACGTTCGTTACATTAGATCAGTCTAAATGTAGCCTTCCCCACACATGGCTGGAGCTCATGAATTTTCATCCACTTGCTTCCCCTTATCCTTACTCGAAGAGCCTTCACCTGAAAATATTATCCTATAAAATTAGGTGAGATCAAAATCTTAGTAACTAAAGGCAAATTCCATTCATATATTCCAATTTAATTAACATATATGCAATTAATCACATAAGCATAAGAAATAACAGTCATATCAGTAAATAAAACAATTGGGCTATCAATCACTACTATCCTATACTAGCAACCATATATCCATATGTTAAAAGCTAATAACATCGGGAGAGGCTCGTCCATGGCACCTACTCCCTAATGAGCACAACTAAGGCTCAGTGGGGTCTGATCATAACTCAGTACCCGATCGAAGCACATGCACGGTGGTAGCCGTACCACAACTCTACTATAGACTCACAAAGTCCAATCACAATGTAGCAGATAGCTAACTAATTTATTTAGCATTCAAAATCATACATGTGCAGCAGATATAAAATTAAAATCGACATATGCATGGCATTTAATATGAACCCTGATTACCTCACTCTGTACATAATTTAGAAAGCCATTAGCAGTACTAAAATCCCCCTATAACCACAACATTAAAAAATTACTACTCTAAATCATCATTTATAGCAACAAACAAGTAGCTAAAGAATTAGAATACTAATTGCTACCTAGAGAACACTTACCCAGCCACGATAAGTTATATAACAACTACCTTGGCTAGTTTTGACTCTAGAAGTGGGAAATGATAAGAATGTGTGGAAAACCCCAGCCTCTCTCCAAAACCTCCGAAAATTGCTTTACCTCTTGTGTTTCTTTTCTGCAGAATGAGGAGGGGGCTTATGAGGGTTTAGGATTTAAGTTGGGTTGTGGGTTGATCCATGGCCCTAAGTCTTTTTGGAGTTCAAATTTTTCTTGTTGGGCCAGACCTTAGGGATTGGGCTACAAAATTTCTATCATTTTAGTATAGTTTTAGGCTTCTAATTCACCAAACCAGATTGGGCCATTGTTAGGTTGTCTCTCTTGGGCCAAGTCTCATAATAGGAAGTTAGATTTGTACCTAAAATTGTTGGGCCTCCATTAGTCTTTATCTATAACCTACTTAGATTAATTATGGGCCTAAATTAAGTTTTAACCTAATTAAATCTTAAATCTACATTAATTATTTATTTCTCTATAAACTCCATTCACATAACTTAATTATTTTATAATAATTATTCTTAATTAGTCCAAATTCATGATTAATACCTTAATTAATTTTGGGGTGTTATAATATATTCAGCATGTGTCTCATTGCCAAATCAAATCCTAAGTGTTGATTCCTACTCATCTACTATCATACATCAACAATTTATATATCAATGATAAGAAGAAGGATTTATAGCTACTAACATTATCATCCAAATACAAATTGCAATATAGGCTCCATGCATTACTAGTCTAAGTCAATGATTAAGGTATCATATGATTATATTCTCAAATAATAGACCATATCTTAGGATTAACAAGGTTCTATATCAGATATATAAGTGTATACATCAAATTCCAAGTTATAAAGAGTCTAACTCCCTGTTAGTTACATCATTGTTTACCAAACTACAAAATACCTACACTTGACAACATGATTACATGATGATGATGCTATACAAATGAATAAAAAAAATTAACATCTAGCATAGATTAGATCCATCCAAGTGCAAAATTTCCCACACATGGTCTTAGCTCATGACCACTTGCTTCCCTTTATCTTTACCCAAAGGACCTTCACTTGAAATAGTTAGCCCATGAAACGGGGTGAGATACAAATCTCAATAACCAAGGGCAAATTCCATTCATATCTTCTAATTTAATTAACATATATGCAATTAATCAAATAAGCATAAGAAATAACAGTCATATCAGTGAATGAAACAATTGGGCTATTAATGACTACTATCTCATACTAGTAATTACATTTCACATGTTAAAGGCTATTAACACTGGGAGAGGTCCGTCCACAGCACCAACTCCGCAATGAGCACAACCTAGGCTCAATATATACAAAGGTCTAATTATAACTTGAGCTAAATCGAAGCATGATGCATGGGTGGCAACCGTACTATAACTCCATTATGGACTCACAAGGTCCAAACATACAATTCAGATAGCCAACTATTCATTTTGCATTCAAAATCATACTTATGCAACATATATAAAATTAAAGTAAACATATGCATAGAATTTAACATTAACCTTGGTTACCTCACTTGTAGACAATTCTTTGAGAGCTAACCATAATGCTATTTCAGCCTATGGACATAAAACCAAACCATTACTATTCCTAATCATCATTCGTAGCAGCAAACCTAATACTTAAAGAATTAAACCACAAAGGACTACCTAGAGAATATGTAACACCATCATTTCTAACTCATATCCATCATCCCTTACATGCTCATGTAAGATATAGTAAAAATAAAGTGAGAAATTCTATTGAATTAATACACTTTCTTGCGTTACGTCATGGTTAAAAAATTCATTTCGGTGTCACATGGACCGCGTGAGCTCATGCTATGCATCCTCATATTTAATTCCACCATTACAACTCATTTGCCTCATAAAAACATGCTTTCAACCCATGGAAACCGAAAAGAGACACGGGACAATATTCTCGGCCAGACTTGGCCTCATTTCTGAGCAAATTTTGGAAAATCATAACTAAATCTAAAAAAATTGAAAACATGTAATCTTGGTCACTATGGAAATATTGGGATGTCTAATTCATGCTAAAAATATGTACAAGTCATAACATCCCACACACAGGGCGTTTGACAAGCAAAATAGTCTGGAGGTCGGACTGGGTTCTGATGCTATCACAGTTTACTGATATGAACTTCAAAAATGTCCAATTGATTCCACAAAAATCCAATCTATGTAAATAATACTAATATGGAAAGTTGTGGATGTTAACTAGAGAGGTAAAATATCTCTAGATCAGTTCATCAAGCCCAGCTTTCAGAAATCGATGGAACAGTACTTCTGGTCAAGCAAGATGACTGATACTGGATAGAAACATCAAAAATTCCTATCTCTTTCTCTAGACCTCCAAATGAGGTGCTTCTAGTTGTCACAAGTCACTGTGATCACCTAGTTTCTCTGTATAAAATTTCATGGCCATTGGACATTATTTGAGGCTCGAGTGACAGAAAACATTTTCAGACCATACATCAGACCATTTCTATAAATTTTGCCAACTTTGAAAAATCATCATATATTCTGTAGACCTCCGAAAATTATGAACTTTAGTGTAACACCATACTTCTAGGACTCAATTCATACAATTCCCATGCTTCATCTTATGTTTATTCTATGGAAACAATATAGTGGCATAGGGAGTTATAAATAAAAATGCATTTCTCTACAGGTAAAATTTTTCTTTCAGAGTCTCGTAGGCCATATGAAAGCATCTATCACTTTCTCATACTTAAACACATGAATATAACTCATTTCCATCATCAAATTTGGCCTGCAACTTGTGGAAAGCAAAGGAGCAAATGAAATCCGTGTTTGCATTTTCAGCCAGGATTTCCTCTTTTCTATCACAAACTTTGGAAAATCATAACTAAATCTAGAAAAATAAAAAACATGCAATATTGGTTATTATGGAAATCTTGGGACGTCTACTTCATGATAAAAATATGTACAAGTCATAACATCCTACACACAGAGCGTTTGACATGTGAAATAGTCTGGAGGTTAGACTAGGTCCTGATGCTGTCACAGTTTACTAATATGAACTTCAAAAATGTCCAATTAATTCCAAAAAAATCCAATCCATTCAAATGATACCAATATAAAAATATGTGGATGTTAGATAGAGGGAAAAAATATCTCCAGATCAGTTCATCAAGCCCAGATTTCGGAATTCAATAGAACAGTACTTCTGGTCAGGCAAGGTCACTGATACTGGCTAGAAACTTCAAAAATTCATATCTCCCTCTCTAGACTTCCAAATGAGGTGATTCTAGTTGTTATGAGTCACTATAATTATCTAGTTTCTTTGTACAAAATTTTGTGGCAATTGGACATCATTTGAATTTCAAGTGATAGAAAATAATTTAGGACCAAATGAATAGTGCAACAAACCAGAAACCATGAAAATTGCCAACTTTGAAAAATCATCAAATATTCTGCAGACCTCCGAAAATTATGATATTTAGCTTCCCAGAAAGCTCTTAGTGAGACCTAATTGCATGCCAGATTTTAGACCAAGACTAACTCATTTGGCTAAAAAGTGATATAGGGTTCCATATTGGTCAATTTTGGCTCCATATGAGGTACCAAAATTGCCAAATGGCCTTCCCTTGGTTGTGGCACCTTTTGGGAAAGTCCAAAAGTACATTTGAGACTTAAGTGAGCTGCCCAAATGGTCCCAAATCTCATGCATCTCATTTTGGCCATTCAACCCACACTTATGCATACATTCATCAAAATCCCATATTGCACACCTTGGCCTTCCATACTCAAAATAAGTGCTATAGGTCATACATCATTTTCATACATCTAAACATCACATAATAGTATATTTACACATGTCTTATGGTTCATGGTACATATATAACATCATATACATTATGAACTATCATTATGGTTACAAAATGGCTAAAATAACACATAGGCTTGTCAATCCTTGCTCTTCATGGTTGTTGGCTCCCTTCACCCATAATTACTTGGTCCACCTAGCATGTTAGATCATTGGAGAGGAGGGGATGAGATTCAAAGAATCCCAATAGCTCATCTCTCATTCAATCACACATAATATGTGCAAAGCAAGCTTTACAAATGCATGCATGGAGGAAATAAAAGCCATGGACCTTTTAAAGCGAACTTGGCATGTGAACAACTCATACAAATCATTCAAGAGCTCACCAAGTGTTTGGATTGGCCTCACACTTCTCCTCATAGATTTTGGATTTGCCTCACCCATTCTTGAGCATTTTGGACTCAACCATACTCTTGGGAGACTCTTTGCTTTGTCTCAACCAAACTCGAGGGTTCTTGGCTCATCCTCACCCAAGGGAAGAGTTTTTGGCCTCTCCATACTCAAGCAAACTCATACAAACATCATGCACTCATTAGAAAACATAACATGGCATCAAGGATCATAGCATATAAAGGAATGCTAGCATACTTTTCATAGCTTGAAATTATACATACACACATTCTAAAACAAGCTAAACACACATCCATGCATGAGAGAAGATGGAGAGAGCTACCTTGTATACAAGCACATACTTTTTCCTTAGCTTTCAAGCCTCCTCTTTCGGCCACACACCCACAATTTGGTGGAGATGGTTTCTCTTGGCCTAGATACAATTTATGGGAGCCAATTAGGTTCATGAAACAAACTCTATGGTCTTACAACTTGCTTAGATACTAGATTGCTCTATAGGCTCTATTATGGTCCATAAATACACCTAATGAAGCAACACTCCTTAAACAATTTCTAGGCTCCATTCTTTCCTCTCAAATATGATTCTTGACTCCTTTTAAGCCTCTTGGAGTCATCACACAATTAAAACAAAGAGCCTAACATCATGTTGCTTCTTTAGGTCATAATATGGAACCTAAGGCACCAAATCACTTTCTAAGTTCTAAATTTTTTCCAAGGCCTCCCCTCATTTTCATTCATCAAATATGACTCAAGAATGGCCTTAGAAAAATTTAAAACTCTCCCTAGCTAGAAGAACCCATCTAGGCCGGGGCTATGAAGCATATTGGGTTCCATGGAGCTTTCTTTGTTTTCTTGAAGGAGGAAGCTTGTGGGGAGCATCTAAGGTGTCTCAAGAACTCATTTAAACTCTTACTTAGACCTAGAAAGCATCATACAAATTCAGAAATTGGAAGGTGCACTTAAAACCCTAGGTTTTGCATCTTGAAATCTAATGGTTATTTCATTATTTTCTTTGCATATTCTTATTCCTCTCCATCAAATACCTAAGAATCATGCTTGGTTGGGCTTGGAAATCAGATCCTCCTAGGGTTCTTGGTCTAGGTCGAAATGGAGAAGAAGTGGGGTGAAAAGTATCAACCATAGGATGCATTTTTACCTTGTTTCCTTGCTTAGTTTGTCTTGAATCTTGATTTCTCCAAGCTCCTCTCTTTAAATCTGAACTTTCCCTTGAATATCTCCCTTGAATCAGATTTATAAACCTCATTTATTTTCAAGGAAAGAAAGGAGAATGAAGGAGAGGTGTTGGAGGTGGAGAAAAGCAAGGAAAATTGCCATGAAAACATACCTTAAACTTGGCTTTCTTCCTCCTTCTTCTTCCTCTCTTGGGTGCCTCTCCCTTAGGGTTCTTCTTCTGATTTGGGGCTGGAAAATCTGAAGTGAAATGAGGGCAAGTGTGAGGCACCGCCTATATATAGCTATGGTAAAAAGACTTTTTCAAAAATTCCCATTTTGCCCTTCATACTTTGCATTTTTGTTTCTCCTTCGTTTTAGCTCCTTTTTGAGAACCGTCTTTTCTATTACAAAATTTAGGTCCTCAATTAAGAAAAATGTCTTTGGAATCACTCAAATTGGAGCTAAAACCTTCTTGAACGGATTCGTCAAAGTTCGAGCACACTGACATTGGAAAACATCTACCGGAGGGCATTTAACTGTCCAGGGGCTTCCCATGATTTTTAGGGCCTTTGAGAACCCCAGAAAACTCAAAATTTTCATTTAAAAATCCCTCCTGTGTGAATTCCAAAAATTTCCCAAAATTACGAAAATGCCATTACGTTTCATAGGCTTTTCGTAAAAAATTGTTTCTTCATTCTAGCTCCATTTTTCTTTCCGTCTGAGCCTGGGATTCTCATATTTAGGAGTCTAGAATGCTTCCCAAATTTTTTGAGACCTTAACTACATCATCTTGGGGGACTTCCTTTTGTATCTGATAAGTTTCGTTTATTAACGGAGAAACTGCACGTTACGTTTCTCACGTTTCCTCTGGTTTTTAAGGAACCAGATGTTACATTTAGCTTCCCAAAAAGTTCTCAATGAGACCTAAGTGCATGTAAAATTTCAGATTAAGACTAACTTATTTGGCCAAAAAGTGACATAGGTTTCCATAATGGTCAAATTTGGCTCCATATGAGGTGCCAAACTTGCCAAATGGTCTTCCCTTGGTGTTGGCACCTTTGGGTAAGTCTAAAAGCATATTTAAGACTTGTGTGAGCTGCCTAAATGGTCCCAAACCTCATGCATCTCATTTTGGCCATTCAACCCTCACTTATACACATATTCATCAAACTTTAAATTCTCATTCTATAGCCTTACATACTCAAAACATGGGCTAGTGGTCATATATCATAATCATACATCTAAACATCACATGATAGGGTATTTACATATGTCTCAACGTTCATAGTATATATACAACCTTATATACATGATGAACCATCATTATGGTTCCAAAATAAACAAAACAAGGCACAAGGTTGTCAATCTCTCTTCCTCATCGTTGTTGGCTCCCTTCATCATAATTGCTTGGTCCACCTAGCATGTTAGATCATTGGAGAGGAGGGGATGAGATTCAAAGAATTCCAATAGCTCATCTCCCATTCAATCACACATAATATGTACAAAGCAAGCTTTTCAAATGCATGTATGGAAAAATAGAAATCATGGACATTTTCCAAGTAACCTTAGCATGTGAATCAATCATACAAGACATTCAAGAGTTCTCCAAGTGTTTGGATTGGCCTCACACTTCTCCTCATGGATTTTGAACTTACCTCACCCATTCTTTAAGAGCTTTGGACTCAACCATACTCTTGGGAGCCCACTTTGCTTTTGGGAGACTCTTTGCTATATCTCAACCAAGTTCAAGGGTTCTTGGCTCATCCTCACCAAAGGTAAGGGTTCTTAGCCTCTCCTCACTCAAGCAAACTCATAAGAACATCATAGATTCATTTAAGACATAACATGACATCAAGGATCATGGAATATAAAGGCATGCTAGCATAATTTTCATAACTTAAAAATACACATACACACACTCTAAAATAAGCTAAACACACATCCATGCATGAGAGAAGGTGGAGAGAGCTACCTTGCACCAATTCACACACTTTTCTCTTTGAATTTAAGCTCCTCTTTTCGGGTACACAACCACACAAGTGTGGGGGAGGTTCCTCTTGGCCTAGATACAATTTATGGGAGCCAATTAGGTTCATGAAATAATTTCTAGGGCCATGCAACTTGCTTAAATACTAGTTGGCTTTATAACCCCCATTATGGTCCATATATGCACCTAATGAAGCAACACCCCTCAAATAACTTCTAGGCCTCATTCTTTCCTTTCAAATATGATTCTTGACTCCTTTTAAACCTCTTAGAGTCCTCACATTATTAAAATAAAAGGCCTAGCACTATGTTGCTTCTTTAGGTCATATTATGGAACCTAAGACACCAAATCACTTTCCATGAGTTCTAAATTTTTTCCAAGACCTCCCTTCATCTTTATTCATCAAATATGACTCAAGAATGGCCTTAGAAAAATTTAAAACTTTCCCTAACTATGTCATCCCTACTTGGCCGAAACCTAGAGCATACATGGGATTTAATGGCTTCTTGATTTTTCCTTAATGGGGGAACCATTTAGGGAGGTTGTTAAGAGTTGTAGGAGGTCAAGGGAATACTTAAATAGCTAAGGGAACTTATGGATTAAATCAGCTTTTACAAACCCCTTAAGTGCTCTATACTTTTCCAACTTCTAGGTTCATGACTTTCCATGGGGTTTTGTTCATTTTCATGGAGGAAGAGGCATATGGGGGACCTCTTAGGGATCTTAAGAACACATTTAAATATTCATTTAAGCCTAAGAACATTCATGTTAAATCAGATTTGCAAGGGAGCATTTGGATCCCTAAGGGTTTCATCTTGTTTCCTAATGCTCCTTTCTTGATTCTATTAGTTCCTTCTTAATCCTTGCCATCTAAAACCTCTAATCCCTCCATGAATTGAGCAAAAAACAGCCCCTAAGAATTAGGTTCATGGTGGCCAAATTCGTGCAAGAGGAAGGGGGAGGAAGAAATTACCAAAGAATGGAAGTTTTACCTTATTTTCTTGCTTCCTTTGTCTTGTTCTTCTACTTGGTTGACTTGCTCCCTTAAATTTCAAAATTTCCCTCTCTATTCTACCCCCAAAATAGTACCAAACACTTTATTAAAACCATAGAAAGAAAGCTTGAGAGGAGAGGAGCAAGTTTCAAGAAGGAAGGATATGGAATTTCTTAAAGTTTCTTACCTTTATCTTGAATTTCTTCCTCCAAAATCTTCCTCCTCTTGTGCGCCTAAGAAGGGCAGCTTCTCCTTTGGTTTTGGGTAGAATTAAGTCGATCTTAGAGAGGAGAGAAAGAACGTGGCATATAAAGAAGAAGAAAGAAGCTTCCTTTTTAAAATGGTTTCCAATTTTGCCCTTCATAATGGCATTTCAAATTTGGTTCCATATGAGGTACCAAACTTGCTAAATAGTCTTCCCTTGGTGTTGGCACCTTTTGGGTAAGTCTAAAAGCATATTTAAGACTTGTGTGAGCTGCCCAAATGGTCCCAAACCTCATGCATCTCATTTTGGCCATTCAACCCTCACTTATACACATATTCATCAAACTTTAAATTCTCATTCTATAGCCTTACATACTCAAAACATGGGCTAGTGGTCATATATCATAATCATACATCTAAACATCACATGATAGGGTATTTACACATGTCTCAATGTTTATAGTACATATACAACCTTATATACATGATGAACCATCATTATGGTTCCAAAATAAACAAAACAAGGCACAAGGTTGTCAATCTCTCTTCCTCATAGTTGTTGGCTCCCTTCATCATAATTGCTTGGTCCACCTAGCATGTTAGATCATTGGAGAGGAGGGGATGAGATTCAAAGAATTCCAATAGCTCATCTCCCATTCAATCACACATAATATATACAAAGCAAGCTTTTCAAATGCATGTATGGAAAAATGGAAATCATGGACATTTTCCAAGCAACCTTAGCATGTGAATCAATCATACAAGACATTCAAGAGTTCCCTAAGTGTTTGGATTGGCCTCACACTTCTCCTCATAGATTTTGGACTTGCCCAGAATATAAAAGAGTAAGAGAAAGTGTACCCTTAAATTTCAAGGATGAAATTTATTTAAGGGGGGAAGAAATGTAACATCCAGTCCCTCAATAAACGTGAGAAACGCAATGTTCGGTTTCTCCGTAAACGTCAGAAATAGGCCAGATACAAAAGGAAGTCCCTGAAATAGAAGGAATTGGGACCAAATAAAATTATGATAAAATTTTAAATAATGAAAAATGAGGATTTGAGCCTTGAGTTGCCTAAAAATCAAGACCAGAGTGATTCGATAAATTTGCCGAAAGGCCAGTGGATTTTTGTAAATATGGGCACTTTTTGAAAAACTCATAGGAGGGCTTTTTAAATGAAAGTTTTGAGTTCTCCGGGGTTCTCAAAGGCCCCAAAAACCATGGGAAGCCCCGGGACCAATGAAGCCCTTCTAGTGTACTCTTTCCGATGTCGGTTGACCCAAACTTTAACCAGTTCGTTCGGGAAGGTTTTAGCTCCGATTTGAGTGATTCCAAAGGCATTTTATTAAATTGGGAACCTATTTGTTATGATGGAAAAGATGGTTCTCAAAAAGGAGCTAAAACGAAGGAGAAACGAAAATGTAAAATATGAAGGGGCAAAAAATAGAATTTAAGTGTTAAAGGAAGCTTCCAAATTCTTTTTATAAGTCACATTCTTTCTCTCCTTCATTAAACCAACTTGCTTCTGCCCATTTTCAGAGAAAAAATCCAGCTTCTTTGGCGCACAAGAGAAGGAGGATTTTGGAGGAAGAAATTCAAGAAAAAGGTAAGAAACTTTAAGAAATTTCATATCCTTCCTTCTTGAAACTTGCTTCCCTCCTCTCAAGCTTTCTTTCTATGGTTTTAATGGAGAGTTTGGTGCTATTTTGGGGGCAGAATAGAGAGGGAAATTTCGAAAATTGAGAGAGCAAGCCAACCAAGTGGAAGAACAAGCCAAAGGAAGCAAGAAAACAAGGTAAAACTTTCATTCTTTGGTAGTTTCTTCCTCCCCCTTCCTCTTGTACGAATTTGGCCACCATGAACCCAATTCTTAGGGGCTGTTTTCTGCCCAATTCATGGAGGGATTAGAGGTTTTAGATGACAAGGATTAAGAAGGAACCAATAGAATCAAGAAAGGAGCATTAGGAAACAAGATGGAACCCTTAGGGATCCAAATGCTCCCTTGCAAATCTGATTTAACATGAATGTTCTTAGGCTTAAATGAATATTTAAATGTGTTCCTAAGATCCGTAAGAGGTCCCCCATATGCCTCTTCCTCCATGAAAATGAACAAAACCCCATGGAAAGTCATGAACCTAAAAGTTGGAAAAGTGTAGAGCACTTAAGGGGATTGTAAAAACTGATTTAATCCATAAGTTCCCTTGGCTATTTAAGTGTTCCCTTGACCTCCTACAACTCTTAACAACCTCCCTAAATGGTTCCCCCATCAAGGAAAAATCAAGAACCCATTAAATCTTATGTATGCTCTAGGTTTCGGCCAAGTAGGGATGGCATAGTTAGGGAAAGTTTTAAATTTTTCTAAGGTCATTCTTGAGTCATATTTGATGAATAAAGATGAAGAGAGGCCTTGGAAAAAATTTAGAACTCATGGAAAGCGATTTGGTGTCTTAGGTTCCATAATATGACCTAAAGAAACAACATGGTGCTAGGCCTTTTGTTTTAATGAAGTGAGGACTCCAAGAGGTTTAAAAGGAGTCAAGAATCATATTTGAAAGGAAAGAATGAGGCCTAGAAGTCTTTTGAGGGGTGTTGCTTCATTGGGTGCATATATGGACCATAATGGGGGTTATAAAGCCAACTAGTATTTAAGCAAGTTGCATGGCCCTAGAAATTATTTCATGAACCTAATTGTCTCCCATAAATTGTATCTAGGCTAGGAGGAACCTCCCCCACACTTGTGTGGTTGTGTACCCAAAAAGAGGAGCTTAAATTCAAAGGGAAAAGTGTGTGAATTGGTGCAAGGTAGCTCTCTCCACCTTCTCTCATGCATGGATGTGTGTTTAGCTTGTTTTAGAGTGTGTGTGTATGTGTATTTTTAAGCTATGAAAATTATGCTAGCATGCCTTTATATTCTATGATTCTTGATGCCATGTTATGTCTTAAATGAATCTATAATGTTTGTATGAGTTTTCTTGAGTGAGGAGAGGCCAAGAACCCTTCCCTTTAGTGAGGATGAGCCAAGAACCCTTGAGCTTGGTTGAGACATAGCAAAGAGTCTCCTAAAAGTAAAGTGGACTCCCAAGAGTATGGTTAAGTCCAAAGCTCTTAAAGAATGGGTGAGGCAAGTCCAAAATTTATGAGGAGAAGTGTGAGGCCAATCCAAACACTTGGGGAACTCTTGAATGTCTTGTATGATTGATTCACATGCCAAGGTTGCTTGGAAAATGTCCATAATTTCTATTTTTTCATACATGCATTTGAAAAGCTTGCTTTGTACATATTATGTGTGATTGAATGGGAGATGAGTTATTGGGATTCTTTGAATCTCATCCCCTCCTCTCCAATGATCTAACATGCTAGGTAGACCAAGCAATTATGATGAAGGGAGCCAACAACGATGAGGAAGAAAGATTGACAACCTTGTGCCTTGTTTTGTTTATTTTGGAACCATAATGATAGTTCATCATGTATATAAGGTTGTATATGTACTATGAACATTGAAACATGTGTAAATACCTTATCATGTGATGTTTAGATGTATGATTATAATATATGACCACTAGCCCATGTTTTGAGTATGTAAGGCTATAGAATAAGAATTTAAAGTTTGATGAATATGTGTATAAGTGAGGGTTGAATGGCCAAAATGAGATGCATGAGATTTGGGACCATTTAGGCAGCTTACACAAGTCTTAAATATGCTTTTAGACTTACCCAAAAGGTGCCAACACCAAGGGAAGACCATTTGGCAAGTTTGGTACCTCATCTGGAGCCAAATTTAACTATTATAGAACCCTATGTCACTTTTTGGCCAAATGAGTTAGTCTTGATTTGAAATTTTACATCCACTTAGGTCTCATTGAGAAATTTTTGGGAAGCTAAAGTTCATAATTTTCAGAGGTCTACAGAATATTTGATGATTTTTCAAATTTGGCAAAATTTTTGGAAATGGTCTGATGTATGGTCCGAAAATGTTTTCTATCACTTGAGCCTCAAATGATGTCCAATGGCCATAAAATTTTATACAGTGAAATTAGGCAATCACAGTGACTTGTGCCAACTAGAAGCACCTCATTTGGAGGTCTAGAGAGAGAGATATAAATTTTTGATGTTTCTATCCAGTATTAGTCATCTTGCCTGACCAGAAGTACTGTTCCATCGATTTCTGAAAGTTGGGCTTGATGAACTGATCTGGAGATATTTTTTCTCTCTAGTTAACATCCACAACTTTCAACACAGTCCATGTGACACGGATTGAAATTTTTAGATATGACGCAAAACAAAATTAATCTCATTCTCCTTGCTTTATCTATGGGAAGCCTATATGAATCATGATAGAATGCTTAAAAATGACATAAAATGAGCTAGAATTTATGGTATTACATAATACTTATCCAGCCACTATAAGAACCAAATTCGATTTGGTCATGCCTACACCAGTAACCTCAGGACAACACTCTAAATTCTGGGCAAATTTGCACAAAATCACCATTCATATCATAAATTAGCTATAGGAGTCCTAAACTAGCAGAAAAATGCATCAAAATGAGAAGTTTATACTTTCCTAATATCTCTCCTAGCCTCAACCTCCGAAAATCCTCCAAGAAAGCATCAAACAATACATTTCAAATTTTGGGTGTAGGAGAAAGTGCTCCAAATGAAAAATCAATTAGGTCAAATTGAAAAGGAAGAGGAAAGGGTTAAGTTATATAACAATTACCTTGGCTAATTTTAGTTCTAAAAGTAGGAAATGGGACCAAGAAGATGATGGAAAACCTAGCCTCTAAGGGACCCCCGAATTTTGCCCTTTTGCCTCTAACGTTTTTTCTGCAGAATAAGGAAGGGCTGGAGTAGGTTTTAGGATTTAGATAGGTTTGAGTTAGGTTGTGCGTTGACCTAAAGGCCCAATTCCAAGTGGGTTTAGATTTTTGGTTGGATTGGGCCAAGGTTTAGGTATTAAGTAGGTTGAATATGAGTTGGGCCTCTACAAAGTAAATATGGGGCTTTTAAGAAAATGAAATTGCATCTCCTTAAGGCTAAAATTGGGCTTTTACACTTAGCCCAAAGTATAATTAAATTAATCATAAGGCCCAATTAATGTTCACCTCTCTTAAGTAATTTTTCTAATTAAATCCATATTAATTCCTAATTAATCATAATTATTCTTAATTAATTTTGAGGTGTTACAATTTTTTCCTTCCTTTCATAGATTAAATGTTAGAAAGGCTGGCAAGCAAATCCTATTACTGTTTCTTAGATGGTTTTTCTAGTTATTTTCAAATTCATATTGCACCAAAGGACCAGGAAAAAACTACATTCACCTACCCATTTGGTACCTTTACTTATAGAAGGATGTCGTTTGGACTTTGTCATGTTCCAGGCAAATTCCAGCAATATATGGTAAGTGTTTTTTCTAATTTCCTTGAACATTACATGGAAGTTTTTATGGATGACTTTATTGTTTATGGCATTTCCTTTGATGACTACTTATTGAGTTTGGGCAAAGTTTTAGAAAGATGCATTAAGAAAAATCTAGTTTTAAATTTTGAAAAGTATCATTTTATGGTAGAGTAAAGAATTATTTTAGGCTATGTGGTTTCTAAAAATGGCATTGAAGTTGATAGAGTTAAAGTATCTGTGATTGTCTTTTTACCATACTCCACTCATGTGTAGGAAGTGCATTCTTTTCTTGGCCATGCAGGTTTTTATAGATGATTCATCAAAGACTTTAGCAAAATTTCTCTACCACTATCTAGACTCCTTCAAAAGGATGCATATTTTAATTTTGATAAGTCATGCATATTAACATTTGATGAGCTGAAGAGAAGGTTAACCACCCCGCCAGTCATCCAACCTCCCAATTGGGAGTTTCCATTTGAATTGATGTGTGATGTATCCAACTTTGCTGTGGGTGCAATTCTTTCCTAAAGGGTGGATAAGAAGTCACATGTGATGTCCTATGCATCCTGCACCTTAGATGAAGCTCAGGCTAATTATACTACTATTGAAAAAGAGCTTTTACTTGTTGGTTTTGCTTTAGATAAGTTTCATTCTTATTTGCTTGGCTCTAAAGTCATTGTTTATTTTGATCTTACATCTTTAAAGTTCCTACTCAAGAAGCTTAATGTGAAACCGAGGCTCATTAGGTGGATGTTGTAACATATGTCGTTTTAAAAGCAGTAAATTAAGTAGATTATTAAAGGAAGTCCCCTAAATCAAATGCTTTAAGGCCCAATAAAATTAAAGTAATAATGTAAATAATTAGAAATGGGGATACAAGGCTTAAGATATCTAGAAACTAGAGCCAGACAAGCTAAGCAAAAATTAACAAAAATATAATGGCATTTTCTGTAACTTTGGATAACTTTTAGAAAACTCTAGGAGCCTTACTTTAGTTTGCTTTAAGGTCCTCTCATATCACATTATTGGTTTTGGTTTAATTTCTAAAAAATTAGATATTACAATTATCTCATGGAGCATATGCATAACCACTAAATGCCTAAAGGAAGCAAGTAGCCAATTTTGACCAAAAACCATATTACAGCCTAAACTTAAAAAATTTATAAACTTGGCTACACAATTCTAATTTATACAAATTAGATGTCTATGGAAAGTTCATGATCTGAACTTATTGGTTACAATTTAAATTTAAAATGACCCCATTTGACTTCTCAAAAGGCATAAAAATCAAGGTTGCATCAATATGAATAACAACTACATAAGACAATTTTTTGGAGCTAACTTCGAAAATTTACTAAATATTCTATAGAGCTCAAAAAAATACAAATTTTAGCTCTATAGAAAGCTCTACATGTCTTCTAATGGTATAATAAATTTCAACCCTAAATAGGTTATTTGGTCTATGAAGGGCAATGTGATATTTTATGGCTCATTTGGACCAATTTTAGTTCCAAAGTGGTCCAATTGGGATCTAGTATGTAATCTCTTACCTTG
Organism: Erythrophleum ivorense; assembly: GCA_026724425.1. Classification (NCBI taxonomy): domain Eukaryota; kingdom Viridiplantae; phylum Streptophyta; class Magnoliopsida; order Fabales; family Fabaceae; genus Erythrophleum; species Erythrophleum ivorense. Next base: position 216,742 of record JAIUCV010000446.1, on the reverse strand, counting down.
AACAAAATTCAATCTATTCATACATAATTTCCATAGAGATCAATACATGAAATATGCCTAACTTCTAAGAATCACCATCTCACGTGTATCTCTACACATAAAACCAATGACATATCACAAGGCAAATCATATTCTACATACATATATATACATTAATTTGGCATCATTCCATGGTCTTAAACTTATACATTACTTTCTATTACAACTCATCATCATATACATTAGGGTTTGTTACTAATCTATCTTATAATATACATCAAACTTATAGGTACATTATAAATATTCTAACTACTTCCTCTAGAGCTTTAGTTCTTCTTTGATTCTTTTTCCTTACTAGTTGCATCTATCATGGTTAATGGAAAATAAAAGGGATGAGATTCTTAGGAGAACCTCACTAGCCATACTCATTCCAAATCAATGTACACAATGGATGATTCACGGATAAAATGTAAGCATGTAAGGTCATATGCACATAAAACAACTTAAACATTGACTTGGCTTAAAACTTCTGTACTTATCTAGCCATGGCAAGAAATCATATTAGCTAGGCTCATCTCTAGGTTGGGAAAGAATTATCGTGCTCAATTTTCTACCATTCATACTAAGAGCCAAAGCATAACTTATATATGCATAAAACCTCGTGCAATCATCAAATAACCAATACACTCAAAGCATTTCAATTCAAATGCATCCAAATGCATGCAAAAAAGGAAAAGGAAGCTATCTTTTAAAGCTAGGAACTTTAAACCATTAATCTACTTGCTCTTGTCTCTTCTCTTGGTCCTTCTTGGGTTGACACATGCACAAACGTGTAATTGCACTAGCTTGGCCTAAATACACCAATTTAGATACAAAGCAATTAATTAGAGCTTATTCTATCTCATTCCATTACTACATATGCCTATTAGAACTTAAAATATAAACTTAAGTTACTTTAAGCACTTTAAGTCGTAACTCTCATAATTCATCTTCTAGGTCTCAATATCTCGCTTTGTATGAGTCATATGACTTCAATGGGACTTATTAGGTTCATCATATGCAACCTTAAATATGTCAAGCATTAAGTTACTTCATTTAGGCCCTTTTGACCCTAAATTTTCACTTATAAAAATAGGGCTCATAAATTCATTCTAATGATTCCATTAGTATTCATACCTCATATCTTGACCATCTAAAACCTTAGAATTCATGAAACAACTCCCTAGGTGCCTCATCTCTACCTTGGTTGAGACATGCACATCAATGGCATACATGGAGTTTTTGCCATTTTCATGGGGAATATAGAGGGTGTAAGATATCCATGACTCTTTTCTAGTTCAAATATGTAATACCTTAACTTCCTAGCACTTAAACAAATGTCACATAGGCTATCTTAACACATACTTGGTATATGGGTACACATTTGCAAGAAGCATGCACTTTTATCCATGGTTACTTGCATAATTGGAAGGCCATATACATCATTCTTGGCTTTAGGGACCATGTGAACTTACAAATATCATTTTTCATTCATAACATATCCATTAATATCATAAACATCATAATTTATCTCAAGAATATAGAATTTGGAACCACATTTCAAGAAAAACAAGAATTACTCTCGGGTTGGTATTCCAGATTTCTAATATCAACTTAAATTTATAACTAATTCTAGAAAAATTGAAATCAAGCATATGATAGCCTTTAGGAAAGCTATAGATGTTAGCACATGACTAAAAATGATTCCAAACCAAGAAAATAGTAGTTAACCTATGAAACACAATAGAATATTACATTAGGTCTATTTTTAGACAACTATAGGACCTAAAACTTCAAAAATTTATTTCTCCTTCTACATAGCTCCAACTGAGGTGCTCTCAGTGGCTATGGAAAGCTTATGATGTCTAGTTTATACTAAAATTTCATAAGCATTGGACTTTATTTGACCCATGAGTGATATAGAGAAGCAAACTGACCATATGAACAGTATCCATACCAATTTTACATAATTTGGCCAACTTTGAAAAATCATAATAAATTCTTTAGAGCTCTAAATTGAATATTCTTTCACTCTATGAAAAGTTCTATATTATAATTATTTTATGGCCAAATTTCATTTAAAAACTTATCCATTTGGTTAGACTTTGGTTTAGCTCAAGAAATAGTCAATTTTGAAGCCTATAATGGGTTCATAAGGCACCAAATGACTTTCTTAACATTCCATAACCACTTGGGCACATCCAAAAGCATGATTACAGCATATAAGAGCATGACAAATGATTTAAATCATCATAAATCTCATTCTCACCTTACCACTTGCATTTATACACTTAGATATAATAGCATATGGGTGGCAAAAACTCATGTATTCATTCATTTAGTTCCAGAATAGATACATACATCATATTTACATACATTTGAACATGTTTAAAGGTCTACATCATATATACATCATGTGGTTACAATTCTTAACATCAAAATGTTATTAAAAAGCCTATTTCCCTACTTCATTGTTAAAGTCTTGCTCTTCAATGTGGTTGGCCTCCATTTCTTAGTCTACTTGGCTCACCTAGATATAGTTAGACATATGTGGGGGGAGAGTGAGATTCAAAGAATCCCAATACCTTTTTACCTTTCAAACATACCTAATGGATGTAAATTCATGTCAAATAATGCATGTATGACATTTAAGCTACTAGTGAACATACATAAAGCATTTTCCTTGCCATATGAACTTATACATATAAAACATAGGCTCTGAAGGGTATTGGTTTAGCCTCACCTAACTTCCTTGGAACTTTTGGATTTGTCTCACCTATTTTCAAGGAACTTTCGACTTAGCCTCACTCTTCTTGAGACTTTTAACTTTATCTCACTCATTCCTAGAGACTTTTGGCTCATCCTTACCTATGCTAAGGGACTTTTGGTATAACCAAACCTATTCAAGCTACTTGGCATTCATAAACACATTTCAAGAACATAATAGTACCACAACATGTAAGCTATGGCTAAAAACATTTCTCATATTTCAAACATACATACAAGCACTCAAAGACAAGTAAACATCTAAGCAATGCATGTGAGAAAGGTTAAAGAGCTACCTTGCAACAAGAACACAACTTTTCTCTTTAATTCTTCTTCCCCTTTTCAGCTAAGCACATGTAACTAGGTGGCACTTGATTCTCTTAGCCTAGACACATCAAATGAGACATATTTTAGTCATTGGAACAAGCTCTAGCTTCTCACAAACTCTTTGTAAGGCTACTTTGTTCTAAGACACAATTATGGATCCATACAAGACACAATGAAGCAACTATTGGAATTCATGATCTTGGCTCCAATTTCTCCTTCTATCTAAGTCTCTTGACTCCATTTAGACTCCTTAAAGTTATCACAAATTCAATTCAAGGAGCCTAGATATAAGTTGCTTCTTTATGTCTTAAAATGGAGCCTACATCTCTATCTCACAAACCATGCTTCCTAAATTTATTCCAATACTTCCTTTGATGTTTACTAGTCATATTTAGTCCCTTTCTAGCCTTAGAAAAAATTAAAACTCTCCTTAGGTGCATGGACTAGCTTAGGTTGAGACATGAGCAAGCTTGAAAACCCATAGAGTTTTGTAATTTTTCTTTAGGGAGTTGGCACATGTGAGGCTTCCTAGGTGTCTTAAAAACCCATACATACTCTTAAACAATTTAAATTACCACTAGGAAGCTTCATATTGGCCAATGTGTGTAAAAACCAAAAATTGCTAAAATTTTTCAAGTCCTAAAAATTTTTTAAGTCTGCTAGCTATAACGAGAAAATGCCTAGCTATAATGAATGTACCTGTTCACTATAGCGAGAAATGGCCTAGCTATAACTAATGTGCCTGTTCACTATAGCGAGAATGCTCCTAGCTATACCGAGTTTAGGCATCTCATACAAAAATCAGGGGTTCTTTGCAATAGTGTGCACCGTAGCGAGAACAAGGGTCTAGGACTGATATGTACTCGCCGTAGCAAGGGTTATTTTTTGCTATAGCGAGGGTTAGTCCAAAAAAGTATGAAAAAGGGGAATTTTGCTTCTTAAAGTATCCAAATCCTTTCCTTTCCTTTTAACTAACCTAATTCTCATCCAAAACAAAGAAAAAGGCTTGAGAGAGAGAGAGAAACCAAGAGAAGCTAAGAGAGAAGGAAGGAAACCAAGGAAGAAAGGTAAGAACCTTTAAAGATCTTCATGCTTCTTCTTCTTAATTTTCTTCTTCTCTTTTTAAGTTTCCTTTCTATGGGTTGTTAAGTAAGATAGCTCTGTTCTGACTTAGAATGAGCATGAAACCCTTGAATTAAAGTGTGATAAGTTAAGAAATGCAAAGGAAATAGAAGAAGAGTTAATGAAGTTAAAGAGGGAGAAAACTAGGGGTTCTTACATATTTTGTAGGGTTTGCCTTGATGAAGAACCCCCTAACCTTGTGAGTGTTTATTTGAGTTATAAGAGAGTAATTCTATGCTCTTTGTAGTGTCTAGGCTTAAGAGAATCGGCTCCATCTTGTTGTGGTGTTGAGACCAAGAAAGATAAAGAGAAATCAAAAGGGAAGACTTGTATTGGCTTATAAGGTAGCTCTCAACTCTTTCTTATTGCATTCTTGGATGTGTAATAGTCATTGTATGCTTGTGTATATGCTTGTTGTATGAGACATGCCATATGTTATTGCCTTGATGCGTTGGTACCAATATGCTTATGTTTTGGATTATGAAAATTGCTTGGGTGAGATAGTGCTAAAAGTCCCTAAGGATGGGTGAGACAAGGCCAAAAGTCTCATAATTGAGTGAGGCCAAGTCAAAAGTCCCTAAACCAAGGGTGAGGCCAATCCAAAAGTCTTAAAAATTGGGTGAGGCTAGACTAAAAGCCCTTAGAGCATATTCTTGGCATTGATATGATATTCATGGCATATAAATCATGTGTTGTATGAATGTTAATGGTTAGATGCCTACTTGCATACTTTAACTTATTTATATGCCTTGATTGCTTCCTTGAATGAGTGTATAAGCTATTGAGATTCTATGAATCTCACCCCTTTCCCTCTCCCATCTCTTAGGATTCAAGTGGAGCTCAAGAGCCTAAGAGTGGAGGCCATGAGGCATAAATGGCCCTTTTTGACACTTTTACACACTTTGGGTATAGGAAAGCCAAAGTGCCCATGTATACATATTCTTTTTGAGGTGTAAATACTTAAGCAGGTGTAAAAATATGTATCAATGGTGTATAATCCATGTATGGAACCAAAGTAATGAAATTATGAGATTTGACTCCTTTGTGGCTTGTATGTAGTAGTGTATTTTTGCCCGTAGCATGGTGAGTTTGAGATGTGTGTTAGTTTGAATCACTTGAAAAATTCATATATGTTGTGTTTATACTTTAAAACTTACCCAAGAGGTGTTAGAGCATGCAGGAGACCATTTACCCCCATTTTGAACCATTTATGGTGTCAAATTTGCCAAATCCGTGAGCTATGTCAAGATATGACTAAATGAGCTCTTCTTGATATGAAATTTGGCATGCCCCTAGAGCTTGCTGAGAGCTTCTTGGAAAGCTAAAGTGGGTAACATTTAGAGGTCTAGGGAATATTTGGAGAATTGTTGAAGTTAGGAAATTTTGATGGTTTTAGTTAGTGCACTGTTACTATAGGTCCGAAAGTGAATCTATGTCATTCATGGACCAAATGATGTCCAATTGTCATGAAATTTTATGGGGATAAACTAGACATCTACAGTGACTTATACCAATTAGAAACACCTCAATTAGAGGTCTATAGAGGGAGAAATAACTTTCTAAAATTCTGTGTCAGCATCAGGAAAGCCATCCGACCTTCGTTATTGTTCTATCAGTTTTTGAGGTCCCAAGGCTACTGAAATGATCTGAACTTATTTTTTTCCTCTAGTTAAAATTTTTAGATTTCCAAATTGGTACAGTTTTCTCATATTGGATTTTTTTGGAATTAGTTATAAATTTTTGAAGTTCATGACAGCAACCTGCATCAGTGCTAGGGATAGCTAGACCTCTGTCTCTTTTTCGATGTCAAACCTAGTCCAAAAGCTAAGATTGTGGTTTGGAATTATTTTAATTGTAAATTTAACATCCAAATATTTCCAAAAAGCTATGATTTTCTTAATTTTCATTTTTTTAGAATTAGTTATGATTTTCCAAAGTTAGAGCCAAAAATCTAACTTTTGGGCCTGTTTTGAGAAATTACATTTTTGGAGTTTTTGGCTTCATATCCGTGGTTCATGGGTTGTTTTATACTATGTATAAGTTGTATAAATAGAGTTTGAGTAGAGTATATGATTGATGAGTTCACGAAACCCACAAGATAAATTATGAGCGTTTAAACCTCGATATGTAACAGGAAAATGCCACAGTTTGCTCTTTTTCTTTGGAAATCATATGGAATCAAGCCTAAGTAGAAACTAATTAGGATTAATATACTATGATGTTACATTTTTGGTATCAGAGCAAAGGTTGAAGCACTTTAACTCGATGTTGGGCTCTTGAATGGTGTGATTGGCTTGTGTTTGGTGTGAATTGCCATGGAAGTGGTAGCATACATATGCATATGTGCTTGTGCTATAATTGTGAACTGAGGATTGCTACTTCTTTTCAGACATGGTTAAGACTAGATGGGGTAGGGGTAGAGGTAGGCCGCCTAGGGCTCAGAGAGCTGAGTGAAAGGTTCCAGTTAGGCTTGAGGATCCTCTGTGGACCATCATGAAGAGGCTTGACCGGTATAAGACCATGATAGGCCAACATCAAGAGATGCTAGAATAGCAGAGGTACATTGCCCAGCAACAGTATGATATAATCATATATTTGCAAGATACTCTATTTAGGCAAGAAGAAGCCAGGAGAAAAGCCCCTATACTTCAGCCATCCACATCTGACGTTCCACTTGCACCTCTCCAGGAGCCTGCTGCTGCTCATACCCAGACGCCTATCCAAAAACTATTGAAACAGTTTAGGCAGAATAGTCTATCCTCTTTTGACGAGGAGTTGGATGCGGATAAGGCGAAAGCTTGGGTTATAGAGTTGGAGAAAATATTCTCGGTGATGGACTATACCACAGAGCAGAAAGCTTAGCTCGCCACTTTCATGCTACAGAAAGAAGTCGATAGATGGTGGCATAGCACAAAACCCCTGATGGAGACCAAGAACATACTAATTACTTAGGAAAGCTTCTTGGTCTAGTTTATGAGAAATATTTCCCTAGTTCTGTGAGAAAGAAGAAAGAAATGGAATTTATGAGTTTGAGACAGACGGATGAGATGACTGTGGACTAGTATGTGGGCAAATTTATTGAGTTGTCTTAGTATTCCTCTTACCTCCAGAGGTATGATGATGAACTCTAGAGATGTGAGCAGTTTGAGATTGGGTTAAAGCCCTTGATTAGCGACAGAGTTATTCCACAATGAATCAGAAAGTTCAATGCCCTCGTGGAGGTCAGTGGGGTGATTGAGACTAACCTACAAGCTATCATAACTGCTGCAGCTACAGCTAGTCATAAGGGGGCTTTGAAATTTAAAAGACCGAGACCAGAAAAGGGTTTTAGTCTGACACTTAACACTAAGAAGAGAGGCAAGGGGCCATAAAACCGAAGGCCACGGTAAGGCAAGCCAATGCTACCTCCTCGGAGCCAGTCATCCTTCCAATAGTCTCCAATGACATGTTTTAAGTGTGGGAAGCTGGGGCACATTGCTAGGAATTGTCCCCAGGTGGACACAGCGCCTCCTCCTAGGCCGCAAACCCAGGGCCGAGTGTTCATCCTCACTCAGCATGAAGCCAGTGCGTCCCCTAATTTGATCCGAGGTACGCTGATAGTGAATGGCTTTCTTGTAGTTGCTATGTTTGATTCGGGTGTTAGTCACTCGTTTATATCCTATGATTGTGTGAGGCAATTGGGTCTGGCTGTTAGTGTCTTGCCATTTGACTTGTCTGTCACCACACCCACTAGAAGCCACGTGGTTACTTCCCATACTTGTTTAAATGTCACTGTTCGATTCAATCATTGTCATACCACTATTAATTTGATCTATATGCCCTTTCATGATATTGATTTGATTGTTGGTATGAACTAGTTGGCTGCGAATAATGCGGTACTTGATTGTGAATGCCAAACCATTTTCCTACCTGCTTGTAAGACCATACATAGGGTAAGAGTTGAGTTATTCTTTATGACTACTGCCCAGGCTGAGAGGCATTTAGAGTGTAGATATCAAGGGTTTCTAGTCTTTTCTTTATTCAAGCTGAGGTAGAGGAAGGGATAGCAGAGATCCCAATTGTTAGGGAATTCCCAGAGGTTTTCCCTAAAGAGTTGGACTTTAGTGGTCTACCCCTTGAGAGAAAACTAGAGTTCCCTATAGACATAGTGCCTGGGGCTGGACCAATGTCCAAGGCTCCTTACAAGATGGCTCCTACTGAGCTTGCAAAATTGAAAAGGCATATAGAGGAATTGTTAAAGAAAGGGTTTATCCACCCTAGTGTTTCACCTTGAGGAGCTCCAGTATTATTTGTGAGAAAGAAGGATGCTAGCTTATGGTTGTGTATTGATTACAGAGAGTTGAATAAAGTTACCATCAAGAATAAATATCCTCTCCCTAGAATGGATGATTTGTTAGATCAGTTGGCTAAGGCATCTGTGTTTTCCAAGATAGATCTTAGATCTGGGTACCACTAGTTAAGAGTGAGAACTGAAAACGTCTCCAAGAAGGCCTTCAGAATGAGATATGGGCATATGAGTTCCTTGTGATGCCATTCGGGCTTACGAATGCGCCTACTGTGTTCATGGATTACATGAACAAGGTATTCAAATAGTGTCTAGATCAGTTTGTGGTGGCCTTCATTGATGATATCCTAATGTACTCTAGATCCTTTGAAGAGCACGGGAGGCATTTGAGATTAGTCCTAAAGACCTTAAGAGAGAAAAGGTTGTATGCCAAACTTAGTAAATGTGAGTTTTGGCTAATCGAGGTGAGATTCTTAGGTCATGTGATCTCACGAGACGGGGTCGCAGTTGATTCCCATGAAGTTGAAGCTATGTTATAGTGGGATAGACCTAGAACGATCACCAAGGTTAGGAGTTTCCTAGGTTTGGCAGGGTACTATCAATGGTTTATTCAGGGCTTTTTTCAGATAGCCTTACCACTGACGAGGCTAACTAGGAAAGAGACACCTTTCATGTGGGATGATAGATGTGAGAGAAGTTTCCAGGAGTTAAAGCTCTGTTTAACCACTGCCCCTGTAATGATTATCCCTGACCCTAGTGAACTATTTGTGGTTTATTGTGATGCCTCAGGCAAAGGGTTAGGATATGTGTTAATGCAGCAGGGTAGAGTAGTGGCATATGCTTCTGGCAGTTGAGGCCTCATGAAGAGAATTATCCTACATATGACCTAGAGTTAGCCACCGTAGTGTTTGCTCTTAACATCTAGAGGAACTATCTGTATGGTGCTACCATAGAGATTTATAGTGACCACAAGAGTCTGAAATACCTATTTGACCAGAAGGAACTCAATATGAGACAGAAGAGATGGATGGAGTTCCTAAAAGACTATGATTATGTGTTAAAATATCATCCGGGAAAGGCCAATATGATAGCGGATGCCCTGAGTAAGAAATCCATCCATAAAGCCCATATGATGATTAGGGAGTAAGAGCTTCTAGAGAAATTCAGAAACATAAACCTCTCTTGTCAGGTGGTATTGGGTAAATTGTATCTGAGTGAAACCTGAATTGAAAATGTATTGAGAACCCAAATCTTAAATATCCAGAGAGAGGATGAGTTCTTAAGACGGATTAGGAATGAGATTTCCCAAGGTAAGACCTCAGATTTCAAGATGTCTGAGGATGGTATAATAGTATACCGAGATAGAATCTGTGTGCCTAGTCAAAATCAATTGAAAGAAAGCATTTTAAAAGAGGCACATAAGAATAAGTATACTATCCACCCAGGTGCCACCAAGATGTATTAGGATTTGAAATAGATTTTTTGGTGGCCGGTGATGAAGAATGATGTGACAGATTATGTGGCTAGATGCCTAATGTGTCAGAGGTTAAAAATATAACATCAAAGACCAGCTAGGTTGTTGCAACCCCTAGATATCCCTGAGTGGAAGTGGGATAGTATAGCTATGGACTTTGCTATAGGGTTACCCAGAACATCCTCTGGACACGATGCTATTTGGGTAGTTGTGGATAGACTAACGAAGTCTGCACACTTTTTAGCTATTAGGGCTATTCATACACTGGATAGATTAGCCCAGTTGTATATCAGAGAGATAGTGTGACTTCACAGAGTACCCAGTAGCATAGTTTCGGATAGAGACCCCAGATTCACATCGAACTTTTAGAGGTCATTACAGCATGCCTTAGGGACCAGGTTGCGATTTAGTACTGCATATCACCCTCAGATAGATGGTCAAACTAAGAGGACCATCCAGACCTTGGAAGACATGTTGAGGGCATATGTGTTAGAAATAAAGGATAACTGGGATGTGTATTTACTGCTAGCAGAGTTTGCGTATAATAATAATTACCATTCCAGTATTCAAATGGCCTCTTATGAGGCTTTGTATTGGAGAAAGTGCAGATCCCTTCTGTGCTGGGTTGAGTTAGGTGAGAGAAGTATGATAGGACTTGAGATTGTGGACCAGACCACCCGACAGATAGAATTGATTAGAAAAAGACTCCTTATGGCCCAAAGTAGGCAGAAAAGCTATGTTGATAAGAGAAGAAGGCCGTTAGAATTTGAGATTAGAGACCATGTGTTCATTCGAGTGTCTCTAGTGATGGAAGTAGGTCAGTCAATATGGGTAAGGAAGTTCAGTCCTAGGTATATTAGTCCATTTGAAATCTTTGAGAAAATTGAACCCGTGGCTTACCGGATAGCCTTACCTCCTAACCTAGCCTAAATCCATGATGTTTTTCATGTCTCCTAGTTGAAAAAGTATTTACCAGACCCCTCACATGTCATAGAATATGAGCATGTGCAATTACAAGAGGATCTTTCTTATGTGGTAAGAACCGGAAAGAATTATGGATGCTAAGCTGAAATAGTTGAGAAACAAGAATATTCCTTTTGGTGAAAGTGATCGGGAATGGTCTGACATCTGAAAAAGCAGCCTGGGAATTGGAGAATGAAATGAGGTAAAAATATCTAGAGTTATTTCCTTGAGGTATGTATTTAAATTTGGAAGACGAAATTTCTTTTAAGGGAGGTAGAAATGTAACAACCAAAAATTGTTGAAAATTTTCAAGTCCTAAAATTTTCTAAGTCTGCTGGTTATAGCGAGAAAAGGCCTAATCATAGTGAATGTACCTGTTCGCTATAGCGAGAAATAGTCTAGCTAGAACGAATGTTCCTGTTTGCTATAGCAAGAATGCTTCTAGCTATAGCAAGTTCGGGCATCTCATACAAAAACCAGGGGATTCCTCACAATAAAGCATGTCGTAGCGAGAACAGGGATCTAAGACTGACATGTGCTCGCCGTAGTGAGGGTTATTTTTAGCTATAGCGAGGGTTAGTCCGGAAAAGTATGAAAAAGGAGAATTTTACTTCTTAAAGCATCCAAATCCTTTCCTTTCCTTTTAACTGTCCTAAGTTTTGTCCAAAATAGAGAAAAAGGTTTGAGAGAGAGAGAGAGAGAAACCAAGAGAAGCTAAGAGAGAAGGAAGGAAACTAAGGAAGAAAGGTAAGAACCTTTAAAGATCTTCATGCTTCTTCTTCTTAATTTTCTTCTTCTCTTTTTAAGTTTTCTTTCCATAGGTTGTTGAGTAAGATAGCTCTGTTCTGACCTAGAATGAGCAAGAAACCCTTGAATTAAAGTGTGATAAGTTAAGAAATGCAAAGGAAGTAGAAGAAAAGTTAGTGAAGTTAAAGAGGGAGAAAACTAAGGGTTCTTACATATTTTATGGGGTTTGCCTTGATAAAGAACCCTCTAGCCTTGTGAGTATTTATTTAAGTTATAAGAGAGTAATTCTATACTCTTTGTTATGTCTATGCTCAAGAGAATCGGCTCCATCTTATTGTAGTGTTGAGACAGAGAAAGATAAAGAGAAATCAAAAGGGAAGGCTTGTATTGGCTTATAAGGTAGCTCTCCACTCTTTCTTGTTGCATTCTTGGATGTGTAATAGTCATTGTATGCTTGTGTATATGCTTGTTGTGTGAGACATGCCATATGTTATTGCCTTGATGCATTGTTACCAATATGCTTATATTTTGGATTGTGAAAATTACTTAGGTGAGGTAGTGCCAAAAGTCTCATGTGATGGGTGAGGTTGAGCCAAAAGTCCCTAAGGATGGGTGAGACAAGGCCAAAAGTCTCATAATTGAGTGAGGCCAAGTCAAAAGTCCCTAAACCAAGGGTGAGGCCAATCCAAAAGTCCCAAAAATTGGGTGAGGCTAGACCAAAAGCTCCTAGAGCTTATTCTTAGCATTGATATGATATTCATGGCATGTAAATCATGTGTTGTATGATTGTGAATGGTTAGATTCCTACTTGCATACTTTGACTTATTTATATGCCTTGATTGCTTCCTTGAATGAGTGTATAAGCTATTGAGATTCTATGAATCTCACCCCCTTCCCTCTCCCATTTCTTATAATTCAAGTGGAGCTCAAGAGCCTAAGAGTGGAGGTCATGAGGCATAGATGGCCCTTTTTGACACTTTTGCATACTTTTACATAGTTTGGGTATAAGAAAGCCAAAGTGCCTATGTATACATATTCTTTTTGAGGTGTAAATGCTTAAGCAAGTGTAAAAGTATGTATCAATGATGTATGATCCATGTATGGAACCAAAGTAATAAAATTATAAGATTTGGCTCCTTTATGGCTTGTATGTAGTAGTGTATTTTTACCCGTAACATAGTGATGTTGAGATGTGTGTTAGTTTGGATCACTTGGGCAATTCATATATGTTGTGTTTATACTTTAAAACTTATCCAAGAGGTGTTAGAGCATGTAAGAGACCATTTACCCCTATTTTGAACCATTTATGGTGTCAAACTTGCCAAATTCATGAACTATGTCAAGATATGACTAAATGAGCTCTTCTTAATATGAAATTTAGCATGCCCCTAGAGCTTGTTGAGAAATTCTTGGAAAGATAAAGTAGGTAATATTTGGAGGTCTAGGAAATATTTTGCGAATTGTTGAAGTTAGGAAATTTTGATGGTTTTGGTTAGTGCACTGTTACCATAAGTCCAAAAATGAATCTGTGTCATTCATGAACCAAATGATGTCTAATTATCATGAAATTTTATAAAAATAAACTAAACATCCACAGAGACCTACACCAATTGGAAGCACCTCAATTGGAGGTATGTAGAGGGGGAAATAACTTTCTGAAGTTCTATGTCAGCATCAGGGAAGCCATCCGACCTTTGTTACTATTCCATCAGTTTTCGAGGTCCCAAGACTACTAAAATGATCTAAAATTATTTTTTTCCTCTAGTTAACATTTTTAAATTTCCAAATTGGTATAGTTTTCTGAGATTGGATTTTTTTGTAATTAGTTATGAATTTTTAAAGTTCATGATAGCAAGCTGCATCAGTACCAGGGACAGCCGGACCTTTGCCTCTTTTTTTATGTCAAACCTAGTCCAAATGCTGAGATTGTGGTTTGAAATTATTTTTAGTGTAAATTTAACATCCAAATATTTCCAAAAAGCTATGGTTTACTTGATTTCCATTTTTTTAGAATTAGTTATAATTTTCCAAATTAGAGCCAAAAATCTGACTTTGGGGCCCGTTTTGAGAAATTACATTTTTAGAGTTTTTGGCTTCATATTCATGGTTCATGGGTTGTTTTATGCTATGTATGAGTTTTATAAATGGATTTTGAGTAAAGTATGTGATCGATGAGTTCACAGGACCCACAGGGCAAATTATGGGCTTTTAAACCCACAGGGCAAAAGCATTAGAATATAAGTTGTGAAACCTATAGATTTAGTTGCACCTTGTAACACCATAGTATATTAATCCCAACTAGTTTCTGCTTAGGCTTGATTCCATATGATTTCCAAAGAAAAAGAATAAATCGTGGCATTTTCCTGCTTAGACCAGAAATCATCCCCTCTTGCTTGGGCCTAATGCTACCGAACTTAGGCATGGAGGAAGTGTAACATCAAGTAGTTCATAAAAACACCAAAATGAGTCAATTTGAAAAGTAAGCCCCCTAAAATGAAAATTTTAAGGCCAAATAAAATTAGAATAAAATTTTAAATAATAGAAAATGAGGATCCAAGGTCTAAGATGTCCAAAAACCCAAGCCGGGGTAGTTCAATAAAATTGCCGAAAGCATAATAGTATTTTTGTAAATATGAAAAACTTTTGGAAAACTCATAAGAGGGAATTTTAAATAGAAAATTTAAGCTTTCTAGGGTTCTTAAGGGCCTTGAAAACCATAGAAAGCCCCGAGATAGTTAAAATCCCTCTGATGTATGATTTTGAACGTTGGTTGACCCAAACTTTGACATTTTCATTCATGAAGGTTTTTAATCCAAATTGAGTGATTCCAAAGCTATTTTATATAATAAAAGACCTAAATTTTATAATACAAAAGAAGATTCTAAAAAAGGAGCTAAAATGAACCTCAAATGAATTAGCCAAAAAAAGGGATGTAAATGGCATTTTTTATAACAAATTCTTCTTATTTCCTCCATATAAGAGGCATCCCACATCCTATCCCATCTAACTGATCTTTTTTTCTGTCCAAACTCAAGGAAAAGGCCAAGGAGTAAGGTGCACCAAAGGAGGAAAAGAAGAGGAAGGAAAAACAAGGAGAAAAGGTATGAAATTTAAGACTTTTCCTAGTTCTTTCTTTAGCAACTCTCTTCCCCTCCTTTCTACCTTCCTTTCCATAGTTTTGGTTGGTGATATGGGTCTATTTTGGACTTGATTCAAAGGGAGAATATTAGTCCTTGAAAGAAGAGGCTAAGGCAAAGAAAGAAGCTCTTGAGAAAAGTTAGAAACCAAGGTAAATCCATTGCTTTTCATGCTTCTTCTCCCTTGCTTCTATGTGTGTATGTTTTAGCCACTTACGGGACAGCCAAGGGGGAGTTTTTTTTGAACCAAACCAATTATGAAAATTAAGATTTAGAGTGGGGAAACAAGATGGTGCAAAGAAATCCAAGAAAGAACCATTGAAATTCAAGATACAATTTCTAGGGATTTTGTTGCACCATGGTTTGTGTGAATCTTTCTAGTGGTATTTTCAATTGTTTAAGAGTTTGTATGAGTTCCTAAGACATCAAGGAAGCCTCCCACCTGCATCTCCCATCAAAGAAATAAAACAAAGTCCTTAGGTGCTAAATGGATACAATGTCTCAGCCTAGAAGGGTTCATGCACCTAGGGAATGTTTTAAATTTTTCTATGCCTAGATTTGCATCATATATGATGGGAGAGTATGAGAAGAAATCTTAAAAAAAATTTAGAAAACCTAGGATGTGAGATGGAGGTGTAGGTTTCATAATGTGACTTAAAGAAGCAACATATAGCTAGGCTCCTAAAAATGATTGTGTGATGGCTCCAAGGAGTCTAAATGGAGTCAAGAGTCCTATATTAATGGAAAGAATGGAGCCAAGATCATGAATCCTTAAGATTGCTTCATTAGGTGCTTTTATAGAACCATAATTGAACCAAATAAGAAACCAAGTTTTTCTAAAGTGTGTGTGGTGCTAGAGTTTGTTTCAAGAGTGTAATTGGGTCTTATTTGATGTGTTTAGGCTAAAGGAATCCTACTCCACCCATTTGTAAGGGTGTAACCAAAGGAAGGGAAAACAAATCAAGCAAAAGTGTGTGTATTTGCATTCAAGGTAGCTCTCTAACCTTTCTCTCATACATGCTTAGTTATTTTTTTGTCTTTGGATGTGTGTATATATGACTTTACCATGAGAAATGTTTCTAGTGATTTTCTACATGCCTTGGTACCATTATATGCATAATATATGTTGTATGAATGTTGGTTGGCTTGAATGAACTTGGTGAAGCCAAAAGTCTCATAGCAAAGGTGAGGATGAGCCAAAAAGTCCCTAAGATGGGGTGAGACAAAACCAAAAGTCTCAAGAAAAGTGAGGCTTGGTCAAAAGTCCCTTGAAAATGGGTGAGGCAAGTCCAAAAGTCCTAAGGAAAAAGGGTAAGACTAAACCAATGCTCTTGAAAGCTAATATGTGATATGTATGAGTTTCTTAAACATGGAAATGGTTGTATATATGATCACTAGTAGCTAAAGGTTCATGCATGCATTCTTGGACTTGAAATCATGACTTTTATATATGATTGAAAGGGTTAAGAGCTATTGAAATTTCTAAAATCTCACTCTTCCCTCCCCATTACTTAAACATGTCTAAATGGACCAAGTGAGCAAAGAAATGGAAGCCTCCACACTTGAAGGCAAGAAGATTGACAAAGGAATTGCTAAATGCTTGTATTGTAACCATTTGTTGTCAAATGATGTAATCTCATGATGTATATGATTTATAGCCACTTGAACATATGTAAATATATGGATATGTAATATATGTATAGAATTTGCAAGTATATGAATGAGGATAGTTGTTTTTGTCATGGTGGTGCCTTGATGAGCTTAGGTATTCTTGTGTATGTGAACAAGTAGGATAGTGATTTTGTGATGTATGGATTTTTAGACTTCTTGGATATGTTTAGAGGACTATTTTTGTGCTCTCCCACGTGCCCAAGTGGTCTTGGTTCAAAGGGAAGACCATTTGGCACATAAATGAACCATTTTAGAACAAAAATGACCCATTTTATTAGGTGAACCCCAACTAACCAAATGAACGATTTTCAGGCTGAGATTTTGCACACACATAGATCTCATATAGAGATTTTTTTTGGTCTAAGAACTACATTATTTAGAGGTATATATAATTTCTTTTAATTTTTCAAAGTTCATATTAGAAGTTAGTTTTGGTTTAGGCACTGTTTACTTGAACATATTTCATTTTCGTGTCATTTGAGGGTCCAATGAGGTCCAATGGTTCTAAAATTTTACATAGAGAAACTAGATATTTATAGTGATTTGTATCAACTAGAAGCATCTCATTAGGAGGTATGTAGAGAGAGAATGAATTTTTGAAGTTTTACATCAAAACTAGTAATGACAACCGACCTTGTGTACTATTTCATTATAATTCAATTCCTAAACAAGCTTAACATGGTCTAAACTTATTTTTTTCCATAAATTTAACATCCATAGCTTTCTAGAATGTATGTTTTTCTAGTTTTTGATTTTTCTAGAATTAGTTATGAATTTTGAACTTCATATTAGTAACTTGTGATAGCAAACCTAGGCAACTAGACCTTTGGTGCTTTTTAATTATCAATCGTGGTCTAGCTAGTGTTTTCATGGCCTAGAATGATTTTTAACTATAGTTGACATCTAGAGCTTTCTAGAAAGCTATCAATTGTTTGATTTTCATTTTTCTAGAATTAATTATGATTTTTCAAAATTGGTGACAGAAACTTGAATTCTAGACCCGAGGCAAAACTCCACTTTTCTGATGTGTGGCTCCTAAACCCAAATATATGGAATGTTTTGCAATGGTTATGACTTGTTTAGATGGAATATGAATAGTAGATGATATTGGGAAGTCCACGGGGTCCACGGAGCAAAATTCAAATTTTTAAAGTACTACACAACGCAAAAATATTACATTATTTTATTGCTTTTTCGATGAATATCACATGCGTGAAGCTTGTTTATGGAAAAGATATCTTAGGGGCTTAAGGTATTATAGGAAGCAACCAAGAAAAGCAAGAAAGCCATGGAAGTTTACCTTGATTTCAAAGCTTTTCAAGACCTATTTCCCTTGCTTCTAGCTTCTCCTTCAAATTTTGATTTCCTCCCTCAGAACCAGTCACAAACTAGTCCCAATTAAGTCATCAAACCCATAAGAAAAGATAGGAGAAGGAGGAGAAAAATATTAATGAAGGAAGGAGCATGAAAATCTATAATTTTCTTACCCTTTTCCTAGGCTTCTCCTTCCTCTTTTGCTCCTTCCTTATGCATCTCCCTTAGTAGAACTCTCCTCTGGTTTGAGATAGAAAATAAGTCAGTTATAAGGAGAAGCAAGGGTGGGATGTGTTTTAAAAGCAAGAGATGGATTACAACACTTTTTAAAATTCCCTTTATGTCCGCTTTTCTTAGCTCCTCACATGTCATAGAGTATGAAAATGTGCAGCTACAGGATGATCTATCATATATAGTATCACTAAATTGGATCATGGATGTTAGACTCAAGTAGTTATGGAATAAGACGATACTACTGGTGACAGTGGTTTGGAATGGGTTATCTCCCGAAAAAGATACCTAGGAGTTAGAAGAAGAGATGAGAAAAAAGTATCTAGGGCTCTTCCTATAAAGTATGTTATCTAAATTTCGAGGACGAAATTTTTTTAAGGGGGGAGAAATGTAATGTCTAGTTTTCATAAAAATAACGAAAATGGATATGTTTTCAAAGTAATTCCTCTAAAATGAATTGGTTAAGGCCTATAAAATTTAGAATAATGATCTAGACATTAAGTAATGAATTTAGGAGACCAGAGGTACCTTGAAATAGAGGCTAAAATAACCAGACAGAAATTAATGAAATAGCTACATAACGTAATGGCATTTTTGTAATTTTGAGTAAATTTTAGAATTCTCATAGAAGGACTTTTAAATGATAAATTTAAGTTTTTCAGGGTTCTTAGAGGCTCTGAAAACCATAGGAAGCCTCAAAATAGTTAAAACCCCTTTGGTGTACATTTTCTAATGTCGATTGACTCAAACTTTGACTCTTTCATTCGAGAAATCCAATTTGAATGATTCCAAAGGCATTTTATGAGATTAAGGACCTAAATTTTATGATGAAAAATATGGTTATAAGAAATGAGCTAAAACAAACTAGAAACAAAAATGCCAAGATTAAAGAACAAAATTGGAATTTTTGGAAGCAAATCTTGAACCCTAGCTATATATAGCCTCACGCCCCACTCTTCCTTTCACTTAGCTCATTTTATTTCTACCCTAAACCAAAGAAAGAAGCAAGAGAGTGAGGCACACAAGGGAGGAGAGAAAGGAAGGAGAAAAAGCAAGGAAAAGGTATGGTTTTTCATGGATTTTCTTAGTTTCTCTTTAGTAAATTACTTCTCCTCCATCTTCCCTTCTTTCCTATGGTTTTCTTAAAGCTTTTAGGTCTGTTTTGAGGTTAGATCAAGGAGGGAATTTTTGAGTTTGAAGAGTAGAAGCCAACCAAAGTGAAGATCAAGCCAAGGAAACTAAGAAACTAAGGTATTTTGTCATGCTTCAAACTTGATATTTCTTGTTCTTCTTCTTGTGTTGTTTGATCTATGTAAGACCAGCCCTAAAGGGTTGAGTTTCTAGCCAAACCAAGGATGAATCTTAGAAAAATGATGGAGAAGGACAAGAATATGCAAAGGAAACAATAAAATAACCATTAGATTTTAAGATAGAAAAGTTAAGGTTTCAAGTGTTCCTTTAAAATTCTATTTTAATACAATAATTACTAGGCTAAATTAAGTGTTTGGATGAGCTCCTAAGATCCCTAGAAAGCTTCTCACATGTATCTTCCATCAAGGAAATAAAGCAAACTCACTTAGTGTTCATATAGTGTATAGTTTTGGCCTAGGATAGATGAAGCACCAAGGGGTAGTTTTAATTTGTTCCAAGCTTGATTTTGAGTCATATATGATGGAAGAGGATGAGAGAAAGCCTTGAAAAAATTTTAGAAGTCATTGATAGTGAGATGTAACTTTAGGTTCCATATGATGGCTTAAAGAAGCAACACCTAGCTAAGCTCCTTGAATTAATTGTGTGATGACTCCAAGAGACTTAAAAGGAGTCAAGAATCATAAATGGATAGAAAGAATGGAGCCAAGATCATGTTTTCATAGGGTTACTTCATTAGGTTCATTATGGAACCATAAATGGGCTATAGGAACAAGCTAGTTTTTCTGATGAGTGTGTGGCTTTATAAATTGTCCCAAAAGTGTAATTAGCTTCCATATTATATGTCTAGGCCAAAGGAAACAAGTCCCACCTTCGTGTGAGTGTGTGGTCGTGGGAGAGGAACCAAGCTCAAGGAAGAAAATGTGTTGTTGTGACAAAGGTAACTCTCTCTTCTTTCTCTCATGCATGAGTGGATGTTTATCTTGTCTTTAAATGTGTGTATGCATGTTTTGAGCCATGAAAAATGTTTTAGCAAGTATGTAAAAGCCATGGTACCATGATGATATGTTATATATTCAAATGATGTCTTATGAACTTGTTTTGGTTTACTTGAGTGTGGTGAAGCCAAAAGTTCCCTAGCCATGGTGAGGATGAGCTAAGAACCCTCAAGAATGATTGAGACAAAGCTAAAAGTCTACCAAAAGTAAGACTTAGTAAAAAGGCCTTTAAGAAAATAGGTGAGGCAAGCCCAAAATCCTTAAAAAGAATGGGTGAGGCCAAACCACTTGCTTGGCAAGTCTATGTATGTTTTGTATGACTTCTTGAATGCTAGAAATGTTTCATGAATGATTATATGTTTTATGATAGCCATGCATGCATTTTTGGGTATGGATTTGCATTCTTTATGTATGGTTGAAGGGGAGAGGAGCTATTGGAATTCTTAAAATCTCATCCCTTCCTCCCCATTTGCATAACATGACTAGGTGGTCCAAGTGAGCAAAGGAATGGAAGCCATCAAGCCTAAAGGAAGGAGATTGACAACAAGTGTATAGAAATGCATATTTTGTAGCCATATGAATGGAATATGATGTAATCCTTTGTTTATATGATGTATGACCTTATGAAACACATGTAAATATATGAATATATTGTGTATGAATGAGATTTAATGTCGTATGAATGATATAGCAATTTTTGGGCATTGAATGGCAAGATATGGCTAATGTGTTCTTGTGTATACTTTAGGGTGAGAGTATAAGTTTGTGAAATATGGGTTTGTACACCTTTGACACGTGTTTAGTAGACCATTTTAGTGCTTTCCTATGTTTTCAAGTGCCCATAAAACCCTTGAAAGCAAATTTGGACCATTTGGAGACACAAAACGTGCCATTTTGCAACCCAATATCAAGATCTGACCAAATGAATGAATTTGCATATTACATTTGGAATGCATATAGATTTCATCTAGAGATTTTTAGGAAGCTAAATACCAGATTTTGGAGTTCTGTGGAATTAATTATGATTTTTCAAAGTTGCCATTTTTCTACTATTCTGGTATAAGCACTGTTCATATGATCAGTTTCTTGTGCTGTGTCATTTGAGGAGCCAATAGTGTTCAATGCTCATGAAAATTTATAAGTATAAACTAGACATGATAAGCTTTCTATGTATTTTTGAAGTTCAGTAATAGTACCAGTAGTGACAGGCGACCTTGGTTATTGTTCTATCAATTTCTAGTGGCTGGACATCCCTATTGTGGTATGGATTTATTTTTACCATAAATTATACATTTGTATCTTTCTATAATAGCATAGTGGGCTTGATTTCAATGTTTTTAGAATTAGTTATGATTTTCAAAATTCATGATAAAAAGCTGAACCATGAACCCGAGGCTACACATGTAAATTTTATGTATATGCTTCATGAATTCGAGTTCTCGGCCAATTCTTGAGCTGGTTATAAGTATTATTTATGTATTTAAATATGAGAATGAGATGAATGAGTCCATATGGTCCACGAGACATGGAATGAGAAATTTATCCACGACGTGACGCAAAATAATTGAATATTTTTAATGGCTTTCCTTGGAAATCTTGTGTTGTTCATGGAAGGAAGCCTAGAAATGATAGGAGATAGCCTAAATGAATATAGTTTTACAAAGATCTAGTTAAGAATAGAGGATTATTAGAATCCCATAATTTCTTTTTCTTTAACTTATCACATACATTTTCTTGGACTCTACTACCCCCTTTCCTATACGGAAAAAGGTTATCTATTCCTCATTTATTTCGCTATTACCTTTTTGCATATCGCTACTCAAGAGCACGTGACTAATGACTTTAGATTTGTAAGAAAAAGTATTAAGCATGAATTTGTAGTATAGAATGAGATAAAGAGAACGTGCTAACAGTATTAGAAATTATAAGACTAAACAGCATGAGTTCAACATGTATAGTAGAAGTCCCTCGTGATATAACTGAATGAAATGAAAAGGGACCAATGTATGATGCATATCCTATGAGAGATATTAGACACATTGGATGTGTGAGATGCCTTAATGTAAAGGCCCTTGAGTGAGAGTTATAGACATAGTCAGAAATTACAAGATAAGAGAGAGAACAGTCAAAATGAATTTAAATAAAGTGTAAGCCTAGTTTGTATAACAATCAAAGGAAGTAAAGTAACATGAACCAATAAGAGTACAAAAAGAAAGCATGACAAAAATGCTAGAAGTGAGAATCTAATGATCCTTAAAGGAGTAATGAGTGAAAGCCAGTATACTCCTAAGTCTTGTTATTATGGGATTGACAGAGAAGCAAGTGATATAAGACCCACTTCACATGAAGAGCATAGCAAATATCTGAGTTTAGCCTAAAGATTATAAGCGATAGTTACCAGACTTAGTGAGCATATATTTTTCTTATAGATACAATGATCTTAAGCTTTGACATCTCCCAGAGATGAATTGCAGTAGATCCTAAAGGGTTGCAGTAAACCTTGGCAGGGCTATGAGAGGTTGTAGTATACCCAAGGGTCACAGTAGATCCCACAGAGTTTTAGAAAGCCTCAATTGTTTTATAGCAATTCTCTTGGGAGATGATAGCCTAGGATAGTTTTTTAGAATAGTTAGTCTCAAAGACTAATTTAGTTTCTGATAGTTTTTGTCTTAGAGACTAGATATTTCCTAAGTATGATAGACTATTGCCACAGAGATATTAAGGCTATACTTAGATCCCTAAGCCACTAACTAGTTTTCTTCACTAGATGAGTTTAGTATGTGGGATAAGGAAAGCAAGAAGTCGCTTTCCAGAGTTCAGTTAGATGGACCACTACCCAACAGTTATTAAGCCTGACCAAGGGATAGAAAGAAATCCCTATATATTAGATTATGTATTTAGAAAAAGGTCAGATGTAGTTCTTCATGATAGAGTAAGTGGTAGATCATGTCTCCAATAGCTAAGACTAAGAGTAATCAGTATCCCACATGAAGGCAGTATTAGTTAGTGGTAGTCACTCTTCACTGTTAATGCGAGAGATTGAAGGGTCATGCTAGTCAATTACAAAATTGAGAAACTGATTAATACTTACTCCTAAATAGATAGAGAGAGTAAAGTAAAGAGAGTAAAACAAAGTTTCTCCCAAACAAATAAAGCAAGTAATGCAAAGTTCAGACCTAAAAAAAATGCAAGTGTAAGAAATTGGGATAGGTAAGAACAGAAACTCCTCAAAGAAGCTATGATCCCAATAAGTGATTAAATAGGAGGCCTATAATAGAAAGAGATATAATCCTTGATTATAGGATGAGCTAGTATTAAAGAAGGTAAGAGAAATAGTGGATAGAACTCTTAAATGAATTAAGTAGTCAAGTAAAAGTCTCTTATGGCATGTAGTGAATTGAGACAGATAAAGAGCCTTTGCCATAAAAAAAAAAGCCATTAGAAGATGATATAGGAGATATCTTATTAATATGAATGTGCAATTGGATGCTATCTCCAAAAGTATATGCAAGTAAGTCCACTCAACAGTAAAGTTTAACCTTATGAGTTAGGTTATGACCAAGCAGGTATGAAACCGTAAGCTCTCCCAAGATAGAGGCTAGAGTAGTAGAGTATGTCTCAGTATCATAAGTAACTTTCCCTTGTGACAAGAATTAGTCATAGGCTTGGAAGAAATAAACCAGAGAAAGAGAGTTATATATATATAGTAAAGTAAGAAATGCACCTTCTCCTATAAAAAAGAACTTAAAGGAATTTAGCTCTTGAGGAAAGTAAGTAGAGTCAAGAACAAGGAAAGAAAAAGACTGGTAAGCAAGTATATGAGAAAGTAATATGAAGTTTATACCCTTATATTTTGAAAACAAAATTTATTTAAGGGGAAAGGAAATGTAACATTAGGTTTGTCGAAAAAGGACCATAAATGTGTAATTTTCAAAGGAAGTCCCCTAAAGAAAAGGAAAAGTGGTCAAATAAAATTAGAGTGATAATTTGGACCATTAAAAATGAATATTTAAGACTTGAGTTGCCTAAAAACCCGAGCCAAAAGAGCTAAAAAAATTTGCGAAAATAAGTTGGGGCACTTTTGTAATTTTTGAAAATTTTAGAAAACTCATAGGAGGGCTTGTTAAATGAAAATTCTGAATTTTCTAGGGTTCTCAGAGGCCTTGAAAACCATGAAAACTTTTAGAACAGTTGAAACTCCTCAGGTGAGCGATTTTGGCAAAGGATTGATTGAAACTTTGATCAAATAGTTCAGAATGGTTTTAAATCTGTTTTGAGTGAAACCAAAGCCATTTTATAAGTTTGGGAACCTAAATATTATGATGGAAAAGAAGGATTTTGAAAAAGAGTTGAATTGAGCCTAAATGGAAAGAAACAAGAAAAAAGACTAAAATGCAAAGTAAAAAAGTTGTAAAAGTAACTTTTTAGCTTCATATATCACGTTGCTTTTCAGCCCCTTGCTTCACCAACACTTAGAGCTTTTGAAATCAAAATTCCCATGAGCTAAAGGGTGCCAAACTAAGGAGGAGAAGGAAGGAAGCGATCTTATGTAATAAGTGAGAAAATTTACTCCTTTCCTTGCTTCTTCTCATGTTAAGCCTCTTCTCCATCTTCTCTTCTCGCTTTCTATGAATTTATGGTTGATAAGTTCTATTTTGAGGTCAGTCCAAGTAGAAGAAGTGAGTTTTGGAAGGAGAGGCTTGTAGCAAGTGGAAGCTTCTTGGAAGAACACACAACCAAGGTATGTTTCATGAATTCTATTGGCTTCCTCTTGGATGTTTTCCTTTAGGGTAATTTCGGTCAAACTTAGCTCTCTTGAGGGGAGTTGAATTTTGACCTTAGCAAGAAAGAAATAAGTGTTTAAGAGTGTGGGAATTAAGATTAGTCCATTGGAATCAAAAAGAGAAGCAAGAAATTCAAGTCGGTACAACTTGGGGTTTTGAAACAAATGATGAAATCTAATTTTTCCTAGAGATATTATAGCTTATGTAAGACATGGTATGAGTCCCTTAGACCTCTAGGAAGTTTTACATGAGCCATTCCCTTCAAGAAAAAGCAAGAAAACCTTAGGCTCCTATGTGTGCTTAGTCTCAGCCTTATGAGTGAAAATGCACCTGGGGGGAGATCTTTTTCATTCCAAGGGTATAAGAGGCTTAGATATGAATTATAGGTGCTAGAGGAACAATGAATTGAATTTAGGAAGCTTGGTTTTAGAGATGGTAATTTTAGGTCCCATTTAGACAAAAAGAGGCAACCTAGAGTTTGGCTTCCTAGATAGAGTTTATGGTGGCTTCAATGAGTTTATATGGAGCCATATGGTCTAAAAGAATAAGCATTGAGAGCCAAGAGCATGATTTCAAGTGGTTGCATCATTGTGTCATATGTGGACCATATGAGTGATTTAAGACCAAGTGAGCTAGCTTAGAGTTTTATGGAGCTAGAATTGGTTCCAAGGCTTGATTTGTATCTCATTTGATGAGTCTAGGCCAAGAGAATCAAGAACCCTCCCATTGTGTGTGTTTGGCTGAGAAGAGCAAGTGAAGTGTGAAGGGGAAAGCTTATGTTTCGTAGTCTAAGGTAGCTCTCTAACCTTTCTCACATGCATTTCTTGATTTGTTGCTTGTCTTGGATTGCTTGTAGGTATGTTTGAATTATGTGAATTGTTTATAACCACTAATTTAATGTCTTGGTACCATGATGTGCTTTTGAACTTGTTTGAAAGATGTGATGGCTTGAGTAAGCTTAGTGATGCCAAATGTCTCTTAAGATACGTGAAGAAGAGCCAAAAGTCCCTAAGAGTGGATGAGACAAGGCCAAAAGTCTCAAGAAATAGTGAGGCCATATCAAAAGTCCCTAGAAGTAGGTGATACAAATCTAAAAGTCCCCAAAGAGTTAGGTGAGGCTAAACCAACAACCTTTAGAGCCTATGTTTGATTTGTATAAACTTGTGTAACATGGAAAAATGGCTATGTATATTTTCTAGAAAGTTTTATGGCATGCTTGCATTCCTTGACTTGAAAATACATCATATATGTATATTTGAAATTGTAAAAAAGCTATTGAGATTCTTTGAATCTCACTCTTTCCCCTGCATGTCTATTTTGCCTAGGTGAAATCCAAGGACCAAGTGGAAGGAGCCATATGCCTTGAAAAGGGACATTGTGACAATAAGATAGGAATTTTGTAAAATGATGTCAAGAATTGTACATAAATGATGTATATGAGATGTAAATAATTAAATCTATGTAAAAACATGTATTTATGATGAATGAAAGGATTTTGGAGTATGTGCTAGTATGTATGATTTTGACAATCAAATGCCTAGTTGGGCCCTTGTGGTCTTGTGCATGAGCTCAAGTTAGGAAGTGGTTATAAGATGCATGAGTATTTGGACCTCTTGGATATCTTTTGTATGCTAATTTTAGCCATTTACATATGCTCAAGAGCTTATGGTTAGAGTAGGAAGGCATTTGGTCATGTTTGGACCCCCTTCGACAATTAAAAATGCCATTTTTGCAACTTATACCCCAAGCTAACCAAATGGGCGAATTTAAGCATGAAAGTTGGCATGAATATAAGTCTCATCTAGAGATTTTTTCTGAGCTAAGAATCACTTTATTTTGAGCTCTAGAGAATTAATTATGAATTTTCAAAGTTAGAGCAATTCTACAGATTTAGCATGTGTACTGTTCTTGTGGTCAGGTTATGTTTCTGTGTCATTCGAGGGACAAATGAAATCCAATACTCAAGAAATTTTATAAGAATAAAATAGACACCTTAAGATTTTTGTAGCAGGTATCTTTGGTACTGTTCCATTGTCTTTTATGGTTCAAATGTTATTTTTGTGTTCTATAATATTTTTATTCATTAGTTAACATCTAAAGCTTTCTAGAAAGTTATCGTATGCAAGATTTTGATTTTTCTAGAATTAGTTATGATTTTTCAATTTTCATATCAATAAACTGTCCTTGCAACCCAAGAATGAAAAATGCAAATCCATGAGAAATGGTTCTTGATCTGTGTTGTAGGCCTCAAATTGTGTTGTTTTTTATATGTTTAAGTATGTTATGGGTGGAAATGAGTTAAAGTAAGTTTAAATGGCTCATGTGGGCAAAAATGAATTATTTCGGTGTCCAATATGCAGAATTTCGTTGCCAAAGCTTGCAAGCTCCATGCAAATGAATATGTAATGCTTTGAATATTATAGTACGAAGAGTATGAACTTATGGTATTACATTTTTTATCAAATAAGTGGAATTCCATTGCCAAAGTTTGCAAGCTCCATGCAAATGAGCATGTAATGTGTAATATCCAGTTCTCTAAAAACGTGAGAAAAGTAACATACGGTTTCTCTGTAAACGTACGAAATTCACCGAATACAAAAGGAAATCCCCCAAAACAAATTAGTTAAGGTCCCAAAAAATTTATGTAGCATTCTAAACTCCTAAAAATAAGAATCACAGGCTCAAACAAAAAGAAAAACGAAGGTAGAATAAAGAAACGAATTTAAACAAAAGGTTGACGAAACGTAATAGTATTTTCGTAATTTTAAGCAAATTTTAAAATTCTCATAGGGGGACTTTTTAAATAAAAGTTTTAAGTTTTTTGAGGTTCTCAAAGGCCCTGAAAATCATGGGAAGCCCTGGGACAGTTAAACCTCCTCTGGTGAACGTTTTTCACTATTAGTTGACATAAACTTTGATTAGGTCATTTGGAAGGGTTTTAAATCTAATTTGGATGAAACCAAAGACATTTTATGAATTAGAAGACCTAAATTTTATGATAGAAAAAATGGTTCTAAAAAAGGAGTTAAAATGAGCCTAAATAGAGCAAACAGGCGTGTAGGAACAAAATGGTCATTTTAAAAAATTGTAAAAGAGGTTTCTTAAGTAAGATTACACCTTATCACCTTCTCTAAGCTTCCATTTGAAAAAAATTGAGCAGCCATGGTGTGACATTAAAAGGGGGGAGAGAGAAGAAGTTTAAGCTTCCATTTAGGTAAATAAACGATCCCGTTTCATTCACACAAATTAGGAAAGTTATTCCTCTCTCTAAGAGCTCTCTAATGGTGGTTTTCTTTTCTTGAAAGCTTGAAGATTCAGGACTAACCGAGCCAAAAAGGAACTATTTTCAAGAAATCAATTGGTGAAAAATAATCTATGCAAAGAGAGCTCCATTTTAAGGTAAGACTTTACTCAAAATACTCGCAAAATCTTATGTTTCCAACCCATTTAAGCTTCGGTCTAGAGAGAGAAAGTAAGGAGGAGAGTTTTTCTTTATGTGTTCTTGATAGAACCAAAGGTTATGGAGTGTGAGGATTAAGAATATACAATTAGAATTAAAAAGGCAGTTTTAGAATACAAGTTATGGAATTTAGGGATTTAGTTGCACCTAGGCTAAGATAAAGCTTCCTAGTAGTAATTTAAGTTGTCTGATAGTATATATGAGTTCTTAAGACACCAAGAGAGTCTCCCATATGCTTCTCCCATCAAAGAAATTAAAACAACTCCATTGGTGCCATATGGAAGCATAGCCTTGGGCAAGGAGGGTTAATGCACCTAGGTAGTGTTTTAGTTCCTTCCAAGCTTAATTTTGTATCATGTATGATGGGAGAGTATGAGAGAAAGCCTTAGAAAAATTTTAGAAGACATGGATAGTAAGATGGTATCATAGGTTCCATATTATGGCTTAAAGAAGCAACACTTAGCTAGGCTCCTTGATTTGATTGTGTGATGACTCCAAGAGATTTCAATGGAGTCAAATATCATAAATGGATGAGGAGAATGGAGCAAAGATCATGTTTCCATAGGGTTGCTTCATTAAGTGCATTATAGAACCATAAAAGAGCTATATGAACTACCTAATTTTTCTAGTGAATGTATAGCTTTAGAATTTGGTTCAAGAGTATAATTGGCTTCCATATGATGTGTTTAGGCCAAAAGAAACAAGTCTCACATCATTGTGAGTGTGTGGCCGAGAGAGGGAGCATAATTCCAAGAGAAAAAGTGTGCTTATGTGGCAAAGGTTGCTCTCTCCTCTTTCTCTCATGCATGAATGTGTGCTTACTTTGTCTTGAATGTGTGTATGTGTATTTTAAGCCATGAAAAGTGTTCTAGCACATGCCCTTGTTCCATGGTACCATGATGTTGTATTATGTTTTCAATTGATGCCTAGTATGTTTGCTTGGGTTTGCTTGAGTATAGTGAAGCCAAGAACCCTTAGCCATGATAAGGATGAGCCAAGAACCCTTAAAGTTGGTTGAGACAAAATAAAGAGTCTTCCAAGAGTGAAGTTAAGTCAAAACCTCTTAGAGAAAATAGGTGAGGCAAGTCCAAAATCCATAAGAGAATAAGTGAGACTAATCCACTTACTTGGCAAGCCTATGTATGCTTTGTATGACTTATTCAAATGCCAAGAATGCTTCTTGAATGATCATACATATCATTATGCTCATGCATGCATTTTCAAGACTTATTTTGCATTCTTTATGTATGATTGAAAGGGAGATGAGCTATTGGGATTCTTTGAATCTCATTCCCTCCTCTCCAATGTCTTAACATGCTAAGTGGACCAAATGAGCAAGGTAATGGTAGCCACCAAGTTGGGAGATGAGATATTGACATCAAAGTGCCTAGTTTTATCTCTCTTGTAACCATACCAATGGCATATGATGTAATTCTATGATGAAATTGTTATGTAATCATTTGAACATGTGTAAATACTCATATATATGATGTATGAATAAGAATTAATGCCATATGCATGATATAGCATGATTTGGGTATGGAATGGCAAGATTAGACATATGCATTTTTGTGTATATCATGGAGTGGACGAGTGAGTTTGAGAAATCTAGATTTGTGCACCTTTGAGACAAGTTTATAATGTCATTTTGATGCATTCCCATGTGCTCAAGTGGTCATGGTTGCCTTGGAGCTCAAAATGGACCATTTGGACCCTTTGTAATACTTAAAAATGACTATTTCACAACCCAACGTCAAGATCTAACTAAATGAATGAATTTGCCCATGAAATTTGGCACACATATAGATCTTATCTAGAGATTTTTGAGAAGTTAAAGACTAGATTATTTAGAACTCTGTGGAATTAATTATGAATTTCCAAAGTTGGCATTTTTTTGCTAAACTGATGCAGACGCTATTCATATAATCAGAAACTTGGGTTGTGTCATTCATAGGACAAATGATTTCCAATGCTCATGAAATTTTATAAAAATAAATTAGACATGATAAGCTTTCCATGTCCACAAAGATCACCCCAATTGGACCTCTAATCAAAGAGATATGAATTTTTGAAGTTAGAGGATAGTACCAGTAATAACAGTCAACCTCTATTACTATTCTATCAATTTTCTATGACTAGTAGCCTCTTTATAGTCTAGATTTATTTTTAGCATAAATTAGACATCTGTAGGTTTCTAGAATGGTATAGTATGCCTAATTTTAATTTTTCTATAATTATTTATAAGTTTTTAAAGTTCAGGCACAGAATCTGGAAATCCTACCCGAGGCTGCACACTATGTTTTTGAGTATACCATCCATTTGCATGAGTTCTAGGCCACTTCTTGAGCTTGTTATGAGTTCTATTTGTGTATTTAAATGTGATAATAAAATGGATGAGTCCATATGGCTCATGGAACACTAAATGAAAAATTTATCCGTGACATAATACAATTTAATTATATTATTCCATGACTTTTTCTCGAGGAATTCATGTGCTTCATGGAAATAAGCCTACATATGATATGAGATGAGTCATATCATGGTGTTACATAATGCTTAGAATATTATGGTATTGGGTGTATGAACTTATGGTATTACAGCTACCTTGGTTTAAGATGCACAAAATTCTCTTTACTTTCTTATCTCTTTTGCTCGACCTCACACCTACCCTAGGAGAAATTCAGTCTTCGCATAGACACATCAAACAAGATACAATCATATCATTGGAACCAACTCTAGCCTTACATAAATATTACACAAGCTACATCTAACTTATGACACCATTATGGTTCCATATAAAGGCATAATAAAGCAACCTATACAATTCAAGGTCTTGGCTCCCATTTCTTACTCATTCTAAGTCACATGACTCTATTAAAAGTCATTAAAGCCATCACAAATTCAATCCAAAGAGCTAAATATCAAGTTGCTTCTTTATGCTTACAAGGGAACCTAACTTTCAACTTTCAAAATATGATTTCTAAATTCAAACCAATGATTCATATGGTATCTATTAATCATTTCTATGCCATTTGTATCCTTAAAATTAAAGAAAACTCTCCCTAGGTACATAAACTCTTTCTTGGCTGAGACACACATCCAAGTAAAGCACCCATGGAGTTTTCTTCCATTTCATAAGGAAATTTTCATTCATGAAGTTTCCTAGATGTCTTAGGAGTTCATATATACTCTTAGACAAGCTAAATTACTATTAGAAAGCTTCATAATTGCCAAGGTACATTCAAATCCCTAATTACCATAACTTGTTATCTAATGGTTCTTTTTGAACTCTAATTGTTTCATTAGATTCCTTAGGCTTCAAAACCCCCATTCCTATCAAGTTTGGATTGAGATAAAGTCTCTCTCATACACCACCCCTAATCTGGCCGAATTACATAAGAGAAGAAGAAGCATGATGGAGCAAGCTTTAACCATGAAGAATTACCTTATTTAGAAGTTTTTCAAAGGTGCTTTCCTATGCTTCTAGGAGCTCTCCCAAATTCTCTCTTCCCCTTACTGATTCAGCCACTAAACATGTCCAAATTAATCATCAAAACCATAAGAAAAGATAGGAGAAAGAGGAAAAGAGATTTAGTAAAGGAAGGAGTATAAAAAAGTGAGCAAATCTTACCCTTTCAAAGCTTCTTTCTTCCTCCCGTACCCTCTCTCCTGGTGCACCTCCTTGATCAGAGCTTGGATCTATTTTGGAGTGAAAGTAAGTCGATTAAGGAGTTGGCCAGGTGTGGGATGTTTTTAAGAAGCTTAAAGGTCCATTCACACAACTTTTCAAAATTACATTTTAGTCCCTCATCTTGATTCTTCTCTTTGGGACTCATTTCAACTTCTCTTTTAGAATCACCTTTTCCATTATAAACTTTAGATTCTTTAATTCATAAAATAGCTTTGGTTTCACCCAAATTTAATTTTAAATCTTACCAAATAATTCGGTCAAAGTTTTGGTCAACTGGCACTCTAAAATTCAAACCGAAAGGGGTTTTAACCATTTTGGGAATTTTATAGTTTTAGGCCTTCTAAGAATCCTGGAAAGCTCAATTTTTTCATTTAAAAATCCCTCCTTTAATTTTTTTAAAACTTGTCCAAAATTACGAAAATGTCACTCACTTTTGTAGCTTTTCGTTTAGTCGTTTTGGCTCCAGTTCCGAGCTAATCTTAAACTCTAATATACATTTTAAGATGTTTTCATTAACATTCTAACCTCATTTAGACTTAATTTGCCTTGCTTTAGGGTGTTCCTATTTTAATTTATCAGGTTCAATTCAAATTCTGAATTACTACTTATTACATAAGAAACTGTGAGGAATGAATGTATAACTTCATTCCAACAATTCATAATGTTCAACTTAAAGATCAAAGAGTACAAATTGAATAGTTTTGACAATAATTAGATGAATTTAGAAGTATTATTCAATATCTTTCACATCAACACTATTAAGATGATGATAAACCAAGTTCTTTCTGCAAGCCAAATACTTATCATTTAAATAATAAGGATGAAGATAATAATTTTAATGAAAATGATAATGATTGTCAAATTTTATGTAATAAATTTGTGTAATTAAATTTATATTAGATTTTTTTTCTTTTTTTTTCTAAATTTAATATTCTTATTTCAAAAAAATTATATATTATATATTTAGTTAATAAACTTAATTATATATTAACTTATAATATATATTAGCTTATAACATATTATGCATACCAAATTTTAATAATATATATTAAATTATAATATAGTATATAGCAAAAAAAGGAGGTTAGTAGGTGCAAAAATAATAAAAATTATTATTATTCTGTGCGAGAATGTAAAATTTGACTTTTTTACTTTTTTTTTCGTTTTTTCTATAGATTTTAAACTTTGCCGTGTTACGTTATGTTCTTTTTCTTTTTACATCAATTGCCATGCCAATTTTTTTTCCTTCTTTCTCTCTATATAAACTTCAACTGCTTTACTTTTGTTTATTTGAAAATATTTTTTTTTTGTTTCGTTTGTTGTCAATTCTTTAACTCTTCAATTGGCATATTTTTGTTACTACACTTTTTATCTTCTCTTTCATTTTTATCTTATTTTAATATTGTGAATTATTACTAGTTTTATTCTGATTTTCTTATCTGGATTTTTTTATTCGTTTGTCTTTGTTATATTCTGAGTTATTATTGTGAATCTCTCTCTTTCTTTTTCTTTTTTTTAACTCCATTTGTTTCTTCTTATTTTGTAGGTAATTATTTGAACTTCTTTTCCTGTAATAGGTAAGAAGTAAGAATTTTCAAGTTAAATTTTGAAGATTTTGGTATTTGTATTTGATTTTGTTTTCTCTTTTTTTTTTTATTTAATTCGTTTTATTTGATTTGATTTTTGTTTTCTATTTAGAATTTGTTTTAGTTCATCAGATAACCCAAAATGATAAAAATTGAAGGAGAAGACCACACACAACTCTAAAAATCTATATAAATAATTATTAATCATTATAATAAATAACATTAAACTAATCCTATTAGAAATGTTTTAAAAAATCTATATAAAACAAATTATTAAATATTATAATAAATATATATAAAATAAAATTTTTAACAAGATAAAATAAAGATATTATTATTTTTTAATGAAATATATTTTTATAATTTAAATTTAAACACATTTTTTTAATTTATTGATCTTAAAAATTATATTTTAGAATTTTATTGGGCTATTAGAAAATTTCTAATAGCATAGTGGTCGGACACTATCAGAAATGAATTTTTGATAGCTACCATTTTTAATAAATTGTTTAAAGAAATTTATTAATATATATTTTATATTATAAATATTTATAAATAAATAATTAAAAATTTTAATTAAAATAATAATTATATTTTTAATTATATTTAATTTTTTATTTATATTAAATATTTTTTATAATAAAATTTATATTTACTAATTTTATGTGACAGGATGCTGGCTTTGAGTAAGAGAGAAAAAGGAAAGAATTGAGGCAACTATAATTATAAGAATGAATTTGTCACAACTGAACTGACAGATTGTGTGATAGCTTATTTTGGTCGAAATCACGATTTTTGATTTTTTGCTATTGATATTAATTGTTAGAAATTAAAGAGATTCTTGTAGTATTGTTAGCTTCAAAAGAACTAAGTGATTGCTTTTTTATTATAGAAATTCAAACTATTATTATAAAATTGCCAATGCAATGTAGAAGTGAAATAAGTAAAATTGAGAAAAATTGAACTATGAATGATAAGAGGAGAGTAGGGAAGAGAAATAAATAAGAGAAAATGTAAAATTATTTATATAGTATTTTTTATAATAGTTACTTTTTAACGTTAAAAAAATGCAATGATTAAATTTAGTAAAAAATGATATTAATGAAACAAAAATTAATTATATAACTAATCATTAAACCAATAAAATTAATAATTACTTTAATAATCGCATTAAAAAATTATTTCTAAAATTAAAAAAATTAACTTATTATTATATTAAAAATAATTCTAACAAAAAATAAAATTTGGTTGGGCATAATTAAATCAATAAAATAATAATACAAAATTAATAATTACTTTGATAATTGCATTAAAAATTGTTAATAAAAATTAATATATTATTATATTAAAAACAATTTTTGTAAGAAAATTAAATATTGAATTTTTAACAATTAAAAAATTGTTAAAATATAAAAAAATTTTATTATTTGATTATATTATTTATATTTATATATTTATTGGATAACATAATAATTAAGCTATCTAATAACTATTTAATATTTCGTAATATATATGTTGTTCTAAATTATTATATATTTATTATTTATTAATTAATTTAAATTTATATTTTCTGTAATTTATATTATATTTTTAAATTATACATATTATTATACACACACACACACACACACACATATATATATATATTATTGCATATATTTAATTGAGAAACTAACCATACGTCCAAGAAATACTTTTTCTGTTGCTATTTAATGTGGTATTTTCAGAAAATTTGATTTCTCACTCAAAAAATAGTATTCAATCCCACGGCTCTTCTCCCAACATTTTTTTTTTCCTGTTGTCGCTAGTTTTTGTCAACGTAAGTTAAAATTTTAGTATAAACCTTTTTATGCTCTGCAAGTTAAAAATAAGCTTTTCTAAAAAAAAATTCAAAAGCAAAAAATAAAGATAAAAATATTCCCAATGCATCCATATTTCTAGTAAAACTTTTATTTTTATTATATTATTTATATTTATTTATATATTTATTAAATAATATGTTAATTAACTTGTTAAATGACTATTTAATATTTAATAATAAATGTACGTAATAAAAATTATCAAATAATTATAATCTAAATTAAATAAATATTTAGAATATGTTATATCTAGCTTACTATATATTTATTATTTATTACTTAATTTAAACTTAGATTTTCTGTAATTTATATTAAAATTTTTAAATCATCCATATTATATATATATTATATATTATCAACAACCACTTTTTCTATCAAATATATAGCAATAACAAAGTGGTTAGTTTATAATAATACATTATTATTATAATATAAGAATATATTATTTTAAATCCTGAATTGATTTTTTATTTTTTTTTTCTGATAAAAATATGGTGGGTTTCCCTCCTATGTTGTGAATTTCTGTCAATTTTTTCTTAGCTTTTTTTGTGCAATCTTATTTTATGATAAATAGATTTGGTTTTCGATTGAAGTTTGATCCAAAAAAACATATATTTGTCAGAATTTTATCAGATGCGTCTATCAAGAAATCATTTTATTGTTGTAGTGGAAATAATCAACATGATCTACTATAATATATCTGTGCTACAACAATGCAATATGTGTTAGCCCCAAGATTTTCTATAAAGATTCCTAGATACTAGATTTGATGATAACAAAATCATTAACTTATAATAAAATTATTAAATTAAAAGCATTGAACAATAAGTTGATAACATTGAAATTAATATCTGATTTATGGTGGATTTGATGTCTTTAATTAGGCTAAAAAAAATTTGCTTCTTTGATTAAGTCAATTACCACTCACAAGAAAAGATTATCTCAACAACAATAATGTCTTGAAGAAGCACTAAGGATGAAATCAATAAGAAAGAAGCAGCTTACTATCAAACCTCTTTTATTGCCCTTTTACCTTTAATTACTAGCTTAGTCTTTATTATTAATGCTCGATTAGGTTTAAATGGGTAAAATAATCACACCTACCAATTTAAGCATTAAAATATGAAAAAAAATGCAAAATTATTAAAACTTTTTCTTTTCTGTAACTTGTTTATCAATAAATAGTTATATATGTGTAACTCTATTTCTCTTATATATCCTAATGTTACACTAGACTGGAGTAAACATCAAAGCTAGATCTCAATAGTTTAGAAATATTTTTTGGTTCTCTAGACCTTTATTTTGCTCATTATACAATCAATTATCACATTTCAACCTCATATTTATACTTAAGTCATGTGGCTAGGCATTTTGGTTTACCAAAAATTTAGCAACATATTAACCATAAATCAAATGCTCTTAGGCACTTTGGCCCTCTCTTTATTAAAATCCATTGCTTGTATACAATTTAAATTAAGTGTTCTCATTCTAACTTACTTCTAATAATCTTCAGGCTCAATTATCACTTAGCCTTTAGACATGGTCTCATCAATTAGCCAAGAATAACAAGATGCTCATATAATATTAAATAGCATTTACATTACTCAAAATTATCCATACATTTATTGGTTCATCTCTAACTATCCTCTCTAGACTAATCTCATATACATCTTAGTCATTAAACATATGTTTATCTCAAAATACAATCTGACAAATCATAATAAGAAAATACAACATTAAGGACATAACTTTTCATGGAGCTAAAGTTTTTCCTCAATCTACTCTACTACTTTCACTTGGCAAGGCGGTTAATAGATAAAAGAGTAAAATTCTAGGGAGAATCTTAATAGTGCAATTTTACTCTAACACACATTTACCACTCAAGTACACAGGTATGCATATATATAGTTTTCCTAATATCTAAGCTTTCTAACATGTGAAAATATGCATGCATATGGCTGAAATCTAGCCAAGTTTATTAGACTCTCTCTTGAGTGGCTCTAATATTTAGGACAAGGAAGAACTATTGTGCTTAATTTTTGGCCCTTTACTCCTAGTTTTTATTAGGTAAAACTTTGCTTACAATGCTAGTAACTTATGAAAATCACATAAAACTCATATAACTCATTCAAACATCAAGCAAACACAATATAAAAACAACCAGGCACTCAAGCAATTAAAGGCATGATAGAAAGTAGGAAAATGCTACCTATTGTAAGTCTATCCCTAATGCCATAGGTACTAATCTTCTTTTCCTTTTAATCTTTCTTTTTCCTGGCCAAGCACTAACATTGAGGCTCTTTACTACTCTGATAGCCTACAACATCACATTATAACCAAATCAGTGCCCAACTCCAACATACAGACTATATGCTTTGCTATGCATGATTTATGCATTTCTAGCTCTTAGGAGGCACTTTAGGACTTTCTTCCTAAGACTTTTTTTCCTTAACTTATTAACCATATTTCTAGGGCTCAATTAGCTCACCATTTGCCTTAAAATGGAGCTTAATTCTTCTTTTATTAGCTTGCCTAGACAAACTTTTCTACTTGCCCTTTTATCTAGGCTCTAATTTAGGGTTTTTCATGGGCAAGTTTTTCTAGGCAACTCAAGCTCCTAAATTCTTATTTTAAGCCCAAAACTAGCATTTTACTATTTATTTAGTTATTGCACTATTCTTTTGGTCATTTCTCAACTTGACATATTTGTACCCCTTTGGCCATTTTTGAAAACCATATCCTTATGCATCTAAATTTTATTCTAACTTCTTAGATAGCTTTCTAAACTCAATTTAAGCTCATTAAGGGCCTTAGACACAGTGTCACACAAACAGATGCTCATCAACTGAGGCTAAAGTTTCATAGGTGCCTAGAAAATTTAACTTTCACATATGGCTTCAATAATTAGAATCAATATTTCCCATGGCCTTTATAATTCTCTAGAGAACCTCTAATTATCTTAGAACTCAAAAACAAACTCACTTGAACCACTTTTAAAGGGGTAGCCAAGACTATGTGTAACATCAGATTTTCTAAAAATCCAAGAAAACGTAAGAAAATGCGAGAAACGTAACATATGGTTTCTCCGTCAACGTACAAAATTCACTGGATATGAAAGAAAATCCTTCAAATTGAATAAATTGAGGTCTAATAAAATTAGAATAATATTCTAGACCGTAAATAATGATGAGTCAAGGCTAGAGGTACCCTAAAATTGGAGCTAAAATAGATGAAAAAAAAAGAGATCAGAAAAAGGCCCCGAAGAGCCTCCAAAGTTAAATATGAAGGAGCCAATGACTAAAATGCAAAGAAAAGTTATATGCCGGGCAAAATGTATAAATTGCCCTAAAGTTCAGAGAACCTTAGTTTCACCCTCCATTCGTGGCTTTAAGCACGAATATCAAAAAATCGAGCAAGAATTTCAGAAATTTATGATCTACGGTTAAATTCAATTTGATGAGACGGGTCCAATAATGCCAAGTTGTACGAATGGCCAGGCGGGATCTAGTTTGGGATCTGGTTATCCCGATCAGTAGCCATGAGCAAAATAGAAAAAGGAAGTTGTAACAACTATAGAAATAAAAATAAGTAAACGATTAAGAAACCCTGAAGGAATTTCAGGGATAGAATTGCAGTAAATGAAAAGTTTATAACACAATCATAATACAGAACGGTAAAAATTACACCTATAGACCCAGGTGTCCAATTGACACCGAAATTTGTGAGGATTGAGGTTAAGGGCCCCTGAACCATGTTTGAAGCTCAGTATGGCCAGAAAGTAGAGGAAATAATATTTATAAATTTTAGAAAGTCTAAAGGTATGTATTGTATCGTAAAACCTTAATTGGGTCCAGACACCGATGGTTAGACTACGGTAATGCCCAATAGTTGATTCTAAAGGCCCAAAAAGAGAAGAGAAGATATAATTAGGGTTTTAGAGAAGATGAAACCCAAATATAAATATCAAATGAAAGGGAAAGAAGAAAATGATTTTAGTTATGTTAAAGAATTCACCATAGTTAAGTTAAAAACTAACTATGGTTGAGTTAAAAGTAGACCATGGATGAGTTAAAGAAATTAACCATGGTTACTATCCATAACCTAAGGGCTAAGAAAAGGCATCCAAGTGTGTGGCCAAGGATTTTTGAAAGAAGATATTTAGTTATGAAATTAGAAAATCAAAAGAAAAAAGAATGGAAGGCTAGGATTTGATCTTGAAAAGGTTGATCCAAGGGTCCAAATTTAGTATGACCCTTTAACTTCATCATAATTCATCTCCTTCATCTCCATTCCATCATTTTCACGCCACACATAAGGGAGGAGGAGAGAAAAACGTGAAGAGAGAGAGGGAGGGAGAAAAAGTGGAAGATGAAGTGAAATCAAGCAAAACTACCACCATTCTTCACCAAATTTCTTCATCTTCTCCATCCTCCAACCTTTTCCTCCAAAGGGCAGCTGCATATTCATCTTTTATTCAAGGTAAAATGTTGCTCTAAGTGGGAAGAAAAAGGATTTTAGAGTGAGAAAAGCAAAGGAAGTAAGGCTTAAGCTTAAAGAGTAAGTTTTCTCCATCTTATACTTGTAAATCACATGCTTTAAGCTAGTTTTGTTAAACCCTAACTATGAGTTATTTTTGGACAGCATATGAATCATTAGAAATGGAGTTTATATGTTGAATATGAAGGCCTTGAAATGAATTTTATATGTTGAACATGAAGGCTATATGAGCTTAGTTATTGTTGTTATGTGTTGAAACTTTGGAAAACACAAAGATTGTAATTTTTAGGAAAATAGAAAGCATGGGGAGATGCAGTCCGAATTTTCCCAAAATTTTGGTGTTTTCTTGATGTCTTAAAGTCATGTATACCAAATTTCAAGTCCTAAAACATAAAGGAAAAGGTTATGGAATTTTTAGAACCAAAGAAACGTATTTTAAGCCTAAAACGGAGCTAGATTATGTGATGACCAAAACGTGATGTTGGGGCTGGAATTTGATGATTTTATCAATTCCAATAGATTCAAAAGGGTTTTTTTAGCTACGAATACCTATGGTAAAGCCCCCAAAGCTCATGGGATAAAATTCTTAAATTTTGGCTAAGAAATGTATACTATTCGGCCATAGTGAATGGAAAGGGAAGGAGTTGGATTTTTCCAATTCCAATGGTCCCATTAAGTTTAAAAAGGGTCATTCTATTTTAGAAGTTAAAGTTTATATGTTGATTGTAATGACTTATCATTATAATTATAGGGTTTGATGTTGTTTTGGGAACTCCAAAAGCAAGTAAACCGAGTCCCAAGGATTGAGAAGCAAAGTTTGCTAAGGTAGTAGTTTTCCTCTCTCTTTCCTTAAGCTTGTATGTTTGTATAATGATGAGTGTTATGCTATATCAAGTTATCATTTATGCTATAAGATGAGACATGTATGCTTAGATTGTGCTTGGCCTTGTATGAAATTCCTTGTATTGCTATGCGATATGTGGCATCTTGACTGGCATCATGTTATGTACTTACATGCTTGCTTGTGAATGAGATTGGTTTACTACTACTGAGATTTCATAATCTCACCCCAAATATAACCCATGCTAGGTCCGAGTTCAAGTAAAGAAAGAGTAAAGAATGTGGAGACATAAATCAAGGACCTTACTTTTATGTACCACATTTTGTTATTAATTAAATATTTTAGATTACTGCGTGCATGAGTTACGTTATGATACTGTAAGGTACTCAGGTATGAAATGGAAAGCCATATATATACCTAACCCTGAAGTAAAAAGAGTATAACTAGCGTGCATAAGATGCAAGAATGCCTGTACTTATATAAAGGCAAAATAATAATAATAATAATAATAATAATAATAATAATATGACCAATGAGGGGTAAAACTGTCCAATTTGTTGTAGAGGTAACTTTATATGAATTTATATGTGCTCCGCTAAGTAAATATTTTTCCTATGTAAAGGGTTTAGAGAGCTTGAAGTAGAGCCCTGAATTAACCTTATACGATTTTTTTTATAATTAAGTATGTATTTTCAAAGTTAGATAAGAATTTGGAAATGACCAAATGAATAGTGAAATTGTATGAGGAAGTTTTAAAATGAAAAATTTTTATTAGTTCAGGTTTCCGTTGACTCTTCTAAGTTTTATATGAGGTAATTGTAGTAGGAAAAGTGTTATAAAATAAGATATGACATTTATGGTATCAGAGCAAAGTTTCAGGCTTTTCTAAGGGTGTATATGGCTTGAGGATGTGACTATAAGGCTATATAAAAGTTTATAGAGTTATGAAAAGCCTTATATGAGGTATCTTGGGTGTGTAAAAGTGACTTATGTTTTTATTTAGACTAAAGGAGTTGTGAATGGTCGTGAGTAGGTAGTCAGTTGTGGGTGAGATTAGCCTTCAGTTCTAAAACAGAGTTAGGTGACCCAATGGCTAGAGCCTTATAATTTGTAATGGCTCGCCGGGATCAATGACAAGCTCCGAGGTGCTAGAAAGGCTTTCCTAGAGAGGTTATGAGAGGCCTAATCTCC
This sequence comes from Erythrophleum ivorense, assembly GCA_026724425.1. Classification (NCBI taxonomy): domain Eukaryota; kingdom Viridiplantae; phylum Streptophyta; class Magnoliopsida; order Fabales; family Fabaceae; genus Erythrophleum; species Erythrophleum ivorense. Next base: position 174,631 of record JAIUCV010000446.1, on the reverse strand, counting down.
TTAAGTGCCACACTCAGATCGTTCGAGGATGTCTTGCCCAATGTAGGAGCAAGTAGTGAGATAGCACAGTATGCAGTAAAGCTGCTACCGCACAGAGTGAGGGTTAAAAGAGTTCTTTACCTCTAGCCATGACACCCAGATAATATGATGATGTGAAGAGCCCAGAAAAGCAATTCCCTCAAGCTAGGGGTTTGAGTTATAAGTTACACTCCCTAAAGCCCCGACAGCCCAGAGGTGGTAGTTAGTTATGTATGTGTACAAGTAAAGCAAGAGGTGGAATCCTCTAGCTTTGATGACGGGCTGCAACCAGAGATGGTAAGGCTCGAATCATATAGCTCAAGAAAAAGCTCCTAGTTATAGCGGGGTTTATTTTGACATGAAAGGCCTTGTTGGTCATATTCAGGCCAACCTAAGGAATGAGCTACTATGGGGTCAATTGACGCACAGAGAGCAGGGACCCTTAGTATGAGTAAAGAAAAAGAATAGTAAATGGTCAGAAAAAAAATCAATAAGTAACATGTGATTAATGGACCTAGTAGTTGAAACTGAGAAGGGAACTCTTAGATAATATCAAACACAAGAATAATAAGGTTATTGAGACTCGCCTATAAGGCGATGACTCCAACTTAGAATGCCACTCCATGAAACATTGAATGACAGGCTAATATGATGAGTCTAAGATATTGTAAACATTGTCAGGGAAAAATTGGCTAACAGGGTCTTAAATTTTGCACTGCAATATATGAGATCTTGTTGACAAGATCCTGGACCCTGTTGATGGGATGTTAATGTAGCCTTGAAATTAACATAAGATAAGGCTACCAGTAATGAGAAATATAATGAGCACTCTAGAAAGGTGTACCTCATGGGTAACGCCTAAAAATGACTATGATTAGCCCAACGACAGAGATTCATAAGAGAATGAGAATAGTTTAAGAAGTAAGAAGTACTAAGTTCATCATAAGTCCATATGAGTTAATAAAACTTATTGTGAGCTACAGATCTGATGAGATAGGTAGCTCAGACTAAGTATGAGCTGAAACTTAAGAAAAGTGATCTAGGTGAGATGTATAGAAGAGAGTACAGTGTAAAAACAGAAATTAATTTGATTAAAAGATTAGCGAAAGTCTCCATGGATTGAGAAAGGGAAGTGACGATTGTGTCGCGCAATCTTAAATAAAACTAGGAAGCAAAATAAATTTTGTAGTTAATGGCGCAACCTAAGTCATCTCCCTTAGAGTTTATGTCTCAATTTATTTATGAAAGGGGTATTCTAAGTATTGCTAATTGAAACTTGTTTTGGGGGTTTGAAGTACTATAATTTATTTGGACTAAATTTAATTGACAAAAAAATCAAAAACTTAAAAACTAAATGAGGTGAACAGTTAAGAAAATATGGTAGCTAGCCTTGCATTGGACTCCCTAGAATTCGATTATCCTTGCCCTTGGTTTAGTTTACCAAATTTGGAATTAATTCCTTGCTCTTTAGTGTATTCCTTATAAAGATTCTTGAATAACCATCCAAGGTTCAATTCATTAATTATTCAAGGAATTTGCAACCACAAGAAATCTTGAAAAATTAATTGATTGAATTAAGAATAAGAACACACTAAAATCAATCCTAAATGATCAATAAAATCTACTACACAATCCACTTAAGATGCTAATTAACCATTTAGATTAATTAATTCCTTAAACAATTAATTGCACAAAAATTCCAGCTAATTAATCCAACAACCATTGCATCAATTAACCAAAGATAAAGAGGAATTTAAAAGTGATTTGCACAGTACTAATTCTGGAATTTTTACAAACATGTGATGATCACAATTAAAATTCTAAAATCAAATTATATTCAATTCATTAAACAAACCAATCCAATAATTTTCAGCAATTAAGTTCCTAAATCAATCAACTAGACCTAGTCAAATTAATAAAAGATTTAATGCTAGAATTAAAAGATATAGCAAGGAGTGTTTATCCAATTTGGTGAGAAAATATGGGGCTCAAATCTGCATCTGGGAGTTTCCAAACTTCAGGCAGCCACCATGGATAATTCAGGCTGCCATGGAGATTTTAATCGGAGGAGAATTGATGAATTGAGTTGCAGCCATGGATGATTCAACGACAGAATGCTCCCTAGATGTACTTACATGCTTGCTTGTAAATGAGATTGGTTTACTACTATTGAGATTTCATAATCTCACCCTAAATATAGCGCATGCTAGGTCTGAGTTCAAGCAAAGAAAGAGCAAAGAATGTGGAGACATAAATCAAGGGCCTTACTTTTATGCACCACATTTTGTTATTAATTAAATATTTTAGATTACTGCATGCATGAGTTACGTTATGATACTGTCAGGTACTCAGGTATGAAATGGAAAGCCATATATATACCTAACCCTGAAGTAAAAAGAGTATAACTAGTGTGCATAAGATGCAAGAATGCCTGTACTTATATAAAGGCAAAATAATGATAATAATATGACCAATGAGGGGTAAAACTGTCTAATTTGTTGTAGAGGCAACTTTATATGAATTTATATGTGCTCTGCTAAGTAAGTATTTTCCCCATGTAAAGGATTTAGAGAGCTTGAAGTAGAGCCCTGAATTAACCTTATACGATTTTTCTATAATTAAGTATGTATTTTCAAAGTTAGATAAGAATTTAGAAATGACCAAATGAATAGTGAAATTGTATGAGGAAGTTTTAAAATGAAAATTTTTTATTAGTTCAGGTTTCCGTTGACTTTTTTAAGTTTTATATAAAATAATTGTAGTAGGAAAAGTGTTATAAAATAATGTATGACACTATGCATTGAGGGACCTAAGGGAGTTTTTCTTGTTTCTTGCAGTAATTTCTCCTTATTTTCTCAACATAGATGAATTCTGCATGCTCCATATGATCAACTGCATGTAATGAAATGTAGAGAGAGATTTTCTCTCTCAAGGTGTGATGAATTGAGGGAAGAACTCATAAAAATAAAGCTTGAAACATAACAACATATACCTCAATCTAAAACTCATTCAGTCCTTTTCGATTTACCTTGATTAAAATTATGAAAAGAGCACTCTTTTCCCCATTAGTGGCAGCTCAGTTTCCTTTAAAATGGAATTTGAAACCATCAAACTAAAGCTCTTGAAGAGGGGAATAATTTTCCTAACTAGAGCTAAGTGAAAGAAGCTCAAATACTACCTATTTCCTTACTTCTTTCTCTTCTCTCTTTTCTTTTTTCAAGACACCATGGATGAGCAGCTTGGGGGGGCTGAAATTCTGATTACAAGTGGTGGAGAGAAAGCCACATGCATCATTAAAAGAATTAGAATTTAAAATGTTGACTTTGATTTTTTAATGACCATTTTGCCTTTACTTCTCTAGACTTTAATCTGTATTCTAGCTCAAAAAAAACCCCATATTCTTATTGAGAATGTTTTAAACCCTTAGGCCACTTATCTTGAGCTACTAGAGCATAGAACTATATAAAATAACTTAAAACTGCACTATGGTACTAGCATTCTCGTTTTTTGTGTTGTCAATGTTTTTGACCTATTTTTTATTTCCAAAACATTCTTTGTAACTTATTTAATTCATATCTAGTGGGAAATAACATTAACTTGTTCTAATTAACTTTTTATTAAAATCTCTATATTTCCCATTTTTTAAGCATACTTTTGTTCCTACATTCCTATTTCTCATTCCTTTCTTACTTTTCTCTCTATTTTCTCTCTTTAATTAGTTTTCTATTCTCTTTCTTATGTCCCTTTAACTTATTAGAAGGTCAAGGTCTAATTAGAAAATATTGGATATTACATTAACTTTTATGATTTCAAGTAGCCTAACATGGAAAGAAATTCAACTCTATGCCAACGTTCAAAATACATTTGAAAAGGAAAGAAACATGCATTCAAGGAAGAATCAAGGATGAAGTTTTTCCCCCTTTAAGAAAGCCATTTATGTGAATGTTTAAAGTTCAAACAATAGCACTAAAAACAACAAATAAATTCTTGGACAATTAAGATCAAAGCTACTGCGTGCATTTTTATCAAACGAAAGCTAAAGCTAGGCCTCAAAACGAAGCCTCTCTATCATTAACTAAAAAATAACTCTTTTCCAAATATATCAAGTGGCTCCAAACGACTACCCCAATCAATAACCCAACGGCTACTTAATCAAGAGGCACATTATTGGAGTGAAAATCATGCTATAGTCTGTTGAACCCCACTCCCCTATTTCTTCTCTTGGAGCAAACAAATTTAGATTATTGAGTGGTCTAGATTTCATCATTTTTTTCATTTCAACATGTTTTTTATTTCAAATGAAGTAAAATACAAAATAAAAATAGTCTTTTAACCTCTCATTTAAAAAAATAACATTTGACATTAAAAATAAAAATAAAATAAAATCTTTAAATTTAGGTTATCTAAATTTAATTTAAACGGCCTAAATTACCTATTGCTTCTCTCGAGAGCAACAAGTGATTTGGATACTAGTTCATCAAAGCAAGCTTAATTAAAAAAAATTGGCTGCGAAACGAAAGGAAGAATGCATCATAACAGCTTGTTAAATTTAGAAAAGAAAAAGGCTTAAGCATGGATAAAATTATGCAAAGTTAGAGGGATTTTATATGTACACACACACACACACACACACACACACACACACACACACACACACATGTGTGTGTGTGTGTGTGTGTGTAATTTGTATGTATAGTGATCCCTTTGGAAAAATAAAATCTATATGTATATAAAAGTATGATAATAATACTAATAGTTTATATGCTAATTCGATATATATATATATGTATATCATACTTTAAATGATAAAATATTATTGATGGTTACTTAATATTCATGAATAATCAATTACTTTAATTTTAAAATAATAAAATTAAAAACAACAAACTTTTAGGATATCTTATTAAAATTTTAAAAATTAAAAGTAAAAAAAGTTTCTTGCATGTTTATGTTAGTAGACAAAAATCTAAAAGAGCAAATATCACCATTTTCTCTCAATTTTGTTCTATTTATATTATTTTCATTTCCTCACTCTTTAACTTTATTTAATATTCATTCTTTCTAATTTGTTTAAAGGATTTTTTTTGTTTTATGTTTAAATATTTTTTAACTTACCCTTTACATTTATATTGTCTCTAATTTTTCCATCTCTTCTCATAAAGATTTAACAAAAGCCCTTACTTATTATTATTGTTACCAAATTATCATGAGTAGGCTTTTTTGTAAATATATGCAGACACTCACTTGAAATCAGTTTATAATTTATAAAGAGTTAGCTAATGAGATGAATAATATAAAATATAACTTTTTTAGAATTTATTCTTCTTTCATACATGCTTTATATTGGGATGTTGCACAAAAAGATTGTATTGACTAGTACTATGACACGTTGTTAACTTATTTGATTTTAATATAATATACTGTCTCTCATATGGACTGTGTGCAAAGTAATTATAAATTATTTTACGAAAGCATATTATATATTATAATTTATAATCTTGGCCCCCTTAAAGAAACGGGTTTTGCCTTCACGCCTTTCTATCCATGCAGTCACCAGCCACTAGTTGCTGTTCTACACCTACATAAGAAGCAAATTTCGAATAGAGTAGATAAGGAAGCATCAAGTGATCCGCTCCGATATCCAAATACAGTTAACTTAAAAAAAAAAAAAAAACTTAGATATAACAATGTAAAAAGTTATTCTCCTAAATGCAATATTTTTTTTTCATACTTGGTGGAATGTCACCAAGTTCAAAATTCTTGTTTCTTTTTTTTTCGCTTTATAAGATTATTTTATTTGTTCACGGTAGATGCCCTGCGAAATATGTAGTATCTGAAGGTATATCAGTGACTTGTTATCCAAGTTAGTGCAATAGTGGCTTATCATCCAAACAATTTGGTTAACGAGTCACTATCGTACCTCTCAACATTGTATAATTCACAGGTCATTTGACATGAATAAATAAGATAATCTTATAAATAAAAAAAATAGAAACAAAAATTTTGAACTTAGGATTGTCACCAGCTCGAAAAAAAAAAATTTCAAACCAAGTTCAAAAAAGGTATTGTATTTGGAGGGATAATTTTTTGTACTGTTACATCTGATTTTTTTTTTTTTTTTGGGTATATGGCTCAAAATTTGTCAAGTGATCATTTTCTCTTTTGTCTTGCGCCTTATCTTGCTAATTCATTAAAAAGAGTGCTGTGCTTAGTGTTCAGGTCATATGCACTTGAGAGTGCCTATTTTGTGAGCCTTTTCGTAATTCCGTATGAGAAAAAGTTTCAACTCTTTATACTTTCTTAGCTTAGGAAAGAGTATATTAGAGTTTGCTGTAGGTCAACGAATTATAAAATTTTCATCAAATCCATTTTAGATGAGCAAGAAAAAACTTATCACCTTTAGTAACTTGTAATCCATTTTAGGTGAAAGAGGAAAAACCTTATTTGTGGGTGAGCATTTAAAACCTTCAAGAGTACCGTTGCTTATGAGTTGTTGTAAAATCAAGTTTACTATAAAGAAAAATCTCTTACTTTGCAAAGATACTTGACGTAATTAACTCTCATTAACCAAACCATGATAATCCAGTGTGTTGATTCTTCTCTGCATTAGCTATACTAGTGTTATGGTGCAAAAGTTTGTTTTCAGCTCTGTCAAATCCTTTGGTTGCTGCTATTTGCATATTAGAATCACTGTTATAAGTTATTAAGATTACTTGTAGCCATTGTTTTAAGTCTCTTGCAGTTAGTAAAATTAGCTTTGTGTCTTCGGAATTGTTATTTGATATATATATATATATAATGCGAAAATTCTGCAAACACTTATTTGTTCCCTCTCAGTATAATTATGTCATTTGATATTAAAACTGGTCTCCGTCTTGCTCTGGTGCTTAACAGTGAAGTAAAGGTCCTTTTTTGTAAAATTATGTCACAACAATTTAGTGCCTTTACTTTATGGATATTTAGATCACTATTTTTTTCAATGACAGTTACTGTTCATCCTAACTATCAATATGAACTTGAAATACACCGACATTAAAATACTAGCATTGAGGCATGAAAATTTGTAGCACTATAAATTAAAAGGCATATTACAACTAAAAATAACATGTCTCTACTAGTTTGCTGATTCTTAGAAAAATTTTGTCTATTAAAAATAAGCAAATTAAAGTAATTATATCTAAATATGTAAGCATTCAAGAAGTATCTAATCTTGAATAATGTTTTTCATGTATTTTTAATATCCATGAACTGAAGTCATAAATCTAAACCAGACACTAGCATGGATAAAATGATGCAAAGTTAGTGGGATTCTTTTATATGTGTATGTGTACTTTGTTTGTATAGTCCCTTCAGAAAAATAACATATATATATATATATAATAATTTGCATACTAATTCAATATATAACATACTTAATTTAAATGATAAAATATTATTGATTGTTACTTAATAAAAAGTTACTTTAATTATTCTATAAGCCTCTTAGAATATAAAATTGACAATGACAAACTTTTAAGATAATATCTTACCAAAATTTAGAAAATTAAAAGTAAAAAAGAAAAGCTTCTATTTGCATTTTTATGTTAGTAAATAAAAATCAGAAAAAATAAAATCATCATTTCCTCTCAATTTTTAACTTATATGATTTTCATTTCTTCATTCTTTCACTTTATTTGATATTCACTATTTCTTCTTTTTTTAAATTATTTTTCTCTTTTACTTTTAAATATATTTCAACTTATCCTTTGATCCTGCTTCTAACTCTCTAGTTTCTTCTCATATAGTTTTGATAAATTACCTTACCTATTATTATTATTATTACCAAATAATCGTCAATAGGTCTGTCTCTCTCTCTCTCTCTCTCTCTCTCTCTCACACACACACACACACACACACACTCTCTTTTGAAATCAATTTATAATTTCTAAGTAGTTAGCCAATGAGATGAATTATATAACATAGAACTTTTTCAAAATTTATTCTTTCCTTCGTGCATGGTTTTTATTGTGATGTTATACAAAAAGTTTGTAGTGGTGTGTACCATGATATGTTATTAACTTGTTTGATTTAAATACAATATTTTATCTTTGATATATATATGTATGTATATATATATTGATTATAAGGCAAATACAAATTTTTATACGAAAAAAGATTATGCATTATAATCTATAATCTCGGCCCCTGAATTTATTTTTTTTGAATTCGGCTCTTTCTATACTTGCGATCACCGAAGGCTAGTTGCTGGCCTACACCTACATACGAAGCAGATTTCGAATAGAGTAGATGAGGAAGCATCAAGTGATCATTTTCTCTTTTGTCTTGTGCCTTATCTAGCTAATTCATTAGAAAAAGTACTGTGTTTAACGTCCGGGCCATATGCACTTTGAGACTGTTTATTTTGTGAGCTCTTTTTTAATCCCTTAAGAAAATAAGTTTCAACTCTTTACACTTTCTTGTATTACTTTGCCAGCTTAGGTAAGTGTAAGTAAAATTCATTGTAGGTCAGTGGAGTCGTAAAAATTTCATCAAATCTATTTTAGGTGAGTGAGAAAAAATCTTAATTGTAGGCAGGCACTGAAAACCTTCGAAAGTACCGTTGGTTATGAGTTATTGTAAAAACCAACTTACTATAAAGAAAAATTTCTTACTTTGGAAGGAGACTTAATGTATCTTATTGACCAAATTAGGATAAACTTGTGTGTTCATTCTTCTCTCCTTAACTCTTATTTTCTGGTTTACATCATGCTCATTAATCTTATGTTGCTCTCTGCATTAGCTCTACTGTGTTAAGGTGCAAAAGTTTGTTTAAGCTCGGCCAAATTATTTGTTTATTACCATTTTTGGTTGCTACTGCTTCCATATTAGAATAACTGTTCTAAGTTATTAAGATTACTTGTGGCCATTGTTATAAGTCTCTTGTTGTTATTAAAGTTAGTTTTATATATATATATGTGTGTGTGTGTGTGTGTAAGTGTTTTATTTACAAGTTGTTATTTACTAAAATTCTACATACACTTATTTATTCCTTTTAAGTGTAACTATATCATTTAATATTAAAGTTGGTCTCATTTGCTCTTATGCTTAATGGCAAAGGTAAAAGTCTTTTTTGCAAAATTATGTAACAATAACTTTAGTGCTTTTACTCTTTGGATATTTAGATTACTATCTTCTTCCATGACAACCACTATTCATCCTAATAACTATCAATATGAACTTGAAATATGCCTACAATATTAGTATTAAACCATGAAATTTTATAACACTACAAATTAAAAGACATATTACAAACTAATAATAACTTGTCTCTATGACTCAGTCCATTAAAAATTTTAGTCTATTAAAAATAAGTAATTTAAATTAATCATAAATAGATATGTACACATTGAAACATATCTAATCATGAGTAATTTGTTTTGCTTATTTTTAATATCCAATTCAACCTTAGAACCTTTTTATGAACTGAAGTCATAAATCTAAACCAGACACTATGACAAGTCGAAGCTGAAAATAACCAAACATGCAAATGAAGAACAGAACTCTAAGTTAAAGCAAATATTAGCAGCCTACAAATTAATAGCAAATATATAGATACACAACACCGGAAGCAAGTTAAGGATCACGAAGAGGGTGAATGCCGACACCACCAACGCCACCACCAATGCCGCCAGCCCCAGCACCACCACCAATGCCGCCACCAGCAGCACCCCCAACCCCACCAATGCCACCACCACCACCAGCACCCCCAACACCTCCAATGCCGCCGGTACCAGCACCACCGACGCCTCCTAATCCTGCAACACCGCCAGCACCGCCTATGCCTCCAACACCTCCGAGTCCACCTAAGCCACCAGCTCCACCACCAAGACCACCTAGACCACCACCGATGCCTTTATAGCCACCTATTCCTGCGATACTGCCGATTCCACCAAAGTTGCCAATCCCACCAACGCCAGCATAGGCACCCATACCAGCAAACCCACCAACTCCACCATAAACAAAGTTCTTCTTCTCAGCAGCACCAGTTCCACTTGGTGCAGTTGTAACATGCGCAAGTACTACTGTTTGTTCATCTTTTCCACCATCACTAGGTACTTCACGTGCACTTGCATGCACTATAACTAGTACAAGCAGTACTTGAAGGGCAGTACCGTTTGCCATGATCTTTCTGTATATCTCTCTTTCCTTCTATGAAGAAAGCCGAGTTGGGGTGGATTGCATGCAAAGGATTCTCTTATAAAAGTATCCTCAAGGGGTGGACGGTTGAGAGTAATAAAAGATTGAAAGTGAATTGTAATGAAATTCACTGAGCCGAGCTCTCTTTCCGAAGATCTCGAGAAGGTCAATTCTTCAAAATTAATTTTGGGAACAGAAGGTTAGGTGGAAATGGAGTGGAAAGAAGAGAGAATTTAAGGGAGGCACGAGCCATGTCGTTTGTGGGAATTTGCAAAATTTGTTTCTGCAATCACTGATGTGCTTCTCCTGAATGGGTCTAATGCCCAATTATAGTTATACATCGTTCTGCAATTTTTTAATATTTATTAAATGATAATAATATTTTGCAAAAACTGTTTACTACCTCTTTTATTAGTTATGATCTACGTTACAATTTTGGTACACTGATGTTAAAATATATCACTTTATCCACTTGATTAATTACATAAAGTAAAATGTTATGTATGTTGGAGATTGTGCCTAGACCAATCATTATATTGCGAACATTATTTTTATTATGAAATAAGAGTTTTTTTCATTATATTATTATATTATTTGCATATTTATATATAATAATATCTATGGATAAATTATTTTTTGAATTATCCAAAATGTCCCTAATCAATCATCCTTGTAGGAACAAGGATGAATTAAGATTAGTATGATTTTGATTGATTAAGTGTTAATCATGTATAATGATATGAATCAAAATCATAGGTATGTGTTAGAGAACAGGACACTGGATAGACCCATCATGAGATAAGCTACATGGATTAAGTCATAAGTTTATCTCATATATAACCGTGTCATTGGTCTCTTGGACCTGAGATCACCATAGATTTCTACATGAAGGACACTGTACTTGGACATAGTCTAATGTCACCTTTGACTAGGTGATTATAAAGACTATGATCAGGAATAATGGAATCCATGCAGAAGAAGATGAGTGGTCAAGATAGAATTTATCCCTCTAATTAATAGAGAGATATCTCTGGACCCCTCGATAAGTGTGACTGAGAAATGCATGGCCATGCTCAGATGGAAAAGGTTCCATCTTATATCAGTCTGCTTAAAGATCGAGAAAGTTATGATCGAGCAAGTTGAGGATGACATTTCCATGCCTCGTACTCGATCTAGATATCGTGTGACAAAAGGGATATGATAGGGTTATAAGATAGGTTGCATCGGATTACCGATTCTGTATGATTTGGGTAGTCATAATGTCTTGCTAGAGGCCGCTTGTGATTTGTGGGTCAAACAGTACAGTTGCCCCACTGCCAACATCATATGGGCTTGCAGGGTCGCACACAAGAACGGACCAACTCGGGCTAAAATGTCAACATTCATTGAATCAGAAATGTGTCTATATTCAATGAATATCTAGGATGGAGGAATTATATATATATATATATATAATTAAATTCGAAATATATTATATATATGTATATTATATTTGATATTATATCTATGTATATATATATGAATTAATTTAAATTTGATTCTATTAGATAGATTTAATTTAAACTAATCAGATAATTTAAATTTAATTCTATCAGATAGATTTAAATTTAAACTAATCAGATAATTTAAATTTGATTCTATTAGATAGATTTAAATTTAAACTAATTAGATAATTTAAATTTAATTCTATCAAACAGATTTAAATTTAAACTAATCAGATAATTTAAATTAGCTTTAGATATTGTTAGTTTAAATTCAAATCTATCTTATAGATTTGAATTTAAACTAATAGATATATTTAATTAATTTTGATTAATTAAATATATTTGAAACTCTAGTTTATAAATAGGGTTTCCATATCAGAAAAGATGAGCTAGAGTTGCCTCCAAAATCGTTAGAGAGAGGGACACTGTATGGATGTTATACGGAATTGTACGAACGTCGTACGGACTGTATGAGGATTGTGCGGACGGACTGCTAGTACACCGTTTGAGTTGCTGAACTCAGTTCGTGTGGATACCAGTAGAGAGAGCTGATTTGCGGTCAGTTCTTGTGATCCAAATAAAAGTAAACAACAAATTCAATCGACAGAAAAAGGTAATTTTTTGAACCTATTCGGTTTAAATGATTTTAACGGATCATTTGGTGAGAATTGGGATCAAAATTTTAAACATTTCCGCTGTGTACCTCCCATAATTCCCAACAATGTATTAGTTCAAATTAAGGGCAGAGGCAAAAACATTTTTTTTCTGAGGGTTTGTTGCTGTACGGTATAATACATAATATATTGAGAAAAAATTATAACTATTTTCAATATGTATACGTAGTATTTGCATGATATAAAAAAACATAGCATATTATATTAGAAGTATTTATTGGTAGCGCTTCATGGCGCGCAGTACTTCGACTGTTCGAGTAACTCCACCACTCTTGACATAAAAGGAGACATATTTCTTAAGTATATGTCTGTTTTTAATCTATCTCATTTGTCATTTTTCCCCTATAAAATAGAATGATTTTCAGTAAAATAAAAAAAAGATAAAATTTACTGATAATTTGAGTAAAGTAAAGCAATTTATTAAACCTGTGTAAAGAGAAACTATAGGACACATGAATATAAAGTAAGTTGAAAGACATTAACTAATAAGAGAGGAAAAAATATCTGAATAAAAAGATAAAGTAAATATTATATAACGTAGAAGAATATCAGAAGGAAAAGAAAGTAAAAAAAAAAAATATATATATATATATATATCGAGGAGTCAAACGTTATTTTATGGGAAGGTACATGAAAATTATATTTTCTAAGGGGCAGACTTGGTTTTTATCAAAACTTCTATGTGCATAACAACATTTTCCAGAATGGCTGCCTCCTCTGTTGGTTCTAAACAAACGTCTAGAAACCATGTGATTGTTACATAATTTGGGGAAAATGCAATTAGAATTAAAATAGTGCAAAAAGAAATAATAGGAACATAAAGTGTTACATAATAATCACATTAGAACATTAGTTTTAATGCCTGTAGCCGTCTGCCACAATAGCATCTTTTCTCTTGCGACCCCCACTTCCCCCTCCCCCAAACGTGCGATCTCTCACTTCAACCCAGAAAAAAAAAAAAAGAACATTAGTTTTAACTAATTAATACGTAATGTTTTCACTTTTATAATAATTTAAAAAAATAAAATGTTACATCTTAAAATTCTTATGCCAAAATTGTAATTAGATTATAACTCAAGATGTTATGTGCAGTTTCCTAGATGTTCGCAAAGGATTGATAAACAGTTGTATATAAATAACTAAACATATATGTCATATCTTCGAAATTACAAATAATATGAAATTTTAATATTTTAAATCATGTATAATTCATCTCCTCACATGCATTAGTCATACTGAAATGTAGATAAATATGTATATACATATTAAACTCTCATCTCTCTCTCTCTCTCTCTCTCTCTCTCTCTCTCTCTCTCTCTATATATATATATATGAAGATGAACAAGAGGGTAAAATGATATTAAACATGAGAGATGCATTTTAATAATTCCATACACCTAAGGTTAAATTTAATAGCCAATTTAAAGGATGGGAGGTATATTGTAATACGGTTAAAAAAATTATAGAATTACTTATAAGTTTTTATCAATTAGGAGCACATTGTAATCGAAGACAAAAATTACAGTAAGCGCAATATTTCCAAAAATATAAAATACTTGTGAACTAAACCTACGGTAAAAGTCTTACATTTGATACAAAACGAACATAAAAGAGAAAGCTGAAGCTTATACTTTATAAATAGGCAACAGCCCGATTTATCCATAGAAACTACATAGAGCCCCGGAAAAGCAGGCCCCGTTGTGAGAGGGCTATCAACCGATCAAAGCACAAAATGGGAGAAATGTTCAAATATATAAACCAAACAAAATATGTAGAGGTGTGTTAATTAGCATCGGTTTCAATTCAAGTTTCACAAAACGAAAAGCCAACATGTCGATATTGCAGTTTACTGCTAATTTTTCCAGATTCCTCAGAATCAGAAGCTCAAGAGCTTTTATCACAACTTCCTCAAGACCCTTGCAGGTTAATTAGTTAAAAGCTTACAGCCTCATTTTTTGTTAACAAATTAGGCTTAATATAATGATCAGTATTTTGGACTTTGTAAAGCACAGGACATTAAGAAGGAGGACAATATTAGGAGGGAGAACAAGAAAGAAGAGAAGGAGACTAGACATAAGAAGAAATTAGATGCAGCAAATAAGACAATCGAGCAAGCAGAAGCGGTTAAAGATGCAGCTAGAGAAGTGAGAAAGACCTGTGAATTCATCCGAGACACCGGCTCCAGCGTAGGACTCTAATTTATGCTCTGCCTTTTAATATTCACCCAGTTATTGTCTATTTCACAACAGATCTTCTAAATATTAATTTCGGAGAGAGATAAATATAGAGCGTGTGAAATCTATTATTTAAGTGGGTCTCAAACATTCCAATAGGACCCATCCTATGTTTATTTCTCTCTGAAATTAATCACATCAATTCGAGAGAGAAATTCAGAAAATCCAAATTATTATCTATTATATTAAGAGTAAGAATGGCAATGGCTGGTAATTAGTCATTTTTTCAATACCCAAATTTGAAACATACATCCATCGACAAATTTTGAAACAATTTTACACTTCTAATGCCCTCACTCAAAATATTTTAAAAATAAAATTAGAAAAATGTTGCATGGATAATGGATAGCAAGTAATAGGTAGACATCCCAAATACCCAATGTCTGTATTTGCCTCCAAAAATGCAATTTATAAAATAATTTTAATGTATTTTAAATTCGTATATAACATAAAAAATAAGTAATTTATGATATACAATATAATGCATTTTATACGTAAATATCTAAATTTATGTTTATGAGTATCAGATATGGGATCTCAGGCATCATATCCGCCCATTAGAATATCAGACGGATATTGGATTCTTGAGGGTAAAATCCGAATCCACTTTAACACTCCCTAATAAACTATTATTATTGTAGATTTTTGAAATAATGTTAACTAATTAGTTATGTTATTTTTATATAAATAGATCAATTAGCATTTAATTGTTTCATACTAATTAATGGGGGGTTCAAATTTTTACATTATCAAAATAACAACGGTCAGCGTCAAAATAATGAAAACAAGTATAAATTTGGATGAAATTCTTTGCTTTGGCAATGCAAATAGCCTGGGAATTCTTTTTATATATTGACATATTTACTTCTGATATAGTTTTTATCTTCTTATTCCAATTTAATCGGACAATTTAGATATTTACTTTATGATATTAAATGATATGAATAATTTTTATTTTTTTGCTATATTTTTCTTCCATTATTATTACACAGTTACACTAGTGCATTAGTAATGTCAACATATTAGTTGATCATATAAGAGGATAGTTCAATTGTTCTTTGGAAATTTATATGATTGTGCATGCTCAATAGAAATGGAAAATTATAAAATTATAAAAGAATAAAAATAGAGAAGCGAGAAGTTTCAAGAGACAGAAACCATAATTTAATCAAAGAGAAAGACGAAAGAGCTTTAAAACTATACGGCTGGAAGGTTTTGTAAATTTACTTTGTTCTATGGTTTTACTATCCAAAAAAAAAAACTATCATGCCAAGAAAAACTCTGACAAATTAAATAGAAATACTGGGAAGACTTGAAATTTGAAAGAGACAAAAGGAGAAGTAAAACAAAATGAAATTATAAAGGATGTCTGTAGTTAGTTTTAAAGGACAACTAAACTTATAATACTGTTTATTTTTCAGTTATTAATTAACAATACTTTCGAAAATTTTGAGAGCTCAGGTAGTTGATATGACAAAGAAGGCGACAGAGAAAGTATCGGAAGCAGCTGATACCGTCACAGACAAAGTTTCGGGTGCGTGGGGAACAGCAAAGAATACTACAGACATTATTAAAGACAAGATTATTGGAAAGTAAATAAAAAAGCTAATATATATACTGTTTATTGGAGATTAATTAAAAAAAATCAAATAGAGTTATTTAAACTCAGATACAAACATTTGTATTTTTTAACTTATGTAGTTATAAAATAGTATAAGTTGGATTACTCGTTGCGTATAAACATCTGTCTTTTTAAGCATTTATTGTAATGAAAAGAATTCCAGAATTTTCCTTGAGGAGAAAATCTGTTATACATATATGAATTATCATTGATCCTGTTATTTGTAACGTATACACATTTTAAACTATTATATTCTATTAGGGTCACTGCCAAGATTTAGGAGTAGTCATTCAGTATATTATTATCTTATATATTATTATGGTATGAGATACTATGATACAAGATAGGTATTTATAATATTTATGTTTAATATGAAAGTTGATAATATCTTGCATCTCGATAATATAATATATGAACGTTTAGTTGCACATGTTAATCAATGTTCTTTTTAAAATTTTTAAATATACATTTTTTAGTTAAATTATACATTTTTTTTACTATGTATTAATGGACATGTAATTCAAAATTTTAAAAGTTTGTGTGTAGTTTGTTCCCTCTTATTCATATAAAAAAAACAATGCAAATTTTGTAATAACTTATGTATTAAATTGTATATGTATATGACTTTTTATAAATAAATTTTGTTCTGGAATTAATTACTAACGAAAGAAGGGTAAGAGTGATAACTGCAAAAAAAAAAAATTTATCTCACTCAACCTTGTGATATGAGATGACGGAATTTTTTTTTTACAGGTATGAGATAACACTTTTTTGTCTAGGTAGGGGTATCATAATGTTATTTCATATGCTACCTTATAATCACATTAGAATATACCCAATATTATGATCATCCAATTTTGACATCTAAGATATGGTATGTGAGATATCAAAATCAAGATCATAGAGTACCAGACATCCTGTTAGGGTATCCTTCTCAATTCAGATACTCTTCATTTCCTTTGAAATTGCATAGCCTTAATTCCTCATTATCCTAGCCCATCAATGAATCTACAATTTAAAACTTGCCACATCAGAAACTTAAGCCTAATGGGGGAAAAAGAAAAGCAACTCAAGCCTCAAATGCATCATTCTAATTCCCCTAGATGAACTCTAATAAAAACCTGATATGCAATCGTTTGAACTTTTATATCCGCATTCTTCTCCCACACACAGGCCATTATCATGGTGCATGTATGAATGCAAAATAGCCTGATACGCACAATCAAGAAGCATGATTTTTGGCGCCAAAATTTTCGTGGTGTACGAATGAATGCAAAATAAGCGTGGGATGAATGAAACTTGATGATGCTTCCTGTTAGGAATGAGCCTTTAGAAGGATGGGAGCTAGATAATTCAACTGGGCTTTGTGCATGGCACAATACAACCAGATAGACTGAATCCAGGAACTTCTAATGCAGAGTCGGAGGATTAGATGCATTCTTTTAGAGTTACTCCTTTATAATAGTTTTACTGCTTTGAATCCCAGAGGATTAAGATTGCTGCTTCCTTTTATATGACTGGACCTGTATATGAATGACATAATTAAGTGGGTCTTGATAAACAATCTTCTTCACACTTGGGAGGAATATCTAAAAGCAGTGGCGAAGCCTTGTTGGAGGAGAGGGGGGCATCTGCCCTATCTTAATTTTTTAAAATGTATATATATAATATTAAATTTTGATATTATATTCTCACATTTTTTAAAATTTTAAATCTATTATGTAATATCCTATTGTTCTAAAGTTTTAAATTAAGGAGATTACAAAAGGAAGTCTCCTAAATTGAAGAATTAGAGGCCAAACAAAATTAAAGTGATAATCTAGACATCTAAAAATGAGGATACAAAGTTAAAGGTACCTTAAAACCAAAACTAAAATAGTTAAACAAAATTAAATAAAAAGTAGTGACATTTTCATAATTTTAGTCAACTTTTAGAAAACTCAAAAGATGGATCTTTAAATAAGAAAATTAAATTTCACAGGGTTCTTAAAGGTCTTGAAAAATATAGGAACCCTTAAAATGGTTAAAACCCTTTGATTTGCAATTTAGAGTGTCGATTGACCGAAATTTTGACCAATTCGTTCAGTATAGTTTTAAATCCAATTTGGATGAAACCAAAGGCATTTTATGAATTAGAGGACTTAAATTTCATGATAGAAAGTATGATTCTAAAAAAGGAGTTGAAATGAGTCCAAATGGAAAGAATCAAGAAAAGGGACAAAATGGGAATTTAGGGAATTGTTATAATTAGGCCACTTGCTTCCTATTTACACATCCCACCTCCTCCTCTTCTCTTAATTGACCTTATTTTGTCTCAAATCAGAATTCCACTTACCTTGAGGAGGCACACAAGAGGGAGAGCAAGGAAGAAGGAAAACCAAGTAGAAAAGGTAAAAAATTCATGGTTTTCCAACTTCTTCTCATCTTTCTCCTCTCTTGTCCTATAGTTTTGATGGCTTATTTAGAGCTATTCCATGGCTAGTTCAGTAAGAGGAGGAGAGATTAGAAGCAAGTCAAAGCTTCTTAGAAAAGTAAGAAAACAATGTAACTTCCATGGCTTGTCTTGTTTTTTCTTCTTAAGAGTATTTTCGGCCAACCCTAGACCCCTCAAGGAAGGAATGATTTCTAGTCTTAGTAAGGTTGGAATAAGAGTTTTAGAGTATGAGAAACAAGAATATGCAATTAGATTTAAAAGATAAGCTTTAGAATTTAAGTTGTATGACTTAAGGATTTTGTTGCATCTAATAATTTTTAAAGCTTTCTAAGGATAATCTAACTTATATAAGAGTATGTAAGAGTTCATAAGAAGTCTAGAAAGCTTCACAAGTGCCATTTCTCTAAGAAAAACCAAGCAAACTCCATGGGTTCTCCACCTAGCACTATGTCTTGGCCAAGAGCTAAAAGTAATATCTAGGGAGAGTTTTCTTTGATTCCAAGGATAGAAATAGTCTAAATATGATTAATAAAAACCAAAGAAAACATTGGTTTGAATTTAGAAGCCATGATTTATGATACAGAAGTTTAAGTTCCTTTTTAAGGCATAAAGAAGAAACTTGAGTTTAGGTTCCTTGAATTGAAATTGTGATGACTCTAAAGAATTTAAATGGAGTCATGAAACTTAAATTGAATGAGAAATTGGAGCCAAGATTATAAATTCTAGGGGTTGCTTCATTATGCCCTTATATGAAACCATAATGATGTCATAAGATCAAGTAAGCTTGTATAAAGTTTATGTGAAGTTAGAATTGGTTCCAATGATTAAACTGTCTTTTTTGATATGTCTAGGCCAAGTAAATCAAGATCCCCCTAGGTATAGGTGTAAGGATGAGAAAAGGAAGTAAGAAAGCAAAAGAAAAAGTTTGTGTTCTTGGCATAAGGTAGCTCTCTATCCTTTCTTGTGTGCATGTCTTGGATGTTTGATTGTTATTGGATACGTGTATGTATGTTTGAACCCTGAGATATATTTATAGTCATTGAATTCATGCTTTAGTACCATTATGCTTCTTGAAACATGTTTTAAATGTAAGATGAAATAAATGGGTGAAGTTGTACCAAAAGTCCCTTAGAATGGGCGATAAAAAGCTAAGTCTCTAAGAATAGGTGAGACAAAGTCAAAAGTCTAAAAAATGAGTGAGACTAAGTCAAAAGTCTTTAAAAATACGTGAGGCAAATCCAAAAGCCCTAAAAAATTAGGTGAAGCTAGATTAAAAGCCCTTAGAGCCTATGTTCGACCTGTATGAGTTTATGTGATATGAGAATATGTTTATTATAACATCCAGTCTCTCCGTAAACGTGAGAAACACAATGTTCGATTTCTCTGTAAATGTCAGAAATAGGGCGAATATAAAAGGAAGTCCTCGAAATAGAAGGAATTGGGGCCAACTAAAATTATGATAAAATTTTAAATATTAGAAAATGAGGATTTGAGGTTTAAGATGCCCAAAAACCAGAGCCAGAAGGGCTCAAAAAATTTGCCGAATAAAGTAGGGGTATTTTTGTAATTTTTGAAAAATTTGGAAAACTCATAGGAGGACTTTTTAAACAAAAACTTTGAGCTTTCTGGGGTTCTTAGAGGCCCTGAATACCATGGGAACCCCTAGAATAGTTGAAACCCCTCCCGCGAGCGATTTCGGCCGTCAGTTGACCGAAACTTTGACTGAATGATTCGGAATGATTTTAGATCATTTTTGAGTGATTCTAAAGGCAATTCTTATGAATAAGAGCTAAGGAATATGATGGAAAAGACATATTTCAAAAAGGAGTTGAAATGAGCCCAAACGAACAAAACTAAAGAGGGACTAAATTATAAATTTTAAAAGTTGCTTAAATGAATCCCTAGCTTATAAAAACGCCCCTCCTCTGCTCAGATCTCCTCACCCACTCTCTCACATGTTAAAATAGAATTAACAAGGGCTGAGAGTGGCGCACAAGAGGGGAGGCCAAGGAGCTTTGAAAAGTGTAAGTTTTAGCCACTTTTTCCTACTCCTTGCCTTGTTAAACTTCTTCCCCTCCTTTCCTCCTTTCTTCCTATGGATTTAGTGAGATGATTGATTCTGTTTTGAGCCCAAAACTGAGGGGGAAATTTCAAAATTCAAGGAGAGGGTTGAAGCAAGGAGGAGAGCTCTTGAGATAAGCTTGTAATCAATGTGATTTTTCTATCTTGGTTGCTTCCTTTTTCTTGCCCTTTGTGTGTGGAGTTTTGCCAGAATAGAACCATCTTGGGGGAGGATTTTTATCCAGAAATAAGAAAGAATTGTGGGTTTTAGACCATGAGGAATTAGTAGATGCAAGGAAATTGGAAGAAAAGCTAATGAAAATCAAGTTAGGAAAGTGTAGAGCTCTTGAACACTTTGTAAAAACTGATTTAATCCATGAATTTTCTTGCATGTGTAAATGTTTATTTGAGTTTCTGAGACCCCTAGGAAGCCTCCCAAGTGCCTCTCCCATCAAGGAAAAATCAAAAAGCCCATGGACTCCTCCTCCCTCCCTCAATTCGGCCAAGACAGAACCATTGGGCTAGGGGTTGTTTTAATTTATTTTAGCCTTGGTTTAGGACTTCTTATGTTGGTAGAAGGTGGGAGGAACCCTTGAAAAAAATTTAGAACTCATAGAAAGTGAATTAGTGCTTTAAGTTCCATATTATGACCTAAAGAAGAACATGATGCTATGCCCTTTGTTTTAATGATGTGATGACTCCAAGAGGTTTAAAAGGAGTCAAGAATCATATTTGAAAGGAAAAAATGAAGCCTAGAAGTCCCTTGAGGGGTGTTGCTTCATTAAGTGCCTTTATGGACCATAATAGAGCTTATAGAGCAATCTAGAGTTTAAGCAAATTGTGTAGCCTTAAAATATATTTCATGAACCTAATTGGCTCCCATAAATTGTATCTAGGCCAAGAGAAATCATATCTACCAATTTGTGGGTGTGTGACCGAAAGAGGAGACTTGAATCCTAAAAGAAAAGTGTGTGATTGTATACAAGGTAGCTCTCTCCACCTTCTCTCATGCATGGATATGTGTTTAGCTTGTTTTAGAATTTATGTATGTGTATTTTCAAGTTATGAAAAGTATGCTAGCATGCCTTTATATGCTATGATCCTTGATGCCATGTTATATTTTCTAATGAGTGCATGATGTTTGTATGAGTTTACTTGAGTGTGGAGAGGCCAAGAACTTTTCCTTTTGGTGAGGATGAGCTAAGAACCCTTGAGCTTGGTTGAGACAAAGCAAAGAGTCTCCCAAAAACAAAGTGGGCTCCTAAGAGTATGGTTGAATCCAAAGTGCTCAAGAAATTGGTGAGGCAAGTCCAAAACCCATGAGGAGAAGTGTGAGGCAAATCCAAACATTTGGTGAGCTCTTGAATGATTTGTATGAGTTGTTTACATGTCAAGTTTACTTTTAAAATGTCTATGGCTTTTATTTTCTCCATACATGTATTTGTAAAGCTTGCTTGCACATATTATATATGATTAAATGGGAGATGAGCTATTGGAATTCTTTGAATCTCATCCCCTCCTCTCCAATGATCCAACATGCTAGGTGGACTAAGTAATTATGGTGAAGGGAGCTAACAACCATGAAGAGCAAGGATTGACAAGCTTATGTCTTATTTTGCCCATTTTGGAGCCATAATGATGGTTCATAATGTATATGATGTTGTATATGTACCATGAACCTTGAGACATGTGTAAATATACTATTATGTGATGTTTAAATGTATGAAAATGATATATGACCCATAGCACTTATTTTGAGTATGTAATGCCAAAGTGTGCAATATGAAATTTTGATGAAAGTATACATAAGTGTGGGTTGAATGGCCAAAATGAGATGCATGAGGTTTGGGACCATTTGGGCAGTTCACTTAAGTCTCAAATGTACTTTTAGACTTGCCCAAAAGGTGCCAAGACCAAGGGAAATCCATTTGGCAATCTTGGCACCTTATAAGGAGCCAAAATTGACCATTATGGAACCCTATATTACTTTTTAGCCAAATGAGTTAGTCTTGATCTAAGATTTGGTATGCAATTAGGTCTTATTAATAGCTTTTTGGGAAGCTAAAAAATCATGATTTTTGGAGGTCTACAGAATATTTGATGATTTTTCAAAGTTGACAAAATTTATGGAAATGGTCTGATGCACTATTACAATGGTCTGAAATTATTTTCTGTCACATGAGACTCAAATGATGTCCAATTGCCATGAAATTTTATATAGATAAACTAGGCAATACAGTGACTTGTGCCAACTAGAAGCACCTCATTTGGAGTTTAGAGAGGAAGATATGAATTTTTGAAATTTCCATCCAATATCAGTAACTTTGCCCAACCAGAAGTACTGTTCTATCGAATTCTGAGGTCTGGGCTTGATGAACTGATCTAGAGATATTTTTTCTCTCTATTTGACATCTATAGATTTTCATATTAGTATCATTTGTATGGATTGGATTTTTTTGGAATTAATTGGACATTTTTTAAGTTCATATCAGTAAACTGTGATAGTATCAGGACCCAATCCGACCTCCAAACTATTTCACATGTCAAACGCTTTGTGTGTGGGATTTTATGATTTGTACATATTTTTAGCATGAAGTAGACATCCCAAGCTTTCCAAAATGACCAAGATTACATGATTTCAATTTTTCTAGATTTAGTTATGATTTTCCAAAGTTTGCCCAGAAAAGAGGCCAATTCTGGCCGAGAATGAAACCTCATTTTCCACCTTCCAATTCGGTTTCCATGAGTTGTAAGCATCTTTTTGTGATACAAATGAGTTATAATGATGTAATTAAATATGAGGATATATAGAATGAGCTCACATGGTCCACTTGATACCACATGAAATTTTTAATCATGACGTAGCGCAAGGAAGTGTGTTATTTTTAATGAAATTTCTCACGTCCTTCTTACTATATATCACATTAACATGTAAATGATGTTGGATATGAGCTAGAAATTATGGTGTTACATTTATGTATGCTTACAAGAGGTTTTTAGTACATGCTTGCATTCTTTGACATGAAAATGTGCCATATATATGCTTGAAAGGGTAAAAGAGCTATTGGGATTTTTTAAATCTCACTCTTCCCCATATATGTTTAACCATATCTAGGTGAAACTCGAAGAGCAAGAAATGAGAGCTAAGTTACTTGAAGAATGTGACTTTGAAAATAGTATAGGAATATGTGTATTTGGATATCAAAGTTTGTATCTATATAATGTATATGAGATGTAAGCACTTGGGCATGTATAAAAGTATATGATTATGATGTATAAACTAAACTTGGAACCAAATGTATGCTTATGTGAGAGTTTGACATTTTAGAATCTTAATGTATATGTGTATAAGAACAACTAGGAAGGTGGTTTTGAGATGTATGATGATGTGAACCATTTGGAATGTTTCTATGTAACACCATATATTTCTAACTCATTTCATGATATTCACATGCTTTACATCATCAATTCCATGAAAGAGTACGGAAAAGGAATTAAAAATAATACATTTCTTTGCGTTGTGTCGTATTTAAAAATTTTATTCAGTATTATGTGGACCATGTGAGCTCATACAATACATTCTCATATTTAATTATATGAATAAAACTCATTTGAATCATAAAAAATGGCCTACATCTCAAGGAACTCGAAAGAATGCATGAAATATGCATATATAATTTCGGACAGCTTTGTCCTCGTTTCTATCACAACTTTGAAAAATCATAACTAATTCTAGAAAAATTTTAATCATGCATTCTTGCCCATTATGGAAAGCTACACCTGTCTACTTCATGTTAAAAATATGTCTAGACCATAACATCCAACAAAGAGGACGTTTGACATGCAAAAAGGTCCAGAAGTCAGGCTGTCCACTAGTGCTATAACAGAATTCTGTAGCAAACTTAAAAAATATCCAATTAATTTCAAAAAAATATAATCCATGCAAATGATATCAATATAGAAATCTGTAGATGTTAGCTAGAGAGAAAAAATAACTCTAGACTGGTTCAGGTACGCCCAGACCCTGAGATTCAATCAAACAGTAACTGAGATCGGGTAGAGTTCCTGATACTAGATAGATTTTTTGAAAATTCATATCTCCCTCTCTAGAAATCCAAATGAGGTGCTTCTAGTTGATACAAGTCACTGGGAATGTTTAATTTCTTTGTGTAACATTTTGTGGCAATTGAGCATCATTTGAGCCCTATGTGATATATTTCATTTTTGGACCTGAGTGAATAGTGACATCACCAAAACCAAAAAATTTGCCAACTTTGAAAATTCATCAAATATTCTGTAAATCTCTGAAAATTATGTTCTTTAGCTTCTTAAAAAGCTCTCAACAAGCTCTAATTATGCCAAATTTCAAATCCAGAAGAGCTCATTTGGATAAAAAGTGACATAGAATTCCATTATGATCAATTTTAACTCCATATAGGATACCAAAATGTCCAAATGGCTTTCCTTAAGGTTTGGCATCTCTTGGGCAAGTCTAAAAGTATAATTAGGACTTTTGTAGGCTGCCCAATTAGTCCCAACCCTCATGCATCTCATTTTGACCATCTCATCAACACATATGTACAATTCCATAAACTCATTCAAGAAGTCATATTGTCCATATACACTCAATTTATATTCTAATGGTCACATAATATATTCTCCAATTTAAACATGACATATTATCATAATTACATATGTTCCAAAGGTCATAGACCATTTACAAGAATAATTTACATCATTAAACATCATTATGGGTTTAAAAAGCAAAAACTATACATATTAATGTCAAGCTCTTCTCTTCAAGATGGTTGGCTTCTATTACCTTGTCCACTTGGTCCACCTAGCATATTAGATCATTGGAGAGGAGGGAATGAGATTCAAAGAATCCCAATAGTTCATCTCCCATTCAATCATATATAATATATGCAAAGTATATTTAACAAATGCATGTATGGTCATATTGACATGTGCAAACATTTAAGAGACATATTCATCATTTGAGAAAGTCATACATAGCATACATAGGCTTGCCAAGCAAATGGATTGGCCTCACCCAATTTCTTATGGATGTTGGACTTGCCTCACCCATTCTTTAAGAGATTCTGGGACTCAACTATGCTCTTGGAAGTCCATCTTATTTTTGGGAGACTCTTTGCTTTGTCTCAACCAATCTTAAGGATTCTTGGCTCATCTTTGCCATGATTAAGGGTTCTTGGCCTCACCACACTCAAGCAAACCCAAACAAATATCATAACATCATTTAGAAACATAATATGTTATCATAAAACCATGGCATATGAAATCATGCTAGCATACTTTTCATGACTTGAAAATACATTTACACATATTCTAAGACAAGCTAAGCACACATCCATGTATGAGAGAAGGTGGAAAGAACTACCTTGGAAACAATTACACAATTTTTTCCTTGAATCTCCCTTCCTTGTTTTTGCCACACACACACAAAAGTGTGGGGAAGATTTCTCTTGGCTTAGACACAATTTATGAAAGCCAATTAGGTTCATGGACTCAATTCTAAGATCATAAAATTTGCTTAGACACTAGCTTAGTCTATAACCTCATTATGGTTCCATAATTGCACCTAATGAAGCAACACCCCTCAAATAAATTCTAGGTTCCATTCTTTCTTTTCAAATATGATTCTTTACTCCTTTTAAGCCTCTTAGAGTCATCACACAATCAAAATCAAGAGCCTAACTACATGTTGCTTCTTTAGGTCATAATATGGAACATAAAGCATCAACTCACTTTCTATGGGTTCTAAATTTTTTCCAAGGTCTCCCCTCATTCTTATTCATCATATATGACTTAAGAATGGGCTTAGAAAAATTTAAAACTCTCCCTAGCTACACAAACTCGTTTAGTCTGAGGCTATGGAGGAAATTGGGTTTCTTGGAGTTTGCTTTGTTTTCTCAAGGGAGGATGCATGTGGGGAGCCTCTTAGGGATCTTGGGAGCTCATTTAAACTCTTATTTAGGCCTAGTAATCATCATACAAAATCAGATTTTACAAGGTGTACTTAAAACCCTAGGTTTTGCATCTTGAAATCTAATGGCTAGTTTATTGTTTTCTTTGCATATTCTTGTTCTTCTCCCTCAAATTCCTAAGATTCACCCTTGGTTTGGTTGAAAACTTAACTCTCTAAGGCTGACCATATATAGGTCCAAATGCTCACAAGAGAAGGGAGGAAGAAGATCAAGTGGAAGGATTGCATGATACCTTGATTTCCTTGGTTTTTCTTTCTTATTCTTTGCTTTCCTTGGCTTTCTCCCTTAAATTTCAAATTTTCCCTTCTATTCTTCCTTCAAAACAGCCCTCAAAACTTCAGAAAAAATCATGGGAAAGAAGAAGGAAAAAGAGGATAAGAGATTGGCTAAGAGAAAGTATGAAAAACAAGCAAAATTTCATACCTTAAAGCTTGGATTTCTCCTTCTTCTTCTCCTCCCTTGGTGCGCCTAAACCCTAGCCTTCTTCTCTGAAATTAGGCAGAAAATTCTGAGTCTAAATGAAGGAGAGAGTGGGGTGCCACCTATATATAGGGAGAGGAGGAAGCATTTTTTAAAAATTTCCATTTTGCCCTTCGTTCTTGGTATTTTCATTTCTTCTTTGTTTTAACTCCTTTTTGAGAACTATATTTTTTATTATAAAATTTAAGTTTCCAATTTAGTAAAATGCCTTTAAAATCACTCAAATCGGAGCTGAAACTTTCTTGAACGAATTCGTCAAAATTCAGGTACACCTATATTGGAAAACGTCCACCGGAGGGGATTTAACTGTCCCGGGGCTTCCCATTGGTTTCAGGGCCTCTGAGAACCTTGAAAAACTCAAAACCTTCATTTAAAAAGCCCTCCTATATGAATTCCAAAAATTGGTCAAAATTACAAAAATGGCATTATGTTTCGTAAGATTTTCGTCAAAATTTATTTCTTCATTCTAGCTCCATTTTTCCTTCTGTCTGAGGCTAAGATTCTCATTTTTAGGAGTCTAGAATGTTACTCAAATTTTTTGGGACCTTAACTAATTCAATTCCGAGGACTTGCTTTGAAAATGCGTCCGTTTCTATCGTTTAACGAAAATTGGACATACATTCTATATACTGTGTTTATACTTTTGAACATGCTCAAATAGTTATGGTTTAGTTAGAAGGCCATTTGGTGCACTTTGACCCCATTATGATCCTAAAAATTTTCACATTCTTGACTTGAACCACAAATTGATCAAATGGACGAATTTTGTGCATGAAATTTAAAAAGCAAATAGGTCTCATCTAGAACTTTTCACAAAGTCAAAGAGTACTATTTTTGAAACTCTAGAGAATTTATTATGATTTTTTAAATTTGGCCAAATTATGTAGAAACTATCATTGTTGTTCATGTGGTCAATTTGTTTTTTTATGTCACTCAGGGGTCAAATGAAATCCAATTCTCATAAAATTTCACAAACATATAATAGATATCATAAGTTTTCTATAGACACTAAGAGTACCTATTTTGGAGCTCTGTAGAGGAAGAAGTGAATTTTTGAAGTTTCTGGTTTGCTGAAAAACGACCACCAGACCTGATGTGTTGTTTCATCAGTTTTTGTGGGTCAAACATAGTTGTTTTAATCTGAAATTTTTATGACAACTAGATGATATCCTGAGCCTTCTAGAAAGTTATACTTTGCATGATTTGGATTTTTTTAAAATTAATTGTAATTTTCCAATATTCATATCAGAATATGAAATTCAATAAGAATTTGCAAAGTGTGATGTGATTTTGAGATGTATGCCTTGGACCCAAGTTTTGAGCTTCATTTTGTGATATTTCTAATTGAACAAATGTGTTAGAGATGGAAAATGAATTTGGTAAGCTCACATGATCCATTAAGCCAAGAATGAATTAATTTAGCTTTCAATGACGCAAATATCCACTGCTAAAAGTGCTAAATTCATGAAAATGAATATTCTTGGCTATTTGTGATGCGATATAAATGCTAGCTACATAAAGTGTTATATATTAGGCTCATGAAATTTTTTGAACACACATATATACATTTATCATCTGACATTTTAAATTAAATCCATTAAATCCCCACACACACACACACATGTTCTCTTTTATTTCATTTTATTTCTTTTTCCATTTCCTATTTTCTCTTTATTTTTCCTCCTCTTTTTTTACTTCCTCTTCACTTTACTCCCTTTTTTCATATTGTCCTTAGCTTATTAAACTTTACACAATGATTCTTTTCTCTCTCCCTCTTATTTCTTACTACTAAATGTTATTTCTATTTTTTAATTTATGTTTAATCAATGTATACCCTTGATACAATTTTGTAAGTAGTAATTCTGCAATAATTAAGCAGAACACAATCAAATTTAAATGTCAATGTATTATTTTCAATTGGATCAATAATTGCATATAAAAATAGTGCAAAACCTTTTGAAATATTGTTAGATAAAATAATTTGTGCTATGCTTTATAAATATATAATTTTGCAAATTGAAAGTGTCATATCTAGTTCTACTTAGTCATTTCCATGCCAATTAACATCACAATGCCATAAAAACAACCATTATGAAACTTTTGACAATGATTTTAGCACTATTTATACATCAATTGGAACTATGAGAGTCAAGACTTGAATTTTTTTTCATTTGCATTCATGGCTTCCATATACAAATTTATTTTGATTCATATGACCATGATGAAAGATATATTTGCATATAGGAGCCATATAGCCAATTTTGGCTACTCTGACATGAAAAGGCCTTAAATTTAAAAAATTCATAACTTTGACTATACAATTCCAAATTTCGTAAATTAGTCATCTACAAAAAACTAAAGATCTAAACTTTATGCTATTAAAATTTTAAGTGAAAATGAAGCCATTTTGTCACACCTAGCTTTCACTTAATTCGTTCATCTCAAATATGAAGTTCAAGTAAAATTCATATCCATTCATAAGTTTTTAACACTGAAATCGGGTCATTTATGGGTCATTTTGAGTTATAGGAGCCCAAACTTGATTCTCTCTTTTCCTAAATTCATTTTCATCATAAACAAGTTTTTTTACACTCAATTTACCATGTTTAGCTCATGGAACACACAAAATTTCCACAAGACCCAAAATGACAATATGCACATAAAATTTACACTAATTTCGAAAATTCATAACTCAGGCCATACAACTCCAAATCATGCAAATTAGGTGTCTATGGAAAGATTAGGATGTAAACTACATGTTATACAAATTTTAGGTGAAATTGAATTCATTTGCCTTATCAAATGCAATGGAAGAGTAACTATGATCGAGTTAGAAGCCATATGACAGACCTAAATTTTGAAAATGCATATCTTAAACTACACAACTTCGAATTAGGTGATCTCAATGGCCACAGAAAGCTTATAATGCCAACTACATGCTTGCAAAGTTTCATGAGCATTGTAATTCATTGGACCTCTCAAAGGTATGAAACATCATTGTTGTGCAGTGTGAACAGTACCATGACCATTTTGAAAATTCTACACATTTCAAAAATTTTTAAAATATTTTGTACACCTTCAAAAATTATGGTTCTTAGCTTGTTAGAAAGCTTTATGATGGGTCTAAATGCATGAAAAATCTTAGGCTCAAACTAGGTCATTAAGGTCACTTTTGACATAGAAGTTATTTATGAAAAATTTAAGACTAACTTTGGTTTCAATTTAGACCATTTGATGCCCAATTAGTTTTCTTCCACTTTGAGCACATTTCTTTCCTCCTAGATGGCTTCTCTAACCATTCCATAATATGCCAAATTTTTTGGATCAAAATTTGACCCCTTGACATCCAATTATACACATATTCATATTGGCACCTACATGGTCATTTGTCATCAAAATGCTCATACATTGCCACAACTTGTTCTACATTCATATTCTCATACTTTTACATATAGTTTCATCATTAACCATGAAGTATAATCATCAATTACATCATAGGTCCATTGTGGTACATGTAGAATGCCATATACATACATACATACATCAAATTTTGGTACAAAATAGACTTCTAGTACATGAAGTCTAAAATATAAATTCTTTCAACATCCTTGTCCTTGCTTAGTGACCCTGAAAATGTTTAGTAGGAGCATGGGGGTTAGATTCGGGAGAATCTCAGTAGCTAATCTCAACCAATTCAATACATACAAGAATGCCATGAGTGTATGCCACGCATGTGGTGCAAGAATGCTATGCTTATGCTTCATATGAATAAAATGCATCATAAAACATAAAAGCTTATTCATTTCTTAGCCAGGGCATCATCATAAACTTGCTAGGCTCAACTTTTCTTAACCCGGGGAGAAGAAAGAGCTACTGCACTTAATCCATACCTTAGGGGAGTTAGGAGCCGAAAACATCTCATATTCATACATAAAACTCATTATGGAAATTATGCTAAGTATATCTCATGAATGCATCAAGCAACAACACATACAAGCATTCATACTCATTCAAGCACTCAAAGGATGCAAGAAAAGGGAGATAAAACTACCTTGAAGCTTGTAAGAACTTAAATAGCCATTAACCCACTTGATCTTAGCTTTTCTCTTGCCTTTCTTTCTCTTGACAGTTACATTTTATAGTGTTTGGGCTAGATAGGCCTACACATAACAATTTTAAGGCAAACTAACCTCATAGAACTCATGCTAGGCTCATGATTCTTGCTTAGTCTCATTAGATCTCAAGGTAATACATAAAGCTAATTTTTGGTCCATAATGAAGCTATCATTGGTTCTTGCTTTCAAAACCCTAAACTCTTGATTGTTACTAGTCTTATAACTCTCAAGAAAGTCATTTGAGTCATTACATGTTTGGTTGGAAGGGTTTAAGGCCAACTTACATCATTAACTTTTTTTAGGCCTTAAAATTTCAACTTTTATTCTAAGACTTCTAAATTCAATCCAATAGTTCCATAATTACTTATCCATCAAATCTAAATCTCTAAATCCATTAGGACTCAAAGAGAGATTCCCTAGGTACTCCTTTTCTCTCTAGGTTAAGACACTATGACAAGAGAAGCAAACATAGAGTTTTGTTTATTCTTGCTAGGAGTTTGATGCATACTCATGTTTCTTGGTTTCACTACAACTTAGCCATGAATTCATATGACCCAAAATACCTTTCAATAATCCCAAAACTCCTAAGGTGCAATTGAAACCCTAATTTCCATATTTTAAATTCTAGAGTTTTTTAATTGATTCCAATTGCATATTCTTCTTTTTCATGCCTTTAAACCTCTAATTCAATCATGTTTCAACAATTAATATACCCCCTCTAGCATTTCCATAGGGAGGTCGAACCAAGAAAGAAGGAGGACACAAAGGAAGAGCAAGTATTCTAGTTGATATCTTACCTTGCTTGATTCCTTATTCCATGGAGAATTTGATGCTATCAATAGTTTTGTCAAATCCTCCCTTTCTTCCAAGAGATCAACCATAAAAGTTTTCCTTTCAAGAAGTTAAAACCACAATTGGAGAGAGCTTAGAGAGGAGAAGAAAGTTAGTTAGTGAAGGCAAGACCATTAAATTTTGCAAATTTTTATACCTATTTTGCCTTGTTCTTCCTTCTTTTTCTCCCCTCTTTGGACGCCATGTTAAACCTGTTAGGAGTTGCTTCAGGTCAATAGAGATGAAGAAGAAAAAGGTGTGCCATGTAATAAAATGTGGGAGAGATTTTTATAGTATTTTCCTATAATTACACTTTTGCCCCTATACTTGAATTGCTCTGTTTGTATCGTTTTAAATCCTTTTTCAGAACTGTCTTTTCTATATGAAAACTTAAGTTCTCTAATTTATTAAAAACATTTACTTTTAATTTTATGAACTTCAGAGCCATCCCAAATCATCTAGTTAAAGTTCAGGTCAATTGATGGCCT
Source organism: Erythrophleum ivorense (assembly GCA_026724425.1). Lineage (NCBI taxonomy): Eukaryota > Viridiplantae > Streptophyta > Magnoliopsida > Fabales > Fabaceae > Erythrophleum > Erythrophleum ivorense. The sequence goes on along the minus strand of JAIUCV010000446.1, from coordinate 142,007 downwards.
AAAATATACACCGAAGAGGTTTTAACCATTCGAAGGATTCTTATAGTTTTTAAGGCCTCTAAGAACCCTAAGAAACTGAATTTTACCATTTAAAGCTCCTTCCTTTAAGTTTCTAAAAAGTTACCCAAAATTACAAATTTGTCACTGCATTTTCGAGAAAATTTATTTAGCCATCTTGGCTCTGATTTTGGGGTATCTTTAACCTTATATTCTCATTTTTTTAATGTCTAGATTATTATTCTATTCTTGTTTAGCCTCTAATCATTTCATTCTTGGGTCTTCCTTTTATATCTCATCAGTTTTAGTTCAATTATTGGAAGCCGGGTATTACACATTTGACCCCTGAAAGTACACCAAAACTAAGGCCATGATAGCATAAACAGTAACTACATAATTTCATAATTTTGGATTAGATTCAAAAACTTACCAAATATTCTATAAAACTCATAAAAATACCATCTTTGACTTGTTAGAAAGCTCTATAAATTCCCTATATGTCCACCAAATTTTAGCCTCAAACAAGATCATTTGGGCTATCAAGTGTAAGGATGCAGTTTATGGCTCATTTGGACCAAATTTTGATTCTAAATTGCTCCATTTGGGTCCTAATATGTAATCTCTTCTCTTGAGCAAATTTTAATCTATTCATACTTTATTTTCATAAGAATTAATGCATGAAATATGGTTAACTATAAAAATTCACCATCCCACTTGTTTCTTTACCAATGGAACCACTAGTGTATAACATAGCATATTAGGTTCCATTGACAAGTATTGACATCTAATTGGTTTGCATTTATACTCATAACATTGTACATAAAGTGCCATTTTATATAATCATAGAGTACATCACATTTGCTATCTCTAGGTTCCATCATGTGCACCAAATTATCATATATCATTCAAGTAGCAACACATATTCTAGTTACATATACATACATATATTCTTAAGATTAAACCAAGGTTACAATTATGTAACATCATTGTATACATATAATGCGTCACAAGTTTGTCTCATTTTTAAATCAAATAGATCATTACGTCTAAAGTTCTATACTAGGCATTCTAGGGTCTTAAGCTTTCTCTGGTTTTTTATCTTTACTTGAGGCACTTGCCATGGTTAGCAAAAGATGAATGGGGTAAGTTTCTTGGGAGAATCTTAGTAGCAAATCTCATTACATATCAATGCATACAATGAATGTAAATGAGAAAATGTAAGCATGTAAACCATGTGCATCATATGACTTAAACATAACTTTTAGCATGAAACTTCAATTCTTATCTAACCATGGCATTAAATCATACTAGCTAGGCTCAATTAAACTCAACTCAGGACTAAGAAAGAGCTACTACAATCAATTCTTGGCCATAAAGAGCTACAAGCTGAAAAATCTTTATTCTTGCATAAAACTCATGACAAAAACTATTTCAAAACATAGCTTAAGAAATCATTAAACAACCAAGCATATAAGCATCTCAACCCATTCATATACTTAAATGCATGCAAGATAGGAAGAGATAACTACCTTATAGATTTAGACACTTTAAGCTACCACTAACCCATTTGGTCCTTCTTTTTTCTTTGATCTTCCTTAGCTTGACACCCACAAATATTTGAACTTGGACTACCTTGGCCTACATATATCAATTTACAAGGCAAGATAACTCACTAAGATCCATTCTGACTCATATTATTAACACCTAAGCCTATTAGAATTTAAAATGCAAATTTGAACTATTTTAGTCCCTTAAGTGTTAACTTTTATAATTCACTTTCTAGGCTTCAAAATCTCACTTGATATGAGCTATATAACTCTAATGGAACTCGTTAAGGCCATCCACATGCAAATTTAAACAAACCAAATACCAAATTTCTTCTTTAAGCACTTTTGAACCCTAAAATTTTACCTTTTAAAATAGTACTCCTAAATTAATTCTAATGGTTCTATTAGTATTTATTAATCACATCTAAACCTCTTAAAATCTTAGAACTCATAAAAGCACTCCCTAAGAACTACTTCTAGAGTTTGGCTGAGACTAGCACCCTTGGAAGCCTAAATAAGTTTTTGTCACTTTTCATGGAGAATTTGATACATATGGAGTATCCTTGGCTCTTTTCTAGTTCAAGTTTGGTCTTAGATGGTTTAAAACATCTTCCTAGGGTTTTATAACTTTCATTGTGCAACTAAAACCTTAGGTGCCTTAACTTGAGCTTTATGGCTTCCTATGGTTTCTTTTTTGCATAATCTTAGTCTACTCCCTTCAAAACCCTTATTTTTATCAAGTTTTCCATCAAACAAAGGCTTTCTCATCTGCCTCTCTCTATAGCCAAAAGGGAGAAAATAATAAACCTAAGGGAAAAGCAAATTTTCTAGTTCATATGATACCTTGTTTGAAAGCTTGTTAAATGGAGGTTCTTATGCTATAATTAGTTGCTCCAAATTCCCTCATTTCCTTAAATGGTCAGCCACCAAAATCCTTCTTTCAAGAAACCAAAACCATCAATAGAAAGGTCTTAAAGAGAAGTTTAGTAACTAGTATAAGGTGAAAACATGTATGAATTCCTACCTTTCATGCTCTTTCTTCCTTCTCTTTCTTACCTCTCTCCCACACCTTTGTTGGTTTGTTTTAGAGGTGTAAAGTTGGTGTAAATAAGATAGGGTGGCTGGCATGATGTAATACAAAAGGAGAAGGGAGGTTTCAAAATAATTTCAAAAATTTTCTTTACATCCCTACACTTTAACCCTTCTATTTGAGCTCATCTTGTATTCATTTTGGAAACCATCTTTTTCATAATAAAATTTAGGCCTTCTAGTTTATTAAAAATATTCACCTTGAAATTTTTGGAATTTAAAAAAATTCAAAAAAGTTTAGTCAAAGTTATAGTCAACTAACATCCTAAATCATACACTGTTAGGGGTTTAACTATTCTGACGATCCATATAGTTTTCAAGACCTTTGAAAACCCTATGAGTTTAATTTCTGCATTTAAAACTCTTTTTCTTGAGTTTTTAAAATTTTACTCAAAATTATATTTTTGCCACTAGTAATTTAGTTTACTTTGTTTAGTTGCTTCAACTCTAGTTTCATATCATTAGTGATCATAATCCCTTTTCTTAATGTTCTAATTAATATTCTACCCTTATTTATCCTGAATTCATTTTACTTTTAATACTTCTTTCATTAACATATCGATTTCAGTTCAATTTAAAAGCCATATGTTACATTTATCCCCCTTAAATAAAATTTTGTTCTCAAAGTTTAGAAACATACCACATTAAAATAGTTCTAGGTACTTCTTCTTGATCTCTTCTTCTAGTTCCCAAGTGCGTTCCTCAGGAGATAGTCCTTTCCAGACCACTTTCATCGATAGTATGTTTTTATTCCTTAACTACTTAAGTTTAGCATCTATAATTCGATTTGGTGATACTATGTTAGATAAATTGTCCTTTAAATGCACATTTTCATACTTTATGACATGTGAGGGGTCGAGCTGGTACCTTTTGAGATGGCATACATGAATACATCATGAATCTAGGTTAAGTTAGGAGAAAGGGCTACTCTATAGGCTACTGGTCCAACTCAGTCTAAAATTTAGAATGTACCTATATACTTTGGATTAAGCTTCTAGTTTCTATGGACCTACCTATCTCTATGACTGTAGACACTCTAATAAACATATGGTCTCTGTAATATCCAGTTCTTTGAAAACGAGAGAGAACACAAAAAACATAACATACAGTTTTTCTGTAAATAAAAAAAATTCACCAGATCTAAAAGCAAGTCTTTCGAAATGACTTAGTTAAGGTCTCAAAAAATTTGGGAAGCATTCTAGACTTCTAAAAATGAGAATCCCAGGCCTAGACGGAAAGAAAAACAAAGCTATAATAAAGAAACAAATTTGAAAAAAAGGTTGATGAAACGTAAGGGCATTTTCGTCATTTTGAGAAAATTTTGGAATTTACATAGGAGGGCTTTCTAAATGAAAGTTTTAGGTTCTCTAGGGTTTTCAGAGGCCCTAAAAACTATGGGAAGCCCTAGGACAGTTAAAACCCCTTCAGTGGATGTTTTCTAACGTTGATTGACCCAAACTTTAACAGATTTGTTCGAGAAGGTTTTAGTTCCTATTTGAGTGATTCCAAAGGTATTTTATTAAATTGGGAACCTAAATTTCATAATGGAAAAGACGGTTCTCAAAAAGGAGCTAAAAAGAGTGAGAAATGAAAATGCCAAGAATGAAGGGCAAAATTAAAATTTTTAAGAAAGTGGAAGCTTCTTGAACACTCTTTAAGTTTCTTGTTTATTCTCCCCCTTCATTGGCATGAACTATTCTACCCAAAAACTAGAGAAAATGCCAAATCTCTTAGGCACACCATGGAGGAGGAAAAAGGAGGAGAAAAAGCAAGAAAAAGGTAAGGAATTTCATGGATTTTCATGCTCCTTCTTCTTCCAAACTTGTTCCTCTCCTCTTAAGCTTTCTTTCCTATGGTTTTATTGAAGCATATGGATCTATTTTGAGGGAAGAACAGAGGAAAAAATTCAAATTTGAAGAGAAGAGCCAAGGAAAGTGAGAAACAAGCAAGAAAAGCCATGGGAACAAGATAAAATCTTCATCCTATGGTAGCTACTCCTTCCCCCTTCTCCCTATTTCGCCCCATATATGTAGCTGTGAGAGGGCTTGAATTTTGGGCAGAACCAAGGGTGAATTCTATGAATTTAAGGGAAGAGAGTAAGAATATGCAAAGAAATCCAAGAAAAAGCCATTGATTTTCAAGATAGCAAACCTAGGGTTTCATGAGCTCTCTGAAAATCTAATTTGATGTAATTATTCCTAGGCCTAAATGAGTGTTTGGATGAGCTCTTGAAATCCTTAGAAGGCTCCTCATATGCATCTTCCATCAAAAGAAGGAAGCAAACTCACTTGGTGTTCATATAATGCATAGCTTTAGCCTAAGCTAGATGAAGCACCAAGGGGTAGTTTTAATTTGTTTCAAGCTTAGTTTTGAGTCATGTCTGATGGAAAAGGATGAGAGGAAGCCTCAGAAAAATTTTAGAAACCATAGAAAGTGAGATGGCCTTATATGTTCCATATTATGGCTTAAAAAAGTAACACCTAGCTAGATTCCTTGATTTGATTGTGTGATGACTCCAAGAGGTTTCAATAGAGTCAAGAATCATAAATGAATGGAGAGAATGGAGCCAAGATGATGTTTACTTAAGATTCTTCGATTTAATAGCCTTAGCCCATCTTCTTGGCTGGACCAACATCCTGTAATACCTCCCTATATAACGCCTCTCCTACTACTGATGCCTCATATAGGACTTAGAAGAGCCATTGGATCATTGAACTGATGAAATTTTTCTTCCCCAACATATGTTTTCTGAACTTGCTCATACAATTTTACTATTCATTTAGTCATTCCCATAATATTGTCTGACTTTCAAAATAATCAATTAATTTTAGAAAAATTGTATGAGGTTGGTTCAAGGCTTTAATTCAAGCTCTCTAAGTCCTTTACAAGGGGAAAAATACTTACTCAACATAATACATATGAATTCGTATAAAAATGTTCTTACAAAAATCAGATGATTTTTTTTACCCCTCCTTCAACATATTATTGTATTTATATTGATTTGTCCTTACATGAGTGCATGTATCTTTGCATTCTAGGCACACTAGCCATATTCTCTTACGTAAGAGTCGAATATATACATGGCTCTCTATTACATACCTAAGTACCTTACAACACCATAGCATAACTTATACATACAAGAATTCAAGATACTTAATTACATGACCAAAATGTGATACATAAAAGCAAATCCTCGATTTATGCCTCCACAACTTTTGCCCTTTCTTTGCCTAAGCTCAGACCTAATATAAGTTATGTTTGGGGTGAGATTATGAAATCTCAGTATTAGTAAACTAATCTCATCCATAAGCTAGCATGTAAGTACATAACATAATGCCAATCAAGGTATCACATACTACATAGTGATGCAAGGAATTTCATACAAGGCCAAGCAATATTCTAGCATACATGTCTCATCATATAGCATCAATGCCATTCAGTACAACATAATACTCATCATTATACCAACACACAAGCTTAAAGAAAGAGAAAGGAAAACTACTACCTTAGAAATCTTGCTCCTTAAGCTTTAGGATTCAGCCTACTTACTCTTGGAGTTTCCAACAATTATCAAATCCTATAATCATAATGATAATCCATTACAATTAGCATAGGGACCTAAAATTCTAAAGTAATATAGCCCTTTTTAACTTAATAGGACCATTGGAATTGAAAAAAATCTAACTTCTTCCCTTCCGCTTGACTATGGCCGAATAGTATGTATTTCTTGGCCAAAATTTAACAATTTTATTCCATGAGTTTTGGGGGCTTTCTTATAGGTATTCCTAACTAGAAGCACCCTTTTAAATCCATTGGAAAGGATAAAATTATCAAATTCCAGCCCCAACAACACGTTTTGTCATAACATAAGCTAGCTCCATTTTAGGTCTGAAAGTGAGTTTCTTTGATTCTAAAAATTCCATAGCCTTTTCCTTTATGTTTTAGGGCATGAAATTTGGTATACATGACTTTAAGACATTTAGAAAACACCATAAAAATTTTGGGAAAATTCGGACAGCATCTCCCCAACATTTTCATTTTCCCAAAAATTTACAAGCTTTGTGTTTTTCAAGGCTCCAACAAACAACAAAATGAATGAGCTCATGTGCCCTCCATAGCCAATATATAAACTCCATTCCTAGGCCTTCATATTCAACATATAAACTCAATTTCTAATGATCCATATTCTGTCCAAAAGTGACTCATAACTAAGGCTTAACAAAACTAACTTAAAACATGTGATTTTCAAGTGCAAGGTGGAGAAAACTTACTCTTTAAGCTTAATCCTTGCTTCCTTTGCTTTTCTCACTCTAAAATCCTTTCTCTTCACACTTAGAGCAACATTCCACCTTGAAGAAAAGATGAATATGCAGCTGCCCTTTGGAGAAAATGGTTGGAGGATAGAGAAGATAAAGAAATTTGGTGCAGAATGGTGGTAATTTTGCTTGGTTTCACTTCTTCTCACACTTTTTCTCCCTCTCTCTCTCTCTTCACGGTTTCCTTTCTTTCTCCCTTGTGTGTGGCATGAAAATGGTGGAATGGAGGTGAAGAAGATGAATCTAATGAAGTTAAATGGTCACACTAAATTTGGACCCTTGGATCAACCTTTTCAAGATCAAATCTTAACCTTCCATTCCTTTTTCTTTTGATTTTTTCTAATTTCATAATTACATATCTTTTTCCAAAAATTATTAGCCACACACTTGGAAGCCTTTTCTTAGCCCTTAAGTCATGGTTAGTAACCATGGTTAATTTTCTTAACTCAACCATGGTCAACTTTTAAGTTAACCATAGTTAGTTGCTAACTTAACCATGGTTAGTTCTTTAAAACAACTAAATCCTTTTCTTCTTTATTTTATTTTATTTTATATTTATATTTGGCTTTCATCTTCTCTAAAACCCTAATTATATCTTCTCTTCTCTTTTGGGCCTTTAGAATCAGCTATTGGGCCTTACAGCTGTCTAAAAATCGGTATTCGGTTCAGATTAAGGTTTTACGGTACAATACCTACCTTTAAACTTTCTACAATTTATAAATATGATTTCCTCTACTTTCTGGCCATGCTGAGCTTTAAACATAGATCAGGAGCCCTTAACCTCAATTCTCATAATTTCGGTGTCAATCGGACACCCCCGGTCATATAGGTGTAATTTTCACCGTTCTGTATTATGATTGTGCTATAAAATTTTTATTTGCTACAATTTAATCCTTGAAACTCCTTCAGGATTTCTTAGCATTTTAGCTATTTCTATTTTTGTAGTTGTTATAACTTCTTTTTTCTATTTTGCTCATAATTATTGATCGAGCTAACTAGATCCTGGATTAGATCCCGCCTGGCCATCTGGATAACTTGGCTTCATTAGACCTGTCTCATCAATTAAAGTTTAACCATGGGTCACGGATTTCTGAGATTCTTGCCCAATTTTTTGATATTCGTGCCTAAAGCCATGAATATAGGGTGAAACTAGAGTTCCCTAAACTTTCGGGCAATTTATACATCTTGCCTTGTTCATAATTTTTTCTTTACATTTTGGTCCCTAACTCCTTTATACTTGATTTCGGAGGCTCTTTGGGACCTTTTTCTGATCCCTTTTTTTTCATCTATTTTAGCCCCAATTTTAGGGCACTTCTAGCCTTGACTCATCATTATTTGCAGTCTAAAAGATTATTTTAATTTTATTAGACCTTAATTTACTCTATTTGGGGGACTTCCTTTTGTATCTGGTGAATTTCGTACATTGACGGAGAAACCATATGCTACGTTTCTCGTGTTTCCTTACGTTTTCTTGAATTTCCAGAAAATCGGATGTTACACATCTAGCTGAGAGAGGGCAGCCTTTAGAAGCGGGAAACCAAGAGAACGCTACGCGTTTTCTTATCTTCTTCCAACCCTAGGAGTAGGAGTAGCACAAAAAGAAGGATTAACATTATTGACCCAATGATAAACCACTAAAACCTTCCTCGTTGGGGCTTCGCGCATTGGGAAAATGCTCTAACGACGGAGACAACATTAGTTGTCTGTGCTCTTGCTTCATTAAGTGCATTATGGAACCATAAAAGAGCCTTATGAGTCACCTAGCTTTTTCTAGTGAATGTGTGGCCTTAGAATGTGATTCAATAGTATAATTAGCTTCCATATGATGTGTCTAGACCAAGAGAAATGATCTCCACATTTTTTGGTGTGTGAGATCAAGGGAGAGGACTCAAGGTTCAACGAAAAAGTGTATGAATGCAAGCAAGGTAGCTCTCTCCACCTTCTTTCATGTATGAATGTGTGCCTACATTGTCTTTGAATATATGTATATGTGTTTTGAGCTATGAAAAGTATCTTGGCATGAGCTTTTATTCCATGGTACCATAATGATATTTTATGCACTCAAATGATCTTTTATGTGCTTGCCTTATTTTGCTTGAGTGTGGAGAAGCCAAGAACTTTCTAGCCATGGTGAGGATGAGTCAAGAACCCTTAAACTTAGTTGAGACAAAGTAGAGAGTCTCCCACGAGTGAGGTTGACTCCCAAGAGTAAGGTTAAGACAAAACCTCTTAAAGAAAATGGGTGAGGCAAGTCCAAAATCCATAAGTGAATGGGTGAGGCTAATCCACTCACTTGGTAAGCCTATGTATGTTATATATGATGTGTTTAAATGCTAAGAATGCCTCTTGAATGCTGACATGTTTCAACATGTCCATGCATGAATTTTCAAGGCTTGTATTGCATACTTTTATGTGTGATTGAATGGGAGATGAATTATTGGGATTTTTTGAATCTCATCCCCTCCTCTCCAATGTATTAACATGGTAGGTGAATCAATTGAGTAAGGTAATGGAAGCCACCAAGTCAAGGAGAAGGAGATTGATATCAAAATGTATGAAATGGCCTAGTTATGTCTCTCTTGTAGCCATACACATGGCATATGATGTAATCCCATGATGAAATTGTTATGTAGTCATATGAACATATGTAATTACCCAAATGTATGATGTATGATGAAATTTGATGCCAAATGTATGAGATAACATGTTTTGGGTATTGAATGGCAAGAGCTAGCATGTGTAATCTAGTGTATATCACGAGGTGGATGAGTGAGTTTGAGAAATCTGGGTTTATATAGCTTTAAAACAATTTTAGAGAGTCAATTTGGTGCATTCCTGCATGCTCAAGTGGCCACACAAGCTTGGGAAGCAAAATTGGACACTTTGATGCTAGTTGAGACCATAAAAATGACCAAACCAGAACCCTATGGTACAAACTGACCAATGGATGAATCTTCCCATGAAATTTGGTAGACATGTAGAGCTCATTGAGAGATGTTTTAGAAGCTAAAGTACAAAAAAATTAGGGCTCTACAGAATTAATTATGAATTTTCAAAGTTGAGATTTTTCTGTTGTCTGGTCATGTATTGTTCATATGGTCATTTTTTTGTGTTCTGTGTAATCTGATGGCCAAATAGTGTCTAATGCTTATGAAATATTACAAGCATAAACTAGAGGTTATAAGCTTTCTGTGGCCACCAAGATCACCTCATTTGGAAGTCTGAGCAGAGAGTTATGAACTTTTGAAGTTTACTATCAAGACCAGTAGCACCACTGGACCTCAAGTACTATTCCATCATAATTTAGTTCCTAAATGAACTTGGTGTGGTCTGGAGATATTTTTTTCCTTAAATTCAAAATCTATTGCTTCTCAGATTGACCAAATTTTCATAATTTGGATTTTTGTTGAATTAGTTATGAATTTTCAAAATTTATGAGAGTAAATTATAATAGTAGCCCAGACAACTAAGACCTTGGGTGCTTTTTGAAGGTCAAACGTCTTCTACTTGATGCCTCATGACCTAAAACTATTTTTAACATAAAGTAGACATATGTAGCTTTCTAGAATGGTAAAGAATACACATTTCAATTTTTTTAAAATTAGTTATGATTTTTCAAATTTTGTGACAGAAAGCATGCAATTCTGGCTGAGGCTACACTATAGAATTTTATGTGTTTCTTTCATTTGCATGAGTTCTAGGCTACTTTTGGTGATGGATTTAAGTTATATCTATGTAATTAAATATGAGGATGTGATACATGAGCTCACATGGTTTACGAGATATCAAATGAAAAATTTATATGCTACACAACACAAAAATATTCACTATTTTAATGCCAATTTCCTTACATCTTCATGAAATACATGATGTAAGACATGGAGATAATATGAAATAAGCTAGAAAGTTATGGTGTTACAGTCTCCAACTTTAAACTCTAATGACCTTTTTCTTCTATCTGCATAACTCTTTTGTCTAATCTATGCTATTAGAAGTTTCTTTTTGATCAATTCTATATGTCTAGAAGTTTGGTCTACTATCTTTGGGCCTATTGGACTTCTCTCACCATGCCCAACCTAGCATTCTGGAGACTTACATTTCCTCCCATACAAAGCCTCATAAGGTGCCATCTAAATGCTAGACTAATAATTGTTATTACAAGCAAATTCTGCTAATGGCAGATAGGTATCCCAATTCCTGTTCATTTCTAGGACACAAGCCCTTAACATGTCCTCTAGAGTTTGGGTAGTTCTCTCCATTTGGCCACCTGTTTGGAGGTGGTAGGTTGTGCTAAATCTTAATCTAGTTCTTAGAGCATCTTGTAATGATCTCTAAAAACTTGAAGTAAATCTAGGATCCTTATATAAAAACTATGCTCTTAGGTATACCATGAAATCTTATAATTCCTTTATATACAATTAGGCTAGCCTATCTAGAGTGTATGTGGCTCTAATCAATAGGAAGTGTGTGGATTTAGTCAATCTATCCCTTATTACCCATACTACATCATACCCCGATAATGTTCTAGGTAAATCCATAATGAAATCCATTATAATGATATCCTATTTCCATTCAGGGACATCTAAGGGTTAAAGTAACCAAGCTAGTCTCTAATACTCAATTTTAATTCTCTAACATACTAAACGTTTTGCTACTTATTCTGCTAGGTTGGTTTTCATCCTAAGCCACCAAAACATTTTTTTTGAAGTTATGGTACATCTTATTACTACCTAAATGAATTGTATATCTACTCTTATGTGCCTTTTCTATGATTTTATCTTTTAGTTTTGGCTTTTTGGACACACATAATGTATCTCTGTATCTAATTATTCCATCTTTAGATATGTTAAATTCTAAGGTCCTACCCTAGCATTTTTGGTTTCTAATCTCTCTAAAACACTATTTTTTTTTGTTGAGCTTCTTTTATTTGATTTCTTAGCTCACTTTCTATTCAACTTACACTCATTAGCAAATTACTAAAATGCACCTGATATCAGAGATTCATATCTTTAAATTTTTTTATAAGTTCCTGTTCTTTTACTATCATAAAAGCCATATACATGGACTTTCTACTTAATGCATCTGCTACTACATTGGCCTTATCTGGATGCTACTTAAGGGTATAATAATAATCTTTCAAGAATTCTAGCCATCTTCTCTATCTCATGTTTAATTCTTTTTGCTCAAAAAGGTATTTAAGGCTTTTGTGATCATTGTAGATTTCTATGGTTGCACCAAACAAGTAATGCCTCCATATCTTAAGAGCAAAGACCACTGCTGCTAACTCTAAATCATGAGTGTGATAATTCTCTTCATGCTTTTAACTATCTAAAAGTATAGGCTACCACTCTGCCTCATTGCATAAATACACATCCTAACCTTTTTTCAAAAGCATCACTGTAAACTACAAAAGTCTCTCTAGAGTTATGGATAACTAGAACTAGGGCTATGGTTAACCTATACTTCAATTCCTAAAAACTCTGTTCATATTTCTGATCCCACACAAATGGTACATTTTTTCTAGTAAGTATAGTCAATAGCATGACTATTTGAGAAAAGCCTTAGATAAACCTCTTATAATAGCCTGCCAAACCTAGGAAACTCCTAATCTCTGTACTTGTCATGGGTCTCTCCCACTGAAATACCACTTCTACTTTATAGGGATCTACTGCGACCCCTACTTGGGAGATTACATTGCCTAGGAATCTCACCTTTATAAGTCAAAAATCACATTTGCTAAGTTTGACATAAAGCTATTTCTCTCTTAAGTTTCCAAGACTTATATCAAATGCCATTCATGCTCTTCTATATCTTAGAATAAATGAGAATATTATCTATGAAGACCACAACAAATTTATCCAGGCATGGCCTAAAAACTTTGTTTATATAGTTCATGAAAATTGCAAGTGCATTTTTCAACTTGAAAAAGTCACTAAAAACTCATAATGCCTATACCTTGTTTTAAAGGTTGTCTTATGAATATCCTTATCCTTCATTCTTAACTAATAGTACCTTGATCTAAGAGCTATTTTAGAAAACATTGACACTCCTACTAACCGATCTATGAAGTCATCTATTCTGGGTAAAGGGTACTTATTTTTAACTAAGACCTTAATAGTTCTTTGTAATTTATACATAGCCTAGGACTCTCATCTTTTGTTTTCACAAGTAGCACTTGAGCTCCTCATAGAGAGACACTAGGCCTGATAAATCCTTTTTTTTATTAACTCCTTTATTTGTTTTCTTTAACTCAACTAACTCAATGGGAGCTATCGTATAAAGAGTTTTAGACACTAGATCTGCCACAGGCACAATGTCTATAGAGAATTCTACTGCTCTTCAAGGGGTAATCCATTAATTTCCTTAGGGAAAACTCTAAGTGTAACATCTGGTTCTCTGAAAATGAGAAAACGTAAGAAACATCACATACGGTCCGTCAACAAACAAAATTCACCGAATATAAAAGGAAGTCCCCCGAAATGAATTAGTTAGGGTCCTAAAAAATTTGAGAAGCATTCTAGACTCCTAAAAATGAGAATCCTAGGCTCAAACGGAAAGAAAAACGGAGCTAGAATGAAGAAACAATTTCTTACGGAAAACTTACGAAATGTAATGGCATTTTCATAATTTTGAGCAAATTTTGGAATTCACATAGGAGGGCTTTTTAAATGAAAGTTTTGAGTTCCCTAAGATTCTCAGAGGCCTTGAAAACCATGGGAAGGCCTGGGACAGCTAAAGCCCCTCCAGTGGACGTTTTCTAACATCGGTGTACCTGAACTTTGACGGATTCGTTCGGGAAGGTTTTAGCTCTGATTTGAGTAATTCCAAAAGTATTTTACTAAATTAGGAACCTAAATTTTATAATGGAAAAGATAGTTCTCAAAAAGGAGTTTAAAACAAATTAGAAATGAAAATGCCAAAAACGAAGGACAAAATAAAATTTTTTGAAAAGTTCTTCTTCCTCTCTTATATATATATAAGTGGTGCCCCACTCTCACCCTCATGTAGTCTCATATGTTCTGCCCTAAACTAGAGAAAGAATCCCTAGGATGAGGAGCACAAGAGGAAGAAGAAGAGGAACAGGAATTCAAGCAAAAAGGTATGAAATTTTGATAGTTTTTCATGCTTTCCTCCTTCCAAACCTTTTCTCCTCCATTCTCCTTTGTTTCCTATGATTATAATGAAGTTTATAAATCTGTTTTAAGAGAGAAATTGAGGGAAAAAATTAGGATTTGAAGAGAGGAGCTCAAAGAACACAAGATTCAAGTGAGAAAAAGCAAGAAAACAAGGTAATTTCTTCTTCCATGGTTGCTACCCTTTGCTCCCCTTCTCCACCATTTTGCTGCACTTGAGAAGACCAAATAGGATTTGATTTTTAGGCAGAACCAAGGGTGATTCTTAGGAAAAAGGGTGTGGAGATTAAGAATATAAAAAGAGAATTAATAAATAACTATAGAAATTCAAGATGCAAAGTCTAGGATTTCATATGTTCCTTACAAAATATGATTTGATACCTTGATTCTTATGTCTAAATGAGAGTTTAAATGAACTCTTAAGATCCCTAGAAGTCTCCCCATGTGCTTCCTCTATCAAGAAAACAAAGCAAAGTTCAAGGAGATCATAAAGCTCCCTAGTTACAGCCTAAAGGAGTTTGTGTACCTAGGGATAGTTTTAATTTGTTCCAAGCCCATTTTTGAGTATAAGATGAGGGGGAAGCCTTGAAAAAAATTTAGAAACCATAGAAAGTGAGTTAGTGCTTTATGTTCCATAATATGACCTAAAGAAGCAACATGTAGTTAGGCTCTTTATTTTAATTGTGTGATGACTCCAAGAGGCTTAAAAAGAGTCAAGAATTATATTTAAAAGAAAAGAATGGAGCCTAGAATTTAATTGATAGGTGTTGCTTCATTAGGTGCATTCTTGGAAACATAAAGGAGTTTATAGACCAAGCTAAAGTCTAAGTAAGTTGTGTGGCCTTATAATTAATTCCATGAACCTAATTAGCTTTCATAAATTATGTCTAGGCCAAAAGGAATGATCTCCACCTTCTTGGGTGTGTGAGGTCAAGGGAGAGGATTCAAGGCTTAAGGAAAAAGTGTACAAATGTTAGCAAGGTAGCTCTCTCCACCTTCTCTCATGCATGATTGCTTGCTTTACTTGTCTTTGAATGTGTGTATATGTATTCAAGCCATGAAAAATGTTTTAGCATGAGCTCTTACTCCATGATACTATGATGATACACTATGTTTTCCAAATAATATTTATGATGTTTACCTTAGTTTGCTTGAATGTGGTGAGACTAAGAACCTTTAGCCATGGTGAGGATGAGCTAAGAACCCTTAAGATTGGTTAACACAAAGTAAAGAGTCTCCAAAAGTGAGGTTAACTCCTAAGAGTATGGTTGAGTCCAATAACCTTTTAAAGAATGGGTGAGACAAATCCAAAATCCACAAGTAAATGGATGAGACCAATCCACCTGCTTGGCAAGCTTATGTATGCTATGTATGACTTTTTCAAATTCTAAGAATGCTTCTTGAATGATTGCACATGTCCATATGTCATGCATGCATTTGTGAGACTTGTTTTGCATGCTTTATGTATGATTGAATGGGAGATGAGCTATTGGGATTCTTTGAATGTAACACCATAATTTCCTAGCTTATCTCATGCTATTCTCATGCTTCACATCATACATTTCATGAAGGAGCAAGGAAAGAGGTAGTAAAATAATAAATTTCTTAGTGTTGCGCTATGCATAAAATTTTCATTCAGAGTCCTGTAGGCCATATGGACTCATGTATCACATTCTCATATTTAATTACATAGATATAACTCAAATCCAATCATCAAAATTGGCCTAGAGCTCATGCAAAGCAAGGGAGTACATATAATCCATAGATTTTATTTCGGCCAGAATTTCCCTTTCTCTATCACAAAGTTTGGAAAATCATAACTAATTCTAGAAAAATCTAAATCATACATTCTTGGCCATTCTAGAAAGATACATATATCTACTTCATGGTAAAAATGTGTCCAAACTATAACATCCAACACAGAGGATGTTTGACATTCGAAATGGCCCAGAGGTCAGGTTGTCCACTGGTGCTATCACAAAATTCTGCAGCAAACTTCAAAAATATCTAATTAATTTCAAAAAATTCTAATCTATGAAAATGATACCAATCTAGAAATTTGTGGATGTTAGCTAGAGGAAAAAAAATAATTTCAGACTAGTTCAAGCATGCCCAGACCTCGAAACTCAATCAAATAGTAACTGAGGTCGGCTGGAGTTCTTGATACTAGATAGATTTTTTAAAAATTCATATCTCCCTCTCTAGATACCAAAATGAGGTGCTTCTAGTTGGCACAAGTCACTAGGAATGTTTAGTTTCTGTGTATAAAATTTTGTGACAATTGGACATCATTTGAGCCCTGTGTGACATATTTCATTTTTGGACCAGTATGAACAGTGACATGACCAAAACCAAAAAATTGCCAACTTTGAAAATTCATCAAATATTCTATAGACCTCCAAAAATTCTGTTCTTTAGCTTCTCAAAAATATCTCAACAAGCTCTAATTGCATTCCAAATATCAAATAAAAAAGATTTAATTTGGACAAAAAGTAATATAGGATTCTATTATAGTCAATTTTGGCTCCATATAGGATACCAAAATGTCCAAATGGCTTTCCTTGGGGTTTGACACCTCTTGGGCAAGTCTAAAAGCATGATTATGACTTGTGAGACCTGCCCAAGTGATTCCAAACTTTATGCATTTCATTTTGGCTATTCCACTTCCATTCATACATGAAATTCCATAATGCAAAATTGTCACTACATGACCAAAATGAGTATTTCCTTACACATAACCCTAGTTCTCATTTATACATAATACATTAACATAATTATACATGTTCATAACATCATAGGTCATATACAACTAGGGATTTCATCAATTTCTATCCATAAGGCCTTAAAGTAAAAATTTCAAGACACCTTGATGTCGTGCTCTCATCTTCAAGGTGGTTGGCTTCCATTACCTTACTCTCTTAGTCCACCTAGCATGTTAGAATATTAGAGAGGAGGGGATGAGATTCAAAGAATCCCAATAGCTCGTCTCCCATTCAATCATACATGAAGCATGCAAAACAAGTCTCACAAATGCATGCATGGCATATGGACATGTGCAATCATTCAAAAAATATTCTTAAAATTTGAAAAAGTCATACATAGCATACACAGGCTTGCTAAGCAAGTGGATTGGCCTCATCCATTTACTTGTGGATTTTAGATTTGCCTCACCCATTCTTTAAGAGGTTCTTGGACTCAACCATGCTTTTGGGAGTCAACCTCACTTTTGGGAGACTCTTTACTTTGTCTCAACCAATCTTAAGGGTTCTTGGCTCATCCTCACTATGGTTAGAGGGTTCTTGGCTTCTCCACACTCAAGCAAATCAAAGCAAGCACATAAAATATCATTTGAATGCATAAAATATCATCATGGTACCATGGAATAAAAGCTCATGCTAAAATACTTTTCATAGCTCAAAATATATATACACACATTCAAAGACAATGTAAGCACACATCCATGCATGAGAAAAGGTGAAGAGAGCTACCTTGCTTGCATCTACACATTTTTTCCTTAAGTTTTGAATCCTCTTCTTTGACCTTACACACCTAAGGAGGTGGAGATCATTTCTCTTAGCCTAGACATATCATATGGAAGCCAATTATACTATTGAATCACATTCTAAGGCCACACATTCATTAGAAAAGCTAGGTTACTCATAAGGCTCTTTAATGGTTCCATAATGCACTGAATGAAGCAACCTTAAGAAAACATCATCTTGGGTCCATTCTCTCTATGATTTTTGACTCCTTTTAAGCCTCTTGGAGTCATCACACAATTAAAATAAAGAGCCTAACTACATGTTGCTTCTTTAGGTCATATTATGGAACATATAAGGCCATCTCACTATTTATGGTTTCTAAAATTTTTCCAAGGCTTCCTCTCATATTCTCCCATCATACATGATGCAAAACTAAGTTTGGAAGAAATTAAAACACTCCCTAGGTGCATGAACCCTCCTTAGTAGAAACTATGCTTCCATAAGGCACCAATAGAGTTTCCTTGCTTCCTTTGATGGGAGAATCATGTAGGAAGCTCTCTTAGTGTCTTAGGAACTCATATGAATATTTAAAGATCATAAAATATGGCTAAGGTTCATGATAGAGTTCAAGGTGCAATCAAAACCCTAACTTCTATAACTTGCATTCTAAAACTCCTTTTTCAATTCTAGTTGTATATTCTTAATCCTCATACTCCATAACCTTTGGTTCCATCAAGAATACATAAAGAAAAACTCTCCCCCTTACGTTCTCTCTCTAGCTAAGCTTAAATGGCTTGAAAACACAAGATTTTACAAGTGTTTCAAGTGAAGTCTTACCTTAAAAGGGAGCTCTATTTGCGTAGATTATTTTTCACCAATTGATTTCTTGAAAAGAGCTCCTTTTTGGCTTGGGTTAGACCTGAATTTTTAAGTTTTCAAGAAAAGAAAACCACCATTAAAGAGCTCTTAGAGAGAGGAACAATTTTTTTAATTGGCGCGAGATGAAACAGGGCTGTTTACTTACCTAAACGGAAGTTTAAACTTCTTCTCTCTCTCCCCTCTTAATGTCACGCCATTGCTACCCATTTTTCTGCAAACAAAAGTTTGGAGAAGGTGATTAGGTGTAATCTTACTTAAGAAGCCTCTTTTATAATTTTTCAAAACAACCATTTTGCCCCTACACACCTATTTGCTCTGTTTAGGCTCATTTTAACTCCTTTTTGAGAACTGTCTTTTCTATCATAAAATTTAGATTCCCAATTAAATAAAATGCTTTTGGAATCACTCAAATCAGAGTTAAAATCTTCCCGAACGAATCTATCAAAGTTCAGGTACACCAATGTTGAAAAACGTCCACTGAAAGGGCTTTAGCTATCTCGGGCCTTTCCATGATTTTCAGGGCCTTTGAGAACCTTGAAAAACTTAAAAATTTTATTTAAAAAGCCTTCTTGTATGAATTCTAAAATTTGCTCAAAATTATGAAAATGCCATTACGTTTCGTAAGTTTTTCGTAAGAAATTGTTTCTTCATTCTAGCTTTGTTTTCTTTCTATTTGAGCCTGGGATTCTTATTTTTAGGAGTCTAGAATGCTTTCCAAAATTTTTGGGACTTTAAGTACATCATTTTGGGGGACTTCCTTTTATATTCGGTGAGTTTTGTTCGTTTACAGAGAAATCGTATGTTATGTTTCTCACGTTTTCTCTTGTTTTCAGAGAATCGGATGTTACATTGAATCTCATTGATAAGCATGAATTTTATATGTTTTAACTCTCCTAATTTAAGCATTTTAATGAGCAAATATAGCTTGAGGAGTTTAATTAGATAAAATTTAATGTTAGTAATCATTTGTGCATTCAAAGGAATTGTTTACAAGATTTTAGAATTTTAATGCATAAATTTCTTTAAATAATTTTGTGAATTTTCCTATTGAATTGTTCTTACCTTTTGTGCAGATTTTCAATGGGCAAATGATATTTAAATAAGAATTTGAGTTAGAGAAGAGAAAGAGAAGAATTGGGCTCCCTCACGTGGCACATAATCATATTTCTCCACTGTTGAGATAGTACATTCCAACCACGTGAGAAGCTTGAGCTTGGGTGCTTAATGCAACGTAGAAGAAACATCCACGAAAGCACTTGGCTGGAGTTTTTGAGCAAGGAGAACTAGCTACCGGTTGGGCAGAATGACAAGAAGAATCAACAAGAAGAAAGGGCTGGAATGTGAAGGAAGCATGAGTTGTTGTGGAGTGAAAGTGTGCGGGTTTAACATGGAAAAGCTGGGAAGCAAACACGAAGAAAGCCACAGGGTCTAAGAAGGTTTGAAGAAGCTACACACTTGAGCTTGAAAAGAAGAACATTTTGATGAGTTTCACGTGGAAACAAGAAGAAGCAACATGAGTGGGAAAGCTACAGAATAAACGAAGAAGCTACGTGGTATAAGAAGAAAAATTACATGCAGAAACACGTACAAGCCACGGGTTGTATGTGGAAGCTACACGATAGCTGAATAGAGAAAGCAAAACGCATGAAGAAGCATGACTTGTAGGCATGTGAAAATGACGCTGAAAATAAGCTTGAACCACGTGAAGAAGCTGAGCAGTACGTGGGTTGGAGTTGAGGCGAGAAACACAAGCAAGGAGCTACAGAATGAAGGAAGAATAAACAGAAAGACGACGTGGAAGAACAGCAGCCAACATGGAGAAAAGCAATTGGAGAAGTGGAGGGCTGCTGCTTCTTTTATCTTCTGGATTGCATCAAGAGACAGACGCTGGACTGGGCAGAGGGGTGAGACACAGAAGAAGTGACGTTGAAAGAGAGCTGGGCTAGATGCATGAGCTAAGATGAAAAGAACAAACATGCCAAAGAAGCCTCTATTTTTGAGTTTCTGGTTTAAGAAAGAGGAAGCAACATGTGATATGGAAAGAAGCTTTGAGCTGGAGATTTAAGAGAGGAAGTGAAGCTTCTGAACAAGGATAGCACGTGATTAAGAAGAGCCATGAATGCAGAGGCAGCAACTAAGATAGGAGAAGAGGTAGAATGAAGAAGCTTGTAAGCAAGGAGCAGAACGAGCTGCTGCAGAACGAGGGAGAGTAGGAGCTTGTATGGGACGTGAAAAACAAATGAGGCAGCAGCAAAAATGAAGGAAGAAAGCCACAGGTTTGGAGAACATCAAGAGGAAGCAAACACGAGCTACACATTGGAATGGGGAAGAAAGATGATGGATCTGGATAATGGAAAGAAAAGGAGCATATTTGAATTGCATGAGCTAAAGCTACGTGGAGTATGGAGAAGGAACATGTGGATTATTATATTCAATGGGGCCCACACTCATATACAATGCAAGCTCGTGATCTATCTACTAAAAGGAGAAGCTAAGCATATGGAGAAAGAATAAATGAAGCATATGAACAGCACGTAGAATCATTAAAAATTCACATGAGAGGGAGCAAACATCCAGCACATTCACGCCTCTATAATTTCAGAAACCCTCACCTATATATATCCACAATTCATCATTCATTCATCCATCCATTCCATATAATCCATACTCCACCACATCATCCATTCATTCTGCGGCATTCATTCTCCATCCTTCACCCATTCCATTCCATCTTCCATCTATCTCTAATGAAGCTCTAATCTCCATCTGTGGCTAGCAAGGAAGAAGACCTTGGTGAAGCTTGAATCCATGGAGAAGAAGTCATAATTTTGGCTAAGGATTTCTTTATTTTCCTACACTTTTTTTTTCTTTCATATATTATCTTGGTTAAGTTGTATTTGATAGGAAATTTGTGTAATTATAATTAGTGGCTGGTTAGACACTAATTAGGGAACTTTTTGTTGATTAATTGATCTGATTAGACATTGATTATTTTCAATATTATCTAATTTTCCATGTGTGCTTCGGAGGTGTTCGATAAAATACATGAGTGAGATTATGTGTTTGAATGTTTAATTTGTAGATTCCTTAATGTTTGATTGGTTAATTAAACATTTTAGGATGATGATTCAAAGGCTAATTAATTAGTTAATCAATCAAATTGAGTGTTCAGGATCTTAAAGACAAGAATTGACAATTTAATGCAGGATTGAGGTCTCAATTCAACATTACTTCGTTAATCTCTTAATTCTTGGGTGGTAACCCAAGATAATTTGTTATGAACACAATTAGGAACTCTTAGACCAGAATCAATTACAATTAGAATAGGATAAGGATAGTGGATACCAAGGGACAATTCCAAAGCTAGTCACAAGACCATCTTTCATTCATAATTCATCTAATTAGGTAGAATTTAGGAATTTTATTTTAATTTCATTTTATTTAGTTTAATTAAATCAAAAACCCCCCTTAGTTTAGAAATTTTAGAGTCTTTTTAATATTTGAAAAACTCAATTAAACATTGAACTCTAATTCTAAGGGAGATGACCTAGGTTGTGCCACTAACTGCATATTTTATCAACCTAGTTTTATTTTGAGGATTGCGCGACGAGCCTCTCAAAATCCCCTCCTCTCCAACGTTCTAACATGCTAGGTGGACCAAGGGATCAAGGAAATGAAAGTCAACCACATGAGAGATGAGAGCTTGACATTAAAGTGCATAGTTTTTGCTTCTTTAAGGCCATATTGATGCTAATGATGTAATCTATTGTTGTATATGGTCTATGACATCTTGAACATGTGTAATTATGTTAATAAGTGATTTATAAATGAGAACTAGGGTTATATGTAAGGAAATACTCATTTCGGTCATGTAATGGCAATTTTGCATTATGGAATTTCATGTATGAATGGAAGTGGAATAGTCAAAATGAAGTGCATAAGGTTTGGGATCACTTGGGCAGCTCAAACAAGTCATAATCATGCTTTTAGACTTACCCAAGAGGTGTCAAACCCCAAGGAAAGCCATTTGGACATTTTGGTATTCTATATAGAGCTAAAATTGACCATAATGGAATCTTATGTCATTTTTTGTCCAAATGAACTCTTCTTGATCTAAAACTTGGTATGCAATTAGATCTTGTTAAGAGCTTTTTTGAGCTAAAGAACAAAATTTTTAGAGGTCTAGAGAATATTTGATGAATTTTCAAAGTTGACAAATTTTTTGGTTTTGGTCATGTCACTGTTCATACTGGTCCGAAAATGAAATCTATCACATAGGGCTCAAATGATGTCCAATTGCCACAAAATTTTATACAGAAAAACTAGACATTTCCAGTGATGTGTTTCAACTAGAAGAATCTCATTTGGATGTCTAGAGAGAGATATGAATTTTCAAAGAATCTATCTAGTATCAAGAACTCTAGCCGACCTTAGTTACTGTTTGATTAAGTTTTGAGATCTAGGCGTGATTGAACTGATATGGAGTTATTTTTACCCTCTAGCTAACATCTACAGTTTTTCAGATTGGTATCATTTGAATATATTGGATTGTTTTGGAATTAATTGGACATTTTTGAAGTTTGCTGTAGAATTCTGTGACAGCACTAATGAACAGCTTGACGTCTGGACCTTTTCCAATGTCAAACACCTTTTGTGTTGTGTTTCATGGTCTAGAAATATTTTTACCATAAATTAGACATGTGTAGCTTTCCAAAATGGCCAAGAATACATTATTATGATTTTTCTAGAATTAGTTATGATTTTCTAAAATTTGTGACAGAAGTGAGGAAATTATGGCCGAAAATGCATATATGTGTTTTATACATCCCTTTGGTTTCCACGAGTTGGGGGCCAATTTTGATGATGAAAATGAGTAGTATCCATGTAATTAAATATGAGAATATGATACATAAGCTCACATGGTTCACAGGATACCAAACAAAAATTTTATATGCGACGCAACGAAAAGTCATTATTTTAATACCTTTTTCTTTGAGAATTTACATGATTCTATATAAATGAGTTATTCAAAGGAATGAAATGAGGTAGAAATATATGGTGTTACACTAATAATTCCCTAACTATAGATATCTCTTTTATTCCTTCCATTATTTTTGTTTATATAGAAAAGAAAACTATGAAACCCTAACAACTATGTTCTAGAGATCTCTCAACTTGGGTAGTGGTCAGAAATGCTAGCTCAATCCTAGTATTAGGGACAATTCCACAATCAGATAGTGTGATACATTTATTTTGGCAATCAAGCCAGGCATTATTGGTAAATATCCAATTCATACTAACAATTAAATCAATATCAATAAGGGGCATGTAAATTAAATCAAGTGTAATATAACAATGGTTAAACTGGACTATACAATTTAGACAAGCATAGGAATTAATAGCTCTATTTCTTGTAGGGGTAGAAACATGCAAATAATATGGTAATGCATAAATACTTAGACCTAGCCTCCTAGCACAATCATAAAACATAAATGAGTGGCTAGCACCCAAATCAAATATAACATTTACATTATGATCATTAATTTTAATAATACATTGGATTAGACTCGAGGATCTACTAGCTACTTGTTAGGTCAAAACAAAAACTTTATCCTAGGTCTACTATCTAGATGCAGGATGTAACACCATATAATTCTAGCTTATTTCATACTATCTCCATGTCTCATGTCATGAATCCCATGAAGGGAGCAAGAAAAATCAATTAAAATAATAAGTTCCGTAGCGTTGCGTCGCATGTAAAATTTTCATTTAGGGTCTCGTGGATCATGTGAGTTCATGTATCATATTTTCATATTTAATTACATAACTCAATTTCATCCCCAAAATTGGCCTAGAGCTCGTGTATGTCAAGGAGATACATAAAATTCATGAATGCATTTTCGGCCAGAATTTTTCCACTTCTGTCACAAAATTTGGAAAATCATAACTAATTCTAGAAAATTCAAAATCATGCATTCATTCCCATTATAGAAAGCTACACATATCTAATTTATGTTAAAAATATGTTCTAGCCATGAGACACAACATAGAGGACGTTTGACATTCGACAAGGTGCAGAGGTCTAACTGGCTACTGGTACTGATATAACTTTCTGTCATGAATTTTAAAAATGTCCAATTAATTTTACAAAAATCCAATCCATGCAAATAATACCAGTCTAGAAAGCTATAGATGTTAGCTAGAGAGAAAAAAATAACTTCAGACCAGTTTAGGCATGCCTAGACCTCGAAAATCAATTAAACAATACCTAAGGTCAGTTTGAACACCTGATACTAGATAGGAATTTTGAAAATTCATATCTCACTCTCTAGACATCCAAATGAGGTGTTTCTAGTTGGCACAAGTCTCTAGGAGTGTCTAGTTTCTCTCTATAAAAATTTGTGGCAATTGGGTATCATTTGCCATATGAGTGCTATAATACCAATTTCGGACTAGTGCTATAATACCAATGACCAAAACTAGAAAAATTTTCAACTTCAACAATTCGCCAAATATTTCACAGACCTCCAAAAATTACCTACTTTAGCTTTCCAAAAAGCTCTCAATAGGCTCTAGATGCATGCCAAATTTTAGACCAAGAAGAGTTCATTTAGACTAAAAGTGATATAGCCTCATGAAATAGTTATTTTTGCTGCCTATCAAGAGTCACTTTAGTCCAAATGGCCTCCTCTTAAGTTTGGAACCTCTTAGGCAAGTTTAAAAGCATAATTATGACTTGTAGGAACTCTCCAAGTGGTCCCAAACCCCATGCATCTTAATTTGGCCACTCCACATCCAATAATACATATGTAACCATAACCACATAAGAGGCAATTTCCATGATTTGCATTGATTTAATGTCATACATGGGCTACATCATATTACCATTGCTCAAGGTCTTACATTACCAAAATAATATATACAAGACCACTTGATATTTAAATACTACTAAATCTTCCAAGTGTAGGTAGTTAGAGTTCCTGGCTTACCTTTCTTGCATCTTAAGAGCCACCTAGACATTTCAAGATGGAAGGGGGAAAAGGAGTGAGATTCCAAGAATCCCAATAACTCACACACACCCATTCACATACATTCAAGGCATACATACATCAATGACACAATTATGAAACATAAGGTGTGCAAGGCTACAATTTCATGCCACATCTACACATCAAGATCATTCTCATGCTCTAGGGACTTTTGGTTTTGCCTCACCCCATTTCTAGGACTTTTGGACTTGCATCACTCTTGGTTTAAGGACTTTTGACTTAGCCTCACCCATCCAAGGGACTTTTGGTCTAGTCTCACCTATGCCTTAAGACTTTTGGCACATCCTCACCCACTTTAAGGGACTTTTGGCGCATCTTCACCCTTATGAGCCAATCTCACATTCAAAGGCATTCAAGAGCACACATTAGTACCAATGCAATTCCATGAGATCATGTGGCATATTACCAAATCATAAGAATAGATACAAGCACACAATGACATACATATGCACACAAGAAAGTATGAAGAATAAGGTGGAGAGCTACCTTTCAATTTATGCAAGCTTACTTTGCTAATTCCTTCCCCTCCTTGATTTCACAAGAGAACTTAGGTGGTTGATTATTCTTTTGGCCTAAACACCACAAGGAACACATAATCACATAATTGAAGCAAGCTAAGACATTAAACTAAAGCTTAAACACACGCTTGGTTTTATACTTAGCATTATGGTTCCATAATTAGCCTAATGAAGCAACTCTTGGAATTCAATTCCTAGGTTCCATTCTCTTGTTATTTCTAGACTTCTTGGACTCATTTAAGGTCCTTGGAGCCATCACACATTCAATTGCACAATTGAAAAACCAAGTTGCTTCACAAGGCATCATTATGGACACCATTGTCCCATCTCCCAATCCATGATTCTTAAATTTTTTCCAATGGTTTCTCCATCTTCTAACACCATATGGAGTCTTAAAATAAGGGTAGAACAAATTAAAACACTCCTTAGCCCTATGAACTATGCTTGGCTGAAACAAGCACTATGTTTAGGGTTCATGGAGCTTTTGAATTTTCTTTAATGAGAGAGCCACTTGGGAAGGTTTCTAGAGGTCTTATAAGCTCAAAGGAACATTCAAATAGCCAAGAAAACTCTCACAAAAAATCATATTTTACAAAACCCTAAGGAAGCCTACACTTTTCTATCTTGATTTCCATTGATTTTTACTTAAATTTCTTGCCATGTTCTTAATCCTTGCACTATTTTTCCTAAGTTCCTCCCTTGGTTCTGCCCAAAATTCATCTCCTCCTACCCCCCCTTATGTTGGCCGAAAATAGCACAAGGAAGAGCAACAAGGATGAAGCATCAAGAATGGAAAATTCCTTGGTTCTAAGGTTGTTTCCAAAGCCTTTCTTCCTTGGTTCTCTTCTCCTTGGCAAATTCAAAAATTTACCCTTGGTTATGGACCTAAAATAGAACCAAAAAGCTCAACTAAACCATAAAAAGAGAGGAGAAAGAGAGGAGAGCAAGATTGGAAGAGGAAAAGGCATAAGATTCTATGAGATTGCTTAGCTTTTCCTTAGTTTTCTTCCTCTTTTTCTTCCCCTTTTGTTGTGCCTAAAAGAGCAGATCAATTTCTGTATTTTGGGCAGAAATTTTCGTACTTAAGAAGGTGGGAGAAGAAAGGAGAAGTGTGTAGGAGTTTCTAGAAGCATACTTTTCCAAAAATTCTAATTTCATCCTTTTGTAATGGAAATTTCGTTTTGGCTTTGTTTTAGCTCCTTTTTTAGAACCGTATTTTCCATTATAAAATTTAGGTTCCTAATTTAATAAAATGCCTTTGGAATCACTCAATTTTGAGCTAAAACCTTACCGAACAATTTTGTCAAAGTTTAAGCTCACTGATGGTAGAAAACGTATACCAGAGGGGATTTACCAGTCCCGGGGCTTCCTATGGTTTTTGGGGCCTCTGAGGACCTTGGCTAACTCAAAATTTTCATTTAAAAAGCCCTCCTATGTGTTTTTCCAAAAGTTTCACTTATTTACGAAAATACCATTACGTTTCGTCAGTTTCCGTTGTAACACCCTAAAATTAATTAAGGTATTAATCATGAGTTTGGGTTAATTAAGAATAATTAATATGAAATAATCAAGTAAGTTAAATGAATAGAAATTTTGGAGAGATAAATTATTAATATGAGTTTGAGATTTAATTAGGATAGAAACTTCATCTAGGCCTAAATTAATGTAGAAAATCATGATAAAAGGCTAATGGAGGCCCAATGAGTTAAGTGCAGGCCCAATCTAATTCAATGTGATAGAGGCCCAAGATCCAACTTTTATAGGCTGTTATAATTAGCCCAACAACCTTTGTGCAGACCCAAATCCTTTGAGCTCTTAAAACTTAGTCTAGCCCAATTAAAATTCTGCAACCTAACACATGAAAACTAGCCCAACAATGTTTAAGTCTGAAGCCCACTTGGTATTGGACCTTTAGGTTAGCCCATGATCCATATTAGACCCAACTTAAAACTCTAAAAACTAACCTAGCCACCCCCCATTCTGTAGAACACAAGAACACAAAAGAGAAATTCAGAGGTTTGAAGGGAGGTTAGGGTTTGGGGTAAGAAATCCATCATTTCCCACTTCTAGAGCAAGATTCAACCAAGGCAATAGTTGTATAACTTAATCCCCTTCTCTTTCTCTTCATTTTGGCCTTATTAGTTTTTCATTTAGAGTATTTCACCATACCTAAAATCTGAAATGTGGTTGTTTGGAATTTTCTTGGTGAAATTTCGTAGGTTGGGGCTGAGGGTGTTATTAGGTAAGTATAAACTCTCCATTATGATGCATTTTCTATTGGTTTAAGACCCCCATAGTAGACTTATAGTATGAGCCTTAATTTTATGAGTATTTTCCTATGATTTGGAGTGATATATTGATGTTTCTAGTCTAGGAAAGGTAAAATCTGAAAGTAGAGACTCTTGGTGATTAGGTAAGTATCCCTTAGGTAACTATTAGTAACTTAATTCTTTGAGCATTGGGTTATTACCACAAATGATGAATGAGATAGTAATTGACTGATAAAAATGAACATTTTATGATATTGTGATTTTAAGAGGATTTTGGTATTACTGTAGCTTCCCAACTTGTTTATAAGTGAGGTAATCGGGACTATATTAATTCCATACATATATCTATTTTAATTTCATATTTGTGGTACATGAATGATTTGAAATGCTAAATGAATTAGTTGGCTATCTATTGTATTGTGATTGGACCTTGTGAGTCCATGGTGGAGCTATGGTGCGGCTGCCACCCGTGCATATGCTTTGATCGGGCACGGGGTTATGATCAAATCCCAGATGCACTGAGCCCTGGTTATACTCAATGGGGAGTAAGTGCCATGGACGAGCCTCTTTGTTGTTATTGGCCTTTAACATGTGGAAATATGATTGCTAGTATGAGATAATAATCATGATAGTCTAATTATTTTATTTACTGATATGACTAGTATGTTTTCTGATACTTATATGAAATCATGCATATATGTTAATTGAATTGGAATATATGAATGGAAATTTGTTTTGGTTACTGAGATTTGCATCTCACCTTATTTCATAGGCTAAATATTTCAATTGAAGGTTTTTCAGGTAAGGATAAGGTCAAGTAAGTAGATGAACATCCATGAGTTGAGGCCTAGTGTAGGGAGTTACACTTGGTCTGAGTGGAATAGAGTAGATGCTAATTTTGTTAACCTTTGTATAGCATCATCATGTATCTGTATTACTAAGTGTAGGAGTTTGTATTTTGATAACATAGAATATAACCAATGAGAAATAGGCTTCATATTAGTTGTTGATGGATGTATGAGCTTATGACACTTATTATAGATTGTAAACCTATGTTTTAACTGACTATTTAAGTAATGAAATCATGTGATATATTGATTGTGGATTTGAGCTAGCGATGCATGAATTATTTGATGCAAACATGATTGCATGACCATTGTGAAAAATTTATAAATTTGCTGATATAAGACTAATGAAGGAGTAGGAGAATTCACCTTTAAATTTGGGATGGGTAATGATATAATGGCTGGGGCAAATCAGCTAGATAGATGCTATTAGAATCTCATAACAAGTGGGAGAGAACCCTAGAGAGCCCCTAGATAGAGAGTGGAAAGTATGAGATAAGATTTTAGGAGTTGTAGGATCAGAAGGTATTTCACCGCAGCCAAAATATTATTAGCCATGACCAATAGAGGCGAAGTTGCCTAGAGAGAGTACCGGAAAGCAATTCACCGCAATGAAATGTGGAATTAGCTGTGGCGAAATGTGAGAGGCAAAATTGGGAGTCATCCAGAGGGTAATTCGCTGCGGCTAAATTGGAATTGGTTGCGGCAAACTTTTGTGAGAATTTGTCAGGCGTTCCAAAGAGGAATTAGCCATGGCGAAAAGGGGAATTGGCTATGGCTAATAGTGAGAGGCAAATGAGGTAGGTTCCAGAAGGCTTCCTCGCCGCGGTGCCATGTAAGTTAGCCACGGTGAAGGTCCAACTCGCCACAACGGCGCAAGGACATTTAGCCGCGGCTAACAGTCCAAAACCTTCATTCTAACTTATAAATCTTGGTTTTTCATATGGTAACCCCAAGGGATGACTTAGAAACATTGGTAGAAGATTCTTAGGAGTTGGAATTAATGGGTAATAGAATCAAAGACTTATAAATGAGTGTTTGTTTCCTTAATGTACATGAGTACTTGTAATTATATGATTAATTACTCTAATAACATTAAGGTTCAAATTTTCCTGTATTTTCTGAATGTAATTAGTCATAATGTCTAGTAACCTTAATTTATGATTATTAATCACGTATTTAACCTTAATTACAATGATTAGATGTTAGGGTCATCACATCCGTCACAAATTGTTTCTCTATGCTAACTCCATTTTTCTTTCTGTCTGAGCCTAGAATTATCATTTTTAGGAGTATAGGACTCTACCCAAATTTTTTGGGACATTATCTAGGTCATTTTGAAGGACTTGCTTTTATATGGCTCATTTCATCATTTTACAAAAATAACGTTCATTACACAGGAACTACTTCCCTCTGCTAGGGACAATCTCTAACCATATGCCCCAACTTGTTGCATTTGTAGTAGACATTCTGGCCTGCATAACATGGTCTAGCACCATGGCTTTTAGAACCTTTGAAAATCTTAATGAACTTAATTTTGGCATTTAAAATTTTTTTCCTTGAATTTCTAAAATTTTACTTGAAATTACAATTTTGCCATTACTAATATGGTTTACTCTGTTTTGTCATTTTAGTCCCAGTTTCAAGCCATTTGCAATTTCACAATCTCTCTTCTTGATGTTTTAATTAATATTATACCCTTATTTTTCCTTGATTCATTTTACTTTGGGGTCTTCTTTCATTAACATATCGGTTCCAATTTAGTTTAAGTTGAATATTACAAAGTCATAAATTTTTATATTTCATTAAATAAATTCTTTTTTTTAAATGCTATTATCAACTCTTCATGGAATTATTATGATGGTATTAGTGATACATATTTTTAGTATATCTTTGTTAGGCATTACATGAGTATTGAATATATATAAAACTTGTCTTTATGTGTAAGTAGTAACATTATTAATATTAATACAAACATTAATTATTGGTGCATTACTAATTTAAATTCAAATTCATTTCTAAATTTTGGAGTAAGATAGTCAAGATATTGTTAGTGAATTAATCACATTTAGCTTAATCTAAAGGTTTAAAAGAAGCATTTTATTTAAATAATATTATTATAAAAACATAAACTTTTTACATAGAATATCAAAAATTTTCTATAAAAAATTTTTTTACACCCCTAAATTAAAGGCATGGCTTTGCTACTGTCTAAAAGCTCTCATTCTCAAATTTGGGACTACCATATATGAGGATCGAAAGCCAACACTTAAAGAATCGAAATAAGAAACCATAGTGGTCAAATATTGTCAAGATTTGAAGAGATATCAAATAAGGCAACAAGGCCTTCCAAATCATGGCTCATTAGTTTCTTTATTACTGCCTTATGAGAGTATTTAAAGAGTGAATTTTTTTTAGCACAACCAAAAGCCTACTTTCATGTTGTGTCCCTCGCCAAGTTGCATGTGCAAAAGTAGCCTAAGTAGCAACAATCTCTCAAAACTTCTTCATTTAATAGACCTTTTCTTTCATTACAAAGCTCATAATCACTAAACCAAATTACACCAATCAAACTATCACTATAAATTTCTTACCAAAACCTACTTAAACCAACACCATCCCAACGTATGTCATCTTCTTCTTGAATTACTACACCTAACTAGTGCTAAACTCTATCATACAAGAGGTTTACTCTTTCTGAATTGAAGGCTAGAAGAAGGAAACGATTATGTTACTACTATGATGAGAAACAACCCTAGTTATAAGTGTAAAGAGCTTAATACCTATTGTGGGACACGAAGAAATTGAAGAGCTACTATAAGAGGTAGGTGATGAAAGAGTAGAGGTAGAAACTAAATCGAATATAAAATTTGATATTAATTTCAGTGGCTTCTCTAAACAATTTAATTAGTCTAAAAACATTAAGGATGACTAGGACTTACAAACATAAGACTATTCGCACTTTGATTGATTGTGGAAAGCACTCATAATTTCATTTAGGGAAATGTGGTCAAAAAATTATTAGTGAAACAAGAAGGTATCAAGCAATTCAAAGTACAAATAAGTAATGGGGAACACTTGATCTATGACAAGATATGTAAGCAAAGGACTTTAAATATTTAGGGGCATGAGTTCATTACTTACCTATATATATGCTGGAGATGAACAGCTTTAAAGTTGTATTAGGTTTCAAAGGTGGGAAACATTAAGCCCTATACTCAATGATTATAAACAACAAACCATGGCCTCCACCTACAAATCTAGACCTTACAAGGGGAAAAGATCATTGGTCCAAGCCTTTTCAGTGGAAAGACAATCCAAAAACTAATGGTAAGTGAAAATGTAGCTTTTCTGTACCAATTGCAGATGAATGATGCTAGTAGGTCACTTGATAAGGCTAAACTACTAGAATTAGTGAATATGGAGAGTGGCATAAAGAGGTCTTTCATCAAACAAAGATGCTACCACCAACTAGGAAAGTTGATCATATAATTTCTTTAATACCTGGATCTAAACTAGTAAATGTAATGGCATAGAAATGCCCCCAATTCCTAAGGTCCAAGATGCAAAGGCTAATAGAGGAAATGCTACAAAATGGAGAAATTAGAAAAAGCCAAAGCCCTTACTCATTTCTTTATTATGACTTATCAATGTTTTTCATTGGTTTTAGGCTTAATTTCATCTAAAACTACTTGCTTTTGGAATTAATTGTGAAAGAATCATATTAGAGCTTAATTAAGCTTTTTCTCTTAAATTAGGGACTAAATTGGAAGATTTCTATATATTTGGGTTCTACTTGAATTTTCCCTAATTTTGTGGCCAATTTGTAAATAATAAAATCCATAGTGTTGTTTTGTAATTAGGTTTTGATTGGTATGTTTTAATTATCTTTAGTTTAGTTTAAATATTTTTTTAATATTTCTTTTCAATTTTGTTGGAGTTAAATGCAAAGAAATAAAAAAATCAAGCTCTGAGAATTAAAGGATCAATGTCTAGGTGTTAAATTGAAAAAAATACAAGATTTGGATGTTCAGGCCCACTAGTCATGACAAGTCCCTCTTTGGTTGTAATGAGTCCTAAAAGTAGCCTTAGGCATTTTCTTTGGACATCACAATAAGCTTTAAGCAAGTCATGGCGAAGTGGCAACTTTCCTCAACAAGCCACTTGTTTGTTGTAATGAGTAATAAGTTAGTTGCGATGAATGGCTAAGCTATAATTTTTATAAATAGCTACAATGGGTGCAATTTTTAGAATTTTAATTTCATTTTATACTTTCTTAGGAGTTTTTAGAGGGAGAGAGTTTAAGGTTTTAGAGAGAGGAAGCTAAAGAAGCTTGGATTGTAAAGGATTTCTTAGCAATTCAAGGTTAGTATGAAGGATCTTTGGATTAGTTGTGTATTTTTCTTTGATCTTCCTACTATGTATCTTCTTCTTTCTCTCTTTTTCTTTTTAATGTGTATCTTACACTTTCATTATCTTAATTTTAGATCTATTTTAGTTTATCATTTCTTTAAATCTTGATGATGATACATTGTGTTGATGATGATTTATAATAGCTATTGGTTTTCTTGATACTTAATTATAACTTAATTAGTAGATTCTTAAGATTTATATTCCTAATCATTGTCTATGGTGTTAACTGTAACACCATATTTACTAAGCTCCTCTCATACCATTTGTAGGCTCATTCCCATGAATTGCATAACATTCTCAAAGAAAGGCCATTGAAATAACCAATTAATTTGCGTTACATCATGCATAAATTTTTCATTCCATGTCCCGTTGGCCATATGGACTCGTCCATCTTATCTTCATAGTTAAATAAGCAAATACAACTCATAACAAGCTCAAGAAGTGGCCTAGAACTCATGCAAGTGGAAGGTATACATGAAAATAGAGTGTGCAACCTCGGGTTAGAATTCTAGAATTCTGACATAAACTTTGAAAAATTATAACTAATTCTGAAAAAATCAAAATCATGCACACTATACCATTCTAAAAATATATAGATATCTAATGTATACTAAAAATAATTCCAGACCACAATAGAGACATCTAGCCACTAGAAATTGATGAAATAGTACCTAAGATTGCCTATCACTATTAGTACATCCTCCAATTTCAAAAATTCATATCTCCCTGCTCAGATGTCCAATTAGAATGATCTTAGTGGCCATGGAAAGTTTATTATGTTTAATTTATGCCTGTAAAATTTTATGATCACTAGACACCATTTGTCTCTCAAATAACATAGCCCAATAAACTGACCATATGAACATTATTTACATCAAAACAACATAAAAATGCAAACTTTGAAAAATCATAATTAATTTCATAGAGCTCCAAATAATCTAGTATTTAGCTTCTCAAAAATCTTTAGATGAGATCTATTTGCATGCCAAATTTTATGGAAAAATTTGTTCATTTGGTTAGTGTAACACCATAATGACTTAACTCCAACTAATCTCCCTCTAGGCTTGATTGCATATGATTTCCAAAGAACATGACCAAAAACGTGGTATTTTACTACTTTAAGTCAGGGTTTAACCAGTCATATTTTGCCTCGTGGGTCCTGTGAACCCATCATTCATATTCCCTACTCAAACACCATTTATACAACTTGTACATAGCCTTAAACAACTCATAAACCACGGATATGAAACTAAAAACCAAGAAAATGCAATTTCTCAAATGAGCCTAGAAGTCAAATTTTTGGTTCTGACTTTGGAAAATCATAACCAATTCTAGAAAAATGGGAATAAGCAAAACATATCTCTCTAGAAAGCTTTGGATGTTAACTTCACACTAAAAATAACTCCCAACCACAATCTTGGCGTTGGGACCGTGTTTGACATCG
The DNA here is from genome assembly GCA_026724425.1 of Erythrophleum ivorense. Taxonomy (NCBI): domain Eukaryota; kingdom Viridiplantae; phylum Streptophyta; class Magnoliopsida; order Fabales; family Fabaceae; genus Erythrophleum; species Erythrophleum ivorense. The sequence continues at coordinate 107,025 of JAIUCV010000446.1, read as the reverse complement.
AAAAAGAGACAGAGGTCCAACTGTCCCTGGTACTAGTGCAGCTTGCTATCATAAACTTCAAAAATTCGTAACTAATTCCAAAAAAATCCAATCTAGACAAACTATACTAATTTGGAAAGTTACAGATGTTAAATAGAGGAAAAAAATAAGTTCAGATCATTTTAGTAGCCCTTGGACCTCGAACACTGATGGAACAGTAACGAAGGTCGGATGGCTTCCCGGATACTGACCCAGAACTTTAGAAAGTTCATTCTCCCTCTACAGACATCCGATTAAGGTGCTTCTAGTTGTTATAGGTCACTGTAGATATCTAGTTTATACTCATAAAATTTCATGACAATCGGACACCGTTTGGTCCATGAATGACACAGATTCATTTTCGGACCTAGTTGCACAGTACAATAACTAAAATCAAAAAATTCTCCAATTTCAACAATTTACCAAATATTCCCTAGATCTCAAAATATTACCCACTTTAGCTTCTCAAGAAGCTCTCAATAGACTCTAGAGGCATGCCAAATTCCATATCAAGAAGAGCTCATCTGGTCATACTTTGATGGAGCTCACAAATATGACGGTTTTGGCACCCAAAATGGTTCAAAGTGGGTCCAAATGGCCTCCCACATGTTCTAGCATCTCTTGGGCAAGTTTGAAAGTATAAACATAGCATATATGAAATACTCAAGTGGTCCAAATCAATACACATCTCAAGGTCGCTGTGCTACGAGCCAAATTGCACTCTTACATGTAAGCCACAAAAGGGCCAAATTTCACATTTTCATTTATTTGGCTCTCTACATAGTTCATACATCATTCATACATACTTTTACACTTGTTAAAATATTTACATCTCAAAAATAATAGGTGCATATTCATTTTGGCACATCTTTACAACAAAAGAACCAAAATAACTACAGAACTCCTTAAGCATGCTCAACTAGGCTCTTTGGTGTGCACTTGGTTCTCCTTGAGCTCCACCTAACATGTTAAGATGGGAGAGGGAAGGGGGTGAGATTCAGGGAATCTCAATAGCTCATACTCATTCAAGGAAGCAATCAAGGCATATAAACAAGTCAAAGCATGCAAACCATTCACAATTACACAATACATGCTTTCCATGCCATGAATATCATATCATTGACAAGAATAAGCTCTAGGGACTTTTGGTCTAGTCTCACCCGAGTTTTTGGGACTTTTAGATTAGCCTCACCCTTGGTTTAGGGACTTTTAGCTCCACCTCGCCCATCTCAAAGGACTTTCGGCACCACCTCTCCCGAGTAATTTTCACAATTCATATCATAAGCATATTGGTACCAATGCATCAAGGCAACATCAAATGGCATGTCTCATTATACAAGCACATACACAAGTATACAATGACTATTACACATCCAAGAATGCAACAAGAAAGAGTGGAGAGCTACCATATTGACTAACACAAGCCTTCCCTTTCAATTTCTCTTCTTCCTTCTTGGTTTCACAATCACAACTAGATGGAGTTATTTCCTTTGAGCCTAGACACAATAAAGAGCATGGAATTACTCTCTTATAACTCAAATAAACACTCACAAGGCTAAAGGGCTCTTCATCGAAGCAAACCCCCACTACATATGTAAGAAATTAGAGATTTTCTCTCTAGAATTCCACTCACTCTCCTTCCTTTCTCAAGCTCTCAAAAAGGAAAGCAAAGAAGAAGAAGTGAAGATATATGGGTTCTAGCCTTCTTCAAGAGTGGTTTTCCACTTTCCCTCTTTTGAACCAAACCCAAATCAACTACCAAAACCATAAAAAGAAAGGACAAAGAGAGAAGAACAACATGCTGAGAAAAAAAGCTATGGAAATCTCAAGCTTGCTTACCTTTTTGCTTATTCTCCTTCCTTCTCTAGGTCTCTCTCTCTCTCTACAGCTCTTTTCTCTCTTTTGGTCGAAGCTTAGGTCAGTTAAAGGAGAAAGAATGGATCTGGACGTTTTAAGAAGTCAAATTCTCTTTTTTTACGCTTTTCTGGACTAACCCTCGCTATAACAAAGAATAACCCTCGCTACGGCAAGCACGTATCAGTCCCAGACTCCTACTTTCGCTATGGCGCCCGCTACAATGAGCAACACCCTGATTTTTGTATGGGATGCCCGCACTCACTATAGCTAGAAGCATTTTCGCTATAGCGAAAAGGCACTCTCGCTATAGCTAGACTCTTTCTCGCTATAGCAAACAGGTACATTCGCTATAGCTAACCCATTTCTCATTATAGCTAGCAGACTTAGAAAATTTTTAGGACTTGAAAAATTTTTAGCTTCTTCTTTTTTTTGGTTGTTACAGTTAGATCTTAACATTGGATTCCCAAATGGCTCATTTTGTATCATGTAAGGGTCTCAAATGGTCCAAAATTGCTTCTAGGACAACCATGGCCACTTAAGCACGTGGAAAAGCACCAAAATGGTCTACTAAACTTGTCTCAAAGGTGCAAAAATATAGATTTCTCAAACTCACTCATCCACCCCAAGTTATACACAAGAATACATATGTCAAGTCTTGTCATTCCATACCCAAATCATGTTATATTATGCATATTGCACCAAATCTCATGCATACATAATACATTTACACATGTACATGTGCTCATAAGGTCATATAACATATACAATGAAGGATTACACCATGTGCCACTCATATGGCTACAATTTTACATTTTCACACACTTGGTTATCAATCTTCTTCTTCTAGGATTGGTGGCTCTCATTCCTTGGTTCACTTGGTCCACCTAGACATGTTAAACATGTGGGGAGAAAGAAATGAGATTTTAAGAATCCTAATAGCTCTTATCCCTTTCAATCACACATAAAGAATGCAAATCCATATTTAAAAATGCATGCATGAACATTATGAAGCATGTGGCTATTCAAGAAGCATTCTTGGCATTCAAGAAGTCATACAAAGTATACATAGGCTAGTCAAGTAAGTGGATTAGCCTTACTCATCTTTTCAAGGATTTTGGACTTGCCTTACCTTTTTTTCTTAAAGTCTTGGACTAAGCCTTACTCTTGGAAGACTATAAACTTTGTCTCAACTATTCTTGAGGGTTTTTGACCCATCCTCACTATGGCTAGAGGGTTCTTGGCTTCACCATACTCAAGTAAACTAAAGTAAAGTAACAAGACATCATTTGAATGCATAAAAGAACATCATGGTACCATGGCATATAAAATCATGCTAGAACACATTTTCATGGCTTAACACATACATACACACATTCAAAGATAGGACAACATTTATCCATGCATGAGAGAAAGTAAAGAGAGCCAGCTTTGTTACAAATGCAAACTTGTTCTCTTGAATTGGACTTCTCTTCCTTGGCCACAGGGCGGAGCTTGTTTCTCTTGGCCTAGACACATCATATGGAAGCCAATTACACTATTGAACTAATTTCTAGAGCTACCCATTCATTAGAAAAGCTAGATAGTTCATATGGCTCCTTTATGGTTCCATAATGCACTTAATGAAGCAACCCTATGGAAACATGATCTTTGCTCCATTCTTTTCACTCATTTATGATTCTTGACTCCTTTTAAGCCTCTTGGAGTTATCACACAATCAAATCAAGGAGTCTAACTAGGTGTTGCTTCTGTAAGCTATAATATGGAACCTATGATACCATTTTACTATCTATGGTTTTTAGAATTTTTTCAAGGCTTCCTCTCATCCTCTTTCATCATATATGACTCAAAAATAAACTTGGAACAAATGAAAACTATCCCTAAGTGCTCCATCTAGCTTAGGCTGAGGCTAGGCTTCAAGGAGGCACCCTTAGAGTTTCTTTGCTTCCTTTGATAGGGGAAGCATGTAGGAAGCGCTCTTGGTGTCTTAGGAGCCTATATGAACTCTTAAACATCATAAAATATGGCTAGGATTCATGATAGAGTTTAAGGTGTAACCAAAACCCTAGCCTTCCTATCTTGAAATCTAATGATTCTTAGTTAATTTCCTTGGCATATTCTGTAACACCATATATTTCTAGCTCATTTCATAACATTCTCATACTTGATAACATAGATTCCATGAAGAAAGTAAAAAAATCCATTAACATAATCCATTATTTGGCATTGCGTCATGTATAAAAATTTCATTTGGTGTCATGTGGACCATGTGAGCTCATACAACACATTCTTATATTTAATTACATGAATACAACTCATTTGCATCATCAAAAGTGGCCCACATCTCAAGAAACTTGAAGGGAAGCATGAAATATTCATATCCATTTTCGGCCAGATTTGACTCTTTTCTGACCAAATTTTGGAAAATCATAACTAATTCTAGAAAAATATAAATCATGCATTCTTGGTCATTCTGGAAAGCTACACATGTCTACTTTAGGATAAAAATAGTCCAAACCATAACATCTAACACAGAGGATGTTTGACATGCAAAATGATTCAGAGGTCAAGCTGTCCACTGGTGCTATCACAGATTATGCAGCAAACTTCAAAAATATCCAATTAATTCCAAAAATATCCAATCTATGCAAATGATGCCAATATGAAAAGCTGTGGATGTTATATATAGGAGAAAAATAACTCCAAACCAATTTAGGTATACCTAGACCTCGAAATCTAATCAAACGCTAACTGAGGTCGAGTGGAGTTTCTAATACTGGATAGATTCTTTGAAAATTCATATCTCCCTCTCTAGACATCCAATTGAGGTGCTTCTAGTTGGCACAAGTCATTGGGAATGTCTAGTTTTTTTATAAAATTTAGTGGCAATTGGACATCATTTGAGCCCTGTGTGACAGATTTCATTTTTAGACCAAGTGAACAGTGTATCAGACTAAAATCAAAAAAATTTCAACTTTGAAAATTCATCAAATATTCTGTAGACCTCCAAAAATTATGTTCTTGAGCTTCCAAAATCTCTCAATAAGATCTAATTACATGCCAAATTTTAGATCAAGAAGAGCTCATTTGGATAAAAAGTGATGTAGGATTCCATTATGGTCAATTTTGGCTCCATATGAGATACCAAAATGTCCAAATGGTTTTTCTTTGGATTTGGCACCTCTTGGACAAGTCTAAAAGCATAAATGGGACTTGTGTAAGCTGCCCAAGTGGTCCCAAACCCTATGCCTCTCATGTTGGCTATGCTACTTGCAATTATACATACTTACATCAAACTTCCAAGAAACAATACTTAGCATTACATACTCAAATTATATTCTAGCATTCATATATCATATCCTCTTATTTATATATCATACATCAACATATTTATACATGTTCATAACTTCATAAGACATACACATCCATGAATTACAACATATGCCATTCTTGTAGCCTTAAAGTAACAAAATTTCCATATTTTAATGTTATTCCTTCATCGCTCATGTGGTTGACTCTCATTACCTTACTCTTTTGGTCCACCTAGCATATTAGGACATTAGAGAGGGGGGATGAGATTCAAAGAATCTCAATACCTCATCTCCCATTCAATCATACATAATGGATACAAACAAATCTCATAAATGCATGTATGGTCATGTTGACATGTGCAAACATTCAAAAGACATTTTCATCATTTGAGAAAGTCATACATAGCATACAAAGGCTTGCCAAGCAAGTAGATTGGCCACGCCCAATTTCTTATGGATATTAGACTTACCTCACCATTCTTAGACTCAACCATGCTCTTAGGAGTCCATCTTGCTTTGGGGGACTCTTTGCTTTGTCTTAACCAATCTTAAGGGTTCTTGGCTCATCCTCACGATGGCTAAGGGTTCTTGGCCTCACCACACTCAAGCAAATCCAAGCACACATCATAAATTTCATATAAAACATAATATGTTATCATAAAACCATGGCAAATGAAATCATGCTATCATACTTTTTATGACTTTAAAATACGCATACACACATTCTAAGACAAGTTAAGCACACATCCATGCATGAGAGAAAGTGGAAAGAGCTATCTTACTTGCATTTACATACTTTTTCCTCAAACCTTGAGTCCTCTCCCTTAACCTCACACATCCAAGAAGGTGGAGATCATTTCTCTTAGCCTAGACACACCAAAAGAAATATGAATTACTCATGGGAACAAGCCTTGGCATTATACACATTTTACATGATGCTACTTTGGTTTATGGCTCCATTATGCTTCCATAAGGCACTTAATGAAGCAACTACAAAAATTCATGATCTTGGCTCCCTTCTCTCCTTTAATCTATAATTCTTGACTCCATTTAGACCCCTTGGAGTCATCACATAATTATTTTAAGGAGCCTAGCTAGGAGTTGCTTCATTATGCTACATTATAGAGCCTACACCTCCATCTCACTATCTATGGCTTCTAAAATTTTTTCAAGGCTTTCTCTCGTACTCTCCCATCATATATGATATAAAACTAAGCTTGGAAGCAACTAAAACACTCCCTAAGTATTACTTCTGCCCTAGGCCAAGGCAAGGCTTCCTTAAAGAGTCCATGGAGTTTCTTTGCTTTCTTGGATGGGAGGTTCATGTGGGAAGCTCTCTAGGGGTCTTAGGAACTCATACAAACATTCACATAGGCTTGGGAACTCTTAGATAGAATTAGATTTTTGGTTATGTTCACAAACCCCTAGCTTTTCTATCTTATAAATTGATGGTTCTTTCTTTGTTCTCTTTGCATATTCTTATTTCTCATGCTTGAATATTCTTGTCTCTACCTTGTTTTGGCTTGAATTCATTCCCCTCTTTATTTTCTCTCTCTAGACCTAATATGGAAGCCATTGGAATTCAAAGAAAATAAGTTTTTCTATTGCATATCATACCTTATTTAAAAGCTTGCTAAATGGTGATTCTCTTGCTCTATTTGGTTGCTCCAAACCTTCACTTTTTCTCATGAAGTCCGCCACCAAAATCATCCTTTCATGAAGTTGAAATCACCATTAAAAAGAGCATGAAGAGTGGAGTAAGATTACTAACTACCATAACATGAGATTTTGCATATATGGTTACCTATTTAGCTTTCTTTCTTTTCTCTCTCCTCCCTCCCTTCATCACGCCATAGCTACTGGTATTTAGCAGAATTTAAGTTGGCAATTCCAATAGAGAAGGTATGGATGACATAAAGAAAAGGTGGGGGGAATAGTTTTGACTTTTTCCATAATTACCATTCTTGCCACTACACTTTGACTATAAAGTGAGAAAAATCAAGGATATGTATAACTTAAAATATAGTAGGAGAAACTAGTTTTTCTTATTAGAATATGAAAGTAGAAGGCAAGTACTTCAACGAAGGGTCATTATGGTATAAAATACTGATGGCATGAAAAATAAATAAAAAAATGAGATAGATGCAATTTTAATTACATTAAGATGCTTTAAGCTCCTAAAAATTATGAAATTTTAGTTTTTATGTCAAAGACATTTATAATTTTATATGGAACAACCATATTCAAAAAAGAAAAAAAAAGGAAAATTGAGCTAAAACAAAGAAAAAAGTATACTATAAAGACAAAATGGTTATTTTGGAAAAGTAATGATTAGGTTGATTTTTTTTAATTATAATACTCCTTCATCTTTTTCCTCTTCCCATCGCCATACCACCAACCAAAATGAAGCACTACTAGAAATTTGTGAATTTTAGACGAAATTTTCAGACAAAATATAATCTATTTGAAATCACAGACAAATTTTGAACGAATTTCCCAAGAAATAAAGCACCAAGTGTAAAGGAAGATTTTTGCCCAAAATCCTTCTGAATTTCATCCCAACAATTCGTGCCAAGTTAGCGCCAAAATATTTTTGATGGCTTTCAGACAGATTTGTGATGGAATATTTCTCACACAATATTTGTCTGAAACCTATTTTAAATCTAAGATGAATTAGGGATAGAATATTATATAATTATAAAATTCTTTTGTAAGATTTTTTTTATCAAAAAATTCTTCTAAATTTGGATAAGGAATGTTATATAAATTAAAATTATATTTATACAAAATCTAGGTTGTCAAAAATATGTCCAAAGTTTTAGCCAAATTTAGGATGGAATAATTTATAAAATAACAAGTTAATGAGAAGATTTTTTTAAGGGAAAATTAGAGTTAAGGACCCAAAGTTAAAAATATTTACTCTAAAGGATCTATTACTATTGTTTTAAGATAGATTACCACTGACTTTAAGTAAAACCCCATAAACCTAGTGGTAACAGGTCCTTCAGAGTAAATATTTTCAACTTTAGATCCTTAACTCTAATTCTTCCTTTTTTTTAATCACAAAAACTCAAAATAAAGAAAAAGATTGTAAAGAAAATAAATAAAAAAATAGTAAGACAATGACACAAAGATTAAAAAATCCTAAAGATTAACATACGCTTGTATTTGTAACTATCAATTTGTTCGATGAACTCTTATACAATACATTTCAGGAGCCAAAATTCTATATTAATAGAAAATTTAAATTATTATTCATCAATGGAATACAGGCTAACGAATATATATATATAATAGCATAATATGTATAAATATATTATGTATAATAATTGACGTATTATTTATAATATATTATGTATAATATATATAAATAATCTAAGAAAGTCTTTTCTTATTACTAGCAATTAATGTTAAGAGAATTAGTAAGATAAACATATGATATATTATTAGCATATTGTAATAGATTTAATTAAATTTTTTAAATTCTTAATTTTTGTCCTCAATTTTATTTTTTGTAAATCTCTCACTCTATCATTAGTCATTGTTTGATACACCATACTTTGGTCTAGCTAATTTACATATCCTGGACTTTGGTCTATCATTAGTCATTCATCATTGTTTTACATGATTATATAGTGTTATTTGAGATATCATTCTAATATTATAATTTTATAGAAAATGATGTTGTATTTCAAAATTTAAAATATAAATAATAATAATTGATATATGTAACTAAACATAAGAATTTTACATTTCTTGAAATGATAGATACCACCACTTATTATATTAAATGTAAATATCTTAAATATTATAGTATCTTATGTTATGATATCTCATACAAGAATATTTATCAAAAAAACATTATTAGTGTGTGATAGTGTTTAAGGATCTTAAAATCAAACATTCACTTGTAATGAAAAGTAATTTGTTAGTTTGAAAACATAGGCACTAAATTATTAAGTCAACCATACCTTATCATTTAATAACTTTTCTTATGAATAAAGGCGCTAAATATTACTATAGATGCAACAAAAAAATATGGCCCATTTGATATATTTGTATTCCCCCTTCTGCCACTTTTCTATTTATTTAAGTTTATAAGGAGAATGGAAAAAGGACCATTTAAAGACTGGATATGCAAAGAAGCTATCAAGAATGTTGAGTATAGGAAGATGATCCATTGAACCTTTTTGAAATATGAAAGGAGCAGCCGACTTATGCCTGTGGCACATTGTTTAGGGGGTGTTTGACATAGAATACCTATTGGACCCTCCTTTTTTGGGTTAATCTCAATTATCTTTTTAATTTAAAAAATAAAAAATAAAATAAAAATAATCTTTTAACTTCTATCAAACAAATAATTTTTTCTGATAAAAATTAAAAAATTATCTTTATTCTATATTTTATTTTTTAAAATAAAAATGAATAACTAAAATTTAAAAAAATAAATAAAAACTCTACTACTCAACTTGAATAATGCAAATCCGATCTTGTTTGACTAAATGTTAGTTTAGATACACATTACAATATTTTTATATTTTATCTTTTACCTCATTTTCAATCGTATAAGAAAATCTAACACTGGTAAGAGTTGAAAACTAAGTTATTGCTTTGGGTTAATCTCTATATTCCCCCTTCTCCCCCTTTTTCTATGTATTTAAGTTTATAAAAAGAAAAAAGAAAAGGACCATCTAAAGACTAGATGCATAGAGAAGCTACAACCATCTAAAGATGAATTAGATCCACGAAACCATCTGAATGTGAATCCCTTAGACACTATTTTGGTCAAAGTCTCTATTCCACACATAAGCCCTATGTTTCCCTAAACTTTTGAACTACATTATGTTCATATTGGTCTTGGTTTCATGCATTTATTGAAGGCTTGGAGCATAAGAGTGAGAGAGTGAGAACAAAGGATTAAAGCAGAGGGCTTCATGTAAGGATTATATGTTACTTTGATTAAACAATTTTTATGCTGCATATTATTTATCATGCCTTTTAGATATTGGAGAACTCACATCATGTCAGTTCAATCCCTAAAGTGAATTATATTTATTTTAATTTTTTTAAAAAATTGACTAAATTATATTTGATGTGATTCTCTTTAATGAGATAGCAAGTATGGATTTTTTTGTTTATTTTTTCTCCAATGCATTAACTAGTAGCCATAGGAAAGGATTTGAGTGAAAGAGATCCCTTGTTTGTATCTCATACGTGTATAAGCTTGTTCTCTTCATATTCTCTAATTCATTTTCTAAACACATTTTGAATAAGCACACAGCATATCATGTCTTTGTTTTGTTAAGTTTCTCAACTTTTGCACTTTTCATTGTATGACAAAGAAGCTAATTGTGGAAATTAAGCTTCAAATTATACTACTTGCCTACTACTTGAATGAACTTTGTTAATACTTTTTTTATGTTATAAAGTGATAAATGATATTAGGCTAACTACTGTTCAATTCTCTGATATTGAACTCTCTATAGTCATGTCATGAAGAAGTAATAATTTGTCATTGATATGTAAAAAGCATGCCTTGGCCTCAATTCTGGATATTTCTTGCCTCTATTATTTGTTTGTTTTAGTTGTTTATACAGAAGAAGACAAATAAGTTTGAATTGGAAAATAAGGAATGTGGCTATTGTTGAAGGCCAAAAATATATCTATTAAAGTGGATTTAAATAGGGAGAAGTCTTTTTTGGTGCTGCCACAACTTTATTTGATTACATTTTGTTAACTATGTCCTTGTATCTATTTCTTTTTGGAATTAATAGATAATTGGAAGAAAATAAATGAAGAAGATGTAAATTCTACTTAACTACAAAGCCTTTCCTTTTGTGTCTTTGCTTCAAACACAAGGAAGGCCTTTTGAATCAATCTTTTTCTTCCTGTGAATGATAATAAACAAAATAGTACATAAATTTTTTAAAAAAATTTACTACAAGAGAGCTCAAACTCTCTTGTAACATTACTTTGTTCTAAATATGAGACTCCAATATGATATAAATTATCTTTTAATAATTGCAAAAGTAAGAGTTTCAATTTTCACTAAATTAACTTTAGATATTTTCTAACAAAGGAAGCATTTTGTAGCCTCAACTAGTATGTAGGAAGAATTTATTGATTGACATGATAATAATGTGTGCATAAAAATCATGTTGTTTTTGTTTTTTATTGTGCGAATGGTTATATATTGTTTTACTTGATTCAAAATATGAAAATTCTAGAACATCGAAAGTGGATGTATGATAGACTTCCTCCAGACCGAGAGGGATTAGAAAAGGAATATGAAGAAGGGGTTAGAAGGTTCATTAATCATGTAATAAACCAACCTCAATTCGCTCATGATGGCTATATGCTTAGATGTCCTTGTGCAAAGTGTAATACCATATTAAGATAACATTCAATTTATATCACAAAGTGCCTATAGTATTCATTTTTATAATATCAATACTTTTAATAGTGGAATTTGTCATCATTAAATGTCAAAATAATCCAATTTTGGTTAAATGAATCATTTCAACTTATCAAACTCATTTTCCATCCTTAATACACTTATTTATACAAAAATATCACAAAAAGAGGCATGGAATTCGGGTTTGAGCCATGCATATCAAGAAAGCATCATATTTCCATTTTCCCCATGGTTCCATAATTCTGTCATAACTTTACAAATTCATAACTTGAGCTAGAAAACTCTAAATCATGCAAAATAAGACTCTATGGAAAGGTCAGGACATAATCTAACTATTGTAAAAATTTTAAATCAAAACAATATCATTTGGTCCATGAAATCCTAATAGAATAGTAGCTCTATCAATATTTCGTCTAAGCATAGACCTAGAACTTTAAAAATTTATATCTCATGCTACAAAGCTCCAAATTAAGTAATCTTGGTGGCTATGGAAAGTTTATGACGCCAAATATATGCTTGTAAAATTTCATGAGCATTAAACTTCATTGGCCCCTCAAATACACTAAAAACCAAATTGACAAAATAAATAGTGCACTAACAGTTTCTATATAATTTAGCCAATTTTAAAAAATCATAATAAATTCTACAAGCTCTAAAAATTGTATTTTTTAGCTCTATTAAAAGCTCTAAATGAGATCTATATTTTCGCCAAAATTCATCCATTTGGTCTGGTTTTGATTCAGGGGAAGAATATGGTCCAAAGTAACAACAATATAACATCAAATGGTCCAAAATAACTTTCCACATGTAATATGACCATTTGAGCACATCCAATACTTCAAACACAACATACAAAAGTATCATAACAAGTCTAAATCATTATAAAGCTCAAAACTACTCTCTCACTTGATCATATACACATACATTCCATAACTCATACATGTTAAAAACTAGGAATTCCATACTTTTGGCTCCAACTATGATTGATACAACATATTTTCATACTTTTACACATGAGTAAGGGTTTACATCTCATAAATAGTATATATATATACAAAATTTGACATTAAATTACATCAAATTCTATTTATTGTCAAAGTAACATGTCTTAAGCTTCTTGGCCTCCATTCTTGGCTCCATGAGAGTTACTTAAACAAGGTTAGATGAAAGTGGGGGAGAGTGAGATTCAAAAAATCCTAATAGCTCATTCATCCTCTTAAGTAAGCATATGTGTAACATTTGATTACTCTGTAAACGTGAGAAACGTAATATCCAGTTTCTCTGTAAACGTACGAAACTCATCAGGTATAAAAGGAAGTCCCCCAAATAGAATGATTTAAGGTTCAATAAAATTTGAGTAATAATCTATACCTCAAATAGTAAGGATCCAATCTAAAGGTGCCCTGAAAATGAAGCCAGAATAACTAGACCAAATTTAAAAAAGATGCAGTAGCATTTTCATAATTTTAGGCACTATTTGGAAAACTCCAAAGAGGGATTTTTAAATGAGAAAAATAAGTTTCCTAGGGTTTTCAAAGACCCTAAAAACTATAGGAACCTGCAAAATAGCTAAAACTTCTCTAGTTTACATTTTAGAATATTAATGGACCTAAACTTTGATCCTTTTGTTCAGGAAAGTTTTAGCTCCAATTTGAGTGATTCCAAAGGAATTTTATAAGTTAGAGAACCTAAATTTTATGATGGAAAAAATGGTTCTTGAAAAAGAGCTGAAATGAGCCTAAAACAAAGAAGCCAAGAATGAAGGGCAAAATTAGAATTTTGAAATGTCTTAAATGCGTCCCTAACCTATATATAGCATGCCCCACTTCTTCCATCTACCTTGGCCGACTTTGCTCTATACCAAAACAGAACCCTAAGCTCCTTGAAGTGGTGGACCAAGAGGGAAGAAGAAGGAAAGAGAAAACCAAGCAAAAAGGTAAGAAAATCCATGGTTTTTCATGCTTCTTCCTTCACCAATTTTGTTCTCCTCTTTCTCCCCTATTTTCCTATGGTTTTGATGATTGATTTGAGGATGATTCATGGCTGGTTTAGTGAGAGGAGAATAGAAATTGAAGGAGATACAAGAAGCAAGTGAAAGAACTCTTGAAAAGTATCGAAACAAGGTAAGAATCATGGCTTCTCTTTGCATCTTCTTGTTGTTTTCCAGGGGAGCATGTTCGGCCAACTTAGATCCCACTCTCTAAGGATTGAACTCAGGCTAAAATAAGGTAGAGCCAAGGGTTTTCAAGCATAAGGAATAAGAATATGCAATTAGATTCAAAGGAAAAGCTTTAGAACTCAAGTGTATAACTTAAGGTTTTTGTTGCACCTAGCCATTCTTGAAGCTTTCCAAGGATAGTCTAGCCTATGTAAGAGTATGTATGAGATCCTAAGACATCTAAGAAGCCTCACAAGTGTCAATTCTCTAAGAGAAAGAAAGCAAACTTTATGGGTGCACAATGCTCTTCATGTCTCGGTCTAATCCACTTCATGCATCTAGGGAGTGTTTTAATTTATTCTAAGCCTAGAATAGGACTAAATATGATGGAAGAATATTAATGGAAGCCTTGAAAAAAATTTTAGAAACCTTGGAATGTGAGATGGAGGTGTAGCCTCCATAACGAGACTTTATGAAGCAACTTATAGTTGGACTCCTTAAAATGAATGTGTGATGACTCCAAGAAGTCTAAATAGAGTCAAGAGACTTAAAATGAATGAGAAATGGGTGCCAAGATCATGAATCCTTCTTGTTACTTCATAAGGTCTTATATGGAAGCATAATGGAGCCATAGAACAGAGTATCTTCATATAGAATGTGTATGATGCCAAGGCTTGTTTCTATGAATGATGTATGTCTCTTTTGATATGTCTAGGCCAAGAGAATCAAGGACCATTCAATTGCAAGACTTGGCTGAGAAAGGGGAAGAAGAATTCCAAGAGAAAGGTGTGATGTTCTTACTCCAAGATAGCTCTCTAACCTTTTTCACATGCATAACTTGGTTGTTTTCTTGCCATTGAGTGCTTGTGTGTATGTTTGAGCCATGAGAAATGATTCTAGCCTATGCTTACATATTATGGTACCATTATGTTTCTTGAAACATGTTTATGATTGCATTATGGCTTGTTTGGATTTGGTGATGCCAAAAGTCCCTAGATATGGGTGAGACAAAGCCAAAAATCTCAATAAGAGTGAGGCTAAGTCAAAATCCCAACAAAGATTAGTAAAGTTAAACCAATGCCTTTGAAAGCTTATGTTTGTTATGTATGAGTTGATGTGCCATGGAAAATGATTTATGTATGCTCACTACTTGCTTAAATTTCATGTATGCATTCTTTGACATGTTTTAACATCCATTATGTATATTTGAAAGGGTTAAAAGTTATTGGAATTCTTTGAATCTTACTCTTCCCCCACATATATCTAACCATGTCTAGGTAAGCCAAGTGGACAAAGAAATGGAAGCCTACAAGCATGAGAAGCAAGACTTTGACAAATGGATAGAGAAATGAACTTTATAATTGCATATTGATCTCAAACTATGTAGCTATGAGATGTATAATTGATGTAAACCCTTAAACATGTTCTAATGTATGTATAAATAGTATATGTATCAATGTGGAAGTAAGATGAATGAGAATGTGAGTTTTTGCCACCCATTTGCCCTTATGTGATATGATGTATCTGTGTATGTATGCAAATGGCAATGTGAGATTTGTAATGTCTAAGTTCATAAAAACAATGAAAACAAATATGTTTTAAAAATAAGTCCCCCGAAATGGATGAGTTAAGGTCCAAAAAATTACGATAATAATCTACATATCAAATAATGAAAATAGGAGGGTAGAGGTACCCTGAAACTAGAACCAAAATAACTAGATAGAATTTTATGAAATGGTTATGGAACATAATGGTATTTTTGTAATTTCAGACAATTTTTAGAATACTTATAGGAGGACTTTTTAAATGAAAAATTTAAGCTCTCCATGGTTCTTAGAGGCCTTGAAAGCCATGGAAAGCATCAAGAGAGTTAAAAAATCTCCGGTGGATATTTTATAAGGACGGTTGACCTAAACTTTGACCTTTTCATTTGGGAAGGTTTTAGCTTCAAATTGAGTGATTCCAAAGGCATTTTATAAGATTGAGAACCTAAATTTTATGATGGAAAAGATAGTTCTCAAAAAGGAGCTAAAACAAACCTAAAATGAAAATGCCAAAAGGATGGGACGTATATGAAATCTTCTTAAAATAATTTTTAATCCCTTCTTATTTAAGTGATGCGTCCCACTCCTCCCTCATGTTAGCCAACCTTCTTGCTACCTAAAATAGAGATTTAAACCAAGAGTGAGAGGCACACAAGAGAAGGGAAAAAGGGAGAAGAAAAATCCAGGCAAAAGGTATGATTTTCATGGAATTTCTTGGTCTTCCCTTTAGTAAACTTATTCTCCTCCTTGTCTTCCTTCTTCCCATAGTTATATTAAGGTATTTAGTTCTATTTTGAGCTCAAACCAGAGGGGAGAAGTTCAAATTTGAAAAGGAGAACCAAAGCAAAAGAAAGAGCATCCAAGGAAAGCTAAAAAACTAAGGTAACTTACTTGTTTCCATGCTTGCTTCTTCTTGACTCCATGGATGTGTGGTTCAGCCACTTCTAGGATAGCCAAGGGGAGATGAGTTTTGAACCAAACCAAGAGTGAATCTTAAGAATTAGAGTGTGGAAAACAAGAATATGCAAAGAGAACAAAGAAAAAACCATGAATTTGCAAGATGCCTAACTGAGGGTTTTAGTTGCACCTTGGTTTGTAAGAAGGTTTCTAGCCATAATTTAAGGTGTCTAAGAGTTTGTATGAGTCCCTCAGACATCAAGGAAGCCTCCCACATACATCTCCCATTAAAGAAACAAAACAAACTCCATAGACTCCTTAAGGAAGTAATGCCTCAGCCTAGACTAGAAGGAGGACCAAGGGAGTGTTTTAAATTTTTCTAAGCCTAGATTTGCATCATATATGATGGGAGAGTATGAGAGGAAGCTTTGGAAAAATTTTAGAAGTCATGGATAATGAGATAGAGCTATAGGTTCTATATTGTAACTTAAGGAAGCAACATATCCTCAAATTAATTGTGTGATGGCTCTAAGGAGTCTAAATGGAGTCAAGAACCATAGATGGAAGGATAGAAGATCATAAATTCTTGGTGTTGCTTCATTAGGTGCTTTATAGAACCATAATTGAACCATATGAGTGCCAAAGTTTTTCTAGAGTGTGTGTGGCACTAGAGATTATTTCAAGAGTGTAATTAGATCCCATTTGATGTGTTTAGGCCAAAGGAATCAAGCTCCACCTCTTTGTAGGTGTTTGGCTAAGGGAGAGGAAGGAATTTCAAAGAATAAAGTGTGTTCTTACATTCAAGGTAGCTCTCTCTCCTTTCTCTCATGCATGTCTGGGTGTTTTCTTGTCTTGAATGTGTGTGTGTGTATGTTTAAGCTATGAAAAATGTTTCTACTATACATGTACATGCCATGATACCATGATGATTTTCCTATGTGCTTGAAAGATGCCTTATGAACCTGATTTGACTTGTATGAGCTTGGTGAAGCCAAAAGTCCCTTAGTTAGGGTGAGGGTGAGCCAAAACTCCCTATGAATGGGTGAGACAAAGCCAAAAGTCTCTAAAAGAGTGAGGCTTAGTCAAAAGCCCTTTGAAAATGGGTGAGGCAAGTTTAAAAGTCCTAAAGAGAATGGGTGAGGCTAAACCATTGTCTTGGCAAGCCTATGTATGTTGTATGTGACTTTTTGAATGAAGGAAATGTTTTATGTATATTTATGAATTTCAAAATAGTCATGCATGCATTTTTAGACTTGAAATTACATCCATTATGTGTGTTTGAAAAGGAGAAGGGCTATTGGGATTTCTAGAATCTCACTCTTTCCTCCCCATTGCCTAACATGTCTAGGTGGATCAAGTGAACCAAGAAATAGGAGCCACCACACCTGAAAGCAAGAAGAATGACAAAGGAGTTGCTATTTGTTCATTTTGTAACCATAACATTTTCAAATGATGTATTCCCATGATGTATAACCTCTTGAACATGTGTAATTATATGGATATATGGTTTATGTATGAGAATTGGATCCATATGAATGATAGTGTATGCTTTTGACACGGAAATGCAAAATGATGCATGTATGTTCCTTGTGTGTATCATCAAGTGGGAGAGTGAATTTGTGAGGTTTGGGTTTTTTGACCCTTGGGACATGTTTATTAGGCTATTCTTATACTTTCTCATGTGTTCAAGTGGCCCTAGAAAAGCTAGAAGCTAAATGGAACCATTATTGACCCTTAAAGAGGCATAAAAGTGCCATTTTGTAACCCTATATCACAAACTAACCAAATGGATGAATTTCTCATGAAATTTGGCATGCATATAGATCTCATCTAGATCTTTTTGTGAAGCTAAAAACCAAATTATTTGGAGCTCTAGAGAATTAATTAGGAATTTTCAAAGTTGCTAAAAAGTTGGTAAACTGATATGGTTATTGTTTATATGGTTAGATTCTTTTCCCTTGTCATTCAAGGGTCAAATGGTATCCAATACTTATGAAATTTTATAGCATAAACTAGACATAATAGGCTTTTGATGGCCACTAAGATCACCTCATTTGGAGGTATGAGCAGAGAGATATGAATTTTGAAGTTTGGGGTTAGTATCAGTAAGGTAGCAATACCTTTGGTACTATTCCATCAATTTCCAATAGCTAACTGCTCCTGTTTTGGTCTAGACTTATTTTCAACCTAAATTTAACATCTGTAACTTTTAAGAATGGTATAATTTTCTTAATTTTAATTTTTCTAAAATTAATTATGAGTTTCTAAAGTTGGTACTAGAAATCTAGCAATAGAACCTGAGGCTGATTATGTGATTTTGTGTATGTATACTACAAACTCAAGATTTTTGTGACATTTTGAGATGTTTATGAATTGTAAGAATGTATTTTAATTGGAGGATGATATGAATGGCTTAATATGGTCCACAAAATGTGAAACAAAAATTTGAGTACCACATAACGTAAAATATTCCATTTTTTTAGTTGCATTTTTCCTTTAAGGCTTGTTTATTCAAGGAAAGGCTAGATAAATATGGTGTTACAAGATTGAGCTCTATTATAATTTGGATCATTTGGCATGCTTTTATATATGGAATTTAAGCTTTTAGACTTGCCCAAGTAGTTATGAAAATTCAAGAAAAGCTTTTAGTGTCTTAAAATCCCATTTGAGACTTCAAAATTGACCATTTTGCGTACTAAACCAAAGTTTGACCAAACAAGTGCGTTTTTCTATAAAATTTGGCCAAAAAATAGGTCTCATCTAGAGCTTTCCACAGAGCTAAAGAAAACTCAATTTAGAACTCTAGAGAATTTATTATGATTTTTCAAATTTGGCCAAATTATATAGAAATGGTATGGTTACTAATCATTTGGTCAGTTTGTTTCTCTGTGTCATATGTGGGACAAATGAAGTCCAATAATCATAAAATTTTATAAAAATAAACTAAACACCATAGGATTTCCACAGCCACTAAGATAACCTCATTTGGAGCTCTACAGAGGGAGAAATGAATTTTTGAAATTGCAAGATAGTACTAGTAATGCAGCCTTACCTGAATTATTGTTCCATCAATTTCTATGGGTTAAAGGCCATGGCATTGGTCTAGAATTATTGTTAGTCATTAGTAGACATCCACAACTTTCCATAATAGTATGGTTTTCTTATTCTTGACTTTTCTAGAATTAGTTATGAATTTTTGTAGTTTATATTAGAAACTTGTGACAGCAAACTTGGGCAGCTAGGCCTTTGGTGCTATTCTATTGTCATTTTTAGTCCAATTGATGTTTTATAGTCTGAAATAATTTGTAACCTGTGGTTGACATTTAGGGATTTCCAAAAAGCTATCATTTGCTTGATTTTGATTTTTCCAAATTAATTATGATTTTCCAAAGCTAATGCTAGAAAGTTGGAACATGAAACTCGAGGCAAAATTCTGATTCTTGTATGATATGGTCCCAAACCTAAAATGAATGAGACCAAATGTGATGTTTATGACTTGTACAAATTTTTTATGTATAGTAAATGACATGGATGAGTTCATATGGCGTATAAACCATACAAAGAAATTTTTGGGCCTTACATAACGTACATTTAATGTGATTAAATATATTATTTTCTTGTAAGTATGTGTAACTTTAGCCTTACAATGGAATGGAAATGCTAGAGAGAGTAAGGTATTACAATATGTGGCATGTTATCATGTCAAAAAAGAAAAGTATACATCAAATGCTTCCAAATACCACACATAAGCATGTTTCCAAGATCATATGAATATATCAAGGTCAAAAATAAGTCCTATGGACTTTTGTTCTAGTTTCACCTAATTATTAAGATTTTTGGATTAGTTTCACCTACTTTTTAGGGACTTTTAGCTTAGTTTCACTTATTCTTGAGACTTTTGGCCTTATCTCATCCATCCTTAAATACTTGGTTTCACCTCACCCAATTCAAGGGACTCTTGGCACAACCTCACCCATCAAGAGCAAATTCACAAAACATTTTGATTTAGCCTCACTCGTTCTTGAAACTTTTGGCCTTGTTTCATCCATCCTTAAAGACTTTTGGATTCACCTCACCCAATTCAAGGGACTTTTGGCACAACCTCACCCATCAATAGCAAATTCACAAATCAAATACAATTCAAGAAACATTATGGTACTAAAGTATCAAACCAATAATTATAGGCATATTTTATGATTCAAACATACACATAAAAATTAATGACAATCAAACAACCAAGAAATGCATAGAAGAATGAATGAAGAGCTATCTTGCGTCAAGAAGCACAAATTCTTCCTTTGATTCCTAGCTTCTTGGTTCAACCTCATACACACACATTTGGAGGAAGCTTGTTTTGCTTAACCTAGACACATCAAATAAGACACAATTACATCAATGGAACCATTTCTAGCCTTGCATAAATTCTACATAAGTTACTTCTACCTTATGGCATGGATATGGTTCCATACAAGGGCATCATAAAGCAACTCATATAATTCATTATCTTGGCTCTAATTTCTCACTCAATCAAGTTGTAACACCCTAAAAATTAATTAAGGTGTCAATCGTGGATTTAGATTAATTAGGAATAATTAATATAGGATGATTGGGCAAGTTAAGTGAATGAGGATTTTAGAGAAATAAATTATTAATATGGGTTTAAGATTTCAATTGGATTAAAGCTTAATTTAGGCCCAAAATTAATTTGAATAAGCCATGGGTAAGGATTTATGGAGACCCAATGATTTTAGGTTAAGCCCAACTCCTTATCATGAGACTTGGGCCAAGAGAGATCACCTAACAATAGCCCAATTTGATTTAGTGAAGTTGAGGCCCACAACCTAATTTATATAAGCCCTTATAGTTGGCCCAACACACATTATGCAGACCCAAATTGAATTGACTCTTGGAACTTGGCCTAACCCAATCAAATTTCTGCAGCCCAACTTATGAAATAAGGCCCAACAAGTATGAAAATCTGAACCCACAATGAATTGGGCCATTGGGTCAGCACATCCCACTTCTAGCTTTAAATTCTCTGTAGCCCATCTCATTTAACACCAGCCCACTTGAAATAATGGGCCCATTGGACCAACCCATCTTCACTAAAACCCTAAGAAGCCTTTTCTCCACCCATTTGGCTGCCAAGGGATTCATGTTCTGCAGACTTAGAAAGCTATTTTCGCACTTGAGAAGAGGGGCTAGGGTTTTTCTGCATTCCTCCACCATTTCTCACTTCTAGAGGAAGATTTGGCCAAGGTAATCCATACAAAACATGTCCCTCTCATCCTCCTCTTCATTTTGGTCCGATTAATTTCTGGGTTTGAGTATTTTCATCTCCTTCTCAAATTTGAAATTTGGTGTTGGGTGATTCCTTGCAAGATTTTCGGACTTGAAGGTTAGAAGGAGGATCAGGTAAGCTTTTCCCTTCCATTTTGTGTATCACATTGCTAGAAAATGCTCCTAAGGATGCATTATCATAATGGGTTCTGTTATTGTGTGAAATTACAAGGAGATAATGGTGGAAAACCCAATTTTCTGGGCTTGATAATTTAAATACGAATTTTGGTGAGTCCATGGTGGATTTTCGGAGGTGAAGCTATGGCTGTTGTTAAGTGAGTATATCCTTCCCATTTTGATGCATTTTTTGTTAGTTTAAAATCCCTATAGTTGACCTATGATATGGGCTTTAGTTTCATGTGAAATTACCCAGAAATTGGAGTAAACTGTGGCAATTTTTGGTGTGGAAAAGTTGGAATCCGAAATTAAATTCCTTTGTAATTAGGTGAGTAACCTCTAGTCTATCATTAGTAGTTCGACTCTTTGGATATTTGATTGTGATTAGAAATAATGATGATTATGCTTGTTATAGGCTTGGTGTGCATTTGGATTATTATGGTAGCTAGGGGAAGAGTAATTGGCTTCATTGAGGTAACTGGGGTTATTTTCCACTTCCATGTATATGTTCATGTTGATCTGATATTGGTTTCACATATATGATTTTGAAATGTTAAATGATTAGTTGACTACTTGAATTGTTATTGTGATTGGACCTTGTGAGTCCATGGTGGAGCTGTGGTGCGGCTGCCACCCATGCATGTGCTTTGATCGGGCACTGGGTTGTGATCAGACCCCGATGCACTGAGCCCTAGTTGTGCTCATTGGGGGAGTTGGTGCCGTGGATGGACCATTCCCGGTGTTATTGGCCATTAACATGTTGTGTATGATTGCTGGTATGGGACAGTAGTCATTGGTAGTTCAACTAGTTCATTTGCGAATTGAATTGATGTTTCTGGTATTTATGACATGAAATTGCATTGGATTGATTAACTTGTACATATATATGGAATCTGCCCTTTTGTTACTGAGATTGTATATCTCACCCCATTATGGGCTAACATTTTTCAGGGACCGGACCTCTTAGTGGCAAGAAGAAAATTAATGGGAGTTTGCTAAATGGTTTGGTAGCACATCAGTTTAGGAGCTTTGACAAAATGTATTGTAACTAAATTGCTAGTTTTGTATCATTGCTGCATTGCATCATGAGTTGCCAAGTATAGGGATTGTATATGTAATTTGATTATCATGGGATTGAACATTTTAATTGTAATTGGCTAATAATGGATAAGTGATTCAATTTTATATGAACATTAAGCATTGACCCCATGCACCTTGTGACCATAATACCTTTACTGTCATTTATTCTTGAATTTGTTGATATAAGCTAGTTGGGCAAGTAGGAAATAGTATCTAAGTTTTGCAATGGTAAATGGAGGGATTGATGGGTAAATAGGATAGATAAATACCATTTGAGTCATATAAAATGAGAGAAAGCGGTCCTAGAATGCTCCTAGGGTGAGGATTAGAGTGTGTAGGACGAAACTTGGGTAATGTAGTCACAAGAGGGAGTTTCGCCGTGGCCAAGAGGGCTTCGCCGTGGCCAAATGAGTGACAGTGGTGAGGAGCGCCACGGCCTGATAAATCGCGCCACGGCGCAAAGGGAAAAAAATTGCCTAAAAGCTGACAGAATGAAAACGCTCCGAGGCGAAAATATATTGCGCCGAGGCGGAGCTGACAGAATAGAAACGCGCCGAGGCACAAATATATTGCGCCGAGGCAGAGCTGACAGAATGGAAACTCGCCGAGGCACAAATATATTGCGCCGAGGCGAGAATCGTGGGGTAGAGAAAAGTAGTTCCAGGAGGCATTTCTGCCGCGGCGCCATGAAGGTTGGCCGTGGCACAAGTCCCCAAACTCCTACTTTGAGTCTAGAAACCCCAATTTCTTCAATGGTAATGGTAAGAAATGATATAGGAACACTTGTGAGAGGTTATTGGGTATTGAAACTGATGGACAGATGAATCATAAACCCCTTATGGAAGTAGAATTTCTTTTATGCAAATTTTGTTTTGTTTGTGGTGGTATGGTGATGACCCTAACATCAAGGTTCAAATTTTCTCCATATTTTCACAATGTGATGAATTGTAACAACTCCAAACCTTGATAATTAATGATTAATCGTATATTTAACCATAGTTACAATGATAGGAAGGTAGGGTTGTCACACAAGTCACATGACTCCATTTAAACTCATTAGAGTCATCACAAACTCAATTCAAAAAGCCCAATATCAAGTTGCTTCTTTATACCTAAAGGAACCCTAAACTTCTAACTTTGACAATAAGGTTTTTAAATTCAAACCAATGGTTTCTTTAGTGTCTATTATTCATATTCAAACCATTTCTATCCTTGGAATTCCCTTGGTGCCTTTTTTAGTGTTTGGCCAAGATATGCACACATATTAGGAACCCATGGAGTTTTGCTTGCTTTTTTAGGAAATTTGGCATCCATGAAGCTTCCTAGGTCTCTTATAAACTCAAACATGCTCTTACACAAATTAAATTATCAATAGAAAGCTTCATAAATCTCTAGGTGCAACTAAAACCCTAATTTCAATAACTTGTTATCTATAACATCTTTTTGAGCTCTATTGCTTCCATATGATTCTCCAAACTTCAAAACTCCATTTCCTATCAAGTTTGGATCAAAATCAAGCTCCCTACATATGTCCCTAGGTCTGGTCGAAATACACAAGCAAGAGGAAGCCAAGAATAAGCAACTTAAGCCATAGTTTCTTACCTTATTTCAAAGCTTTTCAAGAGAGTTTTTCTAAGCTTCGAAGAGTTCCTCCAAATTCTCCCTTCCCTTGACTGAACCAGCCATAAAACATCACCATTTAAGGCACCAAAACCATAGGAAGAGAGAGGAGAAGAATTTTATGAAGGAGAGAGTATGAAAAAGTGATTATTTCTTACCCTTTTAACTTGATTTTTCTCCTTCCTTTTCTCCCTACTTGGTGCGCCTCTTCAAGCTTGTTCTAGTTCTATTTTAGACCAAATGGAAGTCAGTTAAGAGGAGGAAAAGAAGTGGGACATGTTTTTAAGTAGGGTAGAGGCCTAATTATAACATTTTCTAAATTCTAATTTTGTCCTTTAAGTTGATTCTTTCCATTTGAGCTCATTTCAAATCTTTTTTTAGAACTGTCTTTTTCATCAAGAAATTTAAGTTCTCTAATTCATAAAATATCTTTGATTTCACTCAAATTAGATTTAAAATCTTACTGAACTATTCAGTTAAATTTTTGGTCAATTGATGACTAAATCGCATATCGGAGGGGTTTTGGCTATTCTAAGGGTTCCTATAGTTCCTATTATTTTTAGGGCCTCTAAGAACCTCAGAAAAACTCAATTTTTCTATTTAAAGATGCCTCCCTTAAGTTTTCAAAAAGTTGCTCAAAATTATTGTAATACCTTAGTTTATAGCACTTTTCCTACTACAATTACCTTATATAAAACTTAGATTAGTCAACAAAAATCCTGAACTGATAAAAATTTTTCTTTTCAAAAACTTCCTCATACAATTTCACTATTCATTTGGTCATTTCCAAATTCTTATCTAATTTTGAAAATACATAATTAATTATAGAAAACATTGTATAAGGTCAGTTCAGGGCTCTACTTCAAGCTCTCTAAGCCCTTTACAAAGAAAAAATACTTACTTAGCGGAGCACATATAAATTCATATAAAGTTGCCCCTACGACAAACTGGGCAGTTTTACCCCTCATTGGTCATAATTATTATTATTATTTTACCTTTATTTAGGCACAGGCATTCTTGCATCTTATGCACGATAGTCATACTCTTTTTACTTCATGATTGGGTATATACATGGCTTTCTATTCCATACCTGAGTGCCTTACAATATCATAACATAACTCATACACGAAGTAATCTAAAATATTTAATTACATAACAAAACGTGGTACATAAAAGTAAGGTTCTCAATTTATGTCTCCACATTCTTTGCTCTTTCTTTGCTTAAACTTGGACCTAGCATGGGTTATATTTGGGATGAGATTATGAAATCTTAGTAGTAGTAAACCAATCGCATTCACAAGCAAGCATGTAAGTACATAATATGATGCCAATCAAGATGCCACATATCGCATAGCAATACAAGGAATTTCATATAAGGCCAAGCACAATCTAAGTATACATGTCTCATCTTATAGCATAAATGACAACTTGATATAGCATAACACTCATCATTATACAAACATACAAGCTTAAAGAAAGAGAGAGGAAAACTACTACCTTAGCAAACTTTGCTCCTCAATCCTTGGGACTCGATTTACTTGCTTTTGGAGTTCCCAAAACAACATCAAACCCTATAATCATAATGATAATTCATTACAATCAACACATAAACCTTAGCTTCTAAAATAGGATGACCCCTTTTAAACTTAATGGGACTATTGGAATTGGAAAAATCTAACTCCTTCCATTCCCATTCACTATGGCCGAATAGTATGCATTTCTTGACCAAAATTTAGGAATTTTATCCTATGCATTTTGGGGGCTTTCCCATGGGTATTCCTATCTAAAAATACCCTTTTGAATCCATTGGAATGGATAAAATCATCAAATTCCAGCCCCAACATCACGTTTTGGTCATCACATAATCTAGCTCCATTTTAGGCTCAAAGTGCGTTTCTTTGGTTCTAAAAATCCCATAGCCTTTTCCTTTATGTTTTAGGACTTCAAATTTGGTATACATGACTTTAAGACATTAAGGAAACACCATAAAAATTTTGGAAAAATTCGGACAGCATCTCCCCATGCTTTCTATTTTCCCAAAAATTACAATCTTTGTATTTTCCAAAGTCTCAACACATAACAACAATAACTAAGCTTAAATGGCCTTCATGTTCAACATATAAACTTCATTTCAAGGCCTTCATATTCAACATACAAACTCCATTTCTAATGATTCATATGTTGTCCAAAAATAACTCATAGCTAGGGTTTAACAAAACTAGCTTAAAGCATGTGATTTACAAGTATAAGATGGAGAAAACTTACTCTTTAAGCTTAAACCTTGCTTCCTTTGCTTTTCTCACACTAGAATCCTTTCTCTTCCCACTTAGAGCAACATTTCACCTTGAAGAAAAGATGAAAATGCAGCTGCCCTTTGGAAGAAAAGGTTGGAGGATGGAGAAGATGAAGAAATTTGGTGAAGAATGGTGGTAGTTTTGCTTGGTTTCACTTCATCTTCTACTTTTTCTCCCTCTCTCTCTCTCTTCACGTTTTTCTTTCTTTCTTCCTTGTGTGTGGCGTGAAAATGGTGGAATGGAGGTGAAGAAGATGAATCTAATGAAGTTAAATGGTCATGCTAAATTTGGACCCTTGGATCAACCTTTTCAAGATCAAATCTTAACCTTCCATTCCTTTTTTTCTTTTGATTTTCTAATTTCATAACTAAATATCTTCTTCTAAAAATTCTTGGCCACACACTTGGAAGCCTTGCCTTAGCCCTTAATTTATGGAGAGTAATCGTGGTTAATTTCTTAACTCAACTATGGTCAACTTTTAACTCAACCATAGTTAATTTCTAACTTAACCATGATTAATTCTTTAAAATAACTAAAATCTTTTTCTTCTTTTCCTTTTATTCTATATTTATATTTGGGTTTCATCTTCTCTAAAGCCCTAATTATATCTTCTCTTCTCTTTTTGGGCCTTTAGAATCAGCTAGTGGGCCTTACCGCAATCTAACATCGGTGTCTGGGCTCAATTAAGGTTTTACGGTACAATACATACCTTTAGACTTTTTAAAATTTATGAACATTATTTCCTCTACTTTCTGGTCATATTGAGCTTCAAACATAGGTTAGGGGCCCTTAAGCTTAATCCTCATAAATTTCGGTGTCAATCAGACACCCGGGTCTATAGGTATAATTTTCACCGTTCTGTATTATGATTGTGCTATAAACTTTTTATTTACTGCAATTCTGTCCCTGAAACTCCTTCAGGGTTTCTTAGCCCCTTAGCTATTTTTTTTTCTATAGTTCGTACAACTTCTTTTTTCTATTTTGCTCATGACTACTGATCAGGATAACCAGATCCCGGACTGGATCCTGCCCGGCCATCCGGACAACTTGGTATCATTTAACCCATCTCATCAAACTGAGTTTAACTGTGGGTCATGCATTTCTGAGATTCTTGCCTGATTTTTTGATATTTGTGTTTAAAGCCACGAATAGAGGGTGAAACTAGGGTTCCCTAAACTTTAGGGCAATTTATACATTTTTCTCGACATATAACTTTTCTTTGCATTTTAGTCCCTGGCTCCTTCACACTTGACTTTGGAGGCTTTTCGGGACCTTTTTCTGATCTCTTTTTTTCATTTTTTTAGCCCCAATTTTAGGGCACATCTGGCCTTGACTCATCATTATTTACGATCTAGAATATTATTCTAATTTTATTAAACCTCAATTTATTCTATTTGGGGGACTTCCTTTCATATTCGGTGAATTTCGTACATTGACGGAGAAACCATATGTTACGTTTCTCGCGTTTCCTTACGTTTTCTTGGATTTTCAGAAAATCGAATGTTACAATTATGGTTTTACTGCTACATTTTCAGTTGCTCTATTTTGGTGCTTTTGCTTTGATTTCAAGCTATTCTTAGACTCAAAATCACATTCTTAGATGCTCTAATTAACATCTTAATCTTATTTAGCTTGAATTTACTCTGCTTTAGGGTGTTCCAGTATCAATTTATCAAGTTTAGTTCAATTTCTGAATTATCGATTATTACACAAAGCATAGAAATAGAGTTTTATTAACTCCAAATGAGGTTATGGTTGATCTATATAAGCATGGTTTCATGCCAAGATATTGATGTTGAGATTCACATAGGGGAAATCCCTTAAGTTTCAATAACAACAATGTTAATAGTGTAAATTTAGAAGCCACTAGTAGTTATGTATTAGATGATGATCCATAAAGAAATCTATATGAATATATGGTTTTTGATATTGGTAGGCTAGAATTTAGGGGTCATTTTGAACAACACATAAAAGAGCCTCTAAATATGGAAGCTCAAAAATTTTATGATATGTTGCACTCCACATAATGACCACTATAGGAAGGGTGTGTTGATCATTCAAAGTTATCTATGGTAGTTAAAATGTTGAGTATTAATTCTGACTATAATATGTCTCAATAATGCTTTGATGATGTACTTCAAGCTATGAAATAGAGTTTGCCTAAGTATAATGTGCTAGTGTCTAATTTTTATAGAACAAAGAAGTTAGTGTCGAAACTTGGGTTAGGAAGAACTAGAATAGATTGCTACATTAATGGTTACATGTTGTACTATAAAGATAATGATATAGAAAATGAATGCAAGTTTTGCCATGCCACAGGGTATAAAATGCTTTACTATAGATACTCAATTTTAAATTATTTCTATGAACCCCCTACTCTTTAATGATATTATATGGGTAAAGAATCCTGCAAATTATGTGCTAGATCCCAATATGCATGCATTAGTATGGGATCCTTTAAGAATTGTGAAACCTTGGCATATTTACCTTGTAAATGGATTCAAGTTTCACACAAAAGCACACTCATATTGAAAGCCCACCATTAATTCTGGTGTATGTGTTAAAGGAACAGGATTTAATGAAGATGCAGATGACTTTAGTGGCCAAGTTGAAGAAATCATCCAAATTGAATATCTTGGATTACCACTAAAAAGGGTAGTATTATTCAAATGTAAGTGGTTTGATCCTATAGTTGGTAGAGGAACAAAGGTGAATAAACAATTGGAATAGTTCAAGTTCAACATACTAAGTCTTATGGCAAGTACGATCCATTCATTGTTGCACAAAAAGTAATTCAAGTGTATTATGCACTGTATCCAATCAACACAAGGGACAAAGTAGAGTGGTGGTTTGCTATCAAAACTAAAGCAACGGGCATAATTGAGCATGAGCATAAGGATCACTTTGCTTATCAAGAGGATTACATGAGTTGAAATATTAGTGACTTCACAATTAACTTTGATCTACCTGATACTTTACTAGACCATGATGAAAGGTTTGATGAAGTTGATGCAATTAATGATAGGCACCAAAGATTTATTAATGAGGAGGAAGAGGAGAAGGAAGAAGAAGAAGAAGAGGAACAAGAATTAACTAATGATGAAGAATAAAACTATAATGATGATTAAACCAAATTGATTGCAAGAGTTATTTATGTTGTGTTTTTTGAGTTAGCCTTGCTACATCTTTCTTTTTAGTTTTATGTAATTTGAAATATTGTATTTTTTAATGTATTATACTTAAATACTTTAGTTAGCATTTTGTGTTTGTATCTCTTAATTTGTATCTCAATACTTGGGTAATATTAAATTATGCATATGCCTCAAATCTTGTTAATGAGGAAAATAGATGTTAATGTGCTTGTAATTTCATATGACAGGCAGAGGTAGAGGTACAATTAAAAGTGAGAATACCCCATCATCTAAAGGTCAATGCTCATCTAGTAAAGGGGAGAGGGTATCACCATCTATTCAAGTTCATCTAAATGTCTCACCTATATAGCCATCAATTGCATTAACTAGACTAGCACATATAGATCCACCACTAGATATATCATCTACATTATCACCACATGTCCCACCTACACTTACACCTACACCATCACCAACTATCCCACCTACACCAACACTTACACATACACCTAAACCTACACCATCACATATGCCTTCTATAATGTCCGATTTTCGTTAAATGATGAAAACAGGCGTGTTTTCAAAGCAAGTCTCTCGAAATGGATGAATTAACATCCTAAAAAATTTGAGTAACATTCTAGACTCCTAAAAATTAGAATCCTAGCCTCATATGGAAGGAAAAATAGAGTTAGAATGAAGAAACAAATTTTGACAAAAATCTTACAAAATGTAATAGCATTTTCGTAATTTTGAGTAATTTTTGGAATTCACACAGAAGGATTTTTTAAATAAAAGTTTTAAATTCTCCAGGGTTCTTAGAGACCCTAAAAACCATAGGAAGCCCTGGAACAGTTAAATCCCCTCCGGTGGACGTTTTCCAATGTTAGTATACCCGAACTTTGACGGATTCGTTCGGGAAGGTTTTAGCTCCAATTTGAGTGATTCCAAAAGTATTTTACTAGATTGGGAATCTAAATTTTATAATGAAAAAGACAGTTCTCAAAAAAGAGCTAAAATGAAGGAGAAATGTGTGACAACCCTAACTTTTAATCATTGTAATTAAGGTTAAATACATGATTAATAACCATAAACCAGAGTTACATGACATTAAGAGTAATTACATTATGGAATCGTGGGAAAATTTGAACCTTAATGTTATAAGGGTCATCCACCATATAATTACAAACATTATGTACATCAAGGAAAATAAACATTCATTTATAAGCCTTGATTTTATTACCTATCAATTTCCACTCACAAGAATCTTCTATCAATGTTTATAAGTTATCCCTTGATATTACCATATGAAAAACCAAGATTTCCTAGTCAATATAAGGGTTTCAGGACATTTGTCATGGCCAATTTCCCTTTTGCTGCGGCCAATTCCTCTCGGCTTCACCCTTCGCATCGTTACTAATTTCATCGCAGCACCTTCGCTGTAGCCAACTTCATGGCGCCGCGGTGAGGAAGCCTCTTAGAACCTACCTCGCTCGTCTCTCACTATTGGTCGCGGCTAATACCTCCCTTCGCCGAGGCCAATTCCTCTCTGGAATACGGGGCTCATTTTCACAAAAGTTCGCCACGGCGAATTTTTCTCTGGATGACTCCCAATTTAACCTCTTACATTTCGCCACGGCGAATTGCTCTTTGGACTCCCCCTTGGGCAATTTCACCTCTATTGGCCACGGCTAAATTCCTTCTGATCCTACAATTCCAAAAATATTTTTTCATACTCTCCACTTTCTATCTAGGGGCTCTCTAGGGCCACTCTCCCACTTATTATGAACTTCTAATAGCATCTATCTAGCTGAATTGCCCTAGCCATTAAATCATTACCCATCCTACAATTAAAGATAGATTTTCCTACTCATTCATTGGTCTTGTATCAGCAGATTTATAAACTTTTCACAATGGTCATTCAATCATATTTTCATCAAATAATTCATACATTGCTAGATCAAATCCATGATCCATATATCACGTGATTTCATTACTCAAATAGTCAATTAAAACACAGGTTTACAAGGCATAATAAGTGTCATAAACTCATACATCCACCAACAACTAGTATGAAGCCTATTTCTCATTGGTTACATTCCATGTTATCAAAATACAATCTCCTACACTTGGCAATACAGATACGTGATGATGCTATACAAGGGTTAATAAAATTAGCATCTACTCTAATCTACTCAGACCAAGTGTAGCTCCCCCATACCAGGCCTCAGCTTATGGATGTTCATCCACTTGCTTACCCTTATCCTTACCCGAAGAACCTTCACCTAAAATGTTTAACCCATGAAACGGGGTGAGATACGAATCTCAGTAACCAAGGAAATTCCATCATATATTCTAGTTTAATTAGCATACATGCATAGTTTCATATAAGCATAAGAAAAAATATACCAGTCATGTCAGTAAATGAAATAGTTAGGCTATCATGATCACTATCCCATACTAGTAATCATATTTCTACATGTTAAAGGCCATTAACACCAGGAGAGGCCCGTCCACAGCACCTACTCCCCATTAAGCACAACCAGGGCTCAGTGCATCTGGGCTTTGATCATAACCCGGTGCTCGATCGAAGCACATGCACAGGTGGCAACCGCACCACAGCTCCACCATAGACTCACAAGGTCCAATCACATACAACAGATAGCTGAGTGGCTCATCGTGCAACCCTCAAAATAAAACTAGGCTGATAAAATATGTAGCTAATGGCACAACCTAGGTCATCTCCCTTGGAATTGGCGTTCAATGCCTAATTGAGTTTTCCAAATATTAAAAGACTCTAAAAATTCCTAAACTAAGAGGGTTTTAATTGAATTAAAATAACCCAAAACTAAATTGAATTAAAATTCCTAATTGTTATCTAATTGGGTGAATTATGGTCTTGTGACTAGCTTTGGATTTGTTCCTTGGTATCCACTATCCTTATCCTAATCCAATCATGATTAATTCTGGTCTAAGAATTCTTAATTGTGTTCATAACAATTTATCTTGGGCAACCACTCAAGATTCAAGAGATTAACGATCTAACGTTGAATTGAAACCTCAATCCCGCATTAAACTGTCAATTCTTGTTTCTAAGATCAATGAACATCCAATTTGATTGATTAACTAATTAATTAGCCTCTGAATCATCCTAAATATTTAATTAACCAACAAACATTAAGGAATCTTCAAATTAAACAATTAAGCACATAATTTCACTCATGTATTTTATCGAACAACTTCGAAGCATACATGGGAATTCAGATAATATTGAAATTAATCAGATCAATTAATCAACAAAAATACTTCCTAATTAGTGTCTAACCAGCCATTAATTATAATTACACAAATTCCCTATCAAATACAACTTAACCAAGACAATAAATGAGAGAGAAAAAGTGTAGGAAAAATAAAGAAATTCTTAGCCCAAATATTCTATGTCTTCTCCATGGATTCAAACTTCTCTAAGAGTTCCCTCCTAGCTAGCCTCAAGATGGAGATTAGAGCTTCATTGGATGTTAGAGATGGATGGAAGATGAGTATGGAAGAGTGGGATGGGTGAAGGCATGGTGGATGTGGAATGGATGAATTATGGGGTGAATGGAATGAATGAATGGCTTGATGGATGGATGGAAGATGGAGTGGATGCTACATAAATTGGTTTGATGAAGGCTGAATAAATAGGCAAGAGTTTACAAAAATCTAGAGGCATGAATAGAATGGATTGTGCGAATGGATGAAGGTATGAATTATGAATGGACTAGGATATGGAGATGTGAATGTAGTGTAGAGGCGTGAGATGGGATGAAGTCTGGACGATGGAATCTGCTCCCTTTCACGTGCTTTTTAATGAATCACATGCAGCCTCCTTGTGCAACTCAATCTCTTTGTGTTGAAGTCACGTTTCTTTCCTCAGCTCCAGTGCCTTTTTTTCTTCTCAATGAATCACGTGCTTAGCAAATTATAAATGCCAGCTTCTTCGTGTTATTATTCTTGAAGCTGCATGGATGTGTGTATGAGAGTGGGCCCCGCTGTTTATTTTATTATATTCTGCATGAATTCCTTCTACTGCTCCTTTATTCATTCATCTCGCATTAACCCCGTAGCTCTTTCTCTCTTCTTTCTCCTTCACCACTTCTGCCCAGTTCAACATCTTCATGCGTTTTTTTCACGTGTTTTCCTTTGTTTTGCTCGAGTTTAGCTCGTTCAGCTCACTTTTAACGTGTTAAAGGCGTAGCTTCTGCATGCAGCTGCTTCTTCACGTTATTCACGAATCATGCAGCTCGTTCTTCACATTCAGCCAGACTCCCTCGTGCTTCGTTTGGTTCTCTTAACTTCATCTCAGCTCGTAGCTTCCTCTTTCAACTTGTCCTCCCAGCTCATGCAAGTTCAGCTCAAGTATATTATCTTCATGCAGCTCTCCATACGTGTTAGATTGTAGCTTCATTTATTTCCATTTTGCCCACATGCTTTATTCATTCGTAGCCTCCACACTTTTGTTCCAACCATGAGAGATTCAAGCTTCTCATGTGCTTTTTCTCCATATAACTTTTGCCTGAACTTGAGCTACTTGCCTCATGTTTCCACATTGGATGCTGTGTGTGTATAAGTTCACATTGAAAATCTTGCATTCCATCCTTTCAACACTTTGTTCTGATCCACGTTCTCAACATGCGAGCTGCTCATGCATGACGTAGTGCTTCTTCTTATCTTCACTTGATTCTACGTGACTTCTTTGTTTGCTTCAAGAGAGGGAAGGGAACCCGTAGTGTTTTATTTCTCCTCTGTTTTGAGTTTGCTTCTTGCTTTGCCTTCTCATGAAAAGGAACCCAAGTTGAAGCCTCTCTTTCCTTCTTCCCTCCAACTCAAATCTTTATTCAAACATCATTTGTTCATTGAAAATCTGCATAACAAGTAAGAACAATTCAAGAGGAAAATTCACAAAATCTTTTAAAGAAATTTATGCATTAAAATTTCACAATTTTGTAAATAATTTCCTAAAATATAGAAATGGCTTCTAAAACAAAATCTTATCTAATTAAAGCCTTAAAGCCATATTTTATTATTAAAATGCCTATGTTTAGGAGAATAAAATAGATAGAAATATATGTTTATCAATAGCCAACCAATTCATTCAGCATTTCAAATCATTCATGTACAGCAAATATGAAATTAAAACAGATATATGCATGGAATTAATATAGACCCGGTTACCTCATTTGTAGACAATTTGTAACAGCCACCAATGGTACAAAAATCTCCCTCTAACCATAACATCAGAGAATTACTACTTTAATTCATCATCTATAGTAGCAACAAGTACCCAAAGAATTTAAAATGCTAATGACTACCTAGAGAATACTTACCCAGCTACTACAAGTACCCAAATTCGAATTGAAATGTCCTCTACCAGAAACTCCAATATTTCATCCAAAATCCTAAGCAAATTTGTACAAAATCAATACCCATACTATAATTCAATCATTAGGGTCTCAAACCAACAGAAATACCTCAAAAAGAAGAGTTTATACTTACCTAATATCAGCCTAGCCTCAACCGACGAATTTTCTCCATGGAAACATCAAATGGCAAGTTTCAAATTTTGGGTGTGGGTGAAAATATTCCAAATGAAAACTAATCAAGCCAAATTAAAGAGAAAGATGAAGGGATTAAGTTATATAACTATTACCTTAGCTGACTCTTGCTCTAAATGTGAGAAATGATGGATTTCTTGCCCCAAACCCTAGCCTCCCTTCAAACCTCCGAATTTTTCTCGTGTTTCAGCAAATATGAGGAAGAGGCTGAAGTGTTTAAGGTTTTAGTTAGGTTTAAATTGGGTCTAAGATGGCTCATAGGCTGCTCCAAGGTCCAACTCCAAATGGGCTTTAGATTTTAGCTTGGTTAGGCCAGTTTTAAGGTGTTGGGCTGTAGAATTTTATTAGGCTAGACCTAGTTTTAAAAACTCTATAATTTTAGGTCTGCACAAGGTTTATTGGGCAATTCCTAAAAGCCTATACAAAGTGGATCCTGAGCCTCTATCACATTGAATCAAATTGGGTCTGCACCTAGCTTATTGGGCCTTCATTAGCCTCTTATCATGATCTCCTACATTAATTTAGGCCTAGATGAAATTTCTATCCCAATTAAATCTTAAACTGATATTAATAATTTATCTCTCTAAAACTTACTCGATTATGCCATATTAATTATTCCTAATTAATCTGAATCCATGATTATCACCTTAATTAATTTTGGGGTGTTACAAAACGAAAATGCCAAGAACGAAGGGTAAAATGCAAATTTTTGAAAAATGCTTCCTCCTTCCCCTATAAATAGGTGGCGCCCCATTCTCTCCTTCATTTAGACTCAGAATTTTCTGCCTAATTTCAGAGAAGAAGGCTAGGGTTTAGGCCCACCAAGGGAAGAGAAGAAGAAGGAGAAATCTAAGCTTTAAGGTATGAAAATTTGCTTGTTTTTCATGCTTTCTCTTAGCCAATCTCTTCTCCTCTTTTTCTCTCTTCTTTCCCATGATTTTTCTAAAGTTTTGAGGGCTATTTTAAAGGAAGAACAGAAAGGAAATTTTCAAATTCAAGGGAGGAAGCCAAGGAAAGCAAAGAATAAGCAAGAAAAACCAAGGAAATCAAGGTATCATGCAATCCTTCCACTTGATCTTCTTCCACCTTCTCTTATGAGTATTTCAACCTATATATGGTCAGCCTTAAGGAGTTAAGTTTTCAACTAAATGAAAGATGAATCTTAGGAATTTGAGGGAGAAGAAAAATGTAACACCCCATAATTAATTAAAGTGTTAATCACGGATTAGATTAATTAGGAATAATTAATATGGGTTGAGATTTAATTGAGATAGAAATTCTATCTAGGCTTAAATCAATAGATCATGATAAGAGGCTAATGGAGGCCCAATGGGTTAGGTGCAGACCCAACCCAATTTAGTGTGATAGAGGCCCAAAATCCACCTTGTATAAACTCTTCTAAGTGGCCCAATAACCCTTGTGCAGACCCGCATTCTTGAACTCTTCAAACTTGGCCCAAACTTAATTAAACTTCATCAATCCAATGTATAAGAACTAGCCCAACAAAATTCTGCAGCTCAACACTCTAAAAACTAGCCTAACAAGCAAAAATCTGAAGCCCAAGTGAAGATGGACCTTGGAGCAACCCATGACCCATATTTGACCCAACTAAAACCCAACTTAAACCCTAATACTCCAGCCACTTTCTCATTTGTTGAAACTCAAGAAGCAAATTCGGAGCTTGGAGAGGAGGCTAGGGTTTAGGGCAAGAATTCTGTATTTTCTCACATTTAGAGCAAGATTTAGCCAAGGTAATAGTTATACAACTTAATCTTCTCATCTTTCTCTTATTTGGCCCAATTAGTTTTTCATTTGGAGCATTTTTATCCTACCCAAAATCTAAAATATGAATGTTTGGGGATTTTCTTGGTGAAATTCGTAGGTTGAGGTTAGGGCTGACATTAGGTGAGTTTAAACCCTCCATTTTGATGCTTCATTTGTTAATTTGAGACCCCCATAGCTGACTTATAAAATGGGTATTAATTCTGTACAAATTTACTTAGGATTTTAGGTGGAATATTGAGTTTTCTGGTGAAGGACACTCTAAACCGAATTTGGGATTTGTGGTGGCTGTTGCAATTTGTCTACAAGTGAGGTAACCAGGTTTATATCAATTCCATGTATATATTTGATTTAATTTCATATGTTGCTGTATATGAATGATTTGAAATGTTTAATGAATTGGTTGGCTATCTGTTGAATTGTGATTGGACCTTGTGAGTCCATGGTGGAGCTGTGGTGCGGCTGCCACCTGTGCATGTGCTTTGATCGAGCACCGGGTTATGATCAAACCCCAGATGCACTGAGCTCCGGTTGTGCTCAATAGGGAGTAGGTGTCGTGGACGGGCCTCTCCCGGTGTTAATGGCCTTTAACATGTGATAATATGATTGCTAGTATGGGATAGTAATCATAATAGCCTAATTATTTCATTTGCTGATATGATGGATATGATTCTGATATTGATTTTGATTCATGCATATATGCTAATTAAATTGGATATATAATGGAATTGCCTTGGTTACTGAGATTTATATCTCACCCCGTTTTATGGGATTAATATTTCAGGTGAAGGTTCCTCGGGTAAGGATAAGGGTAAGCAAGTGGATGAACATCCATGAGCTGAGGCCGGGTGTGGGGAGCTACACTTGGTCTGAGTAGAATAGGGTAGATGCAATTTTGTTATTAGTTTACATAGCATCATCATGTAATCATGTTGCCAAGTGTAGGCGTTCATATTTTGTTTGATTGAAATGTAACTGTTAAGGATTTAAGTCTCATTATAGTTGAATATTAATGTATAAACTTATAGTATCATATATGTATTTTTGTTGAGATTGTGATATGGATTATCATATGGGAATTATAGTCATATGATGTCTTGAATGTGAAAATAAGCTATTGTTGAATGGAATCTCTGTGGAATGTTCATGGGATGTCAATTGCTGCTAATGCATGTGTTATTGCTGTTATATATTCATGAATTTGCTTATATGAGCTAGTTGGACAAGTAGGAAGTAGTATTTAAGTTTTGCAATGGTAATGGACGGATTAATGGGTAAACAACGTAGATAAACACCATTAGAGTCACATAAAATAAGGAAAGGTGGACCTGGAGTGTTTCTAAGATGAGGTTTGGAGTATAGGGGATGAAATTTAGGTAATGTAGTCACAGGAAGGAGTTCCGCCGCAGCTAAGAAGGCTTCGCCGCAGCCAAATGAGAGACAGAGCCGAAGGGCGCCGCGGCATAACTAATCCCGCTGCGGCGCAAGGGAGGAAAATTAGCCCAGGAAGTGATAGTGGTGAGGAGCGCCGCGGCCTGATAAATCTTGCCGCAGCGCAGAGCGAAAAAAATTGCCCAGGAGGGTAACAGAACCAAAACTCGCCGCGGCGCATTATGTCCTACCGCGGCGCGAGTCGAGCAAATAAAATAAGGGTTGGACAGAAGTAAAACTCATCGCGGCGCAAATATATTGAGCCGAGGCGAAAATTGTGGGAGTTGAGAACAGTAGTTCCAGGAGGCGTTTCTGCCACGGCGCCACATAAGTTGGCAGCGGGAGGTTATTGGGTATTGAAACTGATGGATGGTTGAATCATAAATCCCTTATGGTGGTAGGATTTCTTTTGTGAAATTATGAGACGGTATAGGAACACTTGTGGGAGGTTATTGGGTATTGAAACTGATGGACGGTTGAATCATAAACCCCTTATGGTGGTAGGATTTCTTTTATGTAAATTTTGTTTTGTTGAGGTAGTATGGTGATAACCCTAATATCAAGGTTTAAATTTCCCCATATTTACACAACGTGATAAATTGTAGCCATTCAAGCCTTGATAATTAATTACTAATCGTATATTTAACCATAATTACAATGATTAGAGGGTAGGGTCGTCACAAAAAAGAATATGCAAAGAAAACAACAAACTAGCTATTAGATTTCAAGATGCAAAACCTAGGATTTCAAGTGCACCTTGTAAAATCTGATTTTGTATGATGATTCCTAGGCCTAAATAAGAGTCTAAATGAGCTCCTAAGATTCCTAGAAGTCTCCCCATATGCTTCCTCCCTTGAGAAAACAAAGCAAACTCCAAGAAGCCCCATTTCCTCCATAGCCTCGGCCTAAAGGGGTTTGTGCAGTTAGGGAGAGTTTTAAATTTTTCTAAACACATTCTTGAGTCATATATGATGAATGAAAATGAAGGGAGGCCTTGGAAAAAATTTAGAACCCATAAAAAGTGAGTTAGTACCTTATGTTCCATATTATGACCTAAAAAAGTAACATATAGCTAGGCTCTTGGTTTTAATTGTGTAATGACTCCAAGAGGCTTAAAAAGAGTCAAGAATCATATTTGAAAGGAAAAAATAGAGCCTAGAATTTATTTGAGAGATGTTGCTTCATTAAGTGCAATTATGGAACCATAATGAGGTTATAGACCAAGTTAGTGTCTATGTAAATTGTATGGCCTTAGAATTAAGTCCATGAACCTAATTGGCTTCCATAAATTGTTTTTAGGCCAAGAGAAATCTTCCCCACACTTTTGTGTGTGTCTAGCCAAAGCAAGGAAGGGAGATTCAAAGGAAAAAGTGTGTAATTGCTTCCAAGGTAGCTCTCTCCACCTTCTCTCATGCATGGATGTGAGCTTAGCTTATTTTTGAATGTGTGTATGTGTATTTTTAAGCCATGAAAAGTGTTCTAACATGACTTGACTTTCATGGTGCCATGATGTTACAATATGCTCTTATATGATGTTCTTAATGTGTGCTTAGATTTGCTTGAGTGTGGTAAAGCCAAGAACCCTTAGCCATGGTGAGGATGAGCCAAGAACCCTTGATATTGGTTGAGACAAAGCTAAGAATCTCCCAAAAGCAAGATGGACTCCCAAAAGCATGGTTGAGTCCAAGAATCTCTTAAAGAATGGGTGAGGCAAGTCCAACATCCACAAGAAATTAGATAAGGCCAATCCACTTGCTTGGCAAGCCTTTGTATACTATGTATGATTTTCTCAAATGATGAAAATGCCTCTTAAATGTTTGCACATGTCAACATGACCATACATGCATTTATGAGACTTATTTGAATCCATTATGTATGATTGAATGGGAGATGAGCTATTAGAATTCTTTGAATCTCATTCTCTCCTCTCCAATATTCTAACATGTTAGGTGGACTAAGTGGACAAGGTAATGGGAGCCAACCACCTTGAAGAGAAGAGCTTGACACTAATATGCATAGTTTTTGCTCTTTGAATCCATAATAATGTCTAATTATGTAAATTATTATTGTAAATGGTCTATGACCTTTGGAACTTATGTAATTATGATAATATGTTATGTTTAAATGAGAGAATGTATTATGTGACCATTAGAATGCAAATTGAGTATGTATGGATAATGTAGCTTCTTAAATGAGTTTATGGGATTATGCATATGTGTGGATGAGATGGCCAAAATGAGATGCATTAAGGTTGGGACCATTTGGACAGCTCACACAAGTCCTAATTATGCTTTTAAACTTGCCCAAGAGATGTCAAACCCCAAGCAAAGCCATTTGGACAATTTGGTATCCTATATGGAGCCAAAATTGATTATAATGGAACCCTATATCACTTTTTATCCAAATGAGCTCTTCTTGATCTGAGATTTGGCATGCAATTAGAGCTTGTTGAGAGCTTTTTGGAAAGCTAAAGAACATAATTTTTAGAGGTCTATAGAATATTTGATAAACTTTCAAAGTTGGCAAATTTTCTGGTTTTGGTCATGTCACTGTTCACTCAGGTTTGAAAATGAAATCTATCACACATGACACAAATGATATCCAATTGCCACAAAATTTTATACAGAGAAACTATACATTCCCAGTGACTTGTGCCAACTAAAAGCACCTCATTTAGATGTCTAGAGAGGGAGATATGAATTTTCAAAGAATCTATCTAGTATCAGGAACTCCACCCTATCTCAATTACTGTTTGATTGATCATGCCTGAATTGGTTTGGAGTTATTTTTCCCCTCTAGCTAACATCCACAGATTTCCATATTGGTATCTTTTGCATAGATTGAATTTTTTTAGAATTAATTGGACATTTTTTAAGTTTGCTGTAGAATTCTATGACAGCACCAATGGATAGCCTGACCTCTAGACCTTTTCGCATGTCAAACATCCTTTGTGTTAGATATTATGGTCTAGACATATTTTTAACATGAAGTAGACATGTGTAGCTTTCCAAAATGGCCAAGAATGCATGATTTCAATTTTTTTAGAATTAGTTATGATTTTTCAAAGTTGTGACAGAAATGAGGACAAAGCTTGCCGAAATTATATATGTATATTTCATGCATTCTTTCGAGTTCCTTGAGATGTAGGCCACTTTTGATGATACAAATGAGTTGTATTCATGTAATTAAATATGAGAATATGATGTATGATCTCACATGGTCCACGTGACACCAAATAGAATTTTTATACATGACGTAACACAAAGAAATGTATTATTTTTAATTCTTTTTTCCTTACTCCTTCATGGAATTGATGATGTAAAGCATGGAAATGTTATGAAATGAGTTAGAAATTATGGTGTTACACCTTCTATATCATCACCAACTTTTCCATATACTCAATCATCAAAGGTTGATTCTCAAGAATATGTGTAGCTCAGGAAGGCCTTCCAGAAATAGAGCCTTACAAAAATGAGTATGTATTTAGACACAACTGTATTTAGCAATCTATATTGTTTATTTATTGCACACATGTATATATCTTTCTTTATAATATTTGTTAATAGGTTTAATCCATCAACTGTTGTGCACTTTTTGACCTCTGTTATAAAGAGCAAATTTGATTGGTTTTATCTAACTTCGAAAAAACAACTAAGGATATGTGAGACTTATGGTTTGAGAAATTTAAAGTAAAAATAATCTTGGATGATAAATCCTAATACTATTATGTGCATGTGTGGTGTATATATATATCACTTTTGTTAATACTTGCAAAATTACTATATATGGAAACCTTAATATACTGCAAGGATCCGCCAAATTTTTGACATTAAAGGAAATGCTTGATTCAAGAGTATGATGTATCAAGAAAGGAAAAATTATGACAAGAATTTAAATTATAAGCCCCAATACATATCTGAGGTAATATGGAGGCAATTACTACATCATTGGGCATCAAACAACAAATTTAAGAATTTGTCAATAGCAAATACAGCAAATCATGCCTCATGTCAAGGTGGCTCCTTGCATACAGGTGGTTCTATATCTGTGGGTGAGCATGTACATAGGATGATAAGAAAGACTATAACTTGCCTATGTGATTTTAATTTTAAGTATAAAGTATTATGAATTTACTTGTTCAACTTATGAAAAATGTAAAAGAAAGCTACAAGAGTAGATCCTGATATTATAAAGGTGTTTACTAAAACTCATACAAGAAAGGACAAGTCTTAGGTTGATGAAAGATCTAAGAATGCTATAGTATGTGATGTTCACGAACTTATAATTTTTTACAAATCTTTTGTTAGCTAAATGTTTGACTAATCATACTTAAAAAGGCATGATTTTATAGGAGAACTTAAAAAGAGAATGATAAAGATTTCACATATGGCCTTATTTAATGATAATGTAAAAGGAAAAGAGTCATCCAATGCAAGCCAAGCTATACCAAATGATTTGAGCATTTGGAAAGAGGTAGTCCTTAAAGGAAAGAAAGGGGTTGCCTATGGTTTAGGTTCTATAGGATTATGTCTCAATGTAGAATCTTCTATTGGCACATCTTCCTACACATTATCAGTAAATGAAACCATGTAGTAAGAACTTTTAATGTGGCAAAAGGAATATGAAGATCAAGAGCAAGTCAATAAGGAGCAAGCATGTAAGATAACTGAACAAGATAAGAA
Source organism: Erythrophleum ivorense (assembly GCA_026724425.1). Lineage (NCBI taxonomy): Eukaryota > Viridiplantae > Streptophyta > Magnoliopsida > Fabales > Fabaceae > Erythrophleum > Erythrophleum ivorense. Next base: position 63,760 of record JAIUCV010000446.1, on the reverse strand, counting down.
AATAGTTAAACAAAAAAAGAGAATGTTGTTAAATGAAAAAAGACTTACATTGGTATTACAAACTTTGAACATTCCACCAGCTATGAAGGAGGATGAGGATGATGAGGGTGAATTGTATTGATTAGTTTATATTTTCTTGCACTTTGTTTTTTATGGACACATATTATAATTGAACTTTAATTGAATATGTCATGTTTTTGTATTTAGTCTTTTGGGTATTACTAATCTCATAGATTTGAATTTGAATATGTAATATTATTATTATGACAAATTAGTTAAAAGGATTATTATTTTTAATGTTTTGGAATTCAACAAGTTTAAAAAATTAGCAACAACAAAAAATTCTTAGTTATCTATTTTCCATCCCAAATCTGTTTGAGAAGCACAACCAATTATGTCTAAAATTTGTTTGAAATACATACATATTTTGTCTCAAATTCATCTAAAATTTATAAATTAAATAATTTTTTTAGTTTTTGTCTAAAATTCATCTTAAAAATATTTTTATTTTCGTCTAAAAATCATCTAAAATAAATATATTTAACAAACAAAAATTATTTATTTTCATCTGAAATTTATCTCTAAATTAGTCATACTATTCAAAATAATGCTTTTACAAAAATTCGTCAAAACTAATTTTTTTGTCCAAAATTTGTTTGAAATTAGTTTCAAACAAATTTTCAGACAAAATTAATTTAACGGCAAGGTTTTTGCAAACAGAATATATTCCATCTGAGATCTATCTAAAATAAAAATTCCATCCGAATTCCATATGAAAATCATCTAAAACTTATCTAAAATCCATCTAAAATGCTGTTTAAAAAAGATTAATTTTCCTAGAAGTGGTGTAACATTCGATCCCTCCGTAAACGTGAAAAACGCAATGTTCGATTTCTCCGTAAACGTTAGAAATGGGCCAGATACAAAAGGAAGTCCCTGAAATAAAAGGAATTGGGGCTAAATAAAATTATGATAAAATTTTAAATAATAGAAAATGAGGATTTGAGCCTTGAGTTGCCTAGAAACCTGGGTCGGAGTGATTCAAAAAATTTGCCGAAAGGCCAGCGGCATTTTCGTAAATAAGTGAACTTTTTGGAAAACATATAGGAGGGCTTTTTAAATGAAATTTTTGAGTCCTCCGGGGTTCTTAGAGGCCCTGAAAATCATGGGAAGCTCAGGGACCGATAAAGACTCTCCAGTGTAATTTTTCCAATGTCGATTGACCTGAACTTTAACCAGTTCGTTCGAGAAGGTTTTACCTCCGATTTGAGTGATTCCAAAGGCATCTTACTAAATTGGGAACCTAACTTGTATAATGAAAAAGACGGTTCTCAAAAAGGAGCTAAAACAAAGGAGAAACGGAAATGCTATTACGAAATGGCAAAAATGGAATGAAAGTGTTAAAGGAAGCTTCCAAATTCTTCTTTATAAGTCATGTTCCTTCTCTCCTTCATTAAACTGACTTGCTTCTGCCCATTTTTAGAGAAAAACTCCAGCTTCTTATGTGCACAAGAGAAGGAGGATTTTGGAGGAAGAAATTCAAGAAAAAGGTAAGAAACTTTAAGAAATTCCATATCCTTCCTTCTTGAAACTTGCTCCTCTTCTCTCAAGCTTTCTTTCTATGGTTTTAATGGAGAGTTTGGTGCTGTTTTGGGGGCAGAACAGAGAGGGGAATTTCAAACATTGATGGAGCAAGCTAACCAAGTGGAAGAGCAAGCAAAGAAAAGCAAGAAAACAAGATAAAACTTTCATTCTTTAGTAGTTTCTTCCTCCTTTTTCTTCTTGCACGAATTTGGCCACCATGAGCCCAATTCTTAGGGGCTGTTTTCTGTCCAATTCATGGAGGGATTAGATGTTTTAGGTGGCAAGGATTAAGAATGAACCAATAGAATTAAGAAAGGAGCATTAGGAAACAAGATGGAATCATTAGGGATCTAAATGCTTCCTTGCAAATCTGATTTTATATGAATGTTTTTAGGCTTAATTGAATGTTAAAACATGCTCCTAAGATCCCTAAGAGGCTCCCCACATGCTTCCTCCTTCAAGAAAACAAAGAGAACTCCATGGAAGACTAATGCACCCACCCATAGTCTCGACCTAAACAAGTTCACCTAGCTAGGGAAGGTTTCAAATTTTTCTAAGGCCATTTTCGAGTCATATATGGTGAATGAATATAAGAAGAGGCCTTGAAAAAAATTTAGAACTAAAAAAAAGTGAATTTGGGTCATAGGTTCCATATTATGACCTAAAGAAGCAACATGATACTAGGCCCTCTGTTTTAATAGTGTGGTAGCTCCAAAAGGCTTAAAAGAAGTCAAGAATCATAATTGAGAGGAAAGAATGAGGCCTAGAACTTATTTGAGGAGTGTTGCTTCATTAGGCACCAATATGGACCATAATGAAGCCTATAGAGTAATCTAGGGTTTAAATAAATTGTATAGCTTTAGAATATGTTTCATAAACCTAATTAGCTCCCCTAAATCATGTCTAGGCCAAGAGAAACCATCTCCACCAAATTGTGGGTGTATAACCGAGGCAAAAGAGGGAAATCCAAGGAGAAAAGTGTGTAGATTTGCACAAAGTAACTCTCTCCACCTTCTCTCATGCATGGATGTGTGTTTACCTTGTTTTAAAATGTGTGTATGTATATTTTCAAATCATGAAAAATATGCTAGCATGCCTTTATATGCTATGATCCTTGATGCCATGTTATGTTTTCTAATGAGTGCATGATGTTTGTATGAGTTTACTTAAATGTGGAGAGGCCAAGAACTCTTCCCTTTAGTGAGGATGAGCCAAGAACCCTTGAGCTTGGTTGAGACAAAGCAAAGAGTCTTCCAAAAGCAAAGTGAGTTCCCAAGAGTATGGTTGAGTCCAAAGTACTCAAGAAATGGGTGAGGCAAGTCCAAAACCCATGAGGAGAAGTGTGAGGCCAATCCAAACATTTGATGAGCTTTTGAATGATTTGTATGAGTTGTTTACATGTCAAGTTTACTTTTAAAATGTCTATGGCTTTTATTTTCTCCATGCATGCATTTGTAAAGCTTGTTTGCACATATTATATATGATTAAATGGGAGATGAGCTATTGGGATTGTTTGAATCTCATGCCCTCTTCTCCAATGATCCAACATGCTAGGCGGACCAAGTAATTATGGTGAAGGGAGCCAACAACCATGAAAAGCAAAGATTGACAAGCTTATGTCTTGTTTTGTCTATTTTGGAACCATAATAATGGTTCATAATATATATGATGTTGTATATGTATTGTGAACCTTGAGACATGTATAAAGATGCTACTATGTGATGTTTATAGCTATGGATATGATGTATGAGTTATAAGATACAATTTGAGTATCTAATGCTCAAATATGCAATGTGGAAGTATGAAGTATATGTGCATAAGTGTGGGTTGAATGGCCAAAATGATATGCATAAGGTTTGAGACCATTTGGGAAGCTCACACAAGTCTTAAATGTACTTTTAGACTTACCCAAAAGGTGCCAAGACCAAGGGAAATCCATTTGGCAACTTTAGTATCCTATATGGAGCCAAAATTGACCATTATGGAACCCTATATCACTTTTTAGCCAAATAAGTTAGTTTTGATGTGAGATTTGGCATGCAATTAAGTCTCATTAAGAGATTTTTGAAAAGCTAAAGATCATAATTTTTGGAGGTTTACAAAATATTTGATGATTTTGCAAAGTTGACAATTTTCATAGTTTCTAGTATGTGCACTGTTCACACTGGCAGATTTGTATCCTATGTCATTCGATGGGCAAATGGTGTCCAATGCCTGTGAAATGTTACAGGAATAAACTAGAGGTCATAAGCTTTTTGTGGCCACTGAGTTCATCTCATTTGGAGGTCTAATCAAAGAGTTATGTATTTTTGAAATTGGCTATCAGTAGTAATGGTGCCCCAGGAGTCTAGTTACTATTCCATAGATTTCCAATGGCTAAACATATTTTTTTCATTCTAGAATTATTTTTAGCATAAATTTAACATTTGTAGCTTTCCAGAATGGCCAAATTTGTGTGATTTCAATTTTTATAGAATTAGTTATGAATTTTAGAAACTTGTATCAATAATTTGAAACAGCAGCCCAGACAGTAGCGACCTCTGGACCTTTTCGGATGTCAAACGTCCTCTGTGGTAAATTGAATGCTCTGGACGTATTTTTAGCATGAATTAGACATCTCAAAATTTCCAAAATGACCAATATTGCATGATTTCGATTTTTCTAGATTTAGTTATGATTTTCCAAAGTTTGCCCAGAAAGGAGGCCAATTCTGGCCGAAAATGAAACCTCCTTTTCCACCTTCCAATTCTGTCTCCATGAGTTGTAGGCATGTTTTTGTGATGCAAATGAGTTGTAATGATGTAATTAAATATGAGGATGTATAGCATGAGCTCACACAGTCCACGTGACACCGAATGAAATTTTTAGTCATGACGCGACACAAGAAAATGTGTTATTTTCAATGAAATTTCTCACTTCCTTCTTACTATATATCACATGAGCATGTAAATGATGATGGATGGTGAGCTAGAAATTATGGTGCTACAAGTGGAGCTTGAAAAGGCAAAAATGGAGGTTTATGAAGAAGGAAGAGAGAGAAACTTTTAATGGAATTTTTAGGTATATAAATGACACTTTTTCATTCTCTTGTATTTATGGAACTTCTTCTACTTCATGAGAGCTTTCTTTTGATCCAAATATTATCAGAAAGGTTGAAATTGATAGCTGTCTAAGAGGGTAAATTTACTCCTTTGGAAGATTGAATTTCACTAGAAGTGTAACATTTAGTCTTTCTAAAACTAAACTGAAATCAGTTAGACAATAAAAGAGGATGCCAAAATAAAATGAAATAAGTTCAAGTAAAGATAGAATGTTAATATGAACATCCAAAAATAAGGTTATGAAGCCAAGAATGGCCCAAAACCAGAGCAAAAGTGGCTAAACAATTTAAATCGAAAGGGTAGTGGCAAAATTTTAATTTTGGGTAAAATTTTAAAAACTTAAAGAAAGAAGTTTTAAATGATAATATTAAATTTACAAGGGTTTTGAGGATCCTTGAAAACCATAAGAGCCTTTGAATGGTTAAAACTCTACTGGTGTGCAATTTAGGCCATCAGTTGACTAGAACTTTGACCAAACCATCCTGGATTGTTCTGAATCCTAAAAAATCATGTGTTTTAATAAAATGGAGAACTAAATTTTCATATGAAATTAATAGTTCTCAAAAAGGACTCAAAATGAGTTCAAATAGAGGAATTAAAATTGCAGGATGTAATAGGAATTTTTATAATTGTTTTAAAACATTCTTTTTCCCTTTATATAGGTTCAACCATGCCACCTAGCCCTCATAATCGACTTAGATGCCTCTAGTTCAGACCTCTTAGGTGCATAAGAAGAAGAAGGAAAAAGGAGGAAAAAGCAAGGCTAAAAGGTAAGTAAACATTCAAAATTTTACTTCATGATAGTTAGAAATCTGCTCCTTCTCTTTAAGCCCTTCTTATTGATGGTTTTAGTTTTCCAAAAGAACCATTTTGGTGGCTAGTCACTTGGCAAAAGGAGGGGAATTGAAGAAACCAATTGTAGCATAAAATTCTCCACTTGACAAGCATTGAAATAAGGTATGATATGATGTAGAATTCTTGCTTGTCCTTGCTCTTCCATACTGTGAGAACCCGACGTGAATTCATGCATGGGAACGGAGTGGACTTTTCAACGCAGGTGCAGCTGCCACGTATGGAATTTTGCTCTTCCAGAATTTACATATGTACCCCTCCTCTCCTTCTTCCTTCAGCTGGTTTTTCGGTCATTGCCCATCCAGAATTTCTACAATATATATCCTCCAGCGAAGCATCACAGAACCGCCAGAATCTCACACCTTCATCCTCTGTTTTCTGGACGCTACTTCCTTTGCTTCTTCGAGCTACTAAAGCATTGATTTTATGCTTCTTCATGCCTTGAGTTTGCTCCAGATTTGCTGCTTCATCAAGTCGCCTAGAAGCTCCCTGCTAACCGAAGCTGAACTGATCAAATTCTGCAGCTTATTTCCTCCTCTGTTTAGCGTTTCTTCTCCCCTGTTCAGCACTGGTCTTGTTCGAACTGTGGCTGCAGCTTGTTCCTTGAATCTAGTTAAGTTTTTGCTGCTGGTTTTGGGGTGAGAGCACGCCAGAAAATTCCATTTCCCCTCTGTTTAGCGCCATTTTTGGCTGATTCTGTTTTGACTTTCTGCTGCAGAATTTTCCCCTTGAGCTTGCTAGATTTCGGTGCTGGTTACTGATGAAAATCACGCCAGAATAATTCTCTCCCCAAGTTACAAATTCTATTGTGCGTAATGCTTCTGCTGGACTTTTTTTTTCAGCGCCTCCTCTCCCCTGTTACCACCTCTTTAATATGTTCTGGTTTGACCTTTGTTGCTGCTTACTCTTTCTTGGTCTTACGCTGAGCTCCATGGCCATTTTGCTGGTGGATTAATGTTGTTCTATGTTTTCCCTAGGACTGGAGTTTTTTTTTGGTGATGCGTATTGCTCCTCCCCTGCGTTTTTGAATGCTGAACGTCCTTCTGGTGGGTGGCCAACTGAGGGAAGTCTTGTACAGAAGACAAAAAGTGTGGCAAAAGGATGATTTGGTTGGAACAATCTTACTTCCCTTCCTAATAAATTGTAATGCCACTATTCTATACGTGTTTTTGCACTGTTTTCCTCCTCTTTGATTTTGAGTCTAGTTAAGGAAATGGTACAAAAAAAAATAATAATAATAGCATGGTTTTGTTTTTGTTTGCCCCCCTGAGCGAAGGTGAGCCTTGGAATGAGAAATCCCAAAACGCCCTACTGTACTATATGAACATATATATATATATATATATACATATTTCTATTTCCATATATGTATATTATGTATATTGTATACATATGGAGGGCGTGAAATTGAGTAGAGGAATAAATTTTCGATTAAGATAAGTCCTGTCGAAAATTAATTGGGGTGATTCATTTTCTAAACTCTGGTAAATGGGTCTTGTAGGGTATTCAGGAGACTAAGTTATAGCCGAGGAACGGGTCAGGAAATCTCTATAAAATTCTTGGAAGGTGAGTAAGTCATGCGGACCATGAGACTCAGAAAATTCTTATTTCTGTTCCTAAGTTTCCTTGCAGTGTTTTAAAATTTTGATTATCTATTTATAGATATACATATTTCAATATTTAGTCATATGCTTGTTTACCAAAATTTGATTTCAACCGGGAATTTTGCAAATTTACGGATGTTGAGTTAATTGAAAATCCTATTATGAAACTGATCTGAACGATACTTTGTCTGAAATGTTAATTGGAGAAACTGTACTGTTTTATGGAGTTATCTGCTCAAAACCCTGTAGCTAACAGCAGTAGGTGTTAGCCCTGGTGCACCATGATCTGAACCTCAGCTAGCAGGGGTGGTGCTAGCCCCGTGTGCAGGCCACCACACGCGGAGTCATTTTGTTTTCGCAAGCTGAAAGCTTTGCGTCTGTAGTGACTTTTCCCCGTGAGCTGTATGCTCTGCGTCTGTTTAAATTGGTTCTGCTTAGATACTTTCAGTGCATTTATACGAAAGAATTTGCATAAAATATGTTTTACGCGATATATCTATAAATATGTACCCATATATTTGTGACCCTACATTTGTTTTAAAAAGGGTCGGTGTTGCTTATTCACTGAGTATTCGACTCATTTTTTTTATATATATATATTTTTCAGAGAGCAGTAGGGACTCTAATCTGCCCCCAGCCGCCTTCTAGTGGCCGACCTCTTGAGACGTCCTTTGACGAGCCTACAGTAGCTCATGTGGGTGTATTTTGGTTGTATATGCATTTTGTTTGAAACCTTGTAAAACCTTGTAAAGTTAGCTCCACTAAATCATAGTTAGGGTATCCCCACACCCCAAATGTTTTCTTTTGGTCTGATTGTGCCCTGTTGGGATATATTGTACTGGCTTATCATTTGTAGAAATTTCGAGAGGTCTACGTTATAGAGGAGACTCTGCCGAAATTTCTACAAATGTCCTCTAAGGAAAAGCTTATATGTTTTATATTATTCAAATTAATGCCTATAAGTATTTTCTCTATGTTTCCGCTTCCGCGTCAAAGTACTCAAATTGTGGGGTGTGACACATACCCTCCATGGTTCAACCAGCCCTAAGGTATCTTAGAGGAAATTTAATTTTGGCTTAAACATGGTAATACTCGAGGTTTAGGAGTGTAGAAAATAAGATAGAACCAAGAGAACCCATTAAAAGTCTATAGGATGCAAGATAGAGACATTAAGATTTTGATTGCACCTTGAGAGTTTTAGAAATTTAAGAGGACATTTTAAGTTATATGAGATCATAATTAAACTAAAGAGAAGCTAAAGAACCTCTACATGTATCAAAATTCCAAAAGAAATGAGCAAACTCCATTTGGCTCTTCTTACATCATAGTCTCAACCAAGCATGGATTAGGGCACTTAGGAAGTGCTTTGATGGGTTCTAATGATTTAAAAGGCTTAGATGAAAGAAAAAAAAAACACTAATGAAACCATTGGATTGAATTTAGGAGCCCTAAATTGAAAGTTTAAAGTTTAGTGTCCAAATAAGCCTAAAGAAGTAAGTTGGTCTTAGACTTGTTATAACAACCCTAATTTCTAATTACAGTGATTATGTTTAATTAAGTGGTTAATTAAGTGGCAGCCACACTATAGCTCCACCATAAACTGGCAAGGTCCAATCATTACACAATTCAAATAGCCAACCAATCATTTAGCATTACAAAATCATACATGTACAATAAATATCATATTAACATGAACATATATATGGAAATAGGAAATTAACCCCAGTTATCTCAATGAAGCCAATTACTCTTCTTCTAGCTACCATCATAATCCAAAGCATACCAAACCTAAGATAAACATAGTTATCATCATTTAACTATCATTAGCAAGGAATTCTCCCTATCCATGGATTACTTTTAACAAGAATTCATTGAAAATTACTTACCCAAATTTCCTAAGGATTTATTGCACCAATGCAAGGTCAAGATATCAAAACGCACAATGGTTCACTCCCTACTCCTCCATTTTCGCACATGCAAAATCCATACACCAAAAATCAATCCAAATGACAAAATTCCAGTATTTACATATCTCAAAATGGTATGAGACACTTACCCAATCCTTTAGTGACTCTTAAAATTCGGATTTGAGTCACCAAATCCAGAAACTATAATGTTTCACTTCCATCTCCTTGTATTTTCGCACTATAGCAGAACCCATTATGAAAATCAACTACAAGGGACATTTTCTAGCAAAATAATACACAAAATGGAAGGGAAAGACTTACCCAATTGTCTCTCTAACTTCTAACTCCGAAAACCTTGCAAGGAATTCCCCAAACAATAAATTTCATATTTGAAAAGGAGATGAAAATCCACTAAACCAGAAACCAATTGTACCAAAATAAAGAGGAGGATGAGAGGGACATGTTTTGTAATGTCCAGTGAAACGGGCACATTTTCAAAGCAAGTCTCCCGAAATGAACTAGTTAAGATCCCAAAAAATTTGAATAACATTCTAGACTCCTAAAAATGAGAATTCTAGCCTCAAACTGAAAGAAAATTGGAGCTAAAATAAAGAAACAAATTTTGACGAAAATCTTACGAAACATAATTGCATTTTCGTAATTTTGAGCAAATTTTGGAATTAACACAGAAGGGCTTTTTAAATGAAAGTTTTGAGTTCTCTAGAGTTCTCAGAGGCCTTAAAAACCATAGGAAGCCCTAAGACAGTTAAATCCCCTTCAATGGACGTTTTCCAATGTCGGTGTACTCGAACTTTGATGGATTCGTTCAGAAAGGTTTTAACTTCGATTTGAGTGATTCCAAATGTATTTTATTAAATTGAGAACCTAAATTTTATAATGGAAAATACTTTTCTTAAAAAGGAGTTAAAACAAAGTAGAAACAAAAATGCCAAAAACGAAGGACAAGACAAAAATTTTTGAAAAAGCCATTCTCCTCCACCTATAAATAAGAGGCGCCCCACTCTCTCCTTCATTTAGTCTCATATTTTTCTGCCCAATTTTAGAGGAGAGAGCTAGGGTTTAGGCGCACTAAAGGGAGAGAAGAAGAAGGAAAAATTTAAGATATAAGGTATGAAAATTTGATTGTTTTTCATGCTTTCTCTTAGCCAATCTCTTCACCTCTTTTTCCCTTTCTTTCCTATGATTTTGCTAAAATTTTAAGGGCTACTTTGAAGGAATAACAGAGGGAAAATTTTGAAATTTAGGTTAGGAAGCCGAGGAAGGTGAAGAACAAGCAAGATAAATCAAGGAAAATAAGGTATCATGCAATCTTTCCACTTGATCTTCTTCCTCCCCTCTCTTGTGAGTATTTCGACCCATATATGGTCAGCCTTAAGGAGTCAAGTTTTCAACTAAATCAAGGGTGAATCTTACGAATTTGAGGGAAAAGAACAAGAATATGCAAAGAAAACAACAAACTAGCCATTAAATTTCAAGATACAAATTCTAGAGTTTCAAGTGTACCTTATAAAATCTGATTTTGTACAATGATTCTTAGGCTTAAATAAGAGTTTAATTGAGCTTCTAAGATCCCTAGAAGTTCCCCCACATGCATCTTCCCTTAAGAAAACAAAGAAAACTCCATGGAACCCATTATGCTCCATTGTCTCGGCCAAGAAAGGTTCTAGTAGCTATGGAGAGTTTTTAATTTTTCTAAGCCTATTTTTGAGTCATATATGATGAATGAATATGAGGGAAAGCCTTGGGAGAAATTTAGAAACCATAGAAAGTGAGTTGGTGCTTTATGTTCCATAATATGACCTAAAGAAGCAACATATAATTAGACTCTTGATTTTGATTGTGTGATGACTCCAAGAGACTTAAAAAGAGTTAAGAATCATATTTGAAAGGAAAGAATGGAACTTAGAATTTATTTGAGGGGTGTTACTTCATTAGGTACATTTATAGAACCATAATGAGATTTATAGATCAAGCTAATATCTAAGCAAGTTGTGAGGCTCTAGAATTAATTCCGTGAACCTAATTGGCTTCCATAAATTGTGTTTAGGCCAAGAAAAATCATCCCTACACTTTTGTGTGTATATGGCCAAAAGAGGAAGCTTGGATTCAAGAGAAAAAAATGTGTAATTATATTCAAGGTAGCTCACTCCTCCTTCTCTCATGCATGATTGTTTGTTTTACTTATCTTTGAATGTGTGTATGTGTAATTTTAAGGCATGAAAGGTGTTCTAGCATGACTTTGATTCCATGGTGCCATGATGTTACAATATGCTTTCATATGATGTTCATGGTGTGTGCTTGGGTTTGCTTGAGTGTGGTGAGGCCAAAAACCCTTAGCCCTGGTGAGGATGAGCTAAGAACCCTTAAGATTGGTTAAGACAAAGTAAAGAATCCTCGAAAAGTGAAGTTGACTCCTAAGAGCATGGTGGAATCCAAAAACCTCTTAAAGAATGGGTGAGGCAAGTCCAACATCCATAAGAAATTGGGTGCGATCGATCCACTTGCTTGGAAAGCCTCTGTATGCTATATATGACTTTCTCAAATAATGAAAATGCCTCTTGAATGTTTGCACATGTCAATATAACCATACATGCATTTATGAGACTTGTTTGCATCTTTTATATATGATTGAATAGGAGATGTGCTATTGGGATTCTTTGAATCTCATCCCCTCCTCTCCAATGTTCTAACATGCTAAGTGGACTAAGTGGGCAAGGTAATAGAAGCTAACCACCTTGAAGATGAGAAGATGACATGAAAGTGCTTGAATTTTGCTACTTTAAGGCCATACAAATGGCAAAAGATGTAACCAATGGATGTATATGTATTTTGATGTTATAAAGACATGTAATTATGATAATATGTCATGTATAAATAGGAGAATGTATTATGTGATTACTAGAATGCAATTTGAGCATGTTATGGCATTGTAGCTTCTTGAAAGGTATTATGGAATTGTGTATAAGTGTGAGTGAGATGGCCAAAATGAGATGCATGAGGGTTGGGACCATTTGGGCAGCTCACAAAAGTCTTAATTATGCTTTTAGACTTGCCCAAGAGGTGTCAAACCCTAAGGGAAGCCATTTGGACATTTTAGTATCCTATATGGAGCCAAAATTGACTATAATGGAATCCTATGTCACTTTTTATCCAAATGAGTTCTTCTTGATTTGAGATTTGGCTTGAAATTAGAGCTTGTTGAGGGATTTTTGGGAAGCGAAAGAACAGAATTTTCGGAGGTCTACAGAATATTTGATGAATTTTCAAAGTTGGCAAATTTTCTAGTTTTGGTCATATTACTGTTCACTCAGGTCTGAAAATGAAATCTATCACACAGGGCTCAAATGATGTCCAATTGCCATGAAATTTTATACAGAGAAACTAGATATTCCCAGAGACTTGTGCCAATTAAAAGCACCTCATTTGGATGTCTAGAGAGGGATATATGAATTTTCAAAAAATCTATCCAGCAACAGGCACTCCACCTGACCTCAGTTACTGTTTGTTTGGGTTCGAGGTCTGAGCGTGCCTGAACTGGTCTAGAGTTATTTTTTTCCTCTAGTTAACATCCATAGATTTCCATATTGGTATCATTTGCATAAATTGGAGTTTTTTGGAATTAATTGGATATTTTTTAATTTCACTGCAGAATTCTGTGACAGCACCAGTGGACAGCCTGACCTCTAAACCTTTTTGAATATCAAACGTCCTTTGTGTTGGATGTTATGGTCTGGACATATTTTTAACATAAAGTAGACATGTGTAGATTTCCAGAATGGCCAAGAGTGCACGATTTCGATATTTCTAGAATTAGTTATGATTTTTCAAAATTTGTGACAGAAATGAGAAAAATCTGTCTGAAAATATATACATGTATTTTATGCTTCTATTTGGTTTCCATGGGATGTAAGCCACTTTTGGTGATACAAATGAGTTATATTCATGTAATTAAATATGAGAATATGATGTATGAGCTCACATGGTCCATGTGACTCTAAATGGAATTTTTATACGCGACGCAACGCTAAAATATTCATTATTTTATGTTATTTTCTTGATTCTCCCATGAAATGAATGATGTTAAGTATGGAAATGTGATGGAATAAGCTAGAAATATAAGGTGTTACATGTTTTATATATATTACCTTGGCCAAATCTTCTGCTAGAAATGAGGAATGGTGAAAAAATACAGAAAATCCTAGCCTCCTCTCTTCTTGTGCGAAAATGGAGTTCTCTCTCTTCTAAGATTGAGTTGGTCTGTAGAATAAAGGATGAGGGGTTGAGCAAGTTAGGGTTTTAGATGGGTTTAGGCCAACCTTAAAGCCCAAAAATCCACTTGGGTTCAAATATATGTTTATTGGGCCATAAGTTGAAAGGTTTAATTGATGAAATGAGAGTTGGGCTCTTAAGAAATAGGATTGGACCTTCTTACAAACTAGAAGTAGGCTTTCTTATTTGGCTTATGGCATAAATACATTGATCACAATGCCCAAATTAAATGTCCAACTCCCCTTAGTTAATTTCCTAATTAAACCTATAACCATAATTAATATATCTCTACCTAAGAATAACTAAACATGATTACTAGCTCAAAATGTCTAAAATAAATCTATTTCTTTAGAAACCTTATTTTCCTTATTTTTCCCAAATCCCTGTATTAATTCTTTAATTCACCATAATTATCATTAATAAATTCTAGGGTGTTACACTTGTTTAGTTAAGCACACGATTATCCAAATGACTTTTATTAGAGTTATATAACTCATATCAAGTGAGAGTTTGGAGCCTAGAAAAGAAATTCCAAGTGTTGCCTCTAAATGGATCTAAACTAGCTTCAAGTTGCATATTAGGCTCTAATAGAATTTAAGTGATAATAATGAGACTTAGAATGGATCAAAATAAGTTAATTTGCCTTGTAATTACTATATGTAGGCCTAGCTAGCCCAAACTCACCTATTTATAGGTGCCAAGCCAAAGAAAGTGAAAGAAAAGAGAACCAAGAAGTGAGTTAGTCGTAGCTCCAAGTCTCCAAAGTTATAAGCTAGTTTTATCTCTCAATCTTGCATGCATTTAAATGAGTTGAAATGCTTGTATGTATAACTACTTGATAAATTCATGAGTTATGCTTTGATATGCTTTTTGTTATGAGTTTTATGCATGAGTTTGATATACTTTTCAGCTCCTATCTCTCTTTGGTGAGAATTGAGTACAGTAGCTTTTCCTTGACCCATAAATGAGTTATGCCATGACCCAAAACCCGAGGCCATGACTAGCATCTAAAATAAGCTAACCAAGGATAGCCTAGCCTAGCCTAGCAAGTCTGGTTACACATTTAAAGTTCATATTTTTATGTACATATATATATAATCAAAAGTTGCCAAAAATTTAGTAACACCTCCCTTAAAAATTAGACATCTAAATCCTGCAATATTAGCACAAATCCAATGCATATATCCTCAGAAATTTACCACATCATAACATGTACATAAGTTTTTAAAATATAAACAATGTCATTACAAGTGCCACCATAAGGTCTACAAAAGAAACATAGCATCTACATAACTCAAAATAATTTATCACCTAGTAGCCAATATGTCTTAGAGTCTCAACATAAACTAACTAACCAATTTAACATACCAACTATGTCTAGGAGGCATGCGAGTCCCAATGCACTTCAATATACTTTCTACTAATCTAAAATGCTTCAAAGAAAGGAGTAAGCCTTCCACTGGCTTAGTGAATGCACAGATAACAAAGTAAGCAGAAGGGGAAACAAATGTGCTTAGATTTTTTCATAATAATGTATTTTGACAAATAAATAACCAATACATATAATTACAATTAATTCACTTATCTTGCACGCTATCAACAAAAGTATAATTTAAGATTTAAAAAATGACATGGAATGGGTTTCACAAAGAAGAACCATAATCAACCTTGAATGCTGCCACACAAGATTCAACATCATTATTAGTGCCAATACACAATGTCACAACATCACCACCATCACTAAGTGCTACCACACGATGTGCATTTCACAATGTATCCAATATAGTTATCGCTAAGTGTCGTCACATATTGAATATTCATATCCTTAACTAGGTGCACTTAGGCTATTACCCCTACTGACAGGAATGAGGTTCTAACTAGATCCCCATCCACAATTTTCAAATGAAATCGTTTAAATAAATTAAATATTGACAAGTAAAAATTTAAATCAAGTAAAAGAAGTAATTTAGATAAAATAAAAACAATAAATCAACAAGGTTGCATAATAAAATTATAAATAGAATTCACCATATGAGATTAGAAAAGAAATAATAGAATAACAATCGTTGAATTTAAAAGTTCATCATTTCTCCTCACCTGCATAAATATAGGTAATACCATGACTTCCATATTTCACACTCCACACTTCTAGTTCTCATAAAACATGATTCCCCTCTCTGTATACATACATGTATATATATACCTTATAGGCATCAATATCTCAAAATATTCGAGTTCACATTTAATCTGAACACATGAAATTCATTCATAATCTCTTTAACATTATAACTATATATACACTTTCACATGCATATTTCAACCCATATTAAAATTTAAAATACAAGATTGTTTCCCCAACAATGCTGACAAGATAAATCATAAAATGTGAAGTTTGGGAAAACAATATATAAACATAGAGTAAAAGAGATTGGCACCCTACTATTTACACATTCACTTGTGAGGGCTAATAATAGAGGTCCCAAATTCCTTCAATTTTGATAAGAAACCTAATTGAATGAGTAGCCTTAATACCACCTCTAATTACATTAGATATAAAAACATCACTTTAATTACTCAAATAGCTTCTAATACACTCAATGAAATTAATTTCATCCTCTAGCACTTAAACCCCTAATTATAGATTAAGTTTTCTAATGCCACTACTAATGCTAAGCTTTGGGTTTCACAAATTAAATTACCATAATTTAATTTAACCACCTAAAATTTAGTTTGAGCTTTGAATATATCTTAAAGTGCTTAAGAAAATAAGTTGAAAGTGCCAATTCATAACTTAAAGGTTTAAATTAAGAAACCCCAATTTGAGAAGCTTCCTCCACGGCCAAAATGAATAAGGAAGTTGTCACACCATATTATTTCTAATATTATCTTACTCATAAAAGGTGGATTACACATATTATCAAAGGAAAATCAAGAAAATACATTAAAAATATAGAATTTAATTGTGTTACGTCAGGGTTTGAAAATTCATCTAGCGTATCGGGGACCCCGTGAACTTACCAACTACATCCTCTATTTATTTTCCATCTATACAAGTCATAAATGTCTCAAAACATCACACAATCCACGGGTCTAGGAGCAAAAATCCCAAAATTAACTCATTCAGGCAACTTTAAAAAATTATAACTAAATTTAAAAAAATTGAAATCAAGTAAATTATAACTTTTTGGAAATCTATAGATGTTAAATTTACACTAAAAATAATCCCTAGTGGCAAAAATCTCATCTAGACCACACTTGACAACAAAAAAGGAATAAAGGTCAGGCTGTTCAAAATTACTAATACAACTTATTGATATAAACTTTGAAAATTCACAATTAATTTCACAAAAATCTAATTTGTGCAAACTATACCAATTTGGAAAGGTGTGAATGTTATCTGGAGGGAAAAAATAGTTTTAGATCGATCCAAGAGCATTCAGACCCTAAAAATTGATGAAACAGTGATGAAGGTCTAATTGTGCTCCAAGAATAGAATAGGAATTTCAAAAATTCATATCTCTCTCTCTAGACATCTAAATGAGTGCTTCTAATTGGCATAGGTCATTGGGAAGGTCTAATTTCTCCCTATAAAATTTCATAGCCGTTGGACATCATTTGTCCCATGAATGATAGAGATCAATTTTCAAACCATATGAACAATACCAGGGCCAAAACCAAAAAATTTGCTAACTTCAAAAATTCACCAAAAATTCTGTAGACCTCCCAATATTACCCACTTTATCTTCCCAAAAAACTCTTAATAATTTCTAGATGCATGCCAAAATTCAAACTAAGAAGATCTCGTTTGGATAATTTGTGCCATTGCTCACTAATATAGTCAATTTTGTCTCTTATAAGACACCAACTTGGTTCAAATGGTTTCTTCTTGTATTTGGCTCCTCTTAGGCAAGTTTAAAAGCATGAATATAACTTATATGAACTACCCAAGTGATCACAAACCTTATGCATTTCATTTTGGTCATTCCACATCCAAGAATACACTATTACATATATGCCATCAAGTGTCAAAAGTTCTCCTTTGCATTGATTTTATGCCATATATAGTTCATACAACATTCATATATAATATTACATTTGCTCAAGTATTCACAACTCAAATTATATGTACAAGTTCACTTTGACATTCATTTCCAAATACAACTGTATAATAAACAAAGTATAACTTGTCATGACCCTTGGCTTGTATTTCTTCCATCTTGGGCACCACCTAGACATGAGATTCCATGAATCTTAATAACTCACACACACATTCATGGCATATACACATCAAAGGCACAAGTATGGAAAATAGCACAGCCATAAAACATGCAAAGTGACAATTCCATGCCACTAATTCACATTTAATTCAAGAATATACTCAATGAACTTTTGGTTTTGCCTCACCCCATTTCTAGGACTTTTGGATTTGCCTCACCCTTATCCTAGGGAATTTTGACTTGGCCTCACCTATCCAAGAGACTTTTAGCCTTGTCTCATCCATGTTTTGAGACTTTTGGCATCTCCTGACCTTCATTAAGGGACTTTTGGCATCACCTCACCCTTATGAGCCATTTCCCATAATCAATGACATTCAAAACAACACATTGGTACCAATGCAATCTCAAGATGTGATGACCCTAACTTCTAATCATTGTAATTAAAGTTAAATATATGATTACAGAAAAATTTGAACCTTAATGTTATTAGAGTCATCAACCATATAATTACAAACACTCATGTACATCAGGGAAACAAACATTAATTTATAAGCCTTTGATTCTATTACCCATTAATTCCAACTTACAAGAATCTTCTACCAATGTTTCTAAGTCATCCATTAGGGTTACCATATGAAAAACCAAGATTTCTAAGTTAAAATAAAAGTTTGGGACCATTAGCCACAGCTAAATGTCCTTGAACCTCGGCCAATTACTCTCAGGTTCATTCCTTTTGGACATTCACCGTCGTTGACCTATATGGTGCCGCAGCAAGGAAGCCTCCTAAAACCTACCTCGCTCACCTCTCACTATTGGCCGCGACCAATTCCCTCTTTCGTCGCGGCTAATTCTTCTCTAGAACGCCTAACAAATTCTCGTAAGTTCACCGGGATCAATTCCCATTTAGCCACGGTGAATTACCCTCTAAACAACTCCCAGTTTGGCCTCTCACATTTCGCCACGGCTAATTCCACCTTTCGTCACGGTGAATTGCTCTCTGGTACTCTCCCTTGGCAACTTCGCCTCTATTGGCCGTAGCTAATAATATTTTAGCCACGATGAAATACCTTCTGATCCTACAACTCCTAAAATCTTGTCTCATACTCTCCACTCTCCCTCCAATAACACCCTAGGGCCAATTTCTACTCCTCCAACTACCCTATATCAACAAAGTTCATAGATTAATAACAACAGAATTTCATAAACTTCTAGTAATTACCATTCAAACATACATTCCATTAAAGATTCCATACATCACTAATTCAAATTGACCATCTAATATATCCCATGATGACATTTTCAATAGTAGACCATATCATGAATTCAACAAAATTCATACATCAGATACTATAAGTTCATACATCTAATACCAAACTATAATAAGACTCAACTCCTTAATAGATACATTCCAATTAACCAAAATATAAACGCCTACACTTGGCAATATGATTATATGATGATGCTATATAAAAAAATTAACAAAATTGCATCTACTCTACTCAGATTAGCCCAAGTGTAGCTTCCTCCACCCATGGCTAGAGCTCATGGATTTTCATCCACTTGTTTCCCCTTATCCTTACCCGAAGGGCCTTCACCTAAAAGTATAATCCCATGAAACGGAGTGAGATGCAAATCTCAGTAACCAATGCAAATTCCTTTCATATATTCCAGTTTAATCAACATATATGCATAATTTCATATAAAGCATCAGAAAACATACTAGTCATATCAGTAAATGAAACAATTAGGCTATCTATGATTACTATCCCATACTAGCAATCACAATTCCACATGTTAAAAGCCATTAACATCGGGAGAGGGTCATCCATGGCACCTACTCCCCATTGAACACAACCAGGGCTCAGTGCATCTGGGGTCTGATCATAACCCGATGCCCGATCGAAACCCATGCACGAGTGGCAGCCGCACCATAACTCCACCATAGAC
Organism: Erythrophleum ivorense; assembly: GCA_026724425.1. Taxonomy (NCBI): domain Eukaryota; kingdom Viridiplantae; phylum Streptophyta; class Magnoliopsida; order Fabales; family Fabaceae; genus Erythrophleum; species Erythrophleum ivorense. The sequence goes on along the minus strand of JAIUCV010000446.1, from coordinate 44,258 downwards.
TCACAAGATCCAATCACATATAACAGATAGCCAACCAATTCATTTAGCATCAAAATCATAATCATGCAGCAAGTACACAATTAAATCAGATATATGCATGGAATTAACATGAACCCTGATTACCTCACTCTGTAGACAATTGAAAAGCCACCAGTAGTGCCAAAATCTTCCTATAACCATAACATCAAAAGATTACTACTTTTAATCATAATGTACAGCAAACAAGTACCAAAAGAATTAAAATACAAATGGCTACCTGGAAAACGCTTACCCAGCTACTACAAATTTCTAAATTTGGATTGAATATATCCTCTACCAGGAACTTCAATATATCACCCTAATTCCTAAACAAATTCGTACATAATTAATACTCATACTATAAATCAACTATGGGGGTCTTAAACCATCAGAAAATATACTAGAATTGAGAGTTTATACTTACCCAATATCCCTCCTAATCTCGACCTCCGAAAATCCTCTAAGAAAATATCAAACAACTATATTTCAGAATTTGGGTATAGTGAAAATACTCTAAATGAAAAACTAATCGAGCCAAAATAAAGAGAAAAAGAAGAGGATTAAGTTATAAAACAAGTACCTTGGCTGATTTTGAGCTTAGAAGTGAGAAATGATAGATTTCTTGTCCCAAACCCTAGCCTCCCTTCAAACCTCCAAAAATGAATTGTGTGTTTGTGTTTCAGCAAAATGTGGAGGGGTTGAAGTGTTTAGGGTTTTAGTTAGGTCTAATGTGGGTCATGGGCTGACCCAAGGGTCCAATGGCAAGTGGGTTCTAATTTAAACCTTATTGGGCCAGCTTTAATGTGTTAGGCTGCAGAAATTTAATTGGGCCAGACCAAGTTTGAAGGACTCAATTGATTTGGGTCTGCACAAGGATTATTGGGCCATCACTAGGTGCTCTCTCTTGGACCAAGTCTCACAATAAAAGGTTAGGTCTACACCTAAAATTATTGGCCCTCCATTAGTCCCTAACCTTGCCCTACTTAATTTAATTTGGGCCTAGATGGAGTTTATAACTCAATTAAATTTCAAACTCATATTAATAATTTATCTCTCTAAAGTTTTCATTTACTTAACTTGCCCAATTATCCCATATTAATTATTTTTAATTAACCCAAATCCATGATTAACACCAATTTTTGGGGTGTTACATAAGATATTAAGTGACATGTTCTCATACACGAGCATACACAAGCACACAATGACATATATACAACTAAGAATGCAAAAAGAATGAGGTGGAGAGATACCTTAAACTTATGCAAACTTTGCTTAGTCTTTTTCATTCCCTTTTTAGATCTCACAAGCACACTTAGGTGGATTAGAATTCTCTTAGCCTAAACATTATAAATAGCACACAATTACACTCTTGAAGCAAGCTAAAACACTACACTTATTCTTAAGACACAATTAGTTTCATAAGTCACATAATGGTTCCATAAGTGGCCTATTGAAGCAACCCATATATTCAAACTCTAGGCTTCATTCTCTTCTTATTTCTAGGCCTCTTGACCTCATTCAAGGTCCTTAGAGCCATCATCTACTCATTTACAAGAGCTTAGACATGTGTTGCTTCATAAGGCCCCATTATGGATACTATTGTCTCATCTCCCAAACTATAGCTCCTAAATTTTTTTCAAGGGTTCTTCTTACCTTCTCCCACCATATAAAGTCATAAACCAAGGTTAGAACAAATTGAAACACTTCCTAACCTCTCTTACTAGCCTAGGTTAAGATATACACACCAAGGGAGGTTCATGGAGCTTTTGATTTTCCTTGATGGGAGAGCCATTTGGAAGGCTTCCTAGAAGTCTTAGAAACTCAATTAAACACTTACATAGCCTAGCAAAATTCATGTATCAAAACAGATTTTACAAACCCTTCAAGAATCTTACACTTTGCTAACTTAAATTTCATTAGTTTTTCTTACAATTTCTTGACATATTCTACTTCCCTATGGTCTAAAACCCTAGTTCCTCTCTTGTTTTTAGGCATAAAATCCTCCCGTCCCTTAGTTTTGTTCTTGGCCAAAATATACACAAAGGGAGAGCAAGGAGAAGAAGCAACAAAGAACAAGAATTACCTTGGATTCAAGCTTGTTTTCAAGAGCCTTTCCTCTTGGTTTGCTTCTCCCCAAGAAATTCAAACTACTCCCCATAAATATGGACTCAAAACAGAACCAAAGAGCTCAACAAAACCATAGAAAGAAAGCTTGGAAGGAAAGGAACAAAGTTGGAAGAAGAAGAAACATGAAATTCTATGAATTTACTTACCTTTCTTGGCTTTTCTTCCTTCAAATTTTTCCTCCTCTTGTGCGCCCAAAATTTTGCTCTCCTTTTCTGTTTTTGGGCAGAATAAAATTGACCTAAAGAAGGGAAGAGAAGAGGCATGACTTATGTGGAAGGTTCAAGAATAATTTATTTACAAAAATTCTAATTTTTCCCTTCCGTTGTGGCATTTTCATTTTAGCTTTGTTTTATCTTTTTTTTTAGAACCGTCTTTTCCATTGTAAAATTTAAATTCCCAATTTAATAAAATGCCTTTGAAATTTCTCAATTTGGAGCTAAAACCTTCCCAAACGAATTCCATCAAAGTTCAGATTCACCGTCATTAGAAAACGTATACCGAAGGGGCTTGAACTGTCCCAGGGCTTCCCATGATTTTCAGGGCCTCTGAGAACCTTAGGCAACTCAAATTTTTCATTTAAAAAGTCATACAATGAGTTTTTTCAAAATTTTCACGTATTTATGAAAATGCCAATACGTTTCATCAGTTTTCGTCACAATTTTATTTCACCATTCTAACTCTTTTTTTTTCTTTCTGTCTGAGCCTAGGATTATTATTTTTAAGAGTTTAGGACACAACCCAATTATTTTGGGACATTATCTAGCTTATTTCAGGGGGCTTGCTTTTATACAACTAATTTCGTCATTTGACAAAATTTACTGTTCATTACAGAAGCTACAATTAATGTTTTGGATCACCATTGGCATTAAGAAGGAGCAAAAATAGAGGCTGAACAAGTGAAAAATGCAACCCAAACATAAGAAAAGAAGGAGGACAAAATGGAGCATCAATGGAGCTCACCATCCATAATTCTCCCTCAGTGCAACACCCACACCTTCCCAATGTTGAGCCACCAAAACAAGATAATGGTGATGGTGTTCCATGGTGAGGAGTGACTGTCGAGCAATAAGAAAATAGAAAAATGGGAGAAGAAAAAGAGTGCTGCATATAGGAAATTGTAGAACTTTCAAAGAAAGAGAAGAAGAACAATGGGGGGGGCGGTATTGTGACAGATTAAGAGTAAGGAAGAAAGGAAAAATATATATATTATAAAGGAAAAAGGAAAAAATTATAAAAGCTAACCAAAGTTTTTTTAAGGAGATTTATATAAAAATCAAAGAAGGGTTATTTCTACACTTCGCAAATATTTAGAATTTTCATTCCATCAAAATAACTCCTTAAAATAATTTTTAAAGCTCTAGAATTATCTTAAAAATTATCTAGATCTTGTATTTATCCTAAGATAAATTTGTTTAATTTAAAACTACTACTATTTTAGGTAGGTTATTACAGTTGAGTTGAGTTTAACTAGTATGTTTTGATGCCATGTTTGATGAAAAATGCATTTTCATGCTAAAAGTTATATTTAAGTTATATGATGCACATAAATGGCATACTTGCACCACCTGCATTGCATTTCTTCATAGTATTATTGTGTGCATTGATTTAGTTGAGATTGAAAATGCATTTTCATGCTAAAAGTTATATTTAAGTTATATGATGCACATAAATGGCATACTTGCACCACCTGCATTGCATTTCTTCATAGTATTATTGTGTGCATTGATTTAGTTGAGATTGACTACTGAGATTCTCTTAAAAATCTCACCCATGTATTCCCACTAACCATTTCATGTTCTCCTAACAAAGGAAAGGAAGTAAAAAAGAGTTAGACTTTAAAGAGTGTTGTAATTAGAGGTTTTGTAACATAAATATGTGTAATGTTCATGATGTACTTGGATGGTTAGAAAACATATATATATGTATGATGACTTATGATGTACATGACAAAGTTTTATTATGGAAACTTATGTACATGCTTTAGCATATGAATATATGACATTTTATGGTGGAATATGGCTATTGATGTGCAATCTTGAATATGTCAAGTTATGTGGTATATGTGTAATGTTGGTGTTGAAGGGTCATATTTTGATCCAAGCTTTTTCTCAAGTAATGAATCTTATGGAATGGATGGTTAGGATAATTAAAATTTGCTAAAAGTGGGAGAGTGCAATTTGGAAGCCAATTTGACCACTTTAAAACCAAAATTTGGTCCTAATATGCCATAAATTGTACCTTTACCCTTGAAGGCCCAAACAACCTAGTTTATGGCTAAAATTTTGCATACAATTAGACAATTCATAGAGATTTCTAACTAGTTAAGAATGGGCATTTTTAAAATTGTATAGAATATTTTATAAATTTTCATAGTTGCCTAAATTATGTAGAATGGTTTGATACTGTTCATACTGGTGCATATTCTATTTTTATGGTTTTTGAGGGGTCAAATGAATTTATTTTACATGAATGAATTTTTTTACAATGTAAAGTTCATATCATAAGCTTTTTGTAGCCACTGAGTTTGCATAAATCAAAGTTACGTAGCCCAAGTTATGAATTTTTTTAAGTTTAATGCATAATATGGCAAATTGAGGCAATTTGGGCTACATGACTTCCTTAGGTAATTGGGGTGTATCTTATGATCAAAATCAACTAAAACAAACTTGTTTAGGATAATTATGAGGGAAGGAGAAAAGAAAATCAAATTTTGACTCCTATAACTCCAATTAGTATGTAAACAAACAAAAATCAGCCGCTAAAAGTATAATAACGGTTGTATAATTGGTTGTTAATGCTTGAAATTAGTATAAGTGTAAATGAAGCTAGATATGACAAAAAAAATCACCACCAGAAGTTTTTTCAAACAAGGTATGATTCAAGCCATAGAAATGTGTAAACTTGAAACCCTATATCTTTTTAATTTCACTTTGAGAGAGAAAGTGGATGGAGTGATGCTTTTTTTTTTCACTTGGTGTTGATGATGATGAGAATGTTGAATATGATATGTATTTGGGTTAAAATCTTAGAAAAAACAAGTTTGAAGCATATATAGTCATTTTTTGCCAGATGAAGAATCATGTGGTTATGATGTTTTCCTTGTCATTTTGATGATAAAAGAGGCTTAATTATGAATTATAGAGATGGTTTGAATGAATTTGGTATCAAAAACTCATAATTTTCATATGTTGAAAATTTGAGCTCAAGAATGGCCTAAGTGATCATATTGATACAAATTGTGTTTTAGCATGATTATGTGAGTCACTTATGATTTAGATGAGTTATATATGTCATGAAAATGAAGTTAAGATATTGAAAAAATGATAAAGTTGTATCATGATGCCTAAACATGTAAATTAAAAGAAATAACTAAATAAATAGCAAAAGTATTGTTTATAGTCAAATTTATGAATTTAATAAGCTTAATTTAGTTTAAAAAAATGTGCCTAAGAGAAACCCTAATTTTGGCCCTAGATGAAGGGCAAGTGGAGAAAAGAATAATAGCAAAGCTTTTAATTAAAAATTAAGCCATCAAGAGTAAGTAAATGAAGTACCTAAAATGATTAAATTGTTGCATAAAAAATGTAGTAAGTTGAATTATGGATGAGTGAACTTAAAATGTGCCTAAAGAAGTTTTTAATCTATGTTTAGTACTAAGTAAAGATGAAATGGGCTTGATTGTACATTAGTTGACCTTTTTATGTCTTATTTATCATCTTTAAGCTAAGCCAATATAACCACACCCTTTTGTATGTATAGAACTAAAAAGAGTAAAGAGAAAGAACAAGTGGATTAGTTTTTTGGTCAAAGGATTCTTGGCTTGTATTAAGTAGCTTACTCTTCATTCCTTACATGCATTTAGATGTACTTGAGTTGAGATACCTTGTATGTATTGTTTGCTTTATAATTACTTGAGTTTTTTCTTGTGTTGGCCGTACTAATATGAGTTTTTATGCATGTACGAGATATGTTTTTGGCTCTTAGTAAGAGTGATAAGAAATTGAGTGCAGTAATTCTTCCCTAACCCAGGTATGAGCATTATAACTATGTTTTACACTATGGCTATACATGTTCAAATAGTTTATGATGATTTTATATTTTTATGATGTTTTATATTGAGATTGGCATGCATGCTTGCATTTCATTCTTGAGTTATCTATTGTATATGTTGGAATGGTTAAGCACTGCTACTAAGATTCTCCACAGGATCTCAACTCCTATCTCTTACCAACCATGCCAGGTGAAACTCATAAGGGAAAAAAGAAAAGAGATAACTTCTTTTTGCTAAGAAATGGATGGAATTTATATGCTTGTATATTCATTTTGATGTATATTTTGATAATTGAGTAAGATATGATGAAATTCAAGATTTAGTATGTTATGAATCATACTCGATATATGAAAATGAGTAATCTCAGTCATATTTCATTTATGAGACCAAGAATGTATAATTTCTCTCATGAAAAGATATATTTTAATATAATGCTATACTATGTGATAGAAATTGCATTGAATTGAGTAGGGCTAACTGCTATTTGAGCCCTAAAGTGCACAATCATGTCAAGGAACGATGATACAATATATGATTGAAAATTGTGATCATTTGGATGGTCTGCACCCCTAAAAATATAAGGGAAACTATAACAAAACTCTTCCAAAAAAAGTAAGTTAGGAATTAGCCATTTTGGTTATGTTGTGATCACTAACATGATAGCATGAATGTTCAAATATATCCTAAGTCATAACTAGATTTATGTAATTTTAACTGATTATTTCAGGGCATAGGAGTAAATGGGGATTGTGTGATATTGCTTTTCCAAGAATTTAAAATATTTTAATCCTTTTTGGTATGCAAAATTAGAATTTGTCAAAAATTGAGAGTCTTGACTTAGATACATAGGCCACCATAGGCAATGATCAGTCAGAATATCTTATCTTATAACAACTTGCTATTAGATATGAAAAGTGATTAATTAATTAGATTCAGTAATTCTTTTCCACAGATATGGAGAATTAGAGCCTTATTAAGCATATGAGTTGGTTTAAACCCCACACTACTAAAAGAAAAAAGATGCATTTTTAGGTAGATTTTTTTTTTTGTTAACATTTAGTAGTGGTTTTAACTATCGTGAAATATAGGCAACAGCTAATAAACTGCTACTTTTGTAACCATTAATAAACATTCATAAATTGCCACTAAAATTTGGATCAAAGCTGCTTTTGCAACCATCAATAGACATTCATAAACCACCACTAAAATTTGGATCAAAGCTTCAAAAATGCTCAAAGAGTTAAATGCAAAGGGTAGAATAAAGAGCAACAACAGAAGTGGCAATCCTTAAAGTGCAATGATTTATTTTTTAATAAAGTTATAAAACACTTTTAACGGTAATACCAAAAGTATATGTGTATATATATATACACTAGTAGGTGGAATTTCAAATTTAATTTTACATAAATAAATTAAATTTGCAATCCCACTATCATAAATTAAATGATCACTTGTGTAAGAGCATGATCTTATGTTGTTCTGCAACTAATTAATATGAATACATTTTAATTATGTACCACCTCAAGCATGGGAATTGTCTATGTGCCATATAAGATATCAGTCAAAGTAATAATGAGTTGGATATCCAATATTTGGAAGGTTTTATTAATGGAAGCAATTGACTTGATTTGAGATTAAAAAAAAAAGCCCTTATATTACATAATATGAAAGGTAATGCCTTGTGAGAGAGATAAAGGTCAATTAATATGCCTATTATTGTGGTGTTTAGATTGTCTGCATTCAGAGCATCAAAATGACTACTTCATGTTAGGAAAATCTAGGTTGTTTAGTTGATCCAAAGGCCAACCAAATGCCATGTGTCTTAAGGTGTCAAAATGCAACATTTTAATTTAATGAAATGTTACATTTTGATAAGTGGATTTTCAATCTCAATTTAAGGCAAAATCATGGTCGTCCATGAAATAAAGCAAGGTAGCCTTTTCTAGAATTGCCGACTACTAGCTTTAATACCAATTAATTGGCACCCAAGTAAGGAAGAAAATCTTCCCTCAAAAGCTAGATATTAAGGTGAGAGAATATTACATTGAACAACCCATACTGCTCGATGTGGGACTTTAGCATCCCATACTAAGTTGGTCTTTGTCAATTAGTTGCCCTTGTAGAGCTTATATCTTGATGACTACATTTTGTGACACTTCACTTAGCTTTCTACTAATCAAAACTCTCTATAGGTAGCACTTTTTGAAACTGCTAACTAATAATTCTAATACTAATTGATAGGCATCCAAGCGAGATGGAGAACCCTATCAAAAAAACTGGTTGTTGAGGTAGAGAACCACTCTATTTAAATATCCCATTGAGCAACCTATACTACTCAATATAAGACTTCGGTATTTGATACCACCTTAGTCTCTATCAATTGAAATCTTGCCATGTTGCCTGTAAGGAGCTCTAAGATACTACATTTTGGTGAGACTCCATTATACAACAACCAAACAAGTTTAGGAAGTGATGTTGCCCCTTCATATCCTTATATTCTTTGGTTCCAAAAAACCAATTTAAGCAAGTGATTTTAATGCCCATGTGAAGCACTAGGACGAAGTCCCCTTCTATGGTGACCTAACTCACAAAGCCTTTACCTTCTTCTGTAATAAATGGCAAAGAGAAGGAACTTTTAGTGTCTGCATGGAAACTCATTACTACATTGTGGGAAATCATTGACTTGGCTTGTAACATCTCTAAAATTAGGATTTTTTAATTATTTAGTATTTTATGTAATGAATTTATTAGGCTTTAATAAGAAGAATTTTAATGAAATAGCTTCGTATATGAGAAGTATAAATTGAATAGGACCCATAGGAATTTTTGAGATTTTAGGAAAGCCCAAGGGTAAAATCGTCATTTGCTACTTGGACAAATTTTGCTAATTTTTCTAAAGGGAAGAAGAATTTGGAAGTAGTCCAATATATATCAATAGTTAGGAAATAATGCGTAAAAAATTATAAAATTTATTGCGTGAAATTCCAAATTCATTAGGACTAAGAATTGCCTAAAACAATTACAAGCTTATATGAAGACGGACTAAAACCATAAACTTGAGTTAGCTGTCTCAGGAAATTCTCTGCAGAAAAATCTACCGGGTAGTGGTGGCAAAATCCAAAAATCTGGAGTTACAAAGAAGATATAAGTAAAAAACAAACAGATGTGCTTGTCTGTCACATCACTACCAAGGGCAAAATAGTTATTTGGACCCTAAAATAATAAAATATTAGAGAAATAAATAATATTTAAATATATGGTTGGAGACATTAAATGGGACTCACATAGGGTCAAATAATATTAAAATATAGTATAGAACTCAAAGAATACTGATTAAATAAAATATTACGGAGAACCTATGAAATAGTGACAATTTTGTAAGTTTAATTGGGGAAGAGCTAACATGGCACCAGGAAGCTGGGAAGGTACTGTTGTGGTGCCGTGGAGGAGAGAGAGATAATGTGGCGCCATGTGTGAAGAAGAAATTAAAAGTTGGAAGAGAATTTTGGAAACTACACGAACTACGGAGCGATTATGCAAGTTTACATAAGCGAATCTTAGAAATCTCAGCATTACAAAAAAGTTACCGTTGATTTCAGCATGACATAAACGTTGACTTAAGAAACATTAAATGTAATCCTATCTTCACACATTACTAAAAAGTAACCATAGGAATCTAACAGCTAATATTCGTCCGTAAAACGTGATGCAATCCAATGGCTTAGATTTCTTCACCTTTTCAAGATCAAATCACAACCTTTGATCTAATCATAAGGCCTACATTTTATCTCTTATTTCAACATTAAATCCTAACCATTCATGTAATCTAAAGGCCAAGATCTTCTACCTTAAAGTTAATTAAATCTTAACCATTCATAACTAATATATATATATATATATATAAACCACACGTACACCTTCATGCCACTGTCACACACAAAATACACACACCAATTCAGCCAAGAGAAGGAGAAGAAGCTCGACCTAAGGAAGAAGAAGAGGGAGGAAGAAGAGAGAAAGAAAAGCCACCGGAAAAATCAAAAACCGCGGAGCTAAGGTAACATAGATAGCCTTTCTTCTTCTTGGTTTTTTTTCTATTTTTCTCCAAGCAATTTTCTCTTCTCTTCCTTTCTAATTTTCGTCTATGGCAAGAGGAGATGGGAAATTTTGTTGTTTCCATGAATTCTAGCCAAGAAAAGATAGAGAAAAGATGGAGAAATCATATATATGGCTTACGGATTCATGTGATTCAAGAAAATTCCTAATCTTGGCAATTTTTCTACAAATCAAGGATCTCTAAGATGCCATGGGAGAAATTGAAGAGAAAATAAATAGGAAAGTGATGGAAGAAAACCTAAGGAAGAGGAAGATTAATATAGCCTTGATTTTCATGAAGAAATTGGCAAGAAACCCTAGAATCTTAACTTGAGAAAATTATAGAATTTATATGAAATCTCTAGAAATTGATTAAGGACTTTTGTTTATCTTCCTTGAATATGTATGTGTGGCTATTTGGTGGCATACAAAAAATTACATGTCTTCCTTGATGCATAGGTTCGACCAACACATGTACATATACCTCGAAAAGAGTTTTCTTAAATCCAACTAAATTAAGTTAATCTACATGAAAAATAAGGCCTATAGTGAAATTTTGGTGATTTATGGATCATTATATAAAAAGTCAAATTTTTGAGAAAAAGTGTTGACCAAGAAGTTTTTGAAATTTTCCTGATGTTATTTGACATGTTTTGGATGATTTTTGTAGCCTAATATATTCTACGTGCTATCTAGATTATGCTTATATTTATTTTGTGAATTTTGAAACCCATTTGTGATAGTTGAAAAATTACACAGCGTTATGTCAAGAATGGAATATGTGATAACATGTGTTCTGAAATTGCACTGTTTGCTGTGTTGATATACTGTCTGATTTATTGACGTGGATAATATGTTATTTACTGCCTAATTCTATGAGTATGGGTTATTTGGTAAATGACTGGCCAATATATATATGACAAAGTAGTATTATCCAGAGGATGAGCCCTGTGTGTGCTAGAGTTGGCCATTGGGTAGCTACTATTGTGTTGGATATCTAATCTTAAAGATACTTAAAAATACCTAAATCACTAATTTTTTCAGACTCCAATACGCTATCATGCTATCGAGATTATTTATTTATCCACAGAGTTATGCAAGATAGTTCTTTCCTAAATATACCTGCATTGATCAAATGATGGCTTGGATGACATATTATTGTGATATTTTATATAACTTTTCTTGGATACCCATTGGGGGACACCTTAGTAAAGGAAGCAAAGGTGAGCCTGTTATATCATGGCAGTGCAACATGAGTTGGGCTTGAGCCTGCCAAAGCCAGTGCAACACGATCTAAGTGTTGGGCCTGACAATCTCCAAGACCTAATGGTTAAGAGGAAATAAATATTGTTTGTTATATTTTCTGTATTCTATGCATGTAGAAGTCTCGTGAATATCTTACAACTACTTAATGTTAATTACGTTGAGATAATTCTTGTGTTCATTCATATTCTATCTCTAGATGTAATATGTCTATTCACTTTGCTATTTCATATTCACGTTAGATATTGCTAATAAGTATATCTCTCTGTTTATATTATTTAGTAAATTAACTATCTTTGTAAGCCTTCCACTTATATTACTTGCCGTGTGTTAAAATTACTACTTGATTCATCTTTATAGATATTATGTGGTATTAATCCTGTCTATATTACTGAGAAAATTATTTTTCACTCTGTTGTGGTTTATACTTTTCTTAGATACCAATTTACCGTGTGACACTAGAACTCCATACAGAGTTGATCCAATTCCCACTTCGAGGATGGGTCTTCATCACCCACAACATACGCATTATATCATGTGATGACGTTGTTTGTACTATACCCGCGTATTTTGTGTCCCCAGGGGAGCTTGAATCCCACAAATTCCCAGTGGGTGGATTTGACCCTCCTGCTCCTCTGTTTGCATGAATAACGACCCAATCACTGACACTGACCTTTAGTGAACATAAGAGACTGACCTTTTTTATCTTTTTTGTTATTTGGGGATTTTCTTTTTAAACAGTTATAGGATAGATCCCCCTTTGATGTGATGTGACTCGTATGACCCCGCTCCCCTATGATGGAACCCTTAAACTAGTTTGTATGAATTATAATGTATTTTTGTTATCCTCGTATTCCGCTACGCTATTAATTAGATTCTATTATGAAAGAATAATTACCATAGAAAAAGGTAATTAAAATCAAACTAGGAATTTCTCCCAAAAAAATTATAACTAAAATTAAATATTTAGAAGAGGCGTTACATGCCTCATTCGAGAGTGAGGAAAGATTTAAATGCAGAGAAAGTGAAAAGCATGAAGGAGATAAGAACCAAGTAAAATGTTGTAAGCCCATTGAGGCCACATATGTAAGCAAGAAGAAGGGGACTTTAGGTTGCTACATAATGGAGTCTAGGAAAATGCATTGTCTAAGAGCTCCTCAAAGGCAACGTGGCAAGATCTCAATGCTTCATTTCATAGATGGCCATGATCTTGCTTCAAATTGAGATTGAACATCTACCTATCAAAATATAGCATTAACTCAAGATGTATGGTGTTTGAGTGGCCACTAGATCAACTGAACAGCTCAAATTTTCCCAACATGAAATAGTCATTTGGGCACCCTAAATGCAGACAATCCAAACACATTATTGTGGGTGTCTAACAAAGAATAGGCACATAAAAGCAATACAAAGCTAGCTCTTTTGATTTAAACATTAATTTAACCCATATAAAGGACATTCTACACGTGATTAATATGACACATACAATTAAACAATTTAAGATATCCATATTACATGAGGCAAAGTAACAAGATGAAAGCAAAAAGGAAAAAGATTGATTCAATGTCTTATGGTTGAATAATTAAAGAGTAATAACAAGCATATATCATAAACAAACAAAAAAACCATAAATGGTGGTTTAATTAATGTTTTTAAAATCAGACCGTTCATTTAATTGGTGGAAGCATTAGTTCATGGTTTATTAATCGAACTATGACCGAATAGGTAATAATTATATATATATATATATATTAAAATTCTAATCTAACAAATAAATTTTAAATATTTGATTACTAATGCAATTTTTTTTTAAATGTTTGAGAAATCAAATTTTAATTAAAAAACAAAAACTACTCATAATTAAGAGTTAAAAGTATTTAATAATGAACCTTTGGAGTTCTCAAATTATATTAAGATTCCACTTATCATTAAAAATTAAAAAAAAATAACAATTTTAGCCAAACACCTTAATATTTAAAAAAAAATGCTATATAAGATAGGGCATAACAGAAAGTAAGTATAAAAATAACCAAGTATGCACATTTTGTTTCTTTTATATTTTCTCTTTTTTTAAATTTTTTTTAAATTTCAACTTTGTCTTTTTTCTAGTACTTTTTATTTTTAACTTTTTAAAATTTATTCAAAATAAACTATTCTATTATATATATATATATATATATATATAATTTTAAAAAAATTCAAACCAATTTTATACCAATTCAATTTTAACTGGTTCAACTGATTTTTTACTGATTCTTTAGTTGATTGATTTTCTAAGCTAATCAAATTAGTTCATAGACCAGTTCTCACTTTGACCGATCCAACTGGTTTGGTTCAAATTTGAAAACAATGGGTTTAAAAAGTCCCACCACTCAAACACAACCTACAAAAAAGCTCTCACTTGTCAAGTAGAAATAAGAGAAATTTATATTTGGTTAATTTCTGAGCTTTTTTATTTCAGCAATTTTCTTATATTAATCAAAATAACAATTTTTTTATATATTAATTGAATTTGCTTACTAGTTATTTGTACTAGCATCACATGCTTTTGACAATAAAGGATTGAAGCCATGGTGAATATAAATATGTAATGTGTAATTAAATATCTATCACTAGTTTAAATTCTTATCTTATATTTTGTAAATGTCCCGCTACTTAAACACGCATGTTGGAAAATTTGTTGCCATTATACCTTTTAATATTGTTTAGCGGGGAAATAATGAGATACCTATCAAGGATGCTATTGGATATTGTGGGCTCCCGCAATGTGAGTGCCATTAGCCAAAGCCAACCTATAGCTTGATAGAATATATAATCTGTTCTTCCTATGTTCTCTCTCTCTCTCTCTCTCTCTCTCGGGTTGTCCAACTCTCTTTTTTTTTCTTTTTAATTATTGAATACGTTAAGAATTTAGTGTTTTAGAGAAGAGAATTACATTCATCAGGCAAGGAAGTAACTGTTTCCATCAAGGTTCAAGATTTTGAGATTGAAATTTTCCCAAATGCACAGGCAAACTCTCAATGAGGCTATCAGCTAATACCTGTGGCTGTAAGTTTAGTAAAACTTGAAAAGGTAAAGTTTTTTTTTATACCAATCTTGTTATATAATAACAGTTAAGTAGAAAGTTTAAAGTAATCACTACAGCTACTCAAAATGCTATCATGGCATGTTATTTTGTCAGTCAAAATAAAAGCAAGGTAGCATTGTGTTTAGGGTCATGCCAGAATTAATGAGTTAGAGTGGCATATTGAAACTTAGCTAAACTTGTAAAAGGAACAATGGCAGTTGTATATGTGATATGTTTTATAGTAGAGAGGTGATTTGAACTTACAGGAACAATAATAAACTACATTCACATACAAAGGACATGATATATGTAAAAAGTGGAACATATTAATAACCCCAGTCTCGGAGGTCCCTTATAGGAACAAAATAACCTATACACTTCAACAGAAAAGTGGTCATATAAAAATCCATAATAAACTATATCCACAGTTGACGAGATGGTAGGGATGAAACACAATGGGCATAAATAACGTTGACAAATTCCCAAATCTCTATAGTTTAATCACACAGATTTTAACAGGAGAATGGGGTTGGACTGTATCTTTGCTTTTCTCTGTCTAGTCACAAATCCATGTGTATGATCCTCAATCACTTCCATAGATATTATAAGTGATATGTTTTACAATAGAGAGGTGATTTGAAAATGATAATTAAACATGTAAAACTAAAAGTAGCAATTATACGTACTTGGGTGCTTGAAGCCTTGAGTTAACTGGATATTGGATCCTTGCTGGCATGACTGTACATTCAGTCAAACAGAACAAACAGATAAAGCAAAGCAAAATTGCCCTACAAAAATTACCTTTACTCCTAAAAATTTTTTGAACACAAATTCGCTTCTTAAAAAGCAAGCTTTTCTGACTCATATAATATGTAAAAAAAACCCCTAAATCAAGGTTTGTTTGGGGTCAAAAACTGACCATCTTTTTCTCTACATTAACCTGATATAACCATTAGCTGCAGGGAATTAGTAATGTTGGGACCTAGAGTTGGAAGAGAGTGAAATTTAAATGATCAAAACATAGTTAATAAACAAAGCGGTGATGAGTGATACAGCTTCAAGTGACAAAACTTCTGGTATTGAATGCGCTGTGAGGGTGATATTCTGATACTGATAAGGAAAGAAGGCGGAACTTTGGCTGGTCAACACGGTTCATAAA
Source organism: Erythrophleum ivorense (assembly GCA_026724425.1). Taxonomy (NCBI): domain Eukaryota; kingdom Viridiplantae; phylum Streptophyta; class Magnoliopsida; order Fabales; family Fabaceae; genus Erythrophleum; species Erythrophleum ivorense. The sequence continues at coordinate 28,478 of JAIUCV010000446.1, read as the reverse complement.
GACACATGTTTAGATGATTTGTACTTACAGGATTTTGCTGCAACAATTAAGACTAACTTAGGACATTCATTGACATAATTAAGCCTAACTTTGGACAGAAGAAGTTAGAAGGGGAATATAAATGAATAGTTAGAGAAAGACACAAACCTGATTCCAGAAATGAACAAGTCTAATAACAGAAAACGATCAGTTTATATCTAGAACTCAATTCATTTCAGAAATATCTATTTGAGACACCTTGATTTTTCCCTTATCTTTCTAGCATATAATATTAATGTAAGAATAAAAATAATGAGTAGTAGAATATCATTTATACACTATTATCTAAATGGATTTTATGTATAAAAAACATATAAATAAAGTGCAAACACACCTATATAAAATTTACTTTTAATATAATTTAATCCATCTCTAAAAAATTCAATTTACTTAAAAATTCCTCAAAAAAGTTAAAAACTACGTCAAAAGGAAGCTACCCAAAAGCCTAAATAGATATAGTTATAGTTCAAAGACTGAACACTTCAAATTGGATTATTATTCTTCGTTTTCAATTAGAAAATTAGAGTACAGACAACCATTGGCCCACACACCTCTACTTTCTAATGCCCACACACCTCTCACTACCATTCGCCCAGTCATACATTGGCAGAAACCTATCAAAATCCCAAAATTATAATTTCAATATTTCATTATACCAAATACAAGCCCCTTCAGACACTACTAAGGTGTACCCCAAAGTTTTTTAGTAGTCTTTCATATTTCTGTTTCAAGCAAAGCTCCTGTTTTGCATATATTTTATGCCAATCAAATAGTGATTCAAAACACATCAAGCATATAGGTCTCAATAACAGTAATAGTAACATAAGACCAAGAGCAATTTCTTCCGGAATAAATACACTTGCCTTAAGCCAAAACAAATTCCCATGTCACAATATGACCTCTTGCTCTCATGGGGAAAAGCAGCAGGGCCCACTCATTTATGCTTGCCAAGTCAAAGCATAGACACAGGAGATGTAGCTTCTTGGATTATGATAAATACAACAGCCAACTCCAACTTATAAAATACATACACGTTTGCTCCTAATCAAGTGCTTCCCAATATGAATTAATCAACTAGTGTCACGATCTGAAGCATGAATTCCCTAATTTACTCACCATACCATCCACGCAACAGAACACTATGCACTCATTTGAAAATTCCCAAGCATAGACAGAATAGTATACCCAAGACACATTAAGGGAAATTTAGACTCAAATTTTTATACTAGAGACAGCACCCCTAGCAATGACATCAAAACATATTAAGTTGAGTCTTTTATTTTTGCAAATAGTGGAACGCAATAAGGAAGGGCGGACCCAAATTACATCATGACAGAATTTCATAACTCAATTCTATGCGTCAACCTAAATCCAGAATTATTAAGCATCAAGCAAGCATGTCCCAGTAAAGCACAACAAGAAGGAATGTAAACATGAATTGGAGTCCAAATTCAAATCAGAGACAGAACAAGCAACCATTAACAATCTTATGTACATCATGCCAAATCCCCTGCACAGTACAGAACCATACAGAACAAATAGACCTTAATTCCTCTAAACCCCTGCCTATTGAAGTGAAAATTTCAGCATTTATTCAAAATTGACAACAACATACAAGAATAAGTTCATCACTCAATGAATTGAGAAAATGTGAAGATGATGAGCATATGTGGCAAAAAGTACCTCAAATGAAGCCTCACTGCCAAAATTTCACAGCATTGAATATTGGTATTCCAAGTTCCAGCTTCTGAATTACCCAGAATCATAATTTATCAAGTAAATGCACCCTTCAACAAATGTAAAATCAAGAAATTACCTGGTTGAAGCATACAAATTTTGTTATCAAGGGATAGAATTACCTAAGGTGTCTTCTGAAAATCTTATTATTCATATAACACATGCTTTTAAGCACCTGAATGAGCAAGGCGGTTAGTAAATATAAATTTATAACTTACAGGACTGAAAATAAGGACATAAGCAAACAATTATATCTCATGGCACGAACCATCAGATGAAAAATTAAAATGCATTGAAACCAATAGCTATCAATAAACCACATTCTTTTTCTTTCTTTTCTTGTCTCAGTCAATTTACAATTTCTAAGATAAGCAAAACACATCAATCTACATCATATAGCTTAAGAAGACAAATGAACAAACGGTATCGAAATTACACTTACAATTACAATAATTTCCGTCACTGCACACCACTCTCTTCTTCCAGTTTCTTCACACAGGCTTTTAAAACCATTACCAATTCTCTAGCTGGCGCTTGCAGTGTGCTCACCAAAGCCGACAGGAGACTTTGCAATGAACCCAACAATTTGGCATGAAGCTCAACACGCAAGGGCAAGGATTCCAATTTCTTAAACTCACCGGGACCATAAAACTTTCCTTCAAACACAACTACAGTGAAATCATCCTCAAATTTCATAAAAATTAATAGGAAAAGTAGAAAAAATGGAACATTACAGTGATTAGTTGAGGGCTTCAGCGATTAGTGCCCTAAGCGCCACGTAATGGCCTCCATCGTACAGTGCTACAGTCACAAACAACGAGGACGAGGAAGAGACTGTTATCACGAGGGAGGTTTGTCGGGGAGAGAGTGATAGAGGAGGGGGAAGGGGGAAGATCGGAAAAGGATGGAAGAAGGTGTCTAAAAATCAGAGCCAAAACAAAGAGGGAAGAGCGGAAATGGTAAAGAAACCACGGGGGATTGCTTTTTATATTCCGGCCGTTTTGTAACCGCCGAAATTACTTGTTTAAAATTATTTTGTTTTAACGTTTTCAAAACATATATTTTTAAAAATAAGTATTTAAAAATAAAAAAATTAAAAAATTTATTTGAATCATTATTTTGAAAAGTAATCATTTTTTATTTTTTACCTGATTTTATAGAATAAAAATTACAAAACACTTAAAAAGTGTTTTGAGTTTTTTGTTTTTAAAAATAAAATTTTATTTTTTTGTTTTACAAAACACTTCATTAAAAACACCTTATCAAACAGATTTTTTTATTTTTTTGTTTTTGAAAACAAAAAAATTGTTCTGCAGAACCAAATCAAACAGGCCTTTCATTTTTCCAATGATTTTAAAAAATTGTCGAAAAATGACCGACGAATTGCATGCCTTCCTTATAGTGCCAATCCAACCTCAATAGTTTTCCTGCATATAATGGGGAGCACATGCATTCTAGCGCGGGGGGAGGGGGGGTAATTATATTTAAGTAAATTTATTTTTATATTATTTTAATTTTTTCTAATAAAAAAATTATTTATATTAATATTTTTAAAAAATTATGAATTTTAATTTTTTTTATTTTAAATTTTTGATAAAAAAAATTTATCTTAATTTTTATTAAATATTAAAAAATAAAAAAATAAAAAGATAAATTAAAATTAAAAAATTCTTATTCTCTCCCTCCTCCTTTAAAATACGCCAATTTAGATGAGAGGAAAATTTGTCTTCCTCCCCTCCCTTCTCCTCCTCTTCAATTTTTTTTTATTAAATATCTTATTTCTTCCCTCTCCCAAAAATCTCCAACCAAACACATCCCAAAAAAATCAACCGCTCTTGCATCAATGACAGAATAATATTTCTTTGGAATTTCCATACAAAATAACTAATATATGAGGTTTGAATTCAGAATGGCTTTTGTCAAAGTCATTTTAGCAAGCTGAGAGTAAAGATTTGACATACAATGCAATTTGATGGTGAACCGATTCTCTGCATTCTCTTGGGCTCTTGCATACTTGATTTTTTTTAAAATTTTAATATATTTTATTATTTAAAAAAATAAAAATAAAAATAAAAATAATTTTTTAACTGCAAACTTTAAAAAAATAATACTTTGAATTAAAAATTTAAATTTAAATTTTAGTTTATCTAAATTAAATTTAAACAATATAGATCATTCGTCAAAAATGTGCATAATATATACTTCTTTAAAATATATAGGGATTTGGATCCTCTTTCATGCTCTCTCCCTTGCTTTCTCTAATGTCGGATCTGGACCGTCCAAATTAATTTGGACGGTCCAGATCTAATTATTTTTTTTGTATTTTCAAAAAAATAAATCTTTAAAAGGAAATAAAATACAAAATAAAATTATTTTCTTAATTGTGAAATTTAAAAAATATATATTATTTAAGTATAGAAAAAACTAAAAAAAATTTGAACCATTCAGATTAAAATCTAAACGGTCCAAATCTTATGGGGGAGGCAAAAGAGAGAAAGGCATGGGAGAGGATTTTTTTTTCCAATATATAGAGATTTGGGATGTAATTTAAAATCAATTTTATTAACCAAATCATTTGTACACGAGAATGATTTAGGTGGTCAAGGAAAAAAAAATAGTCGTAATTTTGAGAATATATGTTTTTTAAATTATGATATAATTAATTATTAAATTTTATCAAACATAGAATAATATTTTTTATATGTTAATTATTATTATTATAATCATATTATTAATTACATAAAAATTAAATTAATTTTTTAAAGAACTGTTAATTATTAAATAAATTAACATTTTAAATAATTATATAATAAAGTATTATTCAATATATTTAATAATTAATAATGTCATAACTAAAAAATATGTATTTTCGAGAATATACGATCATCACTCAGGAAAAGTTATTTCTCTTTTTTAACTTGATTTTGATACTCTAATTTTTCATAAGAGCAAGTTTTAAAACTCTTGTGAAAAAAAAAAAAAGAACTAAACTATTTTACCATTGTGCCTCATAGGATGTCATAGACTCTTGAAAAGATAGCTCTTCTTCACAAGAGAAATAGGTAAAAATGACTTCAACCAAATCATGGCAATGTATCCAAACATAACACATTTATAAAGGAACTAGTTTTTGCAGTTGTTCGCATTTGGATTTTCTACCCATAACTAAAAAGGAGTGAAAAAGGGTGCTCTTTACATGAGTCATCCAAATCAAATTTGAATAATCTAAATTGTCATAAATATACTAAATTTATAAAAAGCTCTACTCTCAATTTTGTAATCAATAAAAAGCATAGACCATAGGGGTGAAGATCCTACCTGGAGTTTGTGGAACATATTCTAAAGTACAACCATACACAGAATAACAATAGTTCTATAATACTAGATAAACTTATCATTGGTTCTTAATTAACAACTCTTTCAAACTACAATAAAAAAATTTTGGACACAAGTTTCTTATCTACAAAAATAAATAATAGAATCAATTGTGATACTTAGTAAGTAAAAAATAAAATATGATAACTAAAATAATGAATAGGTATAGAGTTTTTCTAAATGAAAATAGGTTTTGTAATAATAATAATGACTAAAATTTTAAGTATGGAAAGGTATGATATAAGTTTATAAAAATTCAAATTTACACATCTTTAGATAGAAAAAGTATGAAACAATTAGTATATATAAAAAGTTAAAGCATTTAAGTTAATAGAAATTTTTTTATCATGTTATCAATGCAATAAAATACAAGAGACATGTAGGTATATAATATTTTAATCAAAATGTAAAATTAATATGAAAGAATTATAAAAAATAAATAAAAATTAAGTTCAAACATTTAAAAATTCAATATTGAACAAAAATAATTGTTATACTAGAAACAATTTAATAAAAACACCTCATTAAAAAGATCCATGTAAATCCATAAGTTCTAATATATATACTAACATAGACACACAAGTCCCTGGGGTTTAATAACTACATTTCTAGATATGAGTACTCAACTCATGAATTATTATAGGGCATTTAACTCAGTACTATTCCAATACTCAACCATAAAAACCAGACAACCATATCCAGGGTGCAATGAAAGTTAAAAGAACTATTGTTAGTGACCAATGCTCTACATAATTCCTCCTTTTATATTTATATATATATATATATAATGTCATATAATAAATAAAATTCATCATACTCAAATCTTATAGATAACAAATCCATAATAGAATCCCATATATAATAATACGACATTTCTTAATCATAATACATTTAAGCAAACTTATAAAAACATATTAATGTAAATTATCATTTATTGAATTTTCAAATGTAACAAGTTTAGTCAATATCAATTCTTATTTATTTAATAACATAAGTGAATATGACATATCATAATCTAGTAGATATAATAATAATAATAATACACACACACACACCTAGGAGGAATTACTACTTAAGATGCTCATTTTATAGGCACATAGAGTTCAAACAAAAATAGAGTAAGTAAATTGAAAGAAGGTTTAAAACGTATTATTTTTTATAATTTACTCACATTAATTATCAAATTGTGTTGGTTCTTTTGTCACCAAAACACTATCAAATTTTCTTCAACAAAAAAGTCCAATGTGTTTCATAAAACACAATTACAACTTCTCATTCAAATGGAATGCAATGCATATCCGCTTTTTACTTTGTCCATTATACATAATTCTATGTCAATTCTTACCACCATATTAATTACAATTTACTTCCTTCGGTCTCATATATAAGAGACTTTTTTTAGATTTAATTTGGTCTTATATATAAGAAAAAAAATTACCATATTAATTACATATTCCAATTATGCCATTCATTAAATAAGTCATTCAAATTATGAGTAGTGGTGATCATTAATTTCAAAGAGAAAGTGCACATATTAAATAGGGATATTTTTAGAAAATAATTTTTATTTGAGACAAAATTAAAAAGATTAATTATTTTTAACTAACTTTCTTAATACTTGTGAATTAATTATTCGTTTTTTATATATGAAACCAAAGGGAGTAGTTCATTACCCTAATTAATACTCCCTCCTAAAACTAGCACTAACTTAATTTGTTAATTAATTTTATTACAATTTGCATCAATTATAGAATTTATCTCATTAAATGATTAAGTATTTGCCTTATCTTGTACTTGAACTTTTTAGTTAATTCACCATTTAATAATTAATTTGATTAGCTCATTTGACCAATTCCTACATAATTAATTTCTAATTAAATGTTTGACCTAGTTTAATCTTATATTAATTGATCTATTACCTAATTTAAATTTTGTTTATTTTGAGTTACTTTATTTTATTAATTCTTATTTCCACTATCAATCTATTTAAATTCATATCACATGTAGATTTACAACAAAAATTCAAGGTTTAAGGCTTAGTTTAATTAGCCCTTCCTCATTTATAATTGTTACTATATGTATTTATTCCTATTCTAGAAATGGTCCTCATTTAATTAATACAAAACTTATTTTAGTTTAATCTCTTACTTAGTTTCAATTAAATTCACCAAAATTTCAATTATGAAGATCAGAGAGTATGAGTCAAACTAACTATTACTTATAAATTTATTCACAATGTAATTTGCATTAAAATTGATTTAATTTAATATTTATCACTCCCTTGCCAAAACCTCACCCTTTCCAACGTCCCATTAAGTAAGGAGGCAGAAAAAGAAATGAAAATGAAAAATTTGTGAAATATCAATTTTATCTTTTTAATTATTATTTAATATCGTTTATTAATTATTATTTAATTATTAAAAATACAAATATTATAAATATTTTTATTTATAAAATTATTTTTTTAAAATTTTTATTTTTATCTCTAATTTTTTATGTAACAAACGAATAGGTTCTCACGCACCTCGCAGAACAAGACTTAATAGCTCAGCCATAACCAAAAATACAAGGTTAAAGTGGAAAAGAAATCAAGGACCACACGCATTCAAGAAGGCAGCCACAAAAAAGCACAAATTGACACCACCCTTCTGAGAAGTTAGAAAAAAAACGAGAATGCAAATAAACAATTTGAGAGGAAGAGTTGTTGAGCTACAGGCCCAAAAAGAACCAATACTAGCCAAAATCAGTGCCACGATACAAGCTACTGCAAGTGGGACAAATCCTCGAATGTTTGGATGAAGATTCAGTTGAAAAAAATTAGGGTCACAGAGTTCACTATATAGAGCAAGAAAAACAAACAGAAGAAGGGATAGGAAATGTATAATGTCAACTGATGCTAGTTGAAGCTATAGTTGGTCAAAGTTGCTACTGAGCTAAACGAAGGAAGCTTGGTCACTGGCTAATGAACGAACAAGGAAGATGCAGAAAAGAGATAAAGGAGGAAATAAGGCTCATAGTCTCACTCTCACCACGATCTGAAAGAAGAAGATAGGGGACCGACATTCATCGAACATGTGAGCGGCTACACGAACTAAAGAGAGATAGAAGCTTCAGGGAATTTGGAGATCATCTGAAGCAAAGAAAACTAAAGCGAGAATAAAGAAGACAATAGAAGTTTCGGAACACCTATTAAGAAGATAAACACGTGTCCTGAAAGCCAAAATATCAACAGGTTGGCAATTTCAGAAAATGCAAAGGCTGGAGAAAAATTTTCAAAAATGGTCCCATGAACCAACACTCACTACAGGTACAGAAGAGGGAGAGAAAAGAGAGGAGGTGAATAAAAAAAATACTGTCAAAGTAGTCCCTCCCTTGGTCAAATTTTAACCTATGCTTTATTAAATTTTATTTTACTTAAATTTCTTATTCTCATTATTATTATTATTATTCCAAATTATTAATTTCTCAAATTATTTTTAACAAGCATTACATTCTTTTCTCATTTAGAAAATTCGATTCCTGAGTTTAAATTCACGTACTAATTCCTTGCATATCGATGCCATCCAATTGTCAGATCCAATCATACTACCTTGCATCAAGAGGTCTAACTTACTACTATTAAAGACATTCAAATAAAGTGAACACCTAGAAAGATGCTCTTCATAATTCTTATATGCGTAGATTCTCATGTTTAATTGGGTTCAATTACGATGATAATTTGGAATTCATTGTTAACATGATTGTCGAAGCGGTTTAGTTTTCGTCTATGACATGTTCTAGTTTCAAGGTTAAAACAAGTTCTCTCCAAACCCAAAGTTCAAATACGACTGGGTATCCAACAGTTATATATGCCTCTCAACTTCTTCCCTTGTTTAAGCCCTGACAACAAGGCTACTAGGTAGACAGCAAAATGAACTAATGAATTAACTGAAATTATTCTTGGTTAAGCAAATCCTAATAGTATGTCATGGAGGCATTTAATAAGTGCCATTCGAAAACCAATCTCCATAGTGACTTTAATCAAAATTTATTCTTACTAAAACAAATGCCCCATTCCAGTGGCCCCTAGTCCAAGATAATAACTAGCTCACTATTGCATGTGCAAGTGACTAACTATTTCACTTCAAGGTTGATAATAGTTCATCGTCCAATCAAACTGAAACCACAAGAAACAGTCCCCATTATCTACGTACAAGAATTTCTGGGGAACACCAGCGTTCAACTTCAGTTGGTTTTGAAGCAAAATCACTCCTTACTGACTAACCTCACTTTAGCATTTATTTATTATTTTATTTTATTTTATTTTATTTTGTAATTAAAATTTTTAAAAATTTGTTATTTATTTGTTTTTTTAAGTTAAAAGTGTAAAACGTTGCATGATCAGAACTCACGTTACACATCTAAACATGTAAATTCTCTACCACAATAATATGACCCTTTCAAAATCTCTTACAACACATATAAGGAGAAATGGTCAATCAATGAACTTTTGACCATGAGCATACAAAAAGAGGGAAGGCTCATGATAGAAATGGGTGAAAGTGCACATACAATAACATAAGGAAAAAAGAAAAGAAAAGAAAGGTCAAGACAAAAGGGAAGGGCAAGGTTTCTATCCTTAAGAACATTAAGAAAGAGTCTAGGTGTTTTTTCTATAAAAGGAAGGAATACATGAAAACGGATTGTGTCAAATTCAAGACTTGACTTCATAAAAAGATAACTCAATCTTATATTTTTTTTATGAATCTAATGTGGTTGATACTAGTAGTAACACATGGTGGATTGATTCTGACTCAACAATTCACATCTTTAATATCTTGTAGGGCTTTCTAAACCAAAGGAAGCTATTGAACAGTAAGTAACACATCTATTCAAGAAATAAGATGGACTTAACTGTTGAAACTATAAGAACATGCAAGTTTTTTATTCTGGTTTTGTTTTGAATTTGGAGAAGACATTTTATGTATCATGTTTATCTAGAAACTTAATTTGTATTTCTAAACTTGTACCATTAGGATATATTTTGAATTTTCAAGTAATGGATATAAATTATTTTATAAATCTAATATTGTTGGCAATGGTACACTTTATAATGGTCTATTCCAAATTCAATTACGGGATAGTAACTTTTACAACTTAATGCATATTTCTAGTAGCATAGGTATTAAGAGAAATGTTACTAATGAAGATTTCTTTATATGTTATAGCACCGTATATTTGGTCATATCTCAATAGAGAGGGTGAAAAAGATTAGTAAAAGATAGAGTACTCAATACTCTTGACTTTACTAATTTTAACATTTGTATAGATTGCATCAAGGGAAAGCAAACTAATAAGACTAAGAGAAGTGCTAAAAGGAGTTCTAACATATTAAAAATCATACATACAGATATTTGTAATCGGATTTGGACTCTAATAGTCAGAAATACTTTATCACCTTTATTGATGATTACTCACGATACATGTATCTCTATCTGTTCAATAATAAGAATGACGCACTAAATGCCTTTAAGATATTTAAGGCAGAAGTAAAGAAATAATGTAGTAAACAAATTAAAATAATAAGATCAGATAGACATGGAGAATATCATGGTAGATACACTAAAGATCGACAAGCATCAGGTCCATTTACTATATTTCTCTAAAAACATGAGATTGTTACCCAATACATCATGCTTGGGGCACCTGACCAGAATGATGTAGCTAAAAGAAGAAACTGAACATTGTTAGACATGGTAAGGAGTATGTTAGCTAGCTCTAAACTTTCTAAATCCTTGTGGATTAAAACCCTTAAAAATGTTGTATATGTTCTTAACCGAGTTCTAACTAAGGCTATTGAAATGACACCATTTGAGTTGTTCAAGGGTTGAAAATCGAGTTTAAGACATATGCGCATTTAAGGATGCCCATATGAGGTTATGGTTTATAATTCACAAGAGAAAAAGTTGGACTCTAAGACCATTAGTGGCTACTTCATTGGATATGTTGAAAGGTATAAAGAATACAGATTTTATTGTCTATATCACAAAACTAAGATTGTAGAATCAATAAATGTAAATTTTCTTAAAAATGACTTGATCAGTGAAAATGATTAAACTCAAAATTTAGGTTTTGAAAATGATCAGTCTAATATTCAAACTCTTACATCAAGTGACAGATTGATTGTGATCCATACCCCTCAAGTCTAGATGATCATTGAACAACTAACCATTTAGGATCTACAACCTGTTGACCATGACCAAGTTAATTCGATTAATGAACAGCCTTTAGGGATTGTTAAACAAATAGTTGAACAACATACTCCCCAAGAGAATGTTGAGTCAACATTAAGAAGATCAACTAGGATAAGAAGGTAAGCAATCCTTAGTGATTATGCTGTGTACTTACAAGAATTTGATTATAATATAGGAGCCGAGAATGACTCTATAACATTTTCATAAGCCATCAGTTACAAAGAATCCGAATTGCGACATAATGCTATGAAGGAAGAGATGGATTCCACGATATTTAATAAAGTCTAGAATCTCATTGAGTTGCCTAATAGCTTTAAGACCATTGGATGCAAATGGGTCTATAAGATGAAAATAGACTCATTAGACAATATTAAGAGATATAAAGCAAGATTCATGGCCAAGAGATTTACTCAAAGGAAAGGAATCGATTACATAAAGACTTTTTCTCCGATGTCTAAGAAATATTTCCTCCATATAATAGTGATATAAGTTACCCATTTTGACTTTGCGCTACATCATATGGATGCAAAGACGACCTTCCTCAATAGGGAACTAGAGGAGGAGTATGTATATAGACAAACATTAAGATACTTTTTATTAAGCTAAGCATGTATTTTATGGTAAATAGAGATATTTGGGGTATTATAACTCTTTAAGTGATGTAAATGGCTTACTTTGAATAGATAAATATGATGGAAGGAATTATATATTTATTATATGCAAGAGTGCCTTGTTATGTGTTAATAGTTGAATTATGCTTTTGTTGGGCCTTGATGTGCCAAATTTGCAAATTTTCACATTTTTGGAGTCTTCATGATTAGAGATAGTTAGATATACCATTTAGAATATGTTTGGACAGATTAGGCAGATGGTAGAATCATTTTTCTAACTTTGGACAAATTAGGTCCTAGAAAGTGGAATAAAGTAAAGTAGAGAGGTGACTATGACCTTTTGGTAGAGATTTTGGGATTTTATAATTAGAGCAAATTTAATTTAATAAAGTAAAGTTAGTAAAAGTGATTTGGAGTTGACATGCAAAATTTGGGTATGTGAAACCTAAGTTATCATGTGAGTTAAGTTCTTGTTAAAGTATATATTGAAGTATAGGGTAGTCATACTTTGGTTGAAGACTTTTAGTTAGGATTTCTAGGTTCAAACAACCTCTTCTAGGTATTAAAAAGCTGCTTCGATAGGTTTGGGAAGGTTTAGATTAGTGGAATGCAAATTTGGATGGTCACTTGGAGATAGCAAGTTAGAAAATTACTAGTTTTTCTACTAAGTTTGTTGTCATGGTTATGTTCTTGCATGTAGAGACTACCTTGTACTTGGACCACACTTTTCCCTTCTCATTCGTAAAACCTTAGCTAGAAACGTAATTTACCTAGTGGCTAAGACTTGTTGGAAGAGGTGTTAGGAGTTGTAGTTTTATACATTAGGGATTGAAGTGGCCTATGGCTCTCTTGAATTACCTTTTTGCAGTCAAAATTAAACTACTATCATAGGTTTTGTTTAGGCATGGTATGGCACTGTTTTGAACCAAATTTTTAGTAGTTTAGGAGCTAAAATATTAGGTATAATTTAATTAAAAAATAGATAAAGTTTTGGGAATTGAATGGTTTTTAGTTCTTTAAGTGGTGTAAAATTGCTTTTTTTTTTGTTAGTGTAAAGTTAATTATTTGAGTTGCTATCCTCTTTGGTTTTGGGATGGTTTAGGCTTGCTAGTGGCGAGGTTTTAATGTCTTGAACTCATCCTTACATACTAAGGATAGAAAAGAAGGGTTTAAGTTTAAATTTTGTGGGTTTGCCATTGTATAGAATCTTGAATATTAGTTTGAGTATGCGTACTTTTCTAAGCTAAATGTATGCTATCACTACTTCTCAAAGGCTTAAATGCAATATTTTTTCCACAAATTTAAGTGATAGTTTGTTTGGCAAAGTTTTGGCTAGGCATATAATGCTTGTAGGTGTCTAAGGAAGTGACACCAAATTGAACTTATAACCATGTAGTCTTGCAATGATTAGTTTGTTTGGAGATTTTAATGGAGTTAAATTTTTTTAGTTTGTATGACTGTGAGGGTGGGTAGCCAAACTTTAGGGATGAGACTTGAGCCAAATTGGTGCTAAAAGGTATTAGGATTAGGAGTGCAAAGTCTTGTTGTAAAATCACCAAGTTTTTGGAAGGATGGAGATTTATTCTCATGGCTATGGAGTGGAAATTTTTCCTTGAATGTGTAAATCTGCCCTATTTTGATAAGGTTTAAGTTTGGTTGATATTCAAGTTTTTATAGATGTCTTGAATTATTTTTAGTTAACCTCTAATTATTAAAAAAATAAGTTGTATAGTTTACCAAAATTTGACCTAGCCCTAATTATTTTCCTAAAAAATGGTGGTTAAATTTATGCCTATTTCTTTGTGTTGAGCTTGATGTTATATAGAAGATCACAATAAAGTCTTTTAGTCTAAACTACCTAGTTTTTTGGCCATAAATAAATTCCTTTCTAACTAACTAGTACCAATTGGTTTAGGAAAATTCTTTTCTATCAAGTAAGGTTCTTAATGTTTATTTTTAGAAGTTAGTCATTCTAAATAGAAAATTTTAAATTGGTCCATATCTCTATCACTTATAAAAAAAAAATCATATTTTAATTGCTTAAATAGTTCTAGAAAGCGTGATTTGACAAGCGGCATCCTCTGTACATGCAAGGAAAAAAAGCCAATAGTAATAATAAATCTAAATTAGTGTAATAAAAATCCTAATAGTCTATTATAACAATTATAGGACAAATATAGAGTTTGAGATTGATGATTATGTGTAGAAGATATTAACTGAGGAATATTTGTAGAAAATATTATCTGAGGAGGAGGAGGAGATGGAGATGGAGATGAAGATGCAGACATTGGGTATGGGCATTCACTTATAAGAGGAAAGGAAAGGAACATTTACAACATCAGAAATTTCTTTTGTTCACACTATCTCTCTTCTCTTTTATGACAAAGCTAAGCACCAAGAACCGAGAAGAGGTAGAAATGGCGATAGGAAAATGTGAGAAGAAAGAAATGGCAGGAGGAAAAAATGGAGAGAGGAAGAAGTAAGAGGCGGAAATGACAAATGGCCAGAGGAAGGAACAGAGGAGGAAAAAATGGGGCTTAGTTTGAGATTGCATCAGAGAGAAAATAGGCAAGGGCATTTTCATCAACAAAAGTTTCTTTGATTCTTTAAAATAATTTTAATTTTTTAAAATTCTTTATTATAATTTTTGAAAAAATTGTGCTCCTGTTAATTTTTTTTTCCAATGGGTCAAACACAGTAACAAACACCCAATTTTGTGCTGTCTCTAAGGGAGTGTTTGGTTTGAGGGATTTGGAGGGAAAGGGAGGGGAGGGGAGAGTCTTCCCTTATTTGGTATGAAAAAAATGGAGGGGAGAGGAGGCAAAATACCCTCTCCCCTCCCCTCCAAACCCTCCCCTCCAAAAGTGAAAGTTTTTAGAGGAGAAAAAAAAATTTTATTTTTATTTGACTAAATTGTCCATATTTTACTTTCACTTAAAACATAATTTAGATCTTATTTTTTTAATAAGATTTAAGATAATTTTTTATAAAAATAAAAAATATTTTTTAAATAAAAATAAAAAAATATTTTTTATAATAAAAAATAAAAAAACTTTTTTTATATAAAAATATCTTAAAAATAAAAAAAATTAATTCTAATATCATAAGAGTATAACTATCCATTAATCTTTTTCCTCCCCTCCCTTCCAAATCAATTAAATAATATATTATTAAAACCCCTACCTTCTATTAAAATCCCTCTCCTCCCCTTCCATTGAACCAAACACCACCTGCTTCCCTTATTTGTTGGATACCTCATCATACATCAACCAAAAACAAAAAAAATATATTAATATGTAAAAATTGCAGAACTTGATGGCACTCGCGATTTTTTTTACACAGCGACAGCATTCATAATATTGCCGCTGATATTTTAAGAAGTGTTGCAATTTTTTTACACACACAGCATTCACGGTATTGCCACCGATTTTTTAAGAAGTGTAGCATGTGAGTGTATAGCAATTGATTTTTTTTTTTACAGTAAATTAAAAAATTTCTGCTAGATCCAAACTCTTCCAGGACCCTGTCATTTCTCTCGCCCACCCATGGGGACCGCAATTTTAAGCTCCGCTGGTGGGTTGCTTTTGATGCTGAACGAGTCCCATACACTGCTCAAGCTTCACGCTCTCTCCAACCTCAACAACTTGATTGACAACTCGTGGCCCGAGATCTCCACTAGTGTCCCCGTCATGTACGCATAACCTCTATCACCTCTCAATGTGTGTTCTTTGGGGGGTCAAATTGTGCTTTTTGATTGATCATTCCATGATTTGTGGCTTTGATGATGTTTTTGTTAACGGATTTAACAAGCTTAAGCAACGAATGTAAACAAGAGGGAAGTGCGAGTTTGAATTTTGTGTTTGCAATGCCGCAGTTCCCCAATATGTTAAAAGCTAATATTAACTATAATCATTTGTCATAGATAAGAATGGAAAGGAAAATCTATGTCTTACTGTATTGCAATGCTTGTCTACGGTCTTAATTCAAATTTTACTTAAACGTGTCCATCGACTTCGGATGAGGATTTACTTCGCAGATACATTTATTAGAAATAAACTATGATCTAATGGAGTTCTGAATGTAAGGCTTCAGAACTGAGGAAAATAGTTTCATTTATAGTTTCTGCTTTAATGTATGATCGTATTCATGTCAATTTGTTCCGTATGAAAGTCGTAAAACTTTGATGTCAAGAAAGTGTAGAGAACATTGAGTAGGTCATACTGGATTTGAAGTATTATTAAGACTAAATAATGCCAGCATGGCTATGACAGTTGAACAACTTACTCTAACTTTTGTAGTCTGAACATTTTGATAACTCGAGCTGTTCTCTTAGTTCTTTGGTCTCTTAGTGTAGTTACTAGTTAGACTTTTGGCTTGTAATGTAGTTATTAGTTATGTTATTTTATTGCTGAGCCAGTTAGTATAAGAGAAACCATTTATTTTTGTTGGTGCCACACCATGAAATGAATATAAGTTACTGCCTTTTTTTAATGCCGTAAACAGTGTCTGGCTGCCAGATTTTCAGTGTGTGATGAAGGACAGGCATGTAGAAGGCTTGGGTTAGAGATTTTAGGATTGCTTAAGGGTAAAAAATTAGGTCATTCAAGGTATATTGAGGGTTGGCTTGGGTGATTCATGTAATAATTACATGGCCCTGAAAGATATAGTTTTAATGCTGTTTGTCAAAGAAAGCATGGTTGGATGAATTGGTGTGATGAAATTGAAGGAAGCGGACTAGAAGTTGTAGAAAAAGAAGAGAATCAGCTTGGGGATTGCACCTACACTTTCTTAGACAAGCGATGCGATTTTATTACACATTCAAGAGTGCAATCTTGCCAAATTAATTCATAAAACTGACCATTGTATTTGAAAGAAGCATTTTGTCCATATTTATAGTCTTACGCAACTTTGTCTGTTTGGATTGGGAATATAGTACCAATCTAGTAGGGACTTACACTTTGTTCTACTTATTAATACGTACAACTTGGACAATAAGATGTAATTAGGCCTGAAATCTGAATAACAGGAAACTCATGCTTGAGTTCGGCCCATGGCCAAGGACTACAAGAATTAACAAAGTATTTAAAATGAATGAAATATTCCTAGGACTATTTTGTTAAAATCTGGTATTCCTTTGACTGAAATTATATAGTGAACTCAGATAATGTGTATTATCTGCTTACTTACACAATGATATTGCTGTCAGTGTCACGAGGCCAAAATTGGGTTGATAAGGGAGCCCCATAATCTCATCACTCTGTGGTGATTACCAAAAAAAAAATGCAATAAATGATATAACAAACTTTCCAAAAATAATACTTCCTAGATATGTCCTAAAGCTGAAAGATTGAGTAATAAAACACAATAAAAAAAACATAAATTGGGTATGTGATTGTGAATGAGTGTGAAATTACTGAAGTTCTAACTTCTGAAATGTTGAAAGAGGGCTAAAATGCTACTATACTTAAGCAAAATAATTGTGTAGAGCATAGAGAGGCCGAAGTTCAAAGTGGGCTTCAGTTGACCAAAAGAAGAAAAAAAAAAAAAGCAGCAAAGTGCTATTAGGGCTCCTTTTCTTCTTGAGAGAGCAATTTGGAAATCAATATCTTTGTCAGAGGTCAAGTTGTTCTCGTGGACAGCAGAGTTCAATTAAATGAATGATAATGACATGGTGCAGATTCACAGACCAAATTATGTTATGTGCAAGGCTAATCCTGAAATAGATGCTCACTTTCTTTAACTTCGAAAGATGGCAGCTTCCTTAAAGAATAAGTCAATTGGTGTTCTTGGTTAGATTTGGGTGTACCCTGAGAATTTTGAACAATTTTTATTGATTTGGTATAGGGTTTAGCTGAAAGCAATTTGGAAATCAATATCTTTGTCAAAGGTCAAATTTTTCATGCGGATAGCAGGATTAAATAAAATAAATGATAATGACATGTTGCAGGGACCAAATATGTTGCTTTCCCCAATTATTTATGTTATGTGCAGGGCTTACTCTGAAAATAGGTGCGCACTTTTTTAACTTTGAAGGATGGTAACTACCTGATAGAATAAGTGAATTGGTATTCATGATGAGATTTCGGTGTGCCCTGAGAATTTTGAACAATTTATATTGATTCAATAGAGGGTTTGTGTGAAAAAGGATGCCAACATTCTGTGGCAATGTGCTGTTTTTGCAGTGTTCTGGTGTATTTTGCTGGAAAGGAATGCTCACATTTTTAAGGGTGTCAGTGCCCTTACATGCCTTGTGGGATGGGGTTTTATTTTGTGACCTCCCTCTAGTCTTCAGCTCATGGTTTCTTTAGGGGAGTTTCTCTATCCGATGTCTTATTCTCCTCTTGTACGTCTCTTTCTAATACAGTTTCTTTTTAAAATAATTTCCTTACTTTGTAATTGAAGTCTCTGTTCATGTATGATTGTCAAATTGTTCTTATCTTCTGTTATTTGATCAAGTTAAATTTTCCATGAACATGCTTAGCTTTTGGGTAGGCCAAAGACTTTGAACTCCCTGTTGACTGGTTTACTCAGTTGACTGGTCTGATGCAGAGGGAAGTATGGGAAATTCTGTGATAGACCAATCCATTGATCCAAGAGATCGATCGAGTAGTTAGCTATAATATTTCTAGAGAACTCAACTGTTTTGTCAGATTTGAAACTTGTTGGTTTGAATAGTCATCTGAAAAACGATCAGATAACTGTTAGAATGTATAGAAAATATGAGATATATATTCAATTAACATGTTTTGGAAATTTGAATTTGAAATTCAAATTTGATTGAAAAGATATCATGGTTCAGAGTCAGTTCTATAAAAAATTAATTCTAAATAGCTAAAAGAACAGAACTGGAAATTCTCTAGAAATCCCAAACTTTCTGAAATCCTTTATAAGTATTCTTGAAAGAATTGTTTGCTGAATGAAATTTTCTAAAATGCTTTGAATAACTTTTAGAAACAAATTTGCCTTATCCTGACAACAAATAGTAGGGGAGAATAGTCTTGATCATGGGCTAGAAAGTCTATCTGGCTCGAAAAAAATAGATATGAGCTTGAAAAAAAAGTCTGATAAAAAACGAGTCCATTTTAAAAAAGTCTAAATATAAAACGGGTTGGGCTTAAGTTTTTTTTAAAGTTCAATCCGAGTTCGCCCGTATTATAATTATTTTTTATATATATTATTAATAAATAATATCATTAGAAAATTTATTTATAATAATAGATATAAGTAAAAAAGAATTATATAATATATATGATTATTATGTTTTTTTTACTCTTATTTATTGCATAATATATTATTAGGAATAAATTATAATTCAAATAAAATAAATTATTAATCAGTAATATTATTAGAAAAATTATTATTTTGATAAGTTTTACTATCTTATATATATATATATTAAGTTATTTAAATTTCTTGCAATATTTTTTTTAGCTATTTAGTATTTAAAATAAGAAAAAAAAACTTAACAAGTAATAAAATAAATATATCTAATATTTAAAATTAAAAAAAAAGATAAAAATTTTAAAAAAAATTAATTTTTTAAAAACAAATTGGGTTGGGCTAAGGCCTGGGCCTAAACAAATTTGCATGAGCCGACCCATTTTTGAATGAATTTGGCCCGTGATCAAGTCTAGGAGGGAATATGGCTTTAAGGACAGTGTAAATTTCACATATTTCAAAGCCTTCTTTAATGTCTAGCTATTCCATCATTGATAATTTTCTAATATCTATTTTGTGTTTTATAACTCTATTATAGCCCCAATTCCTAACATATTGTTAAGGCTCCGTTTGGTTTAACGGAGGGGAGGGGAGGGGAGGGGAAGGGAGGTTAATGGAGGGGAGGAGGTTTAATGAGTTCTGTTTAGTTGGAAGGAAGGAGAGGGGAGGGGAGGGGAGGTAATTATATTTGGACAAATTTATCCTTATATTATTTTAATTTTATTTTTTATAAAAAAGTTATTTATATCAATATTTTTTAAGAAAAATTATGAATTCTAATCTTTTTCTATTTTTAATTTTTGATAAAAAATTATCTTAATTTTTATTAAATATTAAAATATTAAAAAATTAAGGGACAATAAAGTAAATTACACCTTAAAATATACCTCTCCCCTCCCCTTCCCTTCAAAACTTCCCAATTTGGAGGGGAGGAAAATTTGCCTCCACTTCCCTTCATTCCCTTCCTCCAATTTTGTCTAACCAAACATTTTATCCCCCTTCCCTCCCTTCCCCTCTCCTCCAAAAACCCTCAACCAAACACACAGAGTTTATTTGAAGATGAGGAGTTTGATCAACACCAAAGGCAACTTGCCTCACTTTTTGTGTCAAAGGTACTATTGTTCTGCTGATTTGTGAATTAGTATTTGTATGGTTCATCTTATGCCAATGTTGCTAATGTATATAGTTGTTGACAAATCAATAGTTTATTAGCATAAGATCAGTTAATTAGGGGGCTAGTTAGGAGGGTAGTTTCTTATTTTACAGCATTGTATATCAGTGTTACATCCACCTTGTACCCTACGTAGCTTCCCCTGAAAAAAAAAAAACCACCACATTTGGCTTCCTTAATGGAGGCAAACCATCTAAGTTCATCATTCTCGTTTTAAACTCGAAATCCATCATTTAGTGGGTATTTCGCAATCTGAAGTAAGTGGATTCTTTTTTTTTTTTTCTTCTCTTTCTCTCTTTTTTCTGGCCAACTAACCAGTGGCAGCACGCACCACAGACTAGGCCAAATGTTGACTTTAAGGCTACATACGCCTTCGGAAAGTCCAGATCAAGGGCTTTAATTACTTCTGTTTTTTTTAAGATTTCATCTCTAAATTGTTAACATCAAAGTTCAGCTCTATGCCAACTGTTGACTTTAAGGCTACATCTGCCTTCGGAAAGTCCAGATCAAGGGCTTTAATTACTTCTGTTTTTTGAGATTTCATCTCTAAATTGTTAACATCAAAGTTCAGCTCTATCCAAGTATTGCTGTTTCTCCAGTCAAACAATAGTTTCCTGTAAACCAGCCCATTGTTTGTTAGGTTATTCGAGGTTGTAGGAAATTGTAGAAAATGTACACGAACTTGTGACCTATGTTTCTTAAGGAAAAAATATGAACCAATCTGTTAATTGTTGCTGGAATTGATACTCTTCATCACATGAAACTGAATCAAAAAAGTTGATTTTCAAGCCATCCTTCAGAGTCAATGAAGCTCATGCTAGTCATCTGCTCAACCGTTGCTAAATCCAGCTTCCTTGTCCAATTCACTCGGTGGGCTGTGTTAGACCCAGGTCCAAAACACTCATACTCTGAAAATGTTATTCGATTCCTGCAAAATTTAATTTAAATATCAAAACATGAATATTTGGACAATTGTTAGTTGGCTCCTGCAAATTTTAATTGGGTCTTATTTTTGGCCAAAATGTATAGAATCTCGAAAACTTTAATTTATATGCAAATAACTATCTAATCTTAAGACTCAACATTTGACTCTTTCAACCTTTTAATTTTGTACAAATAACTCATACTATTAGTAAATTCATTAATCTATTAACTGGAAGATGATATATTTGATTAAATGAACTCCCAATATTCATTTTTTGTACAAATAATTTCTTTGAACCTTGAGTGATTTTTGATTTGTGATGCTTTTACTAGTAAAATAATGGATTTATTAATAGTAAAAAGTTACTTACACAAAAGTAGAAGTTTCAAGGAGATTATTATTATTGAAGGTCAGAAAATTATTTATATATATATATATATATATATCCTAAAATTTAAGGTGCATTTTGTAAATTTTAGCCTTATTCTTTCTTTTGAAATGACACTATAAATTTCATAAGAAATTGAGAAGATCTAAATACGAAGGAGAGACGACTCACTCATGGCCAGCGAAACTCCAAGGCTCCCAACCCTTGGGTTGGACAATGCTGGACATATTGGTTTTGTAGAAGAGAACTCTGGAGTAACCTCTCCAAGGCCTTCCCAAGTATGTTGAACCGTTCCCAAACACGTTGCATTCCTTAAACACAAACCCATTTGCATCATTTGGATTTGTTCTCCCTTGTGCCGTGATAAACCCAGGAAGTCCTGCCTCTAGAGCTCCAGCAAGTACTGATATAGAACATCTCTACAAAAATTGAATTTCATATAAATAATTAAACTTCTGCAATAAATATACTCATAATTCAAACAAATTTTGAGCATCTTAGTTCAAAATTAAGCAATGTAATTTTTATTTCCTAAAAGGTTTCGATTAAGTTGTTTAGTCCCACATTTGTTAAACACTTAATATTTCAAGCTGATATGGCTGTTAGTATTACACGTTGGAGGTCACGTGCACAGTTATTTTTCACGAGGCAGTTTACGGACGTATCGGTTTGAACTGTTAAATTTTTAACAGATATGGAGTTGAGTGATTTGATTGAACCTTTTTTATAAAGAAAGAATAATATCGTTTGATCTTAAACTTGAGATACCAAAACAAAATTTTTCAAAGTTAGAGAGGTTAAAAATATATTTAAGCTTAGATTTTAGTAACCATGTCTTTGTGATGCACTTATGTATTAGTCTTGCCCGAAATGACTATTCCCCATATCAGATCCCTTTTAAAAAAAATATTTCGTTATTCAGATTTTGCAGCTTAATCTATGTATATTTCAAATTGATATTCTCCTTTATGAATTTTTATTCCGATTTTCCTCTTTAATCAACAATTATACTTGTATTGTAGACATACAAGAAAAATAAGAATACTAACAACTTACCTAAATAAAACCAGCATAGACTTAACCAAAGAGGAATCCTAATAACGAAGCCTATATATTAGTATCCTTTTACTGAAAAATAGTGTTTAAAACATTTATTACACATAATAACAGATATGGGGGCAATTGCAAGGAACAAGAAAGTGGAAGAATCTACCTCAAATATGGATTGGCCTGCACCAAAAATAAAATCAACGGCACCTTGTATGGTACAAAGCTTGTAATAATGTCTTCCTTGATCATCCCACAATGTATCTTGTAAACCGAAGAAGCCAACTCGAAAGAAGAAAGCCTTGTCACCGGCTACCATCGCCGCCACTGCCGGTTTCCGGGGGTTTCTGTTAATTGGATTATTGTATGAATTCTGTTTCAGCATAAGGAGAAAAATTTAGGATATTACATAGGAAAAGTTTTCTATTTCCATATATAAGTAAATTAATTTGATCCTTAAATTATTAAACTCATTTAGATTTAATTTTCCAAAAATAATTATGTATAAGTTAGTTCTTGAAAATAATAAGTTTATTATATATTATTATTTCTGTCTAATAATTCAAGCTGAAAGAACTAAAAAGTAACAAATTTGTTAGTTTAAATAACTAATTGTTTCAAAAATTTTGGAAAGCAGAGCTAAATTGAGCTAATAATTTAGGGATTGAATTGTTATCAACTTAATTTCAAAAATAAAAGAAATAGGATTTAGAATATATGGAAACAGTAGACAAGCTTATGATAAAAAAATCACTTTGATTAGATTAATTAGTACGTACCCAAAAAAAATGAAATGAAATCAATAGGAATTGTACTCTTTTATCATCAAATAAAGAAAAATTGAAGTCTAGATTTTCTGTAGAATATTATTGTTTATATCTTTAATGACAAATTTTATCTATTTTTTATTTTTCAATATAAATCATAATTTTCAAATTTGTCTATCTCTTGTATAATTTGTCCTTTTAACTAATTAATAAAAATATAATTACAAAGTTCATAATTGTTAACTCTTATTCCAGTTTTCAAAAGGATTTATAATAATCCAGTCTCAAATCAAGTTATAAAGATGACGTGTGAAAAAAGTCCCAAAATATGATTTGTTTTTTGGGAAGAAAAAGGAAGAGAAGAGAGGCCTGTGTGCACCCAGTTATTGTGTTACAAATTTCAGCATAATTGGTTTTTTATTTATAAATTATCACAATGTAATTTCTTTATTTAGCCAAATTATTGATCATCGTTTCATTTATATTAACACCCTCAACTTTGGGATTAAAAAAATGAATGGGAAAAAACTTACAGACGGTGAGACTGGGCCACATGTACCAAACCGTGGCATTATCATTTGATTTGAAACAAAACATTTTCTAATAAATGAGCTTGACTCAATCATACTGAAGTTAGGCCTGAATGATTTGTGCCCAAATTTCAGTGAGAAAGTCGAAATTAACCAAACAAACAAAACATTTTCTCAAAGGGGTAAAAAAGCCTCATGGAGCACGCTTAAATTTCGGGGACAAAGTCAAAATGATTTTCTTAGATAAAGTCAAAATAATTTTATGATGTCAATTTCAGAAATATATATATATATATATATATATACATAATCTATGAAGCCTATTGTTCAAATAAGTTTTACATGTTTAAATGGGCTCACCGTTCAACTAAATTTTACATATTTTGTGTTTTTCTCCAAAATTAACATGGTTAATTTCAAAAGAAATTTGAGAGAATTCAGATTCTAAAATTTTGAGCACAGATCCCCTCTAATTACTTACGTCTGCAGAGAGTACAATTGGGAGTTTAAAGCCTTTTTTATTTAATTTTAGATTCTAAATTGTAAGTTTGAAAATAAAAGTTATAACTGTGAACAAAAATTTCATTTTAAAAATATTAATTATGCTACATAATTAAAATTTTTAAAGTGTAATCTTCAAATTCACAATTTGAGAAATAAAACTGAACAAATAAAACCTTTTAGCCTTCACGGAATCTTCTTTAATTATCAATACAACAGGAGAAGATTCGTTTTGGAAAATAACGCACGGAAGAGAAACTTTATGTCTCCATGAAAGATAGAAAAGGTTCTGCATAAATTAACGGCAAGAAAATATTTTCTCACCCTAAAGCTCATGCATTTGACGACAACATTGTCAGCCATGGATGTGAATGTAGGACTCTGCGCCACTGTATCATGGTCATCCCAAACAACAATAGTTCTCCTCTTTCCCGCTCCTTTTAATACGATATTAGGCTTGTCATAAGGAATCTTCACCTTTTCCCTAGAAACAAACAAACAACATACATACACGTATTTATCTTAAACCATTCAAATTTGAGATGCTCTAGGACAAAGTTAGTATCAATGAGCTTTATGTAAGTGGGATTAGAATCGTCATCTAAGACTGAAGAATACGAGTTCAAACCCTAGTCAGAGCCAAATTATCTGATCAGAAAAAAAAAAAAACCTGTAGATGCCTGCCTTCACTGTGATGGAAACCCAATTCTCGTTGTTGGAAGGGACTGAGTTTATGGCGTCTTGTATGGTGGAGAAGTTGCCGTTGCCGCGCCCGTCAACGATGATTTTTTCGTAGGAGACCAATTTATTTCCGACTTTCTGATAAAACTGAGCACTTGCTAGTTCTGATCCCAAGCCCAGCAAGAGAAAGAGGCACGCAAAGTGATAACAATGAGAAAACATGATGGATTAATTGCTCTTCTACAAGACAAAGAATTATAGCCCTCGCTAGTCAAGAATGCACAGATGATTTTCAATGAAATGAAATCTGCGTAGAGGATCTGGCTCCGATGATTTGTGTGTGTGTGTGTGTGTATATATATATATGTGGGAATTATGTTCATGAGTTCTGGAAGGAAAATTTGGAGAGTCAAAGTTTTGCAAAAGGCAAATATTTCTTTTCTATGATGCTGTCGTACGTATGAGGAAGATTCTTTAATCACGGGATTGCATTTTATTCTTAGAATTAAATATGATTAAAATTGTTTTATAATTGTAGTATTAGAGGAAAATGCATAAAGATCAATAAAGAAATTAAAAAGTTAGGTTTAAACATGTTTTATTTCCATCTTCATGGTAATTATGAAAAGGGTTTGAAGAATTAATTTCCCTTTTTTTCTTTTTCTCAAATGCCAATTATCTCTTAAAGTTAAAGGCCGGCAAGACGCCACTGTGATGGTGGCATCCAAAAGTGGAAGAATGTAGTGTTGGGTGATAATCATGTATTTGACTTTCTAGTTAGAGCAAAACACAATCTCTTCAATTAAAAACGCAGACTTGAAATCTCATTTATAAAATAAAAAGAATTAATGCAAACAGATCTCTTGAACTTTTGACCATTTTTTAAAATTTTCCCTAATTAAAATTTTTTAAAAAACCATGCTAAACTTCCAATTTTTTAATCAAAATTATATGTTGATTTTTGTTAGCATTATTAATAAAAAATGAATTACGCGAACTTCCTTTTTATTTTTAGAATATATAAACTTCTCTTAAAACAAAAAGTTACATTATACTTCAATATAATTTTAAAATTTGTTTAATCAAAATATCTTCAATTTACAATTTTTTACTTAAAAAATATGTATTTAGATTAATGGAAGACATTTTAATTAAAAATTTTTAAACTTTCAGTAAAATATATGTCAACTTTTTATTTTAAAGGAGATTTATATATATTTGGAAAACAAAAGAGATATCTATATAATTTAAATAAAAAAATTCTATATAAATTACTTTATTAATAAACATGTGACTTGCACATAGCATTTCTCATTTATGTAAATTAAGGCATATTATTTTGTAATTTGAATATAATTAAAAATTAAAAAATTGAACTACCAAAAAGGAAGGATAAAATTTTTCTTTCTTTTCATTTTTTTTTTCATTTTCTCTCTCTACCTGCTCGCAATTCTCTCTTCAGCAACTCACTAAAGGGAAGAATCATTTTGTTCTCCTGTTTCAAGCCCATTTCTCATAAAACCATTATCTCTAATTCTAAAAGAACTTCTCAATCAAATGTAAGAAAGGAAATTTTGTTTCTACTTTTTTTTTGTGTTTCTAATATTCAGTATCATATTATTAAATGATAAATGATATACTTTTAACATTCTTAGCAATTTTTTATTTTTTAAGTTACAGCGAATGAGATAATGTCATGTAAATAAGTTTTATGTGAAAATTACATGTTGAAAATGTAAACCGAAATAAATAGTTTTGCCCCGTGAGACCAGTTTAAGTGATTAGAAGAATAGAAATTTAAATAGAAACACGCAAGTTTGATTATTCCCAAATAATTAAAAAAAAGCTAGTTTTAAAAGTATAAGCTGAAATTTTAAAGATGAAGTTTTTCCATATTTTTTATTTGAGAGATCGATGTTTGCAATGAGCCTAAAATTGAAGTGATGCGTTTAACTTTTTGCAAATAAAAAAATATATGAAGAAGAATAAAGATTTGACTTAGCATCGATCAGTCAATCACTATCTAATAATTGCATTTTGGCCAGAAACGTTGTAATAAACTGACTCGTCTAGAAGCCCAGTGTGTATCTACCGTTGACGATGCAAAGCTAATTTTAAGGGAAAATTACGTGAATTTAGATTTGGTAAAATTTATAATAAAAATATTTTAAAAATTAAATTTTTTAAAAAACCAAATTTATTATTCAATTTTAGTAATAATTTTTCTAAATTTAGTAATAAGTCTCTTAAAACTTAATAGTAATTTTAATTTTTAAAAATAATTTTAATTTTTAAAATTTTTATTATAAATTTTATAAAATTTAAATCTTAAACATAATTTTAACCTAGAGAAAGGAAGAGGACAACATTATACTTCGAATATAGTAAGAGAGTCAATATTATTCGTGGAAGAAACCAAACAAAATTGTTCGACCCAACATTTAAAATTGTCTTATGAGAGATTTAAGTTTGATTGATGAGTAAATTAATCTTGAAAGGATTTGAAAGAATCTTATCACATTTTTTGTTTCATTTTTATGGATTGGGATCGTGATGATTACCGATAGAATCACAGTCTATTTTAACAGTAGATATACCCGTTTGAAAGAAAGAAGATGGAAATTAGGTTATCTGTTTGTCCTTTCTTTCGAAAGAGAAAAGTGTATCATCATATTTTTCGCAATCAGTTGTTCATTCTTTTTTAATTCACCCCTTAAAAAATTTGATCATTTTAAATTTAATTAACTAATTTAAATGTTAATTAATTAATAAAATTAATCACTAATTAATTAATTGAGTTTAGATCAAATTACTAAATTATGAATTAACCTATCATAGACGGCTGAAATATTCCAACAAATGTAAAGCTATGTTTACTTTTAAAAAACAAAAAATCAGTCAAAATATTCATGGACTAATGATGTGAAGTTAGGTATTTGACACTCAAATTGAAAAGAAAAGGGAAATGAATGAGGTGATTCCTCAATTTAGAATAAAGATTTGACTTGACAACCACATTAATTTTAATTGCATTTCGGCCAGAACGTGTCCAACGACTAAAATATTCTTTTAAAACACTTATATTCTTCTAATGCTGTTAAATTAAATGGTTTTTCTTGGTATGCTGTCAATGGTTTACTTTACGTTTTGGCATAAATGCAAAGAAACAAACAACCAACCTAAACCTGCCTTGGAAAGGAAAAAAAAAGGAATGCACAATTATAAAGAAAAATTATAATTAAGGATTCTAAGTTA